>OX422219.1:498340172-498980172 GCA_949130495.1 Sambucus nigra
ACGACCGTGACACAAAATGCGAGTTTTGTGTCAAGGTCAATGACCGTGACACGACCGTGACAAAAAAAGTTGTCTCGCCTCGAAATGCTACGGTCATTGACCTTGACAAGTTGGATTTGTCAAGGTCAATGACCTTGACAAATGGGCAGATTTGGTGTAGTGTTAATTAATTGGGAAGTTAAATTAAACTTGAAGATTGGGTGAACTGTGCGTGGTGGGATATGCGTATGAATTCGGTACTTATATATATACATATATGTGTGTGTGTGTGTGTGTGTGTGTGTGTGTGTGTGTGCTATTTGTTTTATTGAACATACCTACTCGTAATTTTTCATAGGAGGTTGCGCATAGTGGGCATTCCACCCTGGAATTGACTACCAAGTGTTGGGTTGATTTCCCAGGTCATAGTAATGTTGCATAACCACTATCCGTGTATGAGGATATGTGTTGGTTTCGAGTTTGGTTGGGCGCGATGTGGTATGTTTTGACCCCTTAATATATGTTTATGATCTTTTCCACTGTATATGTTTTCATTGGGGATCGGTGATGAGATTCTGATCCGATGGCTTAGTGTAAGGCATAATGCCTGGAGTCAGATAGCACACAAGGTCTGCATTTGTGAGGTCTCAGCTTTGGGGATGCGGTTATACATATATACCGAATGATATATATGTATGTTTATATAATATAATGAATGTATCTATTTATAACACGAGTAGTTATATTATGTTCATTACGTGAATATGTACTTATAGCAAGTGTGTCTCTATAATATTGTTTACGAATGTATGCCTAATGAAGGTAATTATACTTAGCTAATAGTGAGTATTAGGGAGATTGTATTTGGATAATAATTACATGTTTTAGTTAGAGTGGATAGTTTAATTAGGATAATAAATTAACATGTTACGTGCCCATTATAGTTAAAAGGTGAGGTTTGGCTCATTTGAGTGCGACCGGTTAATCTTGAAAGTAATATACTACCATTTTAATTAATTTAAAACATTATCTACTTACAAAAATATTTTTTACTTTTTGGGCTTTGAGCCGTGGGCTTTTGTTTTACCTTATTTTCCTTTTTATATCCTAGTTGCGTAGCGGAAGCAGCCGAGACCGTATGGATAAATCCATTATTTCCGTGAAGTAGCAATGGATGTTGCATCCATATTTAGACGCCTTAGCTTATTTTATCTAGATAAGATTAGTCTTTTCAGTTTCAGTTTTGGGGCGTGTTTCCCATAGATGGTTAGGCTTTTACATTATCGTTAAATATTTGCATTCACTACTCAGTTTATTTATTCAGTTTACTTATTGGATGTTATTATATGGTTGCCGATGGTTTATTCGATTCACTCTTATTATCTATTGAGGCAGGAGGATTATTCATTCATTTTAATTGTATGGTTTTATTCGTAGTATTTTATTATATTGTGATTGTGATAGTGATGGTCAGAATGAACCATACTGAAATTCTTGTTTTATTTTAGTAAACGATTGGCCATCCGGTATTAGAGTAGGCGTCCTGTCACAATTAGTATCAGATCATTGGGTTCTAGTGTCCTTATGATTTATACGAACTTGCTAGGCCGTCAACATTGCACTTTTATTGATATAGAGCCTTATAAATGCTACTATTGGTTCATATTGTGCGCCTACTGTACCATCCCTCTCCAGTCGGTAGGCTCAGGCACGGGTGGTATTGTGCCCTTTCTCGGGGCACTTCATCCATCGTCAATTGGGGTGATGTGTGGGTAATATACAGAGTTGGAGTTAGAAGCCTATTTTGCACAAAACAATCAAAATAAATATTTCCTCCTTTACAGAACGTCGTCCAAGACATATTGATGCTTGCAAAACCAATTAGTTCAAGGATTCGAGGACTAAGTTAGGGAATGGTAAGGTGTTAGGAACCCATCCCTCCCTTTCGATCTCTCATGGGATGTGTTATTCTTTTCCTTAATAACTCCGTAAAGTGTGTGTGTACGTATAAATGGAGAGTGGAATCACTCGACTCACGTCATGGATAAAGGCGGAGTGAGGTCATCCTTAGGAGTGTTCCAAAAATAGTAATCAAAATATCACGTGTGCATTTTTTGGGTCACCGATCACTTATAAAAGGACAATGGTGCAGGTTGGACAAAATTCAAGAATGAATAAAAAATATATGATACGAAAATAATATATGAACAAAAACAGGAGAGGACTCGAATCTCGGATTTTACCCGAGATACCTATGTAGCCTAAAAAGGCATCAAAATCCACTTACTTTGTATATAACACGGGGTGGGGTTCATCCCATAAATTTAATCGGGGATTTTTCTTATATGTGTGTGTGGAAAAAGGATATTTAGTGTGAGAAAATGCATTGAGAAATCTCCATTTGGAATTTACAAGCAAACCCTCATTTACTTGTTTTTTTGATGTTTTTATAGAAAGTATAGTATGTGCAATACTACTAATAAAAATGTCGGATATTTATATGTGTAATCTAGTAAAATATGGAATGCTAAAGTAATAATTAAGTAACTAATGTGGAAATAAGAGAATTTAAATAGAGAATGAAAGATTTAGATGTTCTTTTGAAGCTTTGAAGTTTATCTTTAATGTTTAAGGGTTTCTCTTGCAAGTGGATGAAAGTTTTAGGAGGGGATGGAACGAAATTTACCAAATTGGGTAAGGAAATGATGGAAATTGAATGTGGGGGAGAGGTTTTAAGATGAAAACCACGCTGACTTAAGAATGCTGCAGACATCACTGAGAGGGATGTTTATGAGGTGCCTTTCGAAGTGAGATCATGTTGTCCTTATATAGGGTCAAGGGAAGTACTGATCAGCATTGTCCTTGACCTGCCTATCAGTAAGAAACTCTAGACACACTACCGATAGGCAGGGAAATGGGTTCGCCACTCGGTAGTCCTTTACATATTTTTTGGAAAAAGGGTCATAAAATGCAATCCGTCAGTCCAAATCACGCACATGGTGAACCATTTGAAAGGTTATAAAGAGCCCTTTAAGAATCCATGGGGCCTTTCCCGGATTCGGGAACTATCTGCGACCAAATGGGGCTCTGAAGAGCCCAATGGTCTTTTGGATAACAGGGAAAAGGATCTTTCATTTAAACCATAAGGCTAATTTGTGCATGGGATAAATCATTAGAAAGGTTATGCAGGGCACTTCAGTGTTCCATGGATATTTTCTTGGTTCGGAGAGTTGAAGAAGGTCAAACGGGGCGCAAAAGTGCATTGTGACCCTTCAGAGTAAAACAGATCGATTGTTCGTACCGTAATGTTGATTCACGCATGGGGAAAATTATTGGAAAGAGGATTAAGAGACCTTCGGGGATCCAAAGCGCTTAGATCAAGTTGGAGAGTTGAGAGGAGTCAAACGGGGCCCAAAAGCCTCCAATGTCCTTTAGATAAGTTTTTTAGGGAAAATGGACCATTCGTCCGAATCGTAAGACCAATTCGTGCACGGGTGGGCTATTAAAAAGGGGATTAAAGGACCTTCAATGATCCGATGAGCTATCTCTTAGGGGATAAAGTTGATCGGTAGTCAAGTAGGTCCCGAAAGAACTCGATGGCCTCATAATCATTACTCAGAGCATGACCTAGGGTTTTATGGTGAAGTAGGAAGTTCTAGGGAGATAAGGACATGATTAGTTAGTCCTAGGTGTGGTGTCGACAGATGCCCTCATTGGGTGAGCTTGGAACAATTTAAGGTCATTAAATAGACACCACATTGATGTTGAGCGATAGGGTTTTTAAGGTTAATTCTATGGACCAAAGGGACAAGGGTGATTATTTTAGAGCATCGAAGTCGATTCTGAGAACCCATGGTTGTGATGGGGATGGTCGATTTGGGGTCGGGGTCAATTCAAAGGACCTAAAGTTCTGACGACCGGTTCTACAGGCGAAGGTCAATTTTAAGGACCTAAAGTTATGACGAATAGTTATGAGGGTCATATGACCCAAAGTTTTAGATACTAATTCTACGGGTGGAGGTCAATTCTGAGGACCTAAAGTTGAGGGGACCGATTCTATGGGTCGAGGTCAATTTAAGGACCTAAAGTTGATAGAGATCGATTCTACGAATCGAAGTCAATTCTAAGGACCTAAAGTTATGAGGACCAAGTCTATGGGTCAAGACTAATTCTAAGTACCTAAAGTTGATAGAGTTGATAGAGAGCGATTTTGTGGGTCGAGTTCAGTTCTAAGGACCTAAAGTTTGGAGGACTAGGTCTGAGGGTCAAGGTATATTTTGAGCTCCTAAACTTGTAGAGATCAATTCTATGAGTCGAGGTCAATTCTGAGGACCTAAAGTTAAGGTGACCGATTATGTGGGTCGAGGTCAATTCTGAGGACCTAAAGTTGAGGGGACTGATTCTAGGGGTAGAGGTTAATTCTGAGGACCTAAAGGTAATAGGGATCGATTCTATGGGTCGATGTCAATTCTGAGGACCTAAAGTTGAGGGGACCCAATCTGTGGGTCAAGGTGAATTATAAGGACAAAAAGTTGAGAGGACCGATTTTATGGGTTGAGGTTAATTTTGAGGTCCAAAAGTTAAGAGTACCGATTCTACGGGTCGAGGAAAATTTTAAGGACCTAAAGTTATACGGACTGATTATGCGGGTTAAGATCAATTCTTAGGGCCTATAGTTGTGACGACCAGTTATGAGGGTCGAGGTCGATTCTGAGGACCTAAAGTTGTAGGGATGGATTCAACGGGTCGAGCTCAATTTCAAGGAGCTATAATTGTGGAGACCGATTCTGCAGGCCGAGCTCAATTCTGAGTACCTAAAGTTATAGGGACCCATTCTGCGAGTTGAGGTTAATTCTTAGGACCTATAGTTATTAGGACCGATTATGTGGGTCGAGGTCAATTCTTAGGACCTAAAGTTGATATGAGGAGTCTCTCTCCTAGAAATTTGTAGTTTTGGAGAGGGGAACTTCGATGGGGATATCGTGAGGGATTTTATTCCTTCCGCATATTGAAGTTCCCCTGGGGGATTGGTTTGGGGGAAGGTTTTAACTGGAGATTCCATTGGTGAATGGATTGGGAGAAAGTTTTGACTGGAGGCTGGGGAACTGGGAAAGTATTTTCTTACAATTTCGGTGGTGAAATGTTTGATTTGAGGTTGAAATTCTATTGGGGAAGTATTGACTTAAGATTGAAATTCCCCTGGGGAATTATAGTAGACTTGAATACGAAGCATTGCTGGAAGGTTAATCCTTCTGGGGGTATTAAGGGCCTATAAGGGGTTTAGTGCTCCAAAATTTTCTTGATTAAGAAATGTTCCAAAAAAAAAAATCAGGTATATTTAGGAATTTGTCGAGTAATTTTTTTATTTTTCTGGCATTTTTGTACAAAATTTGCAGGTGGTGCCGATAGGCAAGCTGAAGGAGTTATCGTTCAGTAATAGAACAGACTCTGGGCTTCCTTGGGAAGAAGAAGATGTAGGTGTTTATCGGTATATATAGGGGTCTACCGATCGATATGACGCATAGTCCCCTATAAAAAGAGGGTGATCCCTCCAAATTTGACACACCTTCAAGTGGCAGAATCTTTTACTTTCTCTCTCTAAAAACCGTTCCTAAGTCATTTTCCTTTCAAGACTTTAAAGGGTAGGTTCTTCTAATGAGGGATACAATGTGGAGTAGCTGGGCATTGACGACTGGGTTGGCCTAGAGTGGCAATGTAGGGTGCCCCTTGCCTTGGGAAATGAGAATGACTTTTATCTCTTTGAGTCGGTAGCTGAAAAGCACTTCCTTTTGTGTGAGCCTTAACACCACTGCTTGTCTAGGGTGAAGAACCCTAGTGGATACGTAATTAGGGTGGCTTTTGGCATTCCTTTTTTCTTTGTTCTTTGTGCTGATTAAAGGTTTTTTCTTTTTTATTAGCTTTGGAAGACCGATATATCTTCTTTGAGTATGCTTTCCTAGAGGTAGTGCGCTAGATGGTTTCTTCTGCTGGTTTTGGTTGTCTGGCACAAGCTTTGGATGAGACGCCGCATTTTACCACGGTGTTGTGAGCTTTGGGAGAGAGGTGGTGGGACACTACCCACACCTTCTATTTGGGCTTCAGGGATACGGTGAGGTTGTTCAGATAAATGTTGATCGCACAACGATGGTGAAGTCCGAGGCGGTTCAGGAGGCACTGAGGATTGTGGGTAGGATCATTTTTGGGGATTCTATCCGCATCTCTGATCTTCGGGAGGTGATCTTGAGTAGGAGAGTAGACGAGACTGATGGGCGACAGGTGAATCAACTGGACTCATTATTCATTTTTCTTTTGCTTGGCCAATTTTTGGTGGCGACGAGTGGCGTCATCGTTCATCTTTGGTTTTTACCGTTTGGGGATGTTTTCTAATGTCTAATTTTGTGATTGGGGGAGCTTGACTTTGGTGACCCTCTTTTATTTTTGGATGCTTTCAGCTAGTGTTGTCGGAAGACTTTTACTGGGGCCACATATCTTCTGGAGGTATCTTCAGACTTCTTTTTCTTTTTATGTATTTTCCTAAATTTTTATTTAGTTTCTTCTTTACTAATTCATGTCCTCTGCAGGCGTGTTTTACGAGGTGATTGGGCACAACATGAGGTTGATATCCCTGAAGGAAGAGGATTTAGGGGACTTTTTCCTGATATTTCGGTGGCGAAAGTCCAACCAGCGATTGAACCAGTCTTTATCTTTAGCGGCGTTACAGCAGGCTTTGAATGCCTTGATGAGTGATCGGGTTATTTCATGTTTCTTCTGAGTCCTTTCTTGGCATTTTATTTCTTGCATGAATGCTAATTCTTTCTCAGGGATTGCAGGTGACCTTTTACCCTTGGGGAATGGCTCCTTTGGATACGGGAGTGATGGGTATGCATGCATAGATGTGGCGATTTATGTCACATGAGTTTGGGTACGTCTTGTACCTAGGATAGAGAGTGGTATGGAAGATTATGGATCACGATGTGGTGGTCCAACCGTCGGTGCTCTTGATGTATATAAGGGGAATGAGGGAGATGTTTGATGAGGCTCGGGAGACAGCGTTAATTGGCGAGCGCTATATGCTCTATATGGAAATGGTGGTGAGTTATGATTACTTAGACTTAGTTATGAGGTGGTAAATGTCCCCATTTTTTTATGATGTGGATAATATCCCTCCGCCTCCTATGACTTTGGGTAGGGGTACTAACAGGCTGGTGGGATCTTCCCACAGTATGGGTGGTACGTCAGCAGCGGTGGCAGCTGCAGAGGAGGCTTTGATTCTTCAGGTTACTCCCCCTCTTTTAATTACATGAATTACATGAACGGCCAGTGTGACTAAATTTTCATTGCAGAAAGAGAGTGAGCCTGCACAAGGTGCCGCTCAACATTGTTTTGGATCGAGATAAGTTCTTTGTGTCGTGCTTCTAGTAGAGTTTTTTAGAACTCCATGGGGACGGACTTGCATTTGGGCATAACGTATCACCCGCAGACCGATGGTTAGATAGAGAGAATATCATATGTTGGATGAGGATGTATCTTAGGGATGACATGGTGTGTTGGTATATAATGTTGGAGGAGATTGACTTATAGACGGATGTTCTTATGAGGAGAGACTTGTTGTCATTTGGGGCCATAGTGAGCAGAAGCTTCGGTAAAAGATGGTACAGCTAGTGTACATACACTGGGGCACCACAATGTCGTCGAGTCCACATGGGAGTTCAAGGATGTCATGCTGGAAAGGTATCCAATGATTTTGTGGTAGCTATGTTCGAATTTCGAGGACAAAATTTTGTTATTGGGGGGAGAATGTATTATCCCAAAATTATCTAAGTATTTTAAATTTTCACGTGTGCATGGGTATATTAATTTAATTAAGAAAATTAAACTGGTTTCGATAAATATTAATTAACGAGTAAAGAACTGATATTTATTTCAATATTATTTACTTAAATGTGATAAGTAATTCGTTATGTGATTTATTATATAGAGTGTATGAGTGATAACGATGATTTATTATTATATGTCGATACAGTGTTGCATCGGTTGTCGATATAATCTAAAGGCGACACGTAGGTCATGCACATGTTGGGCCTGATTAATGATATTGTAGCATAATTGTAGTTGGGTGACTCATATGATCTTTTCGAGTGTACCAGTGATCCAGGATGGGTCAATATAGTTTAGGATAGGTACTCAGGAATTATGATTGGGTTCCGGGAACCTTTTAGGCATAACATGACCCGTATGAGGGTAGGAGGTTCATTTTATAATTAATGTTAAGAAGAAAAAAGGGATTACGTTAATTAAGGGGATGTTTAAGAGGGCGGGAAGGTTGATGGCAACACACCTTTCGTATTTTACATAAGATATTGAAAGAGAGGCCTAGATTAGAGGAAAGGAAGAAGAAAGAAGAGAAAACTTTGAGAGGAGAGGAAACATAACTCAACCCGTCATCAAATTCGTAGAAGACTTAGGATTTTAATCCAGCGACGCAAGACGTTACTTGCTTTATGTTGCAATTTCATAGTATTTATTTATTTTCATGATTATCGATAGAAATGTGAAAATTGAGATTTTAAAGGTTAAAACTTTCTTAATTGATATCGAAATTCAAATGATAAAAAAATAGGGATTGTAAATTAATCATTAATGGAGATCATTCATACGTGAAATTCGTAATAAATTATTTTATTTAAATTGATGAACATGTAGCAATTGTATATAAAGATTATATTTTTGATAATTTATTAGGAAAAAATTATGTCCTGATTTAATTGGAAGTTTGATTAAAATCCTAGGTTTGATTAGGTATTTGGGGTTAATTTTGTCATTAAATACCTCTGCACTGTTACAATGATGTTTTAAGAATTAATTTTTGTATTTGGAGTGGGTGGAAACCTCCATTGGAGGCTTAGAAGAGAAAAGACCAAGGAAGAAGATGTTTAGGAAAATGAACTGGTTCACTCCACTGGTGAGCCTATTCTGTTTTGAAAGTTAGATAAGGTTGTGAAGAATCGAATTACAAAGGTGTGGGTACCATTTTCGTATTTTCTGATTTTTTGAATTTGTTATGAATTTTTTACTAAAAAGTGCACGATACCTAAATTAAAAATAGTGATTTTGGATTGGGCTTTCTTTTGGAAATTTTTATTTTGGGGACATCAAACTGGTTCGGTTTTCTAGCCTATCCAGTTTTTGTTCCTACGTCATTTTAACCCGTTAGGACTTGGGGATCAATCGTAAGGGCTTTTGGGGTATTGAGGGATTAATAAGGAAAACTTTAAAGCATTTTGTATGTGTGATAGTGCAATGTTAGATAGGTTCGAGTAAGGAGATCCAAGGATTCAAGTGAGTTATAATTTATTTAGTTAATCGAGAAGTTGGGTTGAACTTCGAGATTAGGTGAACTCTGCGCAGTGGGATATGTATATAAATTCGGTACTTATTATATATTTACATATTAGGGTAATGTGTCTACATATGTATGTGTGTATTCTATTTGTTTTAATGAACACACCTACTCGTAAGTGCTATCCTAGGAGGTTGAACATAGTGGGTAGTCCACCCCGGTGTTGACCAATCGGTGTTGGGTTAATTTCCCAGGACATACTACTGTTGCATGGCCACTATTCATGTGTGAGGATATGTGTTGGTTTCGACTCTAGTCGGGAGTGATATGGTATGGTTTTGTCCCTCGTATGTATTTCTATAACTGCATTCACTATATGTATTTTTGTTTGGAATGAGTGATGAGATTTCGACTCGGTATCTTGGTGTAAGGCGTGATGCCTGGAGCCGAATAACACATGAGGGATGCATTCGCGAGGTCTTAGCTATTTGGATGCAATTATATGTATATAACGAGTGAAATATATATATATATATATATATATATATATAATAAGAAGTATAATTTGAGTTACTATTTCTTAAGTTGATAAGCTAAGTAAAGGTTGAGATTAAAACACCCACAGAAAAAATGGAGGGTTGAGATCAGATTTGGAAAAAGGTGAGAGGCATTTTTATCGTTCCCGCTTAAAGGTGCATTTTATCTGTTACTTTAATTCGAACCCTTATGATACCCGTACAAACCCTTCACTTTCTCCAAGATGAGCCTCCCTCTCTCTCCAGGATCCTCTCACCCGGTTGACCACCTCTGCCTGAAACCCTAAAGGTATTTCTCTCTCGCTCTCTCTCTTTGTGCTTAGTAAATTAAGGTTTTTTTAATCATTAATCTTATAAAAATTGTTTGTATGACGCAGACGTCTCACGCAAATCTTAAAGGTAACCCCTATCTCCGTGGTTAGTTTTTTTCCAAATTTGAGTTTAGGGTTTTAATATTCATGAATGATTTTGCTGAAGAACATGTTTTATATGTTGAACAACATATTACAGTTCAATCTCATGTTTAATTGAAATTTTGGTTGAACATGAAATATTATTTTCTGGTAAGGAGTTTATAAAATAAAATATAGGGTTTTATTATTTGTTTTACAGGTCTGGTAAGGGTTTTGATATTATTAGAGTTTAATGTTTCTATTAAAATTTCTATACCCTCCGCTAACCAGCTCTTTGTCTCTCATTGTGTCTTATATCTTTTATTCAAAACTACAGGTGTTTGATTTTGGTGACTAAAAAGATTATGAACTTTTTGAATGCATGGCAGGTTTTAGACAAATGCTCAAGTGAACAGGGATTCATTTGAATCATCATTATTATTGTATTAAACAAATGGTCAAGAGGGATTCATGGTCATGTGAGGAAGACAATACAAGGTACTAAAATTTTCTTAAGTGAATAAAATGTTCTGAATTTTTATTTTTACCTCTGTCGCCTTTTTTGTTTATTGTGAAGTGTTAGTTGAAATTTTTAATTTGTGTATTGGACCTCTGTGGCCTTTGTTTCCCCCAATTCTCAGTGACTTTATTATGAAGAGTTCTTTTAATGTTTTATTTTTACCTATTTCTTTTCATTTTATTTGTCTACTTATGAAGAGTTATTTTTACCTGTTTCATTTTAATTTTTTCTGGACAGATCTTCTTACTTATGATTCAGTTGGGGATGATCAATATTTGCATATATGGGATCTCCGAACTCCCTCCATCAGTAGGCCTATCCAGTATGTAATTGCTCATTAAAGTGAGGAAGGTTTTAGATTTACCTCCTCCCCTTCGTAATTGTGATATTCATATTTCTGACAGGAAATAATGAAATAAATTCTAAAAACACAAATTTATCTAATACTAGCATTCTTAGTTGGTAACAATGTTTCACATATTTTTTTCAGATCCATCCGGTAAACCTTCTCTCTCTCTCTCTCTCTCTCTCTCTCTCTCTCTCTCTCTCTCTCTCTCTCTCTCTCGATTGAGATTTTGTGACATTTTTTGTTCTATTTTTTTACACGTGTATTTTTTATACAGTTGCTTATATGTGTACTATTTCCTTACCTATATTTAATTAGGCATACATTATTTCTTGAAAAATGTTAGGATAGCTGTATTTCATCATTAAATTTTAGTTTGGGGTTTAAATTTTTAGTTTGGGGTTATGTGCAGATGCTTATGTGTGTTATAGTTTGATTATATCTCTATGTTATTGAATATCTTCGATCTTTCACTTTGTTCTTGACAATAGCTGTAGATTTGGGTTATAATAAATTAGAGTAATGGAGATCTTTACCTCGAGAATCATATGATTTTTTAACTGTTACATTTTGTAGTTTCATAATAGGTGTTCAATAAAGTTCTTAACCTAGGTATTTCACATTTTATAGGGCTTTTTTGACCTAGGTATTTCACATTTTATAGGGCTATTTTGGCCTAGGTATTTCACATTTTATAGAATCATATGCTGAATATTCTTTAATTATTTTTCTCATTTTGACTGTGCACTGAGTACATTTTCTCTCTACCGACAAGTGTTTGAGAATTAAGTTAAATTGTTATTTTGTTTGTACATGACTGGTGATTTGACGTACATAAAGCAGTTGAGAAGCTTGATGGCAGGTTCTCAATTTATAATGAATGTCGAAATACATTTTTAGTTAGAATTATAATTTAGAAGTTCATTTTATTTTTTATGTATGTTTGTTATTCCACGGGAAGAGTTGTGCTAAATATGGGACTAATACGAAACGAATGTGAGTCATTTGTTGAGGTTTTTGTAACATGTAAACATTAGTATATGTACGAGTTCATTTACAACTATTTACGAGTTCATTTATGTAAGTTGGTGCTCCTATAAAGACGATTTTTACAACTTTTTGGCCCTGGATGAGGTAAAATGGCGAATTTTAGGCTTCGATCTCCTCACTGTCGATTTTCGAAAGTGATTTTGGTAAATATCTATTTCGATTTGTTCATCTTGATTTATATCTATTTATACGTATGCTTATGTTTCAGGCTGTAAAGATATATTTATACATATGCTTATATCATAGGGTACATCTATTGCTAATTAATTATATCTATTTCTCATTAGAATAAACAGAGGTGACTGTTATAATAAACATTTGCTGAATCTCATTTAGTTAATCTAAATCTTAAAAACCTCTATTGTGTTACTGTAATATCTTAAACAACTCTATTGCGTTATCTTTCTTGAAAATGGAGTTAATCTTAAACGACAAGAGTTTGAATTGTAGCTAACATTTATACATTTGAAAATGGACTAATGTTTAAACACCTCCATTGCGTTATTAGGTTTGTTGGGTGTCAAACAATAATAACTCAAGTTAGAGACGGTGAAATTCATCTTATTACATTGTTAGATCATTTTCTTATTATATCATAGTGGTGAATCAAGATACATGTAGAGATGCGTAAGAATGAATTAAGATACATCTTATTACCCCAATGTTCTTTCATCACTACTTATCCTTCCTATTGGTTCATTATTATATGGTAATTTTATTAAAATCGGTTGCCACCAATTTTCTTTGTATTTGTTTCTCTATTTATTTTATTTCATGGTTCATAACTTCGTATTTCTTTTCATTTGTTTGTCCATTAAATGTTCAAGACAAAGGCAATGATTTATTTGAAATGTCTTGAAATTTGCAGGCATTGGAAAATAGGATTTGAAATGTATGCATAATATTATTATTTTCCAATTCATATTGGATTATGCCGCAATTCAACGCACTTTTGGAACGAACACACAGGTGTGCCATATGGCTTTGTTTATAATGCTTTGTGATTAAGGTGAAATACTCGGTTGTGGTTGGATTTGGTGTTTTAAATGTAACCTAGGTGCGGAGTGTTTATGGTTCAAGTATAGGTTTAGTCATGAAGATTAAGGTGAAATTCTTTCGAAATGTAACGCCTATATTGTTTGATTTATTTGAGTATGGTATCACTCCATCCTCAAGGTTGGCTCAGAGCTATCATGATGGTGGTTTAGTCTCTGATTTGGCATGGCATGGTTGTTGCTGCTGTAAAGCATGGCATGGCATGATGATGGTATAGTATTTTACTCATTTGGCATGGCATGGCATGGTTGTTGCTGCTGTAAAGCATGGCATTAAATTTGAGTTTGATATTTATACTCTAAGATTATCCTCACACTCCCTATGCAGTCTTTGAATTCTTTACACACAAGATTATGGCATGTTAAATACACATTGCAATGGTGCCTAAGAAAAACTAATTTCCCAAAATGAATTCACCATTGGGAATCAAGTTGGTCAATATTTTACCCATCCCACTTTGATTAGTGGCGTGTATTGAGGCTCTTAACAAATTTTAGTTCTATAGGCCATTGAGGCATTTGCCGATTCAAATTTTTTGAGGTCAACTTCAACTTCTTTTTTACTGACTTTCAGCAACAAATTCTTTAATTTACTTTGGTCATTTTCTCTCAGGTATACAATGATTTCATTTATGCGGTCATTTGCTCTCAGGTACACTGTCACAACTAACCAAGCAAAAGACCATGGAAAACAAAACCGTACAACTTACAGTAGGTGTTATTGACATGAAGTTTGCAGTAACATATCCTAACGCGCACAACGCTCCATGTTGGCTTTCAATCCTTAGCAACATGTTAACATCAAACACGTAACCAGATATACTGGAAAGTGACAAGAATAGAAATAATGCGATTTTTGATAAATTTGAACTGTTAAAATGCTGAATAAATTAAAATGTACAAACCTTGACTTAGTTGATCCATCAATTGACGAAACCTCTGTTGATTAATGCAAATAAGATCAGAAGGTACAGAGATAGGAGGATCAGAGGAAGCAATTCCAATTAATCGTGCAACAGATTCCCCAATGTCAAAGCCCACATGACCAAGGTACTTACTTCATACCCCCTTCCATTTTCTCTTTATTATTTGTGTTATGTAATGAATGGATAATAGACACTGTGTAAAATATAGTTTGACTGCAGTCTCATTATTTCTCTTTTTTACACTTTCTGCTTAAACAAAGCAGGCTGGAGAAATTCTTTCAAGGACATATAAATTATGTTTTGTTTCTTATGTGTCTTATTCTTGAGCAACTAATAACCATTTACATAGTAATTTACTTTATACATAGGTTGACATAGGCCTTCCAATAATTCGAAAGATGTCAACATTCCATTCATCGTGGGCAAGGTTAAATTCGTTATTTTTGAAGTCAATATTTCCCTTCTTCTTTTAAATTATATGGTTAACACCAATAATGTTGGATTTTCCAATTATCTTGTGAAACCTCTGGACGAAGTTAAAACTGCTTCTTATGAAGAAAGAATGCATGCTATGAAGTGTGCGGATAAGCTTCAAAGCAATCTACAATCTGGAAACCCATATTTTATCAAATCAATGTTTGGCTCTCACGTTTATAGTTTTTTTTGTTGGTAAGTTGCCATGGAAGTTTCCTTGCAATTTATTAAATTTTTGGCGAAACTATATCTTACTTATTTTGCTATAATGATTAAGGGACTACCGACTAGGTTCTGTCACCACCAACATCTGCAACTCCTAACCCCACAACAGTATCCACATGTATATTTAATCATATATTTATGTATGTTTTCCATATATCTTTATTTTTTCCATATATGAATGTTTTTCATTTGGGGGTTAAAAAAATTGGGGGCCGAAGTTCTTATAAAAGAACTGGGGAATTTTTTTCCTAAAATGAATAGAGCTCTGTTTTTTCAGAGGGTTTGTTACTTGATTTTATTCATGAGTGATATAAGTTATCTTAATGATTTTATATTATAATGTTAGCCTTTTCATATCCATTTCCAATATGCCTGTAATTCACTCCCAATGATCTACATTTAGGCATGAAGACTATGAAAAAGTAGGAGCAATTGTATGACGAATAGATCAGCTTTTGGCAACTGGTGTTGAGCAGGCTGTTGTTGATTATACTTCTGAGGATCTTGAAATAGCAATTAAAGGACAATTTGATGTTTTCTTCGATTCAATAGGTGTACCGAAAACTGAAAGAGCAGGCATTAATCTTTTAAGGAGAGGTGATCACTATTTGACATTACAAGGGGATGCTGCATCATTAATTGACCGGTACGGAGTAGCAATTGGCATTTTTATAGCTACAACCATCTTACTAAAGAAACAGTTTCAATATCGATATTCACGTGGACGTATACGAGGGCAGACGATGAAGGATTGGATGAGATCCGAAGGCTATCTGAGGCTGGGAATTTGAAAATACCCATGGAGAAAACGTTTCCCATTACTCATGTGAGAGAAGCCCATGATGCCAAATATAACAGGCGAATTATTGGTAAAGTTGTGGTTGAACTTGACTGAAAATACGGCAACTCTCTTAGTGGTTCTTTCAACATTTAGTTTTATTGATCCTCTCCATACAATAATCACCAGCATTTTGTATATGACATAGTTGGAGTTTGTGATTGCAAGTTTTATCCTCTCCATACAATAATCACCAGCATTTTGTATATGACATAGTTGGAGTTTGTTTTTATAAATTCAATTGGCATCTGAGAAACCTTTCAAACAAAGGAAATTGTGCTAAATTTTTTCTAAAATGTTTACACATTGGTGTTGTAAGAAATAACTTCCAACTTAAAAGTATTTGATAAATATATTGCTTACACTATTGTTAATGTGATTGTGTGTATGTTTAATTGATTGGGTTTATTGATAATTGCAAATCTTTCCCATTTAGATTTAGAAGTGTGCATATTGAATACTTTGATTCATTTTTATATTTAGGGATGTGTACGTGTTATAATACTTTTCATTTAGATTTAAAAGTGTACATGTCGAATACTTTCTCATTTAGATAGCCTAGCTTTGAATATGATTTTTCTTGGAGTTGTACCATGTTATAATATTTCACTTGCCAAAAGTTTATACTGTTGTCGCAGGATGAAACAAATATTTTTTTAATAATTTTATTACAGGTTCCTAATGTGAAATACACATTCCTTTAATGCTATTTGCTGTGCAAGGAAATTAGTTATTGATATTTACAGTTGAGTTTTTTTAAGTAGGGGTACTGTATATTAGTAGTTTAGTACAACTTATTTTCCCGTGAAAATGATTGTTAGTTTTCACATTTGATATATATGTGATTCTTTTAGGAAGTTTATTTCATATAAAATATTTGTTAGATGAATTTTGTCTCTCTTAATGTTGCTGGATTGGTTGTTATTCCTTTAAGTAGTGTGGATAGTCCAATAAACAAAGGAGACTATGTTCAATTTTCTTTTAAAAATCGACACTGTTTATTTGAGGTACAATGTGAATTTGATTGATGAATATTATATATTTCATGTTATATGTGAATTTGTTTGACGAATTTAGACTATTTGAATGTTGTTGGACTATTTGTTATTTGTTAAGCAGGGTGAATAGTTCTATGAACAAAGGAGATTATGACCATTTTAAAAAAAAATTACATTTCGTTTTCTCAGGAAACAAAAATTTTTGTCGTTATGCAATTATGTACTTTGAATTTTTTTTGTCGTTTTACGATTATGTACTTTGGAAATTTTCGACGTGCCTTCAGGCACGGGCATTTCGCTAGTATATATATATATATATGATGTCATGTATCTATCTATTTATAGCATGAGCATAACTATGTTATGTTATTAATTATTTGAATATGTACTTATAGCAAGTGTGTCGCTATAATATTATTTATGAACGTATACCTCGTGAAGGTAATTGTACTTAGCTAATAGCGGTTATTAACAAGATTGGGTTTGGATGACAATTACATGTCTTAGTTAGACCGGGTAGTCTAATTAGGATAATAAATGAACACGCTAGGTGCGACCTATAGTTAATAGGCGAGGTTTATTCATGTGAGTATGATCGATTAATCTTGAGAATAATATACTAGTGTTTTAATCGATTTAAAATAAATCTACTGGAAAAAAAATTTCAGAGGAGTCATAGGGCGCTGAGATTTTAAACTAGGGGTAGAATTTCTTGAGATGGTCCAGGTTGACTGGATGCGCCATCTCTTCTCCATCAAGGCCAGTGAGCATAGAGGGGCCACTAGACAGGATCTTCTTCAGAATGTAGGGGCCATTCTAGTTTGGCTTGAATTTCCCTCTAGGGTCCCAGATGGGTTCTATAATTTCTTTAAGGGTTAAATATTCTCGGACACCATGAACCTTACCTATCGTGTTTAATGATCGCACTATCCTGCAATTTTATCCTTGTATATGGTATAGATATTTCAACCCCCTTTCGTCTAAGAGCGACAACTCGTCAAGTCGGCTCTGATGTCAGTCTTCTTCACTGAATTTGTTGTTAAGCATGATGCGTAGTGAACGTATTTCTAATTCAACAAGTAGGACTTATTCCATGCCGTATACCAAAGAGTAAGGGGTAGTCCCAATAGATGCTTGGACTAAAGTGTAGTAGCCCAGAGGGCGTAAGGGATCCAATTAGCCCAATCTCGACAACTTTCGATCATATTATTATTGATTGCTTTGAGGTTCTTGTTAGCGAATTCAATTGCACCGTTGGTTTGTGGTCGAAAGGGAGAATATTTTTGTCTCTGGACCCCATAATCATAGACTAATTATGTGACTTCTGCCTCAAAATTTAACCCGTTATTTGATACTAGATCATGCAGGGCCCCGTATCGGCAGATGATGTTTTTTAGAATGAACTTAGCCACTTTCTTAGCATTTAACACTGAGTATAACTCGTCTTCGACCCATTCAGTGAAGTAATTAATGGCAACCAGGATGAACTCATGCCCATTGGAGGCTTTGGGTGTAACTTTCCCTATGACATTGTGATATTGATGGCCCATGTGGAGAACGACGAAGGAGAGGTTATGTTGTATAATTCTCGTGGAGGCAAGTTCTAGAGATTGGAAAACTGTTGGCATTTAAGGCATCTCCAAACATAGTTGGTGTAATCTTGAACCATGGTAGTCCAATTGTAACCCTGTCGAATAATCTTCTTGGCGAGCATATGGCCATTCATGTGTGTTCGCATTCCCTGAGGTGGATTTTCATCATCTTTTTAATGTCATCCCCTACGATACAGTGTAAGTGGGTTCCATTGAAGTTTCTCTTGAACAGTGTTTTATCATAGACAAGGTACTGGGCAACCAGTTTGCGTAGGTTGCTCGATCTTTCTTATTGGAATCCTAGGGGCACTTACCGTGCTTGAGGAGGTATTAAATGTCATAATACAAGTACTTGGACATATCAAGATCTTCTTCTGTGATGAGCTCGATATGGTAGCAGTGGGTTAGTTTAGCTTGCTTTTGTACTATGAAGGGGGCCATTATTGTTCCCTCAGGCATGTCGACTATAAAGGAAAGAGTAACAAGGGCATCGACTAAATTGTTCCATATTCAGGGCAAGTAGTGGAAGGAGATATCTTGGAACTAGGAGGCCCACTCTTCTAGGTGAGCGTGGAAGGGTAAAATTTTCTTGTCCTTGACTTTCCATCTTCTAAATACCTAGGCTATTATGAGGGATGAATCCCCATAAACATTTAAGAATTGGATTCCTTTCTTGAGAGAGACTTTGAGACCTATTGTGCATGCCTCATATTCGATCATGTTATTGGTGAAGGGAAATGTAACTTGATGAAAATAGGAGTTTTAGAGTCATAAGGGACGATTAGGAGTATCCCAATGTCGTATCTTTTTTTTTCTGATTTAGATGCCACAGTCTAGGACACCCTAAGTCCCTCCTTAGTTTCCTCGCACCTCCTCATTTCCCTACAAACTCTAAGTCATACTTCGAGTACCTATCTAGAGGCTATCCAGCGCTCCCGGACCTAGTTTGACTCTGGTCAACAATATTATCAAAGAAAAAGATCATTAAATCTTTTGAGGGCTCTTAATACCCTTTTCAATGTTCTGTCCCGTGGGTGAATTAGCATGACGATTTGGACGAACGATCCATTTTACCACTAAAAATCAATTTGTAGGCCACTGGGAAATCCCGGGCCTTGATTTCACCCCAGTCAAATTCATCTTCAGATTGAAAGCTCTTTAAATCTTCGAAGGTAACTAGAAACCCTTTCCAATGGTCCACTCCTTGCATAAAACGACATAACCATTCGGATAAATAATCTATTTGCCCCAAAAAAATTTGATTCGGAGGCCACCGAGCTCTCCAAGGATTCGTTTGATTAAGTTCAACTCTTCAGATCGAATGAGACTAAATGAATCTCCAAAGGAGACTGAATACCCTTTCCAACGGTCTCCCATGTGTGCGAATCATCCTTACGGTACGAACGAACGACCCGTTTTACTCTGAAAGGTCACTAGGCAATTTTAGGACCTAGTTGATTAAAGTCAGTTTTTTTAACCGAGAAAAACTCTTTGGAATGTCATAGTACCTTGCATAAGCTTTCCAATGGTCTTCCCCATGCGCAATTCTGACTTACGGTTTGGACGAATGATCCATTTTCGTCCGACGATCTCCCATTTAAAGAATCGAAGATCCCTTCCAAGTCCCATTTGACCCAAAGTCATCTCTCAGACACGGGAGTGGCCCAAAGGATTCTTGAATGTCTCTAAATTAAATTTATAATGGTATGACATGTGATCAATTTGGATCAACGAATTGCATTCTATGACCATTTTTAAGAAAATCTGCACGAGACTGTCGATTGGCAAGTCTATTTCCCTCCCTATTGGTAGTGTGCCTAGGGTTAGCTCCTGATTGCCAGGGCTATACCTCACCCCCTTACCCTATATATAGATGGCATGACCTCACTCCCAAAACACACCTCTAATCCATCAATATCACAGATCTCATCAACATTCTCTTGCAATCAGCAAAGTTTCCTTGTGTGAAATTCCTTTCCATCTTTCATTCCCATCCTTTCCATACCCAATTTAGAAAAATCTCATTATCTCTCATCCAACATTCATCTCAACATTCAAATAAGTTCATCAAGAATCAAGATCAAGCCTCAATTCTCCAAAGAAGGTCCAAATACTTCTCCTATTTCTTTGTACTCTATATTTTTTGGATTAGTTATATATATTCTTAATTTATCTTTTACTTTAGTTCATACACATTAATATCTCGTCATTTATTAGTTATATTGCACATACTTTATTTTCATAAAAAAAACCCAAAATAAAGAAAATGAGGGTTACACTTATACATTCCAACGGGATTATCCATCACAAAGTCTCAAAACCAAAAAATACATTTTCTACACACACACACACACATAATACATTCTCGTTCGAATCTATGGGATAAACCCCACCCCTTAGGCCACATGCGAACTACATGGACTTTGATGCCTTTATAGGCTACGTAGACTCGAGTCCAATTTTCCAAATGAAATTTCTCAAACTTCCATCTTTCGCATTTGCATCCTTTTTATCTATACAATATTTGTAACACACACACACACACACACACACACACACACACACACACACACACACACACACACATATATATATATATATATATATATATATATATATTTGTGATCCTTATTGGCATTTTATCAAACAAATATTATCATTTTATCATAACAATCAATATCTCGATAAACACATACAACGTACTTTATAGATATTATTTTGGGAACATTCCTTTGGATGACCTCACTCTATCTTTTCCATGATATGAGTTGGGAAATTCTGATCTCCATTTAAATATACACTCACACTCACTTATGGAGAAATTAAGGAAAATAATAACACAAGCCCATAAGAGATCGAAAGGGTGGGATGGGTTCCTAACACCTTTCCATTTCGTAACATAGCCTCCGAACTGTTGAACTATTGGTTTCGTAAGTATCAGTTTGTCTTTGATATTGCTCTCTCAAGGTGGCGACATGTTCTTTTTCCTGTTTTCAGCAAAATAGGCTGACGACTCCATCTCTTTACATTTATCCCACGCCGAGAATGATCGAAGCTCTCCTAGAGAAAGCAGGGCATGAGACCTTTTCTCCTTCCCTCTCTTTTTCCCCCCATGGGAAAAGAGAATGGAGAGATCCCAGGGATATCCACAACATTACCATCAAAGAACATATTACATTAGAGGTCTTGCTGAGAGGTGCAAAGAATATCTTCATTTGGGAATTTGAAGATTCAAATGTTATCTTCTTCCATGGGGTAATTAGTAAGGGGGTTGGAGATGGCTCTCCCTCTCATGGTTTTCAGCGTGACATACACAATATCGAACTCGGCTAGTAACATTAACCATCTATCTATTCGGCTAGATAGGGAAGGTTTCTCGAGTAGGTATTTAACAGGGTCCATTCGGGACACAAGTGTCATGGGAAAAAAGAGCATGTAGTGTCGTAATTTCTGAGTAACCCAGACAAGGGTGACTCATGACTTCTCTAAGGCAATGTAGTTGACTTCTTACCCAGCCACTTTGCGATTGGCATAGTATATGGATTTCTCTTTCCAGGATTCTTTAATGTATTGGGCTAGCAGAGCCCCAGCTGCGATATCTATCACGGTCAATTATCAGAGTGGGGGTGACTTGACTATACCAGCATGGCACTGGAGGTCGGGTTAGATACTGCTTGATTCAATCAAAGGCTTCCTGACAAGCTTCATTCTAGACTTTGGTTGAATCCTCTCGGGGGATTTTAAAGATGGGTTCAAATATAAAAGTCAACTGGATGATGAATCAGTTGATATATTATAATTTTCCACAGAATTCCCGAACTTCCTTCTCCATTCTGGGTGGTGGCATTTTGAGTATGGCTTTCAGCTTGGTAGTACCTACTTCAATCACCTTCTCGCTAACCTCGAATCCAAAAATCTTTCCTTTGGTAACACCAAAGACACATTTTTCTGGGTTAAGTCGCATCTGGTATCGCCGATGTCGTTCGAAGAGTTTTCGAAGATCAGGAACATGACCTTCCCTAATTTTAGACTTTATTATCATATCATCCACCTAGACCTCAACTTTTTTATGTCTCAGATCATGCAAAATGGTTGTATCAGCCCTTTAGTAGGTAGCCCCTACATTTTTTAAACCGAAAGGCATAGCCGTGTAACAGAAGGTTCCCCAAGGGCTGATGAATGCGATTTTTTCTTGATGATCAGGGTGCATATTAATATAATTGTATCCGATAAAACCATTAATGAACGACTTGAGAGAGTGACTAGCCATATTTTCCACAATCATGTCGATATTGGTTAACGGGTAATTATCTTCGGGAGAGCGTTGTTCAAATCTCAGTAATCAACGCACATGTGAACATTTCCTCTTAATTTTAGTACTGGTGCTATGCTGTCTAACCATGTCGGGTATTTGATCACCCGGATGAAGACTAGATTCAACTATTTTACCACCCCTTCTGTAACCTTGAGCGACTATTTGGTGCGGAGCTTTCACAGTTTCGGTTTGACCAATTTTCATTTCAGAAGAGTTGGAATTTCCTGTTGAGCGATCTCGGAATCCATTTCAGATATGTCATCGTAGGACCATGTGAACACATCAATAAATTCTTTCAGCATCTTTTTGAATTGCACGATCTCATGCTATTCAAGGGTGGACCCTATCCTAATCTCGCATAGTTGGCTACTATAATCGAGATTAATAACAACAGTTTCATCTTCATTAATTTGAAAGTGGTTATGCTATTTGTTATTAACCTTACTAATATCAGTTAAGAATTGTTCATTTGGAAAATCATCATCATCAAGAGTTTGATTAGAATCAAGACAATCAATGTAAGGCACAACATGATACTTAAAATCTTCATTTATTGCATCCTTGGGAAAAATTGTTTTGATAACCTCGTCAAAGGAGGTTTCGATTACATTGTGATCAAAATAAGGAACAACATAGGAAGAAGAGATAGGATAATCATTAGGGTTGGGTTACATCTCAGCAGGTGGAACTGGTACAGTATTCCAGTTAAGGAGGGGTGTAACAGTAGTTTTGATTATGATGGATGGATCTGATGATGTAGCACCTACATGAATCATAATGAGTGTTATCCCCAATATCTATAAATTAAGTGATTTCTCAGAATCACTTCCCTCCAAAATACTCGGTAATAACTGTAGTCTCCTCAACGAAAGGTTGCACATGGTGCTGCGAATCTCTAGCCCAAGAGTAACTATATTAGAAGAAGATCTCAATTCTTGGCTTCATCTTCTTGTCCACATGATCATACCACGGTTCGATAAAGCCACAAAGGGAAAATCTTCACCCTATTTGATGAATTCTCTATTCCAGGAATCTCCTAAAACGGTTTTGCCACTTTCTAGCTTATCTTCACACTACACCAAAAAGGCCAAATTGTCACCATTGAGCCTACCAGCCTTTAAAAAAACACGGGTTTTTTTGTCACGGTCAAAGACCTTGACAGGTCCGTGACAACTTTGTCAGTAAAAAACCCTACCCCCTCTTTTTTCCACCTATTTTTCTCTCCCTCTCTCTTTCCATTATATGTGTGTATATGTGTGTGTGCATATGTGTCTATGTGTGTGTAGAACACTTAATTTTTTTTGTGTGTGTGTGTGCTAGTAGGTGGGTGGGTGTGTGCAGGTGGGTGTGTAGGGGGGCAGTTTGGGGAGGGGGAAGTGTGTGTGTGCGTGTGTGTAGGAGGGGGGCGGGGGTGGGGGAGGATTAGGGGTGAGCTCTCGGGTGGGGAAGTCTAGGATCATTGGCATGGAGACAAACAACCGCGAGTTGGTCCATAAGGTGGACTCCCATGATGATAAGCTATCAAGGTTGGAGGCGACAGTCTTAGATATGTGCACCTTCACAAAGCGTCAGTTGGACAAGGTCAAGGGAAAAGTCAAGGGGAGGGAGAAGGCGGTAGAGGAGGACGAGGATGAGGATCCCGACGCCTATGTCGACATTGATGGCATTGCTTCATCATCGATACGCATGGAATCGATGCCATATGATGATCCATTTCCAATTGTGACCCCCATCGAGCAGCCAATGTCAACTCTCGGTTGGTCGAGCACGCATCTACTCGACATATATTATGGGTTGTCGATAGCGAGGGGGTTGAGGGTACGAACTTTTGCTCGAGTATGCTGCTTCATAGACGTCCCTCCAAGATATTGAGGTAAGAGTGCACGTCACACATGCGGTGGAGGGAAAGGATAACTCACCTTTGTGGTTCCGCAAACAATGCGGCATTCAGCATATTGAGGGTGTGTCAATTCATATGTTGTGTGACCTTCCTTCCTCCTCCGACCTGCTGAAGATTGACGTTATTTGTATCACTTTTTATTTTGAAAATTGGATTGTATTTGGCATATGATTTATATTTTATTTGAAAAATTTTGGTATAACATGTACAAATATACTGATGGGCAGTGGCAGTGGCCATATTGCCCTGTAGTTTTTTTTTAAATTCTGCCCAGAATTTTCATGGTCAAAGACCGTGACAAGTCCTTAACAAAGAAAATTATCATAGACTTGTCATTTTCTTTAATCGTGACAATTTTCTTTTTCACAGTCAAAGACCGTGACAAAAAAATTGTCACGGTTTAAGACCGTGACAGAACCTTGACAATCTAATGAACTTGTCACGATCAATGACCATGATAAGTCTGGGATAAATAAGTTGTCACCCCTATACTTATTTCTGACTAGTTTAGAATTGAAGACACAATCACCCCCCATATCTTGTCCCAGCCATCTAAAACTCCCAGAATAAACACAAAAACTAAGACCAAAAAGTCTCCCTAGTCAAAAAAATCTCAAGTCAGACACATTCTCCTCAATCACCCAAAATTCAAAACAAAAGCTAGCCACAAGTCCAAACTCCTGAATAATGTTTTTTGCTCAAAACTCACCAACCCGAGTGGTCCCCATCCTCAATACCCCAACCCCTAAACCCAGAAGAGTTAATGAAAAAGCCAGTAGTGCTCAGCTTAGAAAAGAAACGAAAAGAGAAAATATGGGAGTCTGGGTCAAATGACAAATGGTCAGATAGAGGAATTCTCGATAGTAACTACCATGAAGATCAACAAAGGAAGTTAAAAGATAAAAACCACAAGCTAGTATCAAATTTCATCCAGATCCATATCAACAAATGAAAACTCCCTCTTACCTTTGAAAAACCAATCCTACCAAAACATAATGGAGGGTATCTTGGTATTGGAGGTATCCAATAACCTGCACAAGAGGAAGATTGGGTAGAAGAGTTAATCCAGGAACAAAAGGAAAAACCGCAGGTCAAGAAATAAATAAAATCCATAGAACAATAATCACCAGAATAACCAGCAAACGATCTATCATAGAAGAGGAAATGGAAGAATATTATTAAGAAAATCTGGTGGAAGTGATCATCAAATCAGGCTCAGACCAAGAACAAGAAAATCTAGAGGGGTCCCCCCAAAGTACCCCTACAATCCAATGAGTATATTGGCTTGGAATTGTCAAGGTCTCAATAAAACCTTAACAATTCAGGCTCTTCAAAACCTTTTTATTTTGAATAACATTGTACTAATTGGCCTGCTTGAAACAAAATCTAAGGAAGAGAGGATAAAGTATGTAAAGAAACACATAAAATTCATAACATCAAGGTGGACCTTGCGGGGTTATCATGAGGCTCTTATATACTTTGGAAAGAGTCTGTGAGTCTTCGGTCTTCAAGTCTTAAAAACTCAAAGGATGTTATTGATGTGACTATTAAATATTGGAAGGGGATGTTGGGTAATATTAGGATTAATTTTGTGTATGAAAACCCTTCTTTTGATTTTAGGAGAGCTCAATGGGGTAGATTAGTAAGATCTCATACCCATTCCCCTACCCCCTGGATGTGTCTGGGAGACTTCAATGATATTTGGGCTTAAGAAGACAAGGAAGGAAAATTAGAAAAGGCCAATAGGGAGATTGGATACTTTAAAGATATTGTTAACATTTACCACTTATTTTAACTTCCCTATTAAGGGTGCGGGTTTACTTGGAATAACAAGAGAGAATATGAGTCAAATGTTAGGGAGAAGCTGAATAGAGTGTTTATAAATGTTGAATCAGCTTTAAAATTTCCTGGTGTAAGGACATAAATTTCCAATTGAGTCCCTGTATTGGTTTGACTTAATTCTGTGGACAAAACTATGTTTGTAATATGTCATAGGGAGAATTTTATTTTGTCACGATCCCACTTGGTCTATGACGTATTAAAGAAATTGAAGACATTGCGGCAAAGCTTCAAAGAATTAAATCATGTCGAAGTTTAATTGGTGCAAGTTTAATCGTCTTCAAAGTTAATTTCATTCTGAGATCACTCAGGTATGAATGCGTATAATTAATGGTGCTCGAAATTATTTTAAGGATGTAATTTTTATAAAGAAAAATGTTTTTAAATGTTTAAAAGTGTTTTAAAGGTTTACACTACGTTTTATGATGATAAGCTCGTAAAAGAGTTTGACATTTTTGGATCTTTTTTTGGAAGAGACGTTTTAAACAAAAATTCAAAAAAGTCAAACTTTCGCGCTGTCGTTCAAATGACATCCAATCTCGTTCGAACGAGATGGGATGTCACTCGAACGAGTTCCGCAAGTCGTTCGAATGACATATTTTTCGAGGCAGCATTTAAACCTTATTTAAATAGTGTTTTCATCATAATTTTGAAGGTGTGCATTCTGAAAAACTGTATTCGACCAGAAACTTATTTTGCACATGTTTTCTAAGGTTTAAAAGTCTTAAACACATCCTTAGAGTTTGCAAAGATCCGAGTTATCATTCTTATATGTTTAAGTGATCTTGTTGCACCAAACTTGTTTGTTCGACACATTGAACATCAAAGGGTTTTGCGGTGAAGAAAAGAGAAGGACTTCTTGTTCGACATCGTAGACGAATCAAAGCCATTTGGTGGACACCGACACATACATGAACGCGTGTGTTATGGACAGGTATTGTGGAAGACGGAATTTCTGCGTGGGCAATATTGAAGAACGATTGAAGATCAGATAGAGCGTCAAGACCCGTGGGGTTCGAGTCTTAGTGTAAGGTTAATCTGTCTTTGTAAAACCATTGTTAATAGTGATTGTCTGGCTTGGGCCATCCGAGGTTGTTTTCTCATTTTGGGTTTTTTCCTCGTACATCCGGCGTTGTGAGTATTCTTTACTTTACTTTTCTTGCTTTAATCACTAGATGCATGTTTAGGATTAATCAAGATAAAATTGGTTTAAAGTAAGAATTGTGTTTTTCACAACTTGGTTTGGTGCACATTTAAAAGTTGGATCTTTTTCGGAGAAAAATTGGTTTTGTTTAAAACACACATATCAGGCCACTCACACTTTTCAAATTGGTATCAGAGCTAGAAAATATTTTTTATTGATTTTTTTATCCTATGTGTTTTCAAACATGAATTCTGGATATAATGAATTTTCTCGAACTCCTGTTTTTTATGGCACTAATTACACCTATTGTAAGATGAGAATGAGATGTGCTTTAAAATCTATTGATGAGCATGCTTGGCTTGCAGTTGAGAAAGGTTGGACACCCCCTGTCACTATTGAAGGTGAGGTCACTAGTTTAAAGCCTGTTGAGTCATGGACCGAAACTGAACAAAGACTTGCACAATATAATTCTAAGGGTCTGCATGTTATTCCTTCACATGTCACACAGGAATAATATAATAGAATTATGACTTGTGAAACATCAAAAGAGGCTTGGGATATTTTGGCACTCACTCATGAGGGCACTAGCACGGTTAGGGCGTCAAAACTTCAAAATCTCACTACACAATTTGAGACTATTAGGATGTTAGAGAGTGAGACCTTTGATGAGTTTTATGCTAGGTTGTCCAATATTGTCAACTCATTGTTTAACCTAGACAACAAAATTCCCGACAACCATGTCATTAAGAAAATCCTTAGGTCGTTGCCTAGTAGGTTTGATGCGAAAGTGACCATTTTAAACTCCTTGGGTAGGTTAGAGTCAACGAAACTAGAAGAGATTGTAGGTGACTTACAAACCTATGAAATAGACATGATTACCTCCAAGCAAGTGCCTAAGAAATAAAAGGGTATTGCATTGAAAACCTGGAAGGAGGAAATTAAAGTTTAGGATTCAGATACCGATTTCGATTTTGAGGATGTTGCTTTGTTGGCAAAGAAATTTAAAAAATTTATTAAGTTTCAAAAGCAATCGAAAGATGCCAAGAAATTTGAAAAATTCAAGAACAACAAAGTAGATCCCACCTCTAAGGATAAGTTTGAAAGGCCTAAGAGAGATGAGTCGGATAAGTGTTTTGGGTGTGAGGGGTACGGTCACAAAGTTAAGGAGTGTCGCATTAGACTTAAGAAAGAGGGCAAGAAACCCGTTGTCTATAATGTCACCTTAAGTGATAGTGAACCGGAAGAAGGAGAGAGTTCCCCCATTGAGCGTAACTTTGTTGTGTTTATGGCATGTCATGTGAGCGACGACGATACAACTCATGTTAATGACACTTCTGAGGAGGTTTTGAGTGTATCCCATATTAGTGACGGTGAAGAGAGTTACGAGGAGGAGGTTAATGTGAAAGAATTGCAAAATGCGTTTAATGAGTTGTATGCCAAAACGGTGAAGGTAAAAAAGGCTAACTCAAAATTTCAATCTAAGTTGAATGAGCGTGCCATAGAAAATAATGATATTTTGATTGAGGATCTTAGGGCACGAGAGAAGAAGCTTAGAGAGAAATTAGAGTTTGTGGAGAAAGAGAGAGATAATCTCCGTGGTTTGATGGAGTCCTTGAAAAAGGAGATTTTAGTGTTAGGAGTTTAGACGTTTGCTCGAGTCTAGGATTCATGAGTTGGAGGAGAGATTGATAGAGTCATCTAGAGTCAAGTTTGATTTGGAGGCTAGGTCGGAGAAGTTAGATAAGATCCTAGGCACCGTCCAAATTAAGGAAGATAGGGGAGGTATAGGTTTTGGTGAGAGAGTTGTTCCCATTCTCCCCCCCCCCCCCCCCCCCCCCCCCCCCCCCCGCACGTGTGAGAAACACTAGGATGGTTAGAAAAGGTCCACATAAAGGTAATTATTCCCACCACCACTACACTTGCTCATTTTGTGGTAGGAAAGGTCAACTTAGGCGTTATTGTTACGACCTTAGAAAATCTCCTAGGAAGTTTAAGAATAAAAATGCACCGGTTACCCAAACCCCCATGCGTCGTTTTACACCTACTTAGATTAGGAAATCGGATTTAGTGGCTTTAGGAATTAAACTTCATGATTCTCGTTTGGGTGCACTTGATTCTTCCCATGATAAATATAAAGGATGATAGTGTTGCCATGTTTGTCGTATACTAGTTTACTTCATGATATATTCATTGCTAGTATTATGACATGTGTATCATTTTGTATTATAGTTTTCATTTGTTTGAGTCTTATTTGAAAAATACAAAAAGATTTTGTTTTTGAGAAAACTTTTGAAAATCCAAAAATATTTTGATTTTCTTTGAGTCAAAATATGTTTGAAAATCCAAAAAGATTTTCAGTTTTTGTTTTTGAGTTTACATGTTTGATGTGGCATATTGGTGTGCTTGAACCCCCCCCCCCCCCCCATCGTTTCATTATCCATGTGGCTAGGACATTTGGTCATTATTATCGATAGTTAGAATGATCTTAACCATTGTTTATATGGGGTTGTTTCAAAGTTGATATGCATTTTGATTCGACTTTGTATATATGCCAACATCGCACACTTGCACGAGTTTATATGAATGTTTGACTTCTCTTGCATATTTGAATTTGGTGAGGCATTCTTATCTCAATCTTATCATCTATACATAAGTAAACTTAAGGAGAAGTGTGCATGTAATAACCGTTTACCGTGAGTATTTTAAATTGGTAAAAATGATGAGTGATTCACAGAAAAGGGCTGCGAGAGTTCAAAATTAACTCGTCGTGAAAGCCATTGTTTAAAAGAGCCCAAAAGAAAATGCAATATGCTGAGAAAGGGGCCAATAAGATTTTCTCTAAGTTGAGAATGCTAGAAACCTCAAAAGAACTTGAAAAAGTATATATATATATATGAGGGAGTTTGGTTGGAGAAAATTTAAACGGGTTTGCACAACTAATCCTAATGTTAAAACATCGCAATTTGACGCTATTGTTTTTAATATCATCAAAATTATGGACTTGTGTGCATGTAGTATGTTTAGTTCATTAAGCTCACTCTTTAATTGTCATGTGGCTACAATAAATTTTGATGATTTATCTATCAATTAGAGCTTCTTGATCGTTTCGATGTGTTGGAATTGTGACTCATTTGTTTTAGATTCACGCCCATTCATTCCATGTCCATGTTTGAGCACATCGGTACTATGTTTGCATGTAACTCGCATTTTTAGTTTTGATGAGTTTTTTTAGTTTTGTGAGAAAAGTGTTTTAGCATTGTTTTGCATCTGTTAGGCTCTTCCTGGAATTTTTTTGTGGAAATGTTTTCACTGGGCAATACTTTATATTATTTTTGGGAATCTGGGAAATTTTGGCAGGTCGCGCGAAGTCGTTCAAACGACAAATCATCTCGCGCGAACGACATTTGTACTTAGTTCGAGCGACTTCCTCATCTCGTTTGAGCGAAGTCCCTGGCTCGTTCGAATGACAGGCTGAAAAATGTCTTCTGATTGGTTTGCAGTCCATTGGTTTAATTTGATATATTTTTGGTACTGCGGGAAGCATTTCTGGACTGTTTGGTTTATATGCAGGTTCTTTTATCTTCCATATTGGTATTTTGCATATGAGTCCATTTATCACACCTGATTAATTTGCGATATTCTTTGTGTGATTCCTTAGTTTACTAGCTACTGATTTATCATGGCATGATCATATTTAGCTGGTTGTTTCATAATTATCTAGAGGTTTTCAATTCTCAAATTGGTATCAACTTGATTCAAATTGGTTTCATATTCTCATGCTAGATATTTCATATTGGTTTATCTTTTCACTTGACTATCTATTCGAGACAAAAAGGGGTAGAGATGTATGTGATGTAGGGGGAGAGTTGTTAAGCGCTACTATTGATATCTGGATTAACATATTGATTGATTATATTTGTTCCAAATTGGTATCAAATAATTGCTCACATGTTTCAAATGATTTGTTCTTATTAGAAATATAAATTGGTATCATTTGTTCCTCCATACTTCACTGGGTATCTGTTTGTCTGTTTCATGTCTGTAGGTATGCCTCAGTGATTCGAGATATCAAGTCTACATCACATTCACACAGTTCATGCTTGTCGGTGCTACATATTCTAGTTCGTGTCCTGTATTTTTTTATTTTGGGTTTTGGGGATGGAATTTAGGCGTCATACGTCTTGACGTCCCGATTAGGCATTTCACTATTTTAGTTTTGTCCCGGAATAGTCAAAGGGGGAGATTTGTAAGGACATAAATTTCCAATTGAGTCCCTGTATTGTTTTGACTTAATTTCGTGAACAAAACTATGTTTGTAATATGTCATAAGGAGAATTTTATTTTGTCACGATCCCACTTGGTCTATGACGTATTGAAAAAATTGAAGACGTTGCGGCAAAGCTTCAAAGAATTAAATCATGTCAAAGTTTAATTGGTGCAAGTTTAATCGTCTTCAAAGTTAATTTTATTTCGAGATCACTCAGGTATGAATGCGTATAATTAATGGTGCTCGAAATTATTTTATAAAAGATAAGGATGTAATTTTTATAAAGAAAATATTTTTAAATGTTTTAAAAGTGTTTTAAAGGTTTACACTACATTTTATGATGATAAGCTCGTAAAAGAGTTTGACATTTTTGGATCTCTCTTTGGAAGAGATGTTTAAAACAAAAAGTCAAAAAAGTCAAACTTTTGCGCTGTCGTTCAAAGGACATCCAATCTGGTTCGAACGAGATGGGATGTCGCTCGAATAAATTCCTCAAGTCGTTCGAATGACACATTTTTTGAGGCGGCGTTTAAATCCTATTTAAACAGTGTTTTCATCATAATTTCGAAGGTGTGCATTCTGAAAAACTGTATTCGACCAGAAACTTGTTTTGCACATGTTTTCTAAGGTTTAAAAGTCTTAAACACATTTTTAGAGTTTGCAAAGATCCGAGTTATCATTCTTATATGTTTAAGTGATCTTGCTGCACCAAAGTTGTTTGTTCTACACATTGAACATCAAAGGGTTTTGCGGTGAAGAAAAGAGAAGGACTTCTTGTTCGACATCGTAGACGAATCAAAGCCATTCGGTGGACACCGAGACATACATGGACGTATGTGTTATGGACAGGTATCGTGGAAGACGGAATTTCTGCTTGCGTGGACACTATTGAAGAACGATTGAAGATCAGAAGGAGCGTCAAGACCCATGGGGATCGAGTCTTAGTGTAAGGCTAATCTGTCTTTGTAAAACCATTGTTCATAGTGATTGTCTGGCTTGAGCCGTCCGAGGTTGTTTTCCCGTTTTGGGTTTTTTTCTCGTACATCCGGCGTTGTGAGTATTCTTTACTTTACTTTACTTGCTTTAATCACTAGATGCATGTTTAGGATTAATCAAGATAAAATTGGTTTAAAGTAAGAATTGGGTTTTTCACAACTTGGTTTGGTGCACATTTAAAAGTTAAATCTTTTTCGAAGAAAAATTGGTTTTATTTAAAACACACATATCGGGCCACCCACACTTTTCACCTGGGAGTAGGTCTGTTGCATAACCTGATTTGAGGTCTGATCATTGCCCTCTTTTGGTATAGAATGTTCTCCCTAAGTCCCCCCCCCCCCCACCCCCACCCCACACACACATAAGAGGAAGTTTAAATTTGAGATTTTTGTTGCTTAAGATAAAGAATGTCATGTTATTGATAAAAGACAATGGAGGAGAGAAGTCCTTGGGTCTGACATATTCTCTCTGTGGTCCAAAACCTTTTAGACTAAATCAACTCTATTCTCCTAGAGCTCAAAGAAGTTTGGTAACTTTCAGGTGGAAATCATAAAGCTTCAGGGTAAGCTCTCAGAGATACAATCTTGTTCAAGGCAGGACTATAGTAGTGGGGTAGTCAGGTCTATCTCAAATAATATTAAAGATCTTTGGGTCAGATAGGAGAATTATTGGACTGTGAGATTAAGAGAAATCAAATTATTAGGCTCAGGAACTAGGAAGGGCAATGGGTAAAAGGTAAGTCTCAATTGGAGTGCCTTGCTAACAGCTATTTCAAGTCTCTATACACTTCAGCATGCAGTAGGGAGTCAACTAGGGTTACATAACTTATCCCTGAGCTTTTAAATTTATAAATGAATGAGTCTTTAAATGAATTATTATCTCTGGATGAACTTAAAAATTAGTTTTTGATTTGGATCCTTCAAAATCCCCTAGCCCTGATGGGATGCTAGGGTTTTTCTATCAAACATTTTGGGAGGACATTAAATCGGATTTTTTCAAAGTTGTGCAACATTTTTTAAGTTTAGGGCATTTCCTAAGGAGATATGGTCTTAATTCCAAAAAATCCCAACCCATAAAATTTATCCCTTTTTAGACCTATTAGTCTCATAAATTTCTTCACAAAAATTATGTAAAAATTTTTGGCCTCAAGGCTTAAACCTAATATTGGAAGCATTATTGAGCCTTAATAAAGTTCTTTCATTCCTAGGAGGTTGATTCAAGACAACATTATAGTGGCCCAAGAGATGTTTTCTTTTCCCAGGAGAAAAGGCAGATGGAAGGATTTTGATTGTGCTCTTAAGTTAGATATGAACAAGGCCTATGACATACCAGAATGGGATGTTTTGAAAAAGACTCTTTTGGCTTTTGGATTTGAATGTAATTGGGTGGACATGATAATGGATTGTATCTCTATAGTCTCTTTTAGGATTCTCATCAACGGGGATAACCATTCTTCCTTCAATCCTACTAGAGGGCTTAGACAAGGTGACCCTATGTCCCCCTATTTATTCATCATTGTAGCTAATAGCCTCTCCCTTCTCATCTTTAAAGCTATGAGTGATAACCTTTTCAAGGATATTAAAGTTAATCCATCTAGCCCCCACCTCCCACTTATTGTTTGTTGATAATTCCCTTTTCTTATTTATAGGGAATGAGGTTGAAAGTTTTTCTTTACTTAATTGCCTTAAGGTGTCAGACCAACTTATTAACATAGCCAAGTCTGGTATTATTTATAGTAGCAACATGTCTATTTCTTCTAACCTGACCATTTCCCATTGGTTGAATATCCCCCTATTAGACAACGCTGGTAAGTATCTTGAACTTCCATCTGAGTGGGGGAGATTTAAGAAAGAAACCCTTGCCTGGCTTAAAGAGAGAATTTTACACAAAATGGAGGGTTGCAAAGATATTTTCCTAAGCCAATCAAGGAAATAGATCCTCATTAAGGCTATCCTCGAGGCCTTCCCATCCTATGCTATGTTTATTTTTCAGATCCATAAGGGTTTTGTTCTGACCTATCCTCAAATTTTTAAATTTTTGGTGGAAAAGTAGTAAAGATAGGAAGGGGACTCATTAGAAGGTTTGGGAGGAGATCTCTAAGGCAAAGAAGAAAGGCGTTTTAGGGTTCAGGGACATCTATAGGCAAAACCAATCTCTCTTTTAGCTAAAGAAGCTTGGAGGCTTCTCTCAAAACTTGAGCCTATATGGGGTAAGACCTTTAAAAGCCTTTATTTCAAACATTGTACCTTCTGGGAGATCCCAAATTCTAAAAAGGGGTCTTGTATGTAGAATAGCCTCATGTTTGGTAGGGAGGTTTTAAAGGAACATGTGTATTGGCAAGTGGGGAATGGTGAGGATATCGGGCTCTAGGAAGATAAGTGGATTAATGTAGAGTTATTTCCCCTCCCTCTTTTTTACCTAGGTTTTCAAGGTGTGTGACTGTAATACCCCGCATTTTTATCGATATTTATTTATGGGATTAATTAAATTAAATGTGAATTAATTGAGAATTAATCCGGATAAAATACTAACGAGATGTGAGTTGGTATTTGATTATAATGTGTATATATGACAATATATGAATATTGAAAATATTGAAATTGTCGCGAGGCTGAAATACGGCAATTTAGAAAATTTTATTGGGACGCGCGTGACAGTCGCGTCAGGAAGGTAATTATTTAAATTAAAAAATGAATTTTATTTTTATTAACCGTATGGTCATTTTGAGTGCGCCAACATGTCCGGAAGGGTCAAAATAGTCAGAAAACACTAGCCGGGGGTTTAATTTGGGTCCCGTGGCATTTTTAGGCCATACCGACAACTTAAAAGGGTATTTTGGTAATTTTGGAATTTTAGGATTATTAACCAACGAATTTTGGGAATTTAATATTAGGATATTAATGACCCACTAAGCCATTACCAGCAATTAACTGATTAGAGGGCAACGAGAGTTAGAGGAGGAAGTTAGAAAAGTTCCCAAAGAGAAAACCTTAACCTCCATCTTCAACCTTCAACCTTGGGAGAGAAAGAGATAGGGCAACCTTCAACATTCAACACCAAATTCAGAGAACAATCCGAGGCAAGTGGTTTAATTTCATTAATTTCAAGCGAATGCTTCTTCCATGATTAGAAAATTGATATATTTGCATTGTGTTGGGAGATTTATAAAAACCCATGAAATTGGAGTTATAAATTCAGATTTGGATATAGGTTTTCATGTAGAATTGTTATTGGGTGATTAGACTAAAAGAATTACTACTCTTTATGTTACAAAAACGGATTTATTTATGGAAATTTATGATTTTATATTCTAGGGTTCCTACTCATAAGATTTGGGGAAAAACTTTGGGAGATTTGATAATTAGGTGTTGTATAGGAAGATTTATTCCATGAATGTGTTAAAATACGACCTAACTATGTTTAAGAATGATTAGAAATCTTGAACTACTGTTGGAATGATGTTTAGATGAGATTAGAGGTGAAAAAAATTGGGAAAACCGAGATAGGAAAATTCTGGACTCGAAACTGTCACCTCGTTAAAAGGCCTGCCCAGGTCGTTCGAACGAGCTCGTTCGAACGAGCTTCTAACGAGTTGACAGTTTGACTTCTAACGAGTTGGATGTTCGTTCGATGCCTTTCGTTCGAACGAGATCTCGTTAGATGCCCACTTCGTTCGAACGAACTCTCGTTCGAACGAGACTTCTAACGAGTTGACAGATTGGCCTTTTTGGCCTGATTTGATTTCTAATGTCCCGTAACCTGGTTTAATTGTAGAGATAACATTCCCTTGATGACTAATTGATATAGTTGGGATATTTGGGATATATTGAGGAGTAAAACATAGAAGTGTGATTTATGAGAATTGTGGATTAGGACGTGAGTGACTAATTACGATGTGAGAATAATTGACGATTTAAATGTTAGTATTAATCGGGGATATGTGAATTGCGTAACATTATAAGTTGGTATCAGAATGAGAAGTATACCACTAATAAATTATGATAATTACTAGGATGTGTGCATGCTTAGTATATGTATATGATTTATGTGTATGACATACCTACCATACTTGCTATCACGGGAGGTTTACGTTCGCTTAGGTCCATCTAATCTTTGTGTTGCCCGGATTTAGATTGGTACCTTGAGAACATAGGTCAGAGAAGGACTTATTGGGAAGTTAATAAGACTGCTGATCGTGGGAGCGTAGGTATGTGCGTGACCCATGTAATGTGACTGTGTTCGCCTCCATTGTTTGTGATTGTTGTTATCTGAGAACGATTCCTGAGAGATTTGGAATGCGTAATCCTTATGTACGTGATGTACCGGGATGGATAGCAGAGTATGTGTGCACCACAGCTTAGTCTCGGTTGCTCGTATTGTATATTCATAACGTGAATAATATACGCTTAAATAATGAGAACTTTCATGTCGATATTGTGAGTATAATTATGGTAACGCTTTGAGAAAATAAAAAGGGATAACCTGTAGTGAATTGTATTACTAATAATTGAGAATCCGAGTTTAATTAAAACCTCTATTTAATTGATAACGTTAGAATGTATAATGGGAATCGAGTAGAAAGGGGTAGAACTTATGACGGTTTAGTTAGATATGAATGTCACTTAGATGGGTACGATACGTTAGGAGTGCACAATTAGTCGAGAGGTGAGAATTTCATGTGAGTGCACATCCTAACATGTATTTTGCATTCATTATTTTAATGTTATTAAAGCACTTGTTGTTTTTAAAATACTCTCCACTTTCGGGCTCTGACCCGTTTGCTTTTAAATCTACTTTTTGTAAAAACCGTTTTAGGTGCCCAGCCACAAGGACACCATGCTTAGGAATTCTATTCAGGTGACGAGCTGTAGCTGTTGTGGAAGTTACAGGGCCTTGATATTAGACGCCTCATTTTCTAGTCTTGACTCCATATTCAGTTTCATCATTTATAGGGCATGTCGCCCATTTCTATTAGAGATTTTTTTTATATTTCAGTTATTCAGACTTTGGTTTGTAATTAATTCAGGATTAAGACTTGTTTTATTATTTCAGTTGTGGGATTTTTGTGAGGAGTATTTCCTCCATACTTATTATTTTTTTTTGGTTATACTATTGCTTCTTTATGGTGAATGGTTACGTTATCCTTTCATAATTCTTTTATTGCATGTTAATCAGATTTAATTTAAAATTTGACAACTTACTTTTTAAATACTAGGTGGTTAGTAATCATTAAATGTTTTCGACAGTGATGCTATTAACTGAACCAACTTGGCATTTTGAATTAATTTAATAAAGGAGTAGCTACCCGGTATTTAATTAGTCGGGGTGTCACAGTGACCTACTAAACCCTACCGCATTATATGGGAATGCCATCCTTGTTTCTTCCTTGTTCCCTAATCATATTGCTTCTCCAATCATGGATATCCCACTTATTTCCCCTGTTGAAAGGGATGCCCTAATATATCCCTACACCTTTGATTTGGGGCCTATTAACCCCCCCCCCCCCCCCCCCCCCCCAATGGCCTTCAATTTCATTTGGAGATGTTGTAGTAAGGGTTTGGCTGTTAATTCTTCTATTTGGAAAAGAATCTAAGAGATAACCCTACTTGCACTAAATGTGGAAAAGAAAAGGAGACCATTGAACACTTATTAACCAGATGTCACTGGGTTAAAAGGGTTTGGGATAAATCTCCACACCTTAGCCCCATTTTGAGTGGCCCTTGTGATAGAATCAAAGATTCACTAAACCAAAACATGCCTTTAGTAACGGTATTTTACCGTTAATACAAATATTAGTAATGAAATTTTTTCGTTAGAAAATAGATGTGGGGCAAAAAATTAATAACAAAATTTTGCCGTTACTAATAGTAATGGTAAAATTCTGTTACTAATTCTGAATTTACCAAAAGTATTTTACCGTTGCTAATTTTGATTTAGTAACGGACTTTTGTGTTACTATTTTAGCCTTATTACACCCTTTTTATAACACTTTTGTCTGATTTCGTAATGGTAAAGGTCCGTTAGTAATATTAAGACATACTTAAAAAATATATATTTTCAGGATCCAATATCCTGAATTTAAACAAATTCAATTATTCTTACCACACTATTCAATTCCTAAGAACATATACAAAAATATTTCACATAAACAAGGGCATTATATTCAACATTTACATTTTATATAAGCCTTCACTCTTTATTTACACAAGGAAATTTAACCAAACCAATGAAACATCGTAATATAATCACCCCCGAAAGTTACATTATTTTAATAAATGCATCCAATATATCATCCTAATACAATCATCCCGCAATGAGATGTTTTTATATTATAACCAAGAAAATGAAATATAAAAAAGAAGTTTGTCATTAACTATCAACTTTCCTTCTGTTATCATCGTCATCAACGCCCCAACCTGCAATGCTGGAAACATGATAAGGATCCAAAAATGGCATTCTGTCAAGCAAAATAAAATTATCATATTAGTTATAATATCAACATTTAGTTATTCAAAATTAATTTAGTACAAAAAATTATCCACCGTCAAAATTAATTTCACAAACACGATTCAAAACAACATAAACCAAAGAATTAAGAACCTTTTCCTATATACGTTGACTTCGTAGCTAATATGTGTTTCTTTCCATGAAAGTATTTGAGTAGACTTATAAAAATAGTCATTTAACAACAATTAGAAAAACAATTAGCGACTCACGTAGAATGTGAAAAAATTATAGGATTATGAGAAGTAAAACATAGCTTGAATAATTAAAGTAGTGTCGTAAATTGAGTTTACACTACGAATAATTCAACCAACATGATATGAAATTCCGAGTTTAACAACAAAAACATGACGTCCTCCACTCTACTGCTTATTTTTTCTCTCTCTCCCATTTCTCTCTTTTTCGATTATTCTTCCCCTACACTTTCGGTTCATGTATTTAAGAATCTGGCATTGAAATAAGAGTGAGAGAGTGTCAGAGATTTTGAAGAAGCAGTTGAGAAAAGGTGGGAGTGGGGATAAAGTTGAAGTGTGAGTTAATAATAAAGAGACACATGCCTTCTTTTTTATCAGCACTAGGGCTGTAAACGGATATTCAAAAATCTGCATCCGTCCGATATCCGAATCCGAATTTGCGGATATTTATCCGAAAATATGGAAACGAATACGAATATGGATACTCTATAAAAATATTCGACAAAACGCATACGGATACGGATAATACTAGTATCCGACACGGATAATTCGTATCCGATGCGGAGTATCCATTTTATCGGATATCCGTATCCGTCAAACATATGTTTAAAATATTACTAATAATATTAGTATTAGTATTAGTATTACTAATAAAATAATATTAAAAAAAAACTTAATCATTTATTACCTAAAACAAAATAAACATATACTCCACTCAAAACAAAAACGCCCTAAAGTTATTATTTTATTGGGTATGTTATAAAATGTCATGTATTATTATTTTATTGGGTATATTATCATGGAGTTATACTAAAGTTACAATACACCCTATCACACATAGCATACACACACTTAAGAACATATACTCGACTCAAAACAAAAAAAAATAACTTCATTTCATTTCTCTTTCGTACAAAATAAGAGAAAACAAACCCTCATGTGGTTGTTCATTAGTTTCCTTAATTATAAATAAATGTAAGACAGAAACAGAAAAGAATATAAGAGAGAAACATAATAGAATGTAAGAGAGAAACAAAAAAGTAAAGAGATGGTTTTAATTGTGATGAGAACTGAAGTTAACAACAGGTATATTATATACAAAATAAAAATATATACTTATTAAAATAAAAATATCAGTATGTTTTGAAAAAAAAGGTCCATGAGGTTATCATTCTCAATAAATTTGATTTAATCTAAAAGGTGCATATTTATTTCTACTGTCATGGAATGCGACTGTTATCTTTCTTTGAATGGTTTTAAGCATATATGGATGGCTTTAAGCCATATTATCATTATGGATTGATACTATTATTATGGAATCCATAATTGTTAATGTTAGGAGGCAGTAATTTTGTTATATATATATTTGGATTGGATTAGATATTTTAATAGTTATTTTTTGCGATGGCTAAATAATGTAAACGGATACGGATATTATCCGAATCCGAGGTATCTCAGCGGATACGGATATGGATAGTTGTTTTAACTATCCGGGCAGATACGGATACGGATATGGATAGTACATTCAGATAGCGGATACGGATATGGAAAACATGGTATCCGATCCGTATTCGTCCGTCTACCACTCCTAATCAGCACTGCTCTCACCGGTCAACTACCTCACCCAAGTTGAATGAGGGATAAAAGAGCTTGCGCGTGGGTGCACACACACGCGCGCATATATATATATATATATATATATATATATATATATATATATATATATATATATATATATACAAGTGGTGACCCGTGCGATGCACGGCCGGGTGTAACGCATTTTGAAATATTTTATTCTAATATAATTAGTATCAGTATTTAAAGAAATGATCGTAACTATAACCAGGAACATGTAAATTAATTAATATGGTGGAAAACGCATATTAATTGAAATGAATATGAGGAAATAATTGAAATTATATTTTGTAGACTAAGATGTTACCTCGTTACTTATTCTTTCACTATGTTATATGAAAATATGAATTATATATAAAAACGGTCCATTAATTTCAAGTCCTAAGTCTTTAATTTTTTTTGGATTCAATTCCATGTCATTTTATAATTAGTTGGAAGTTCTATCTTTTAAAATTATCAATGTCATTTTATTAATTGCAAAGATATTTCTACCAGCAATGCAAAGACATATTAACTATTTTGGGACTTATAACAAAAGATAAAATGACATAGGATTAAAAATTAACAAATTCAAAAAAAAAGGACCATCAACTAAATATATATAAAAAAACTTCATGCTATTTTGTCTCTTTTATTTGGTTCTTTTGTGACCTTGACGATAACACGGTCACAAAAGAACCAAATAAAAGAGACAAAATAACATAAAGTTTTTTATATATAAAATTCAGATTTTCATATAACTCCGCTAATTTTGGGCAAAAACGTTAGGCATGACCGTGGCACAAGACTTAAAGTAACGGCATATAAAAATGATTTCCAGTAAAAAAAAATTATTTCAACCAATAATAAATTTTTTCTAGCAAAATAAAATTATTTCTCAAGAGTAAAAAAATAATTTTTAGCAAAATAAAGGTATGTCCAACATATAAAAATGATTTCCATAAAATTTTAAAAAAAAAACGATTTTCAACAATAATAAACTATTTTAAGCAAAAACATATGATTTTCAGTAGTATAAAATTAGTTCCAAATAATTTTCTACTAAAAAATAAAAAAAATAGAAAAAACACATAAAAAAAAAGGTTCCCAAAAAACAAACCTAACTCAGATTTTGCAACTACAGGAAAAAAAAATGAAATTTCCCCAAAAAAAATTTCCACAAAGACTTCACATGAACGTAACTCAGATTTAGAAAAAAAAATTGTCTTCATAGTTGATAATGGAAAAAAAAATAAGGAAACTTTCGAAAAAATACCAAAAAAATATTTCAAATCAAAAAAATTCTAAAAAAATAATTTAGAAAATATATTTAAATAATTACTGAAAAACTATCACCCGAATAAAATAATTTTCAGTAATAAAAATAAATTTCAGTAATAATAAATTATTTCCAACAAATAAAAATTATTTCCAGCACAAAAAATGATTTTTAGCAATATAAAAGTATTTCCAACATATTAAAACTAATTTTCGGTAGGAATAAATTATTTTCAACAATATTAAAGTATTTCCAGCATATAGAAATGATTTTCAACAAATAAAATCTAATTTAAGTAATACAAAAACGATTTTCAGCACTATAAAAGTATTTCCAGCATAAAAAATTGATTCTCAACACTATAAAGTATTTCCAGCATAAAAAATTGATTCTCAGCAAATAAAAAAAGATTTTCAGCAATAATAACATGAAGTTACCTCCAGAAAAATTAAATATTCAGGAAAATATGAAATCTCACAAAAACGAAATATCCAAAAACCTTAACACGAACTTACCTCAGATTTCAGGAAAAATCGTCTTTATAGTTGATAATGGCAAAAAAAAATAAGGAATAGAGTAGTTAATGTAAATGGAATACATGAAGAGTGAGGAAGGGTGGTGGGGAAGATATTTGTTATTGAAAATGGAATAAATGGAAATGGAATAAACAACCTTTTCATAGAGATGACCTTAATTCTTAATGCTGCTATCCAAATGTTTCCAACCACACGACCTATTCAACCTCCCACCGTCGTTTAAAAAGTTTTGGCGGAACAATTTTTCTCCACTAAAACTAATTTTTATGGGCATTTTCATAGGTAGAGTCACATCTCCCAATATTTTTACGTATCACTATCAGCCTGAGCAATCTAAGACCTCCCTTTTCCCTCGGCAGGTTCAAACAAAAATGGCATACATCATCCTTAGATATTGAGATTGCGATTCTAAAAAATATCTCACCGAACTTACCGATTGCGATTCTAAAAAATTAAACTCAACCATTGCTTGACAGTTGGTTTCTAGGGTTGTGGCAAGATCGATTCGGTCAGAAAAATTTCACCTGATTCCTTATTCTTCGACTTTCAAGTTTGGTTTGCCCATTTGTTCCTTGGCTGCTACATTGGGGTATCCCATGAAAACCCCGACAATAATGTGATTCGTATATGGTTTGACAGTGCTTAGAATCGGTGCAAAAGATCAGTTTGGCAGATGCTTATGCCAAAGAAACTTGAAATTGACTTTTGCCTTTTTAATTATGGGGAAGAAACTTCTCAAAACCATTTTTTCTTTATTTTACTGCAGTTCAGTTCAGAAATAAATAATCAGAATCTCCAATTTCCCCTCATCATGAAACATCAGCAGCAACCATATCCACTTTCGAAGATGAAGGCGCTGCCTTATCACAACAATAAGAACCCTCTGGCTCCGAATCGGGATCTGGGTCCAAATCTGAATCTGAAACCGAGTCTCAAGACCAAACCCAAAAATTCCTACTATTACCCAACCCATTTCCTTTGTGGAATCCTCCTCTAAATCTGGGTTCGAGTCTGAATTCGAATTTGAATCCGAACCCGAAACCTAAAAAGTTGGCACCACCACTGTAAAGACTCTTGCTTCTAAACCCATGGATAGCCCATCTACCAAAAACCCATATATCCCTTGATTTGTTGAGAAATAAGCCTCAAGCTCTCATCTGATCAAAAGCGGTCTTCACATTCTTCTTCAAAAATGCCAATCGGTCCATCCAGGAAAAAGATTCTTAAAGAGAATCCTTTTCCCGTTCTACTTCGCAACCTCGGTCCCATATTTTTTCACCACTGACAACCGTCTCCTCTTCAGCCAAAAATGCCTGATAGGCTAGCGACACTATCTATCTCCGGACCTTGTTTTATTTCCACACAAAGAAAATTCGTCCCCGGCGACCTCTATACCGCAAAGGCACTCAAGAATGAATACCCCAGATATGACCCCAACCAACTCTCTAGGACTGATTTTATGGTTCAATATTAGATCGAATTGAAGGAAATGTAATCAGATTTTTAGTTGAAGAGAACGGAGAAATAAAGGGTCCATTGAATATTGCATGAGAAAGAGAGAGAGTGTGTGACTTTATCCATGAAAATGTTCGTAAAATGTGGGAGTTTCTTTGTTAGTGGGGGCGTGGGTACTTGTATTTATTTTAAAATTTGGAACACAAATAACTTCAGAAGGTGACACGTCGCCTTTTTATTTTAAAGAAACTCAAAAATCTGAGAAAATTAGATTTGGAGTTTGGAGGCTTCTCATGCTTCCTACCACATGCGTATATATAATAAGATATATATATATATATATATATATATATATATATATATATATACATACTTAACTGCCCAAAATGCATACCTACCCATGTGTCATTGTCGTCATGTTTTGCCCACGCATCTCTAGTGCCACGTGCATATACACTAACTCAACACTCGTGGACTCTTCAAACGACCCCAGCCTAGAGGTTGGCCTCTTAGAAAAGCTAATGATCATGCCTACTCCATGTTGGATAAATTCCAATATTTATTGATATTTTAATTTTTAGTTGTTAATATTTTATTACATTATTGGTGTTTTATTTTAAACATAGTTTGGGTTTTATTTTAGAAGGTAGAAACATGAGCAAATGGGTGTGAAAGATATGGGAGTGCTCAAAATACCATACTGTCCCACATTTGAAGAATAATACAAAAAGTAGTGGTATATCAACTAAAGGACAACTAAGATTCTTAGTTGACAATTCAAATAAGAGGCTATGATCCTACGCATCGCGGTGGTGCTCAAGCACCACCAATCGCGACACGCGTAAGCGCGACACGCGGCGCACAAAAGGGCGATTGGGAGACTTAGGGCGCATTGTGCGCTTTGACGCGCACTTGGCACTTCGCACGTGCGTATCGTCGCTTGGAGCGTGGGAGCCTAAAGTTTTGACGAGGTAAAATAGATCAACGGTTGTGATTAAACGATCCGATCAAAGGGTTTAAAATTCGAAACGACTTGATCTAAGCCATTAAATGAAGACGCCTAATCTGAACCGTTAGATCGCAGTTGTTCCAAACAGGCACGAACGGTTGTTGAGTCACTCCATGAAGAGCTGTGACTGTTGAAGAACAGTCACAGAAATGGCTATAAAAAGAGTTTCAGGCCTCTGTTTTGGATACCGAAAATTGCTAGTTTCTCCTCTCTCCGTCCTCTATATTTTGGCATTATCAAGTTACAAATTCAGAGTATTCTTGGTTTGATCAAACAGTACATAGTTTGAATCAAATAACTGTTCATACACTGCATTGTATCCTGCAGGCAGATTCTATAAAACCCATAGTGTACTCGCGGTTCTGTCTCAACCGGATTGGGAGAAATTTTGCCTAAAAAAAAGTGTTCCAAGAACGTGCCTTGCAGAAATTAATTAATATATTTCGTTCTTTCCATAACAAAACTCCAACACTCCAGACCTAGCCTTTCAATGCCTTATGATCAAACATGAGTTAATCATCCAATGATTGGATCAACATTTCCATGTAACATTGTTTATCACGTATTTGATCACATAAACTAGATTCGTCTCTGCCCAATCCTTCTAGAGCTTCCCCGTTAGCTTTTAAAATAGATTCTTTCTCGAGTTCCTATTTCAGAACGTCTATTTCATCTTTTAAATTCTTATTTTCTTGTGTCTCAGCCCTGAAACATACTTTTCCTCTTTCGAGACAAAAAATGAGCGTCGACAAAACATAAAATATATATAGCTAGATAACATAATGTGCAATACAGTGTGCAAAATCGAGCAAGCCATACATTGTTTTAATTAAAAGAATGTCCACTAATTGAGGTGTCTGAAGCTAGTTGGTCATCCTGACAATCATTGAAAAAGATAGCTAGCCCACCATTTTTTATTTGATGATACTATAAAAGTAATTTACTATGACGCTATTAAGAAAATTGAATTTTGACAATAAGTTAATGGCGTTAATGAATGCACCCTAGGAGCTTGAGTTGACAGGCATCTATTCTGACTATTATGTTGGGTAATAAAGTTAATGTATGTTGTCATGTTAGTATTACATCATGAATAATACTATTTGTGATGTAAACTAAGCTAAAGTGTTTAAAACACACAATCAATATATGTGACACACAAGCCGCAGAGCTACTGAACAATTATGGATTTGAGGGGGTAGGGGTGTCTAGACCTCGAAACGGGTAGTGTTCGTGTCGTGTTTTAACGTATTCATATAAAATCATCCTAACCTAAACAAGACCCGTTAGCTTAATGGTTACATAAATTTAAAACTGAAAATGATCCAATAATTTTAACGGGTGACACGACCCGAACCGTTAACACCCATTAGTTAAGGGGTGAATTTGGGTCGTGTCTTACTTAACCCGTTAACACCCATTATTTAAACCATTTAGTTATCAATGCCCATTACCCATTAACAGCCATTATCATTAACGCCCATTACCCGTTAACACCCATTATGCAATTGTCAATAAGTTATAGTTCAAATTTTGAACTTTTGAACTTCTAAGTTCTATCATTAGCAGGAACAAGAAGCTTCAAATTAATAGTAGCATAGCATTAGCAGAAACTTATTACCACAAAAGATTCTATAGTATGTCCATTCATTCAACACCAAAGTTTCACTTTTGAACTTCAAAAGTAACAGCAACTTCAAATTACAATAGTATATTAGTATGTACATTCATTCAACACTAAAGTTCAATTGTTGAACTTCAAAACAACATAAAAGTTCAATTGTTGAACTTCAAATTACGGTTTCATTTTTGAACTTCAAAACTGTTGAACTTCAAAACAACATAAAAGCAATAGCAGCTTAAGGTTTCTTACATAATCATAACCCAATATCCAACATAAAATAAATACAGCAGACTTTGGATATTAAATATTATAAGATTATCAAAATTAAGGAGCATGTGTCCTTGTGTAAACCTTATTTGCACCTCCTTCCTTTTTCAACATATTCCTCCTACAAATAACAAAATTACAATGAGTTATCCAACTTACTTAATACTATATGAAATTAATAAATAAATATTAATGAAAATTTTCTCACCAGTAATCAAAATATATGAAACGGCGGATGTCACGAAATGACTAAAATGCTCACATCTCCTTATAGTAACAGCAGCATTTTTCACAGCATTTTTCAGCCATGTGAAACTGTTTAAAAGTGAACATCAATGGATCATTTATTTCAAATATAAATAATACACTAGGTGATAAAATGACATGGTAAAATATATGGAGCTTACTCACCAAAAAAGGGGATTACTTGGAAGGACGCTTGCAATTCAAAAACGCCATAACTACATATATCTTGGATGAAACCTAGAAAGTAGAAAATTAGAAAATTTATATACTCCAAAAATTTAAAGAAGAAAAAGCAAATTTATGTCAAAATTAAATATCAACCTTGTTACTCGTCGATAGAAATAGTATTAGAACATTGGGTTGAACTATATTTTTGGCTTATGTGCAAATTAAAGATATCCTCCGTCAACTCATCCACATCAACAGCTTCTTCTTTACCTATAGCTGAGGAAATAAAAATTCAATATATTATAAAAGTTAAGGCAAAAACATGAAACTTAATAGTTGAATATGGCAACTTTACCAATTTTAACAAAAAGACAATCCCTAGTGCAAAGCAGTGCTTGGCCAGTTTCAGGCAGAAGAGAACTACGATATTCGTAAAGAACTCTACCTCCAATACTAAATGCAGACTTGGAAGCAACAGTTGTGTAAAAAACGTGACTGTGTAATAATTGATTAAATTCGTAAATTTCTAATTTGGCACACTTATTTAATTATAGTCTATTTTTAAACAAACGAAATTCAGCCCCTACACATGCATCTAAACATCATAAATAATTCAACACTTGCATGAAAAATAAAGACGATCGTTTCAAAAAAAAAAAATTCGGGTAAAACCTTTTATAAACACTTTGAAGAATTCACAAGACCTTTGACTTACATACAACCTGATAATCTCCCACAAATGTGTAATGTAGGGTGCCTTAAGCAAATCTTCAAAGATACGAGCGATAGCGAAATACCCTCCAAGCGTCGGTTCGTCATCTTCGGCTCGTCCACACGCAGAATGACTACGCTCGGTATCCACTGATCAAATATGGAGATCCCTTCTCCACAAAGGTTGAACAAAGGAAAAATTGTGTTCTTGAAACACCAAAACAATTCACTAAAGAAAATGGGAGTTTTGTGAATTGAAAAACCAAAAAAGAATTAAACCCCAAAACGAAGAAGCCAAAAGTATTATGCTTTTGCAGTTTTTATGTTCTGTAAAATGCTTGGACTTCTTAATGAAAACGTTACCAAATAATGAGTATTTATAAGAAAAACATGTTGCCTCGAAAACAGAGCTCGTTCGAACGAGATCAGCATGTCGTTCGAACGAAGGACAACTGTCGTTTGAACGAGATCGTGCGACATGCCATCTGACGCAAATGACATGCTATGTCGCTCGAACGACTGAAGCGATAAAAAAATTATTATTTTAATGTCCGCTTCAACACATAGAAAAAATACTCATTCTTAAATTTTGACGAAAAAGTCCGCTCCAATACTTAGAAAATATTTTATAAAAATATCCCAAAAGTTCTAAGCGAAAAGTTAAGGTAATAAAAACATAACCTTACCAAAGTAAACTTCCCGGAGTCTTGAATGATGAAGAACTTGAGTAATTTGGATCCGTCTTTGATATAGATGGATCTTGAATGCTCTTCGACGGTGTAGCGGTATATGACATAATAAATTGATAACGAACCTATGGAAATATGTCCTTACAAATCCCCCCTATGTCGATACTGGTACATACATAAAAAATCTGAATTATCAAAAACCAAAATGCCTATAAAAATCTACCCTCGCATGAATAAATTTGCAAGACCTCAAAACCGTTCTTCAAACATCTTCGCCAAATCTCAAAGCTTTTCTCATTAGGGTGTGCAACATCATGATCTTCAATCTTTGTACCTACACACATGAGATAAAGAAAAATATCTTCGTGACGCATCGAGTTTGAAATGATATAAGAATAAAGCATTAATAATCAAATCTCCCCCATAATATGATAATTCTTTCTCCCCCTTTTTATGATGTCTCCAAATAGACAGATAAGAAGAAAAAATCAAAACATGGAGTGTCACGATAAAAATGCATAGCAAACAAGGATCAAACTACTCACATGCAAAGGAGTATCTCAAAAAATCTCACAAACTATTTTTGATTTTTCAATTTTTCATACAGAAATAAGATACTAAAAATCACACCATTGATTTAAACTCAAACAACCAAGTCATGGAAACGGAATGAATGGGTGTGAACACATTCGATAGGTAAATAAACTCAATCAATCATATGTGCACGATGCATATGTGTACTCCTAATGAATGAACATCAAAGTTATCCTTAGGTGTAAAAATTTGTTGAATTTAAATGACATTGTCTTATACAAATTAACAAATCAAAGTCAAAATGATTTTCACACCAATAACGTCCAAAACTATTTAGCATTTTTTCAAGATTTTCAAGCACGTGCAAACCCGTTATAAAATCTCTAACCAAACACCCTCATATATATTTTCTTTTAGAGGTGATAAACCAAATTCTCAAACTTTGGAGAATTGGTGCAAAAACCTAAATGGCCCATAATTGGCATGAATTTCTTTTTATTGCCTTTAAATTTTTCGGGCTCTTTTAAACCTATTTCGACCTCGGATAATAAAATTCCTCAATTTTCTAGGGCCAATTTAAACGGTGGCTTAGTATTCGCAAAGGCCAAAAGAACCTTTCGCAGCCCTTCCCCGTTTTCAAATAATGCACACAAACTCACAAAACGGCTCTTACATGCACAGCTTTTTATCAAGTTTTATCGCGCTTGGTTCGTTTTAAGGGCGGGATTGAAGTGAAAACACCCAACCAACATGTGATAAGACAAGCACAATAATCAAAAAAATTCATGCACGTGTGAAATAAAGGAAACATGAGTCAAACATATAGGAAGTAACACTTAATTACATCTTAATGACTCCAAAAATTATAAAGCACGAGGATGAATTGATCTATTGTCTCAAAACACTATCAAATAGTCACATGAAAAAAATGAAATGATGTTGTGACTTGGTCATCCTAAGTGTCCATGCATAGACGGTGCAAAAAAAATACAAAAATTTTTTAGATTTTTCAAACATTTTATCGAAATAAAATCTTTTTGTATTTATCAAAAAATTTCTAAAAGCAGAAATCTATACAAAAATGATACATACTAGAAATAGACAAATAATGACATCATGAAAATCATCCTATGCTAGTAAACATGTCAAACCTCAATCGTTAGGAGCGGAGGGATTTTCCAAAGGTGGTGCCAACTTATGAAAAACCTCCATCAAATCTTGTGAAGTTTTGACCAAAAACTTAACTTGCTCACCTAAATGTGAAAACTCTCTCATGTAGTCTCCGGAAGCATGTAAAGTATCATGTGTGGGTGCATGTATGGAAGAAACACATGTAGTACAAAAACGTGACACATAACCCAACTTAAAGCAAAATTCCCTAAGGTGTCCTCTCCTTTTGCAATGGGAACAAACATATATCGGCCTAGGAAAACCTTTCTCAAAAACTCTAGGACGCGCTCTCCTAATAGGAATGGGACACCTAGGTGGGTTAGGGTGAGACTCATGTGAATCTAACACTAAAGTGGGAACCGACTCGGGTGCTAATTGGGAAGTAGAAGCACCGTCATGACTTATTCCTAACTTCTCACATTTACCCTTAAGAACCACATTTTCAACCTTCTTAGGTGCGTTCTCAAAATTGACTTTGGCCTCCCTAGCACGTTCGAGATCACTCTCGAGTTGGGATACACGTGTCGTCAGACTAGACAACGTGTTGGTCAAATAATACTTCTCCTTTCTTAAAACCTCCTTCTCTCTCTCCAAATCTAAAACCTGACGACCTAAATCTCTATTAGACTTCTTTGTTTTCAAGGTCTCGGTGTAAAAATATCTAAAAGCTTTTTGGAGCTCACTTTCATCTCCACTCTCCTCTCACTTTCTTTCTCACTCGAAGAACACAAATCACTATCATCGCTCTCGTGTGAACTCTCGTGAGACAAAGTGGGTGTGCTCACACGACTAGAAAAGGCGACAACCATCCCATGTGCTAAACCTTTATCGAAATCATCTCCCTCATCACCCTCACTATCACTAAGAGTGGTGGGTATAGCAGTCTCTTTGCCCTTTCTCCTTATCCTAGTAGGACACTCTTTAGCTATGTGCCCTTTGCCCTCACACTCCAAGCACCTGATCGCATCCTCCTTGTCACTATCTTTGGCCTCCACTTTTCTTTTATTTGACTCAAAAGATCTCTTTTTGTTGGAAGAAATTTCTTTATTCATTTTGAGAAAAATTTTAAAAAAATTCGCAAACAAGGCCATATCAAAATCTTCCTCAGAATCAGACTCATAAACTTTTTCTTTCTTTTTCTTAAAATGAGTCTTTAAAGAAACACCATTATCCTTAGCTTTAATGGTTTTGGGAAACATGTCAATCTCATAGGTTTGAATATATCCTACAAGTTCTTTCAATTTAAGTGATTTAAAATTTCCCAAAGAGTTCAAAACAGTGACTTTATAAATAAAACATTTTGGAAGAGATCTCAAAATCTTTTTAACGGCACGCATGTTATCAATCACCTCACCTAAATTAAAAGATGTGTTAACAATGACTGACAAACGTGCATAAAAATCATCAAAGCATTCAGAATCAGGCATGGTGATGGTCTCAAATTGGGAGGCCAAATTTTATAATTTTGATTATTTAACCGCGTTCGTACCCTCATGTGTCAATTTTAAAACATTTCATGCCTCTTTAGACGTAGTGCACGTCATAATTCAGGAAACTCATCAGGAGTGACAGCTCCAGAAATAGCATTCAAACCACGTGAATTAAATTTATACATTTTATGATCATCTTCAGTCCAGGCTGACACGGGTTTTAAAGAGGTGATATTATCAATGGTGGTCGTGGGAGGAGTCCACCCATTTTCGCAAAGATACCAAACACGCTCGTCAATGGCTTTTAAACTAGATTTCATGCGAGCTTTCCAATAGGCATAATTAGGCCCGTCAAAAATAGGCATCTGATTATATAAGTGATCCATTTTAAAAATTGCGATTTTTCATAAAAATAATTTTTTTTTTAAAAATCAATATCACACGATTTTACGGAAAATAGGAATATGCGATAAATTAGCAAAACTTGCTCTGATACCAATTTGTAAAAAATGTGACTGTGTGATAATTGATTAAATTCGCAAATTTCTAATTTGGCAAACTTATTTAATTAGAGTCTATTTTTAAACAAATGAAATTCAGCCCCTACACATGCATCTAAACATCATAAATAATTCAACCCTTGCATGAAAAATAAAGACGACTGTTTCAGAAAAAAAAACCTTTCGGGTAAAACCTTTTATAAATACTTTGAAGAATTCACAAGACCTTTGAATTACATACAACTGAAAAACATTGCTAATGCCGTTTAATACAAGATTAAACTGTATAAGCAACTCCGAGATGTTTGTTGAAGAAACCCTTTTCTTTTGAAAATAAAACTTATAAACAACAAGATGTGTTTACAAAAACTTATGTACGAGAGTAATCAAGACTTTGTAATCAGTTTTAAAACTAAGACAGTTTCAAAAATTCAGCGCACTATAGAATGAGATGAGGAGATGAAGATAATCAGAACACACAATTTTTAACGTGTTAAAACCTCTCCCAATAGAGGAAACATCCACGGTGACTTCTAAGTCAAGAAAGTAAAAATCCACTAACAACAAATAACAGTTACAAACAATACAACATACATGCACACAAATCAACCTATTCTAAGTTTAGGAATATACCCCACTTGGTGTCCTTCTAACTTCTCATAGATCTGATTGTTGATGATGTTCTTCCAGTTTGACAACTTCCTTTTGCTTTAGCTTCCTTGCGTCGACTCAATAATCTTTGATCTTATTCACAACACTTCCAGTGTAGTAGTGTGTTAAGTGTTTGTTATGTGATTCCTATCAACATGCATGAACTCACACACACTTAGTTTTTACAGATAGTCCTAGAAAATTACATATAAAGACTATATGCTGTGATTTTATTTTCTTTCTTTCTTACAGAACTTGAAACCTTTTTGACCTTTAAATATATCACAGATTCCACGGATATCTTGCTTCTAAATCGATCAAGATCTTAATCAATCTCTATTTTAAAAATACTTTTGAGATCGAAAATCTCCAAGTGTGAATCCAACTAGGTCAAGGTTAAGTTTCGTAAGAATAGAAACCATAAAACATTTTCAAAACTAAATCAGTAAGGATTTTCTTAAATCAAGAAAGAAACCTGCAGATCTAGTGAAATATAACATGCAGAGTGTAGATCTACAATTTCTATGAAGAAGAAATACATATCTTCACACGAATGTTTAAGTTGGTAATAAGATCACTGATTAAGAGGTTACAGCTTCAATATGAACAAACCAGTAACACCACTCTCTCTCAAACACTCAAGGTTGTGTTTGGGATTTTGTATATACGAAGGTTTGAATCAGATATGAAGTGTTTAGGGTTAGGGTTAGGGTTAGGGTTTGGCTAACACAGTTTTCCCTTTCTCTCTCTTCTCTCTTTTCTTTTCTCTCTTCTCTCTCACTTCTCTCTTCTCTCTATTTTTTTTTCTCTCAGAAATGACGACTGCCAAAAGTCTTTAAAGGTTGAGAATTAGAGGGCTTTTATAGGAGTGGAGGAAGGTTCTGGATAGTCGAAGGCAATCAAGGGCTGAGATTAAGTCTTCCTAATATTGACTTGATCCAAGGGTTATAAGAAGGCGGTGGTTAAGTCGAATGTGATTGGTTCACAGGATAGCACAAGGATAGGTTTAAAACACATGCAGGCCATCGATAAGGATAGATCTAACGATCAGCAAACCACCAGGCAACCCTCTCACATAACAAACACAAATTGATACATCAGGAACGTGACAAGTGTTGGCCTATAAGTGGCTTGCAAACGCGCGTCAAAGTTAATTACAGGCAGGACCCTGAAGCCTCTAGCGCATTTACATTCTACCCAATCAAACATTCTAATGAAAAATGAATTTTTCAAAATAGCAAATTAACCCCACAAATTTTATAATCACACTTTTATTAATGAAAACATTATTTTAAAAATGTTTAAAAATTCCCAAAAAATTATTAAAATAACATTTTAAGGGGAATTTAACACACAATCAATTTTAAGCAATATATACACATGTATGCACTTCTAATATGTGTAGTGTGATTCAATTTATACCTTCTTGGATTATTGAAGAGGATTAGAGAGGTTAATTCTGAGGCTCTTTGGATTCTAGGTTAGACAACCAATTTTGTCACTATTTCCAAATTAGTTGACCACTTATACAATATAGACTTAAGTAAGTCAAATGTATAAGGTACTTCAACAACCTGATAATTTCCCACAAGTGTGTAATGCACGATGCCTTCAGCAAATCTTCAAATTTACGAGAGATAGCGAAATACCCTCTAGGTGTCGGTTCATCGTCTTCGGCTTGTCCACATGCAGAATGACTACGCTCGGTATCCACCGATCAAATATGGAGATCCCTTCTCCACAAAGGTTGAACAAAGGAAAAATTGTGTTCTTGAGACACAAAAATAATTCACTAAAGCAAATGGGAGTTTTGTGAATTGAAAAACCAAAAAAGGATTAAACCCCAAAAGGAAGAAGCCAAAAGTATTCTACTTTCGCCGTTTTTCTGTTTTGTAAAACGCTGGGACTTCTTAATGAAAACGTTACCAAATGATGAGTATTTATAGGAAAAACATGTCGCCTCAAAAATAGAGCTCGTTCGAACGAGATCAGCATGTCGCTCGAACGAAGGACAGCTGTCGTTCGAACGAGATCGCGGGAATGACATGCTATGTTGCTCGAACGACTGAAGCGACAAAAAAATTATTATTTTAATGTTCGCTTCAACATTTAGAAAAAATACTCATTCTTAAATTGTAACGAAAAAGTCCGCTGCAATACTTTAAAAATATTTTATAAAAATATCCCAAAAGCTCTAAGTGAAAAGTTAAGGTATTAAAAAGATAACCTTACCAAAGTAAACTTCGCGGGGTCTTTAATGATGAAGAAATTGAGTAATTCGGATCCGTCTTTGATGTAGATGGCTCTTGAATGCTCTTCGACGGTGTAGCGGTATATGAAATACTAAATTGATAACGGACCTATAAAAATATGTCCTTACAAGTTGAGATTGGAATGGATAATATATCCCGAGCCATACAAGAAAGTATGGGGTAGCGAAATTGTTCCCCCTTCCACCAAGTAAGAATATCTAGATCTTGCTTTGTTCCCAACTTTTCCTCATCAAAATATTTATGCAACTCATTTTTTTTATCAGAAGCACCCTCTTTATAGCAATTGTCAAAGTCCTATATTATTTATTTTATGAGTTAGATCAAAATAAATAATATGAAGTATGAAAATTCATTAAATGGAAATATTGTGACACCCCGCCTAATTAAACCTTGGGTGATCAAGCCTTATTTTAATTTAAACAGGTTTCTTAAATGGTTCATTCTTAGCATCACTGTCGAACGCCTTTTTATATACTAACCACCTAAATGAAATTAAACGGGTGCCAAATTAACCTTCTTAAAACAGAACATTCATCAAACAACCACATTACAAATTCTAGTAATAATTAAGCAGTTTGTAAAGATACTCTGAAAGCACGTAAAGTCTTGCCAAAAAACCACGGCCAATAAATGACAACAACAAATCCATAACTAGAATAAACTGAAATAATAAAGGTAGAACAACATGTTCCAACTAAGAGTATTAAGACTGAGATCCTGCACTAGAATTGAAAAAGAGGAAGCGTCTAAACAATCCCTGCAACATCCACACTTGCTGCAGCTCCCAAATCTCTGGAATGAAATCATGTTGGGTGTCCCTGTGGCTGGGCACCTGAAAGCTTTTTAAAATTTTACATAGCAAGAGTTAGTACTCAAAACATTTGAAAATATTTTTGCAAGAAGTTATCACAATTAAGTTATTGATTACACATATTAAGATTTCGCACACTCCCTTGAACTTCCTCACCTCTCTCACGTAGTACGTAACTATCGAGGATACTTAGTCTTCCTAGTTATACCACCCATAACCGTAGTTAACTTATTTACTGTTCGTTGCACTTATTCTTGTAATAATTTCATCACGCTATTATTACTAAAATATTTACATTTCATTCCATTGTCTACTATTCTAAATTAGTAGATTATGCACATAGAATACATTTTATCACACAACAATGTATTTAATATTAGTTACCACTAACATATCCTTTTATTACACATAAAGGGCCCCAAGTGAAGGTTGGTTCGGAATGATCCATCGACCCCAACTATTTAAAAATATAAATATATACACATATTCTGGTTCGGGACTCTTTCATCTCGACACCAGTTAAAAGTTTGGTTCGGCATTTTTCATCGACCCCAAATATATAATAATTTTATGTTAGTTCGGAATGTCATATCGACCCTAACATAATCAATTTAGGTAATATTCTCTTAACCCAAACTTGTTATATAATTTAGTAGGTACACACCCGACCTAACAAATCATACCCGTACGTAATATATTTTACTTATATTCGCCGTACTTATTAATTACAATTTATTTCACTATTGTATTTATTCGAGTATTCACGCAACTCTAAGGGCCCTAGTTACCCCTCCCTTAATTCAGTAGTTAAGTCAATTTTTAATCTACTGGTATTTTCTTTCCGGAGTTAAATCTCACTCTTTCCGTAATTAAATTCTAAAAATCTCAACGTACGGCTAAATCGATCGTTCTTTCGTCAATCCATTTCTCCAAAATTTCCACTCAATCATTTGTGGAGAAACCTAATGATACACCTATTGGTAATTATAAAGTCCCCTCAAAGGTAAAATATCATTTCTAAGGTTCCCATTAAGCGACGGTAATTAAAGAAATTTTTCACAAAATTTTCTAAAGTCCAGCCAGGGTCGATCGATCGAGGGGATATGGTCGATCGATCGACTGCTCGATCGATCAACATTCAAGGGTCGATCGATCGATCAAGCAGTGACAGACCCAGTTCATCTTCTTCCTACGGGTTTCACCATTTTTAATTCTCTATCTTACATGATAATCCACCATATTCACAACTAACAATTTCTAATCATTCCTACATGTTATGGGATGATTACTAACGATTTAAAACAACAAAATCATTATAAATCTTGGCCAAATTAACTAAAAATTCCTTTAATATTCAAGAACCCTAAAACTGCATTCTTTATATCTTTCATCCAAATTCCAGATTTTCTTACGAATTTATCATCAAGTTTTCTATGATATCAACATACTTGGAAACCCAAAAACGTCCTACATGCAATCCTTATCAATCATGGATCATAATCAATGGTTTATTCCCAAGAATATCATAAAAATCATGTTCTTACCAAAGCTTAATCATGGGTATTATAACTCAATTATTTTGTAAATAACCACTTGCCTTATGATTTGTAGGGTCTGATTTCGTGGTTGTTGATGATGGTTGATGATTTTGATACTTCAATCCTCCTTCCCCAAAAATCTTTGTGGTGAAATCTCCTTAAAAATGATCCTTCCTTCCTTCTTTTGCCTTAGGAATTTTTCTCTCTCCCTCTTCTCTAATGGCTATGGTGGATATGTTTTTGTCTAACCCTAGCCTCCACTCTTATAATCTGATCTAGGGTTACAAAATTCGTAGGCCTTCTTTCCCATAATTGTAAAGAGACCAAAATGCCCCCGAATGGTCCCGATTTAGCCCGAAAATAACCCGGCACTCAACTAGTACCCCCGGGTACACTATTTTGACTAATTCGACCCTTTCGGAATCAACTGTGGACTTAAATTACCGTTCGAGTCTCTTAAATATTTTTGTACTCTCATCCTTAATTTTTGTCCTACGCGCGACACTCGGTTGAGATAACTCCGGTACGTCCATATAGTCACTAGACCGTACATATCAACATTGAAAATTTACTACTCACATTTAGTAATTTTTTTTTAATTGTCATATTCGTCTTTATTAACATTATATCTCATTAAATTACTCTTCTCACGTAATTTAAATAAAGCGTATTTAATCACATTAAATTACTCTACTCACGTAATTTAAATAAAACTCTCATTAAATTACTCTACTCACGTAATTTAAATAAAACGTATTTAGTCACATTAAATTACTCTACTCACGTAATTTAAATAAAACGTATTTTCCTAATTAAGTAGAATTATGGGGTATTACATACTTCCCCTCTTACAAAAGGAATTTCGTCCTCGAAATTAGAAAATACCTGTTGTGAATAATTCTGGATATTGCTCTCGTATATCCTCATCCCGTTCCCAAGTGGACTCATCCATATTGTGATGTCCCCACTGTACTCGCACTAAGGGTACCACCTTGGATCTTAGTTTGCGCTCACTATAATCCAGGATAGCCACGGGTCTTTCTTCATACGAGACATCTGGCTGCAAATCGATCTCCTCTAGTGGAATGTGCCAGAAGGCTCTCTCGCTCCTCTTGTATTGCTTCAGCGATGCCACATGGAACACATCGTGTATTCGCTGAAGATGCTCAGGGAGTCCCAATCTGTAAGCTACCGGTCCCACTCTCTCAAGAATGGGAAACGGCCCCACATATCTCGGTGCTAACTTCCCCTTTTTGCCAAACCTCGTAATCCCTTTCATAGGAGATACCCGAATTAACACCTGGTCGCCCACATCTAGTTCCACGTGTCTCCTATCAGCGTCAGCATAACTCTTTTGCCTATCCTGGGATATTCGAATACATCCTCGAATCAACTCTATTTTGGAGGAAGTCTCCTGTATCATCTCTGGCCCCAATAGTTTGTTATCCCCCACCTCTAACCAACAGGCGGGTGAACGACAAGGCCTCCCGTAAAGCGCCTCGAATGGAGCCATGCCAATAGTGAATTGGTAAGAGTTATTATATGCAAACTCTACCAAAGGGAGGTATGGCTCCCAATTTCCCCCAAAATCTAGAATACACATTCTCAGCATGTCCTCTAACATCTAGTTTACTCTTTCCGTCTGGCCGTCCGTCTGTGGGTGGTATGCCGTACTCAATCGTAAGTCGGTTCCCATGGCCTCCTGAAAGCTCTGCCAAAAATGTGACACAAATATCTTATCTCGGTCCGACACAATATTAATAGGAACCCCGTGCAGCTTAACAATCTCTGAAATGAATAACTGCGCGTACCGTATAGTATCATAATCCATATGAACCGGTAAGAAATGGGCTACCTTAGTCAGACGATCCACTATCACCCATATGGAATCGTGACCCTTCTGTGAGGTTGGTAACCCGGTAATAAAGTCCATTGAGATACTCTCCCACTTCCACACGGGAATCTCTAGTGGTTGTAGCATCCCTGAAGGTCTCTGATGGTCTACCTTTATGAGTTGGCATGTAACACACTTTGATACAAATTCTGCAATATCTCGTTTCATACCTGACCACCAATATACTCGTCGCATATCCTGGTACATTTTTTCCCCACCTGGATGTACCGAGAATCTTGACCCGTGTGACTCTGTCATAACGGCATGCCTCAGATCATCATCTTCGGGTACTATCAGCCTACCGTTGAAACGTAGTCCACCCTCTGAACTGATGGAGTAGAACTCTGCCCCCTTGGCCAGTAACTGCCGTACTTTGTCCTGACAAAATGGGTCTTCTGCCTGTGCCCTCACTACCCGCATAACGTTCTCGGGAGTGATAGTTAGAACTGCCAAGCATGCTCGCGCCATATCATCCTTGTGTCGGAGTTCACTCCACTTCGCCTTCCAAACTTCTGCTAACTCCCCGGTAGGTCTTCTGCTTAATGCATCTGCCACCATGTTAGCCTTACCAGGATAATACTGTATATCAAATTGGTAGTCCTTCACGAATTCAAGCCACCTTCTTTGCCTCGTATTCAGGTCCTTCTGAGTGAACAGATACTGCAATGACTTATGATCCGTGAATAGCGTGAACTGCTCGCCCAGAAGATAGTGCCTCCATATTCTCAATGCAAAAACAACCGCTGCCAACTCGAGGTCATGGGTGGGGTAATTCTTCTCATGTGGCTTAAGCTTTCGGGACGCATAAGCAATATCCTTCTCCTCCTGCTGTAATACACCCCCAAGTCCTTGTAAGGACGCATCAGTATAGACTCGGTATTCCACTCCGCTCCTAGGCAAAGCAAGAACGGGGGCTGATGTCAACTTTTCTTTTAATTCATCAAATGCTAACTGGCAACTGTCACTCCATACGAAGGGAATTCCCTTCCGAGTCAGATTCGTCAACGGTCCGGCAATTTTTGAGAATCCTTTGATGAAGCGACGATAATAACCAGCCAATCCCAAGAAACTGTGAATTTCTGTCGGTGTCGTGGGCTGCCCCCACTCCCTCACCGCTGATACCTTCCTCGGGTCAACAGCAATGCCTCTGCTAGATACGACGTGGCCTAGGAACTGAACCTCCCGAAGCCAAAATCCACACTTCTCAAATTTGGCATACAACCGATGGTTCCGCAATGTCTGTAGAACCAATCGTAAGTGTTCTGCGTGTTCTTCCTCTGTACGAGAGTAAATTAGAATGTCGTCTATGAATACAATCACAAACTGATCCAAGAACTCCCTGAATACCCTGTTCATGAGATCCATGAATACTGCCGGCGCATTAGTTAGCCCAAAAGGCATCACTCTGAACTCGTATGGCCCGTACCGCGACAGGAAAGCGGTCTTAGGTACATCCTCTTCACGAATGCGCAATTGGTGGTAACCCGACCTCAAATCGATCTTCGAGAAGTATGCAGCCCCTCTCAATTGATCAAAAAAGTCGTCAATCCTCGGCAATGGATACTTATTACGTATCGTCACTTTGTTCAGCTCTCTGTAATCTACACACAGACGAAGTGAACCATCACTTTTCTTTACAAACAACATCGGCGCACCCCAAGGCGATGTACTCCGTCGAATGAAACCATGTCCTAATAGCTGCTGAATCTGCTCTCTCAGTTCCCGCATCTCCGAAGGAGCCATGCGATATGGTGCTCTGGCAATCGATCTCGTCCCCGGTGTTAGATCAATAACGAACTCTATCTCTCTGCTAGGTGGTAACCCTGGTATCTCCTGAAAGACATCCTCAAAATCCCTCACAATTGGGATTGAGTCCAGAGAAACGACAACTCCATGTGAGGTCTCCTCCTCAATATAATATAAATGAGTTCGCGATCCTCCCTCGGGAAGTGGCATCGCCACAAGGAACATCTCTTGCCCCGGGATGGAGAACACGATGGTCCTCTCATAACAATCTACCATTTCCCTATTGTGTCCCAACCAATCCATGCCTAGGATGAAGTCATATCCCTCCATATCCAGCACTAGGAGGTCCGCTGCTAGAGTCAAACTCCCGACCATAATGTCCACACCCTTACAAATCGAGTGTATAAGGGACCCACTACCCATCGGTGACTCCACACACATAAGATGAGTGTCTGCTGTCGCTAATAGGCCGGCTGCCCGTGCAAATCTAGTGGAAATAAATGAATGCGTCGCCCCCGTGTCAAACAAAATATTCCCCTCAAGCCCATGAATAGGAAACATACTCGCAACTGCCGGCGGTGCTGGAGGTGCCGGCTGAAATGGAATATCACGGATGTTGAACACACGCCCGTACTGCATTTGCCCTGGCTGTGGGGCCTGTACTGCTGCTGGGGCTAATAGTGCCTGATGCCCCTGTTGGGCACCCTGTTGTTGTGCCCTGTCTTGCTGTGGACAATTTTTTCTCTTGTGACCCTGCTGGCCATAAGTGAAACACTGACCCAGGAACTGTCTCTGCCCTTGGCCATGTTGGCCCTAACGTTGGCCCTGTCGTCCTTGGCCTTGTTGTCCCCCATTTTGATTTCCCTGGCCCTGTCGACCCTGAGGGGCTGGTTGCTGAGGACCCTGCTGGCCCTTCCGGTCAAAGCGATGCCTCCCATGCTTAAACTTCTTGGCAGATTTCCCCTGTCGGGAATCCTTCCCTATCTGGCCTGATGTTTGCTGCTGTGATGCGCTGCTGCCACTACCTCCATCCACCTTGCCCAGTTGGCTTAGCTCACCCCTCTTATTTCCTTTCGTATGAAAGTGGTGGTCCTGACAGTGTAGTAGAGCGGCATTGACGACATCTGTGTAGGTCACCAATGCCGGATTACCAATCAAATGTTGTCTGATTCTCCAGGTTAGGCCCTTCATAAATTTGGACTTCTTCCTCTCTTCATTGCTCACCTCGTTTGGCACAAAATTGGCCAAGCGGGTAAACTCCTCCTCGTAGTCAGCAACTGAGCGATCCCCCTAAAACACTTCGCTGAATTTCTTCCTCATCTCTGACTCTACTACTGGAGGGAAATACTTGCGGTCAAACCGCACCCAAAACTCAGAAATAGTCAAAGTATCTCTCTCCTCGGTGGTGGTAACTGACTCCCACCATTGTAGGGCCGCTCCTGACAAACGGAAAGTGGCTAGCATCTGTTCCTGTACCCCGGTGCACTCTAGCATGCGCAAGTGGCGCTGGATATTCTTCTTCCAGTTGCACGCTTCCACTACATTGGTACTGCCCTGAAACTCGGGTGGGTGTCCCTTCTGAAATGTCTCCCTGACTCGCTGCCAAGTAGATGGTCCTGCTGGAACTTGCACTACCGGTGCCACAGGGGGAGGTACTTGGGGTTGAGGAAAGTGGGCTGCCATGGCCCTCATAGCTGTCTCGACTGCCTGAGCCACTATCACTGCAACCTGAGTAGTGGAGATTAACTCTGGTGGGGGTGGTGGTATCGGTACCTGTGGCTCCTGATGAGCCTCCCTCATCTCCTCTCTGGCTTCAGCCCTCTCTGCTCTCTGTCTCCTCGGTGGCATCTGAAAAGATTCAATTTGTATAAGTACACAGTTTATACGAAATTTAAGAGCAGAAGTTCGATAATGCAATAGTGGAAATTTTGAATCAACAATCCTAATAGTAGGGCTCTAATACAACCAAACGTTACGCTGAATCGTAGTAAGCCGTACAGATCCTATGGACACTAGAACCTGATGCTCTGATACCATCTGTGACACCCTGCCTAATTAAACCTTGGGTGATCAAGCCTTATTTTAATTTAAACATGTTTCTTAAATAGATCATTCTTAGCATCACTGTCGAACGCCTTTTTATATACTAACCACCTAAATGAAATTAAACGGGTGCCAAATTAACCTTCTTAAAACAGAACATTCATCAAACAACCACATTACAAATTCTAGTAATAATTAAGCAGTTTGAAAAGATACTCTGAAAGCAGGTAAAGTCTTGCCGAAAAACCATGGCCAATAAATGACAACTACAAATCCATAACTAGAATAAACTGAAATAATAAAGGTAGAACAACATGTCCCAACTAAGAGTATTAAGACTGAGATCCTGCACTAGAATTGAAAAAGAGGAAGATTCTAAACAATCCCTGCAACATCCACACTTGCTGCAGCTCCCAAATCTCTGGAATGAAATCATGCTGGGTGTCCCTGTGGCTGGGCACCTAAAAGCTTTTTAAAATTTTACATAGCAAGAGTTAGTACTCAAAACATTTGAAAATATTTTTGCAAGCAGTTATCACAATTAAGTTATTGATTACACATATTAAGATTTCGCACACTCCCTTGAACTTCCTCACCTATCTTACGTAGTACGTAACTATCGAGGATACTTAGTCTTCCTAGTTATACCACCCATAACCGTAGTTAACTTATTTATTGTTCGTTGTACTTATTCTTGTAATAATTTCATCACGCTATCATTACTAAAATATTTACATTTCATTCCATTGTCTACTATTCTAAATTAGTAGATTATGCACATAGAATACATTTTATCACACAACAACGTATTTAATATTAGTTACCACTAACATATCCTTTTATTACACATAAAGGACTCTTGGTTCGGAATAATTCATCGACCCCAAGTGAAGGTTGGTTCGAAATGATCCATCGACCCCAACTATTTAAAAATATAAATATATACACATATTCTGGTTCGGGACTCTTTCATCGCGACACCAGTTAAAAGTTTGGTTCGGCATTTTTCATCGACCCCAAATATATAATAATTTTATGTTAGTTCGGAATGTCACATCGACCCTAACATAATCAATTTAGGTAATATTCTCTTAACCCAAACTTGTTATATAATTTAGTAGGTACACACCCGACCTAACAAATCATACCCGTACGTAATATATTTTACTTATATTCGCCGTACTTATTAATTACAATTTATTTCACTATTGTATTTATTCGAGTATTCACGCAACTCTAAGGGCCCTAGTTACCCCTCCCTTAATTCAGTAGTTAAGTCAATTTTTAATCTACTGGTATTTTCTTTCCGGAGTTAAATCTCACTCTTTCCGTAATTAAATTCTAAAAATCTCAACGTACGGCTAAATCGATCGTTCTTTCGTCAATCCATTTCTCCAAAATTTCCACTCAATCATTTGTGGAGAAACCTAATGATACACGTACTGGTAATTATAAAGTCCCCTCAAAGGTAAAATATCATTTCTAAGGTTCCCATTAAGCGACGGTAATTAAAGAAATTTTTCACAAAATTTTCTAAAGTCCAGCCAGGGTCGATCGATCGAGGGGATATGGTCGATCGATCGACTGCTCGATCGATCGACATTCAAGGGTCGATCGATCGATCAAGCAGTGACAGACCCAGTTCATCTTCTTCCTACGGGTTTCACCATTTTTAATTCTCTATCTTACATGATAATCCACCATATTCACAACTAACAATTTCTAATCATTCCTACATGTTATGGGATGATTACTAACGATTTAAAACAACAAAATCATTATAAATCTTGGCCAAATTAACTAAAAATTCCTTTAATATTCAAGAACCCTAAAACTGCATTCTTTATATCTTTCATCCAAATTCCAGATTTTCTTACGAATTTATCATCAAGTTTTCTATGATATCAACATACTTGGAAACCCAAAAACGTCCTACATGCAATCCTTATCAATCATGGATCATAATCAATGGTTTATTCCCAAGAATATCATAAAAATCATGTTCTTACCAAAGCTTAATCATGGGTATTATAACTCAATTATTTTGTAAATAACCACTTGCCTTATGATTTGTAGGGTCTGATTTCGTGGTTGTTGATGATGGTTGATGATTTTGATACTTCAATCCTCCTTCCCCAAAAATCTTTGTGGTGAAATCTCCTTAAAAATGATCCTTCCTTCCTTCTTTTGCCTTAGGAATTTTTCTCTCTCCCTCTTCTCTAATGGCTATGGTGGATATGTTTTTGTCTAACCCTAGCCTCCACTCTTATAATCTAATCTAGGGTTACAAAATTCGTAGGCCTTCTTTCCCATAATTGTAAAGAGACCAAAATGCCCCCGAATGGTCCCGATTTAGCCCGAAAATAACCCGGCACTCAACTAGTACCCCCGGGTACACTATTTTGACTAATTCGACCCTTTCGGAATCAACTGTGGACTTAAATTACCGTTCGAGTCTCTTAAATATTTTTGTACTCTCATCCTTAATTTTTGTCCTACGCGCGACACTCGGTTGAGATAACTCCGGTACGTCCATATAGTCACTAGACCGTACATATCAACATTGAAAATTTACTACTCACATTTAGTAAAAAAAAAAAATTTAATCGTCATATTCGTCTTTATTAACATTATATCTCATTAAATTACTGTTCTCGCGTAATTTAAATAAAGCTTATTTAATCACATTAAATTACTCTACTCACGTAATTTAAATAAAACTCTCATTAAATTACTCTACTCACGTAATTTAAATAAAACGTATTTAGTCACATTAAATTACTCTACTCACGTAATTTAAATAAAATGTATTTTCCTAATTAAGCAGAATTACGGGGTATTACAAATATGTACCTGAAATATAGAATTTCGAGAGGCATTATGGGAAGGATGATGAGTATCAAAATCAGAGTTACTTGAACTTACAAGATGCGAGTAATTCAGATTATAGACATCAAAAAGATCAAATAAAGTGTCGCGTACACGGCTAAACTCGTGAGAATCGGTACCATGTAACCTCGTATATACGAACTCCACAAATTGAATTTTGAACTGCGGGTCCAACGTGATAGCAATAACAAGAATAACACTATATTCATCCCAATATTTCTCAAATTTTAAGTTCATCTGCACTCCCATTCTACGTAAAAAAAACTATTTGTACCTTCATTGCTTCTTTAAGCTTAAGTTGAATGATAAAAACTTGAGGGAAGAATAAGTTAGCAATTGGATATTTAGCTCCAAAAAATAAGCGTATTACTTCATAAAATAAACTCAAAAAGTTAAAAAGTTTTTCAATTCTATCCCATTGTTCTGGAATAGGACAGTGTTTATAGTTGGAATCACTCAACTATAAATGAATGAAAGCACGATGATAAAAAATTGCACTTTCAAGCACTAGATAGGTTTGGTTCCATCTAGTCGGAACATCTTGTCGCAACCCTCTACTACACTGCAACGACACTTGAGAAACACAATCATAGAATTTATATTTTCTTTGGAGTGAACCTTTAATGTGTTTCACACCCTCCCTAACTTTAATTGCAACCTCTTCAATTTCTTTCAGTCCCTCTTGGACTATAAGGTTCAAAATGTGTGCACAGTAACGAATGTGAAAGAACTTAGCATTCATTACAAGGTCGCCCTTTAGATTCAACTAACTTCTTAAAATATCGATACAAGAAGTGTTACTTGAAGATTATCTAACGTGCAGAGAACAAATTCTTTTCAATCTCCCGCTCACTTAACAGTGTATAAATTTTTTCAGACAAAGCAACACCCATTTGTGAAGGAGGCATGAGACAAAAATTCAGTATTCATTTTCTTAACTTCCAGCTACAGATGTCCATAGATCATAAGTCAAACAAATTCCCCCAGAAACTGAATTTTGTTGAGATTGAAGTTTAATTTTCTCTCTTTTAAACATTTTCAACACTCCTGCCTTAGCTACATTTCTAGAGGGCATCTTGATATGTATTTAAAAACATCCTTAAGACCCTCATACTCGACAAAATTAAAAGGCAGGTTATGCTTGATAATTGCCTCAATTAGTAAGTTGTAAAACACCTCTATGTCAAATGTGGAAGATTTCAATGACATAGAACCTTTAGTTTGGGACAGTCAGTAGCTTCATTTTTTAAAAAATTATTCATATGAGCCAACATATTACCAGTGCCATATTGACTGTCACACACAAATAAATTATGCCACATTTACGACATTTAGCTCTCCTTTTGTTATCCTCACCTATCGGTAATTCTTGAAATAAAGTCCAGCAATGGGATCTTTTTTTACTTGTTGAGGGAATACCGGATTTTTTCTTTACCTTTCCAGCAACTTTTTGAGTAGACTCTTGTTCATTTATCTCCAATTCAACATCTTCACCAACATCATCTTCAAAGAGATCCATATCCAAAGAATTTCCAATATCCATTTCTATATAACCTGAAAAAATATAAAAATGTAAGAACATAATTCTTATCATGTACTTTTGTTTTAATTGACTTAATTCTGGACAAAATAAATTAAGTCTAGGATAGTTTTAATTATGAAGTTCAATTGAGCCTACGACAAAGTTCTAGTCAAAGAATGTGAAATTTAAAGCTTTGAAGAAGATTTCAAGTTAAGAGGTGTTGCATATGTTTCAGATCACTCAGGTATGAATACTTATAAGCACTTGAGTAATTTTGTATATTGATTAAATGTTGGGTGATTTAAATATTTGGGAATTAAATCTTTTTATGTTTTAAAAATATTTCTGAGTTGCAAAAAGTTTAAAGAAAATTCGAGGATTTTTTTTAAAAGAGAAAATATTAATTTAACACTTTAGCTCGCTCGAACGAAACAATGGCTCATTCAAACGACATCCCAATGTCGCGCGAACGAGATCCACTTCTCGCTCGAACGACCAGCCGCCTCAATTTTTGTGTTTTCATTTTCTTGGACTCTGTGTTGCTCAGTTATAAATAAAAAATATATATGCGAAAGTTTGACAGGCAGAACAGTTTCGAAAGCTTATTCCCATAACGTTTTTCATTCCGGTGTTTATTCAAGATCGTATTACTCAATTCCAAAGTTAGTGATCTTGAACGCATTTATCGGAAGATAATTCATTCACTACACCATGTTGCACTTTGTGAGGAGAACTCTACAACCGGAGAGCTGCTTGATATTGTGGAGGGAGTCCTTATAAAGTAACTTGTGGAGAAGTCGTTCTCTTCTCTACTACTGCCCACCTCGAGTTCCAGCGAGAGATTTCAGCCGAGACATCGAAACCGACACCTGCTGGTATTTCGTTTGTCACCCTATTTCATTATAATCAATGTAAGTTGTGTCTTACAAATTATAATGCAATAAAAAGGTTTTGCCCTTCGGGGATTTTTCCTGAAATTGTTTATTTTACCGCATGCTTTATTCTTCGAATGGATTGAATCTCTTAGATGCATGTTTAGGGTTTAAGAAGTTAAAATTGGGTTTAACTAAAAATTGGAACAACGTTGGTTTTACCTAAAAGTACACACAAAAGGGCCTTTTCAAATTGGTATCAGAGCTTGTTGCACTATCTTATTGTGTTTGTGATCCCGTGTCTTTAGGTATGCCTTTCGAAGGTTTTGATGATTTTAGAATTCACCTGTTTGAATCATCTAATTGGAAATCACACATGAAAACTACTCTTAAAAAATTGGTTAATAAGGGTGATTGTGAAAAGTGTCTTTGCTGCGAAGGGTTTGGTCACAGGATAGATGAGTGTCCTAGTAAACTTAAGGAGAATTTTAATAAACCGATAAATCGTGTTTCTACCCTTAGTGATAGTGACCCAGAAGAAGAAAACTTTTATGCTAGTAAGCGTGAACTTCCCACCTTTGTGGCTAGTCATGTAAGTGATAAAGACTTACCTTTGCATGATTCTTACACAGCCACAGAAGTTGATACACCTGAGAGTAAGGGTAAGGTAACTGAGGATGAGAGAGAAGACGAGAGAGATTTGCAAACTTCTTTCAAAGAATTGTATGGAGAAACATTAAAAGCAAAGAAAGTAAACGTGAAATTAGGAGCTATGTTGCAAGAACGTGCTATAGAAATAAATAATTCCAATGCTTTAATTGAGGATCTTAGGGCATAAGAAAAGAAAATTTGAGAGAATATAAAATATGTCGAGGGTGAGAGAGATAGTCTTCGAGGGTTGATGGAGACTATGAAAAAGGAAATTCTTGAGTTTGAGAATTCTACCCGTTTACTTGAGTCAAGGATAAGTGAGCTTGAGGAAAAATTGAGAGATTCGAGTAAAGTTAAGTTTAATTTGGAGGCTAGGTCTAAAAAGTTAGACAAAATCTTAGGCACCGTCGAAATCAAAGTCAATCATAGAGGTATTGGCTTTAATAATCATGTCGCACATGCACACAAAGCCAACACCATACAAACAAGAGAGCTTCCTAGGAACTTCAAGAGAGAGCCACCTAGGAACGTGAGGTATAATCGGCCTATAGGGCACGCTCCTCACCGTATCTACACTTGCACTCATTGCGGTAGGAGAGGTCATCTTAGACGATTTTTCTACGATCTTAATAATGCTCCTAGAAAGTCTAAATCCATTCAGGTTCCCAATGCCCCTTCTCGTCGGTTCACACATACTTGGGTTAGGAACTCGGATTTAGAAGCGTTAGGTATTAGGCTTGGTGATTCTCGCATCATTGCTCGTGGTTCTCCTCATCTTTCATCTCTAGATTGAGGTTGTTCGTTGGTTTGTCATACACTAGTATTTTCATCATGCGTTATATTTTGATAGTGTTATGGCATGTTTCTAATTTTTGGTATGTATTTGAGTTTTATCAAAAATACAAAAAGATTTTTTTTATATAAAACTTTTGAAAATACAAAAAGATTTTGCTTTTTATAAAAACTTTTGAAAATACAAAAAGATTTTTGGTTTTTGAGTCATGAGGTTACATAGTTGATATGGGATATTAGTGTGCTTGACGCCCCCCCCCCCCCCCCCCCCCATTTCCTTTCATTATTCATGTGGCTAGGACATTTGATCATTATTATTGATGCCTAGAATGATCTTAACCTTTGCACTATGGGGCTGTTTCGAAGTTGATATGCATTTTTATTCGACTTTGCCTATATGCCATCCTTGCACACATGCACGAGTTTATATGAATGTTTGACTTCTCTTGCATATTTGAGTTTGTTGAGACGTTCTTATCTCAATTTTGTTATCTATGCATAAGTAAGCTTAAGGAGGAGGTGTGCTTGTTAGAACCGTTTTTCGTGAGAATTGATATTAAAAAATGATGAGTGTTCACGGGAAAGGGCTGCGAGAGTATAAAATTGACTCGTCGTGAAAGCCATCGTTTAAAAGAGCCCAAAAGAGAATTAAGGCAATAAAAATTCATATTCCAATAATTGGGGCCAATAGGACTTTCTCTAAGTTGAGATTGATAGATTTTTCAAAAGATCTTGAAAAATTCAAATATATGAGGGAGTTTGGTTGGAAATTAATTTAAATGGGTTTGCATCACGAATCCTATGTTGAAACATCGTATCATGACGCTATTGTTTGTAGAATCATCAACAATACGGACTTGTATGCATGTTGATTAAGCTTAGTTCATCAAACTCACACTTATTTTGTCACAAATGGCTTTGATGAAGTTTGATGATTCCTTGCTATCAATTAGAACTTTTTGATCGATTCGACGTATTTAAATGATGACTCATTTGTTGTAGTTCACTCCCAAACAATCTAGATTCATGATTGAGAACATTGGTACCATGTTAACATGCATTTCCTGTTGGTCTCTTTTTACACTATTTTTTTATTTTGCAGTCTGTTTTTGTGCTCCAGGTACTGTTTTGGGATAATTTTTCCACTGGGAAAATGCTGACTATTTTTGGGGCATTTCTGGAAATTTTATTTTTCTCGTTCGAACGACATCAGTTGTCGCGCGAACATGTCGTTCAAACGACATGTCAAAGTCGTTCAAGAGACATATGTACGTCGTTCGAGCGACATCAAGCGAGATCAGGGTTTCTCTTCAGAACTTGTTAGATTTGTTCGTTCTCTCATAACCCTTCCCTTCGTTTTTTAAAAGCGGCGACAGCAATCTTTCCCTCTCCAAATCGCCATTGTTGCTTTTATTTTCTTCGGCAACTGACCCAGTTCGCAAACCTCCATTTGTGCCTCTTTCACTCACGTGGCTTATCCAGCTTGGATTTCGCGTGGACTCGAGCCACTATGGTTTTAGCCATTGATGATCCTGAGCTCCTCGGTAACAGCTCTGGTTCAAAAAGAGATCGACGATGACAATTACTTTTTGGTTGATTCTACAGCATTTTTAGTTAGTTCTTCGACGTATGTTCCTCACATTGTTGCTCCGGCATTTCTCCGGCGACAGAACCTGTTCAGAACGATTGTCGGCGGTAATTGTTTTATCGAGAATTTTTGAGGTCCTATTGTTCTCCGGCGTTTACGAGGTACTTCTGTTCATGTCTTTCTTTTGATTTTTTTAAATCATTTGAAATTTGGTTGTTGTTTCTGATTTTGCCTGTTGTTGTGGCTGGTGTTCGCGGTGGGTCGGATGGATTATTTTACGGAGATAGGTTCTTAGGGGTGTGTGTGTTCCTCGATGATTGTACTCTTTCACTCATCACACATTACACTATTTCGTCATGGCACCTTCACTGTCGAAAATATTTAATGATTACTAACCACCTAGTATTTAAAAAGTAAGTTGCCAAATTTAAATTAAATCTGATTAACATGCAATAAAATAATTATGAAAGAATAACATAACCATTCACCATAAAGAAGCAATAGAATAACCAACAAATAATAATAAGTCTGGAGGAAATACTCCTCACAACAATCCCACAACTGAAATAAATAGAACAGTGTACCCTCAATTAATTACATTCCAAAATCTGAATAACTGAAATATGAAATGTCTCTAAATAGGAATGGGCGACATGCCCTACAAATGATGGAACTGAATATGGAGTCAAAACCAAAGGAAGCGTCTACTAGAAAGGCCCTGTAACTTCCACAACAGCTACAGCTCGTCACCTGAATGGAAATCCTATGCATGGTGTCCTTGTGGCTGGGTACCTAAAAGGTTTTTACAAAAATAGATTTGAAAGCAAACGGGTCAGAGCCCGAAAGTGGAGAGTATTTTAAAAATAGCAAGTGCTTTAATAACATTAAAACAATGAATGCAAAATACATGTTAGGACGTGCACTCACATGAAATACTCACCTCTCGACTAATTGTGCACTCCTAACGTACCGTACCCATCTAAGTGACATTCATATCTAACTAAACCGTCATAAGTTCTACCCCTTTCTACTCGATTCCCATTATACATTCCAACGTCATCAATTAAATAGAGGCTTTACTTAAACTTAGATTCTCAATTATTAGCAATACAATTCACTACAGGTTATCCCTTTTTATTTTGTCAAAGGGTTACCATAATTATACCAACATGAAAGTTCTCATTATTTAAGCGTATATTATTCAAGTCATGAATATACAATATAAGCACCCGAGACTAAGTTGCGGTGCACACATACTCTGCTATCCATCCCGGTACATCGCGTACATAAGGATCACGCATTCTGAATCTCTCAGGAATCGTTCTCAGATAACAACAATCACAAACAATGGAGGCGAACACAGTCACATCACATGGGTCACGCACATACCTACGCTCCCACGATCAGCAGTCTTATTAACTTCCCAATAAAACCTTCTCTGAACTATGTCCTCAAGGTACCAATCTAAATCCCCCCGTAGGCACACAAAGATTAGATGGCCCTAAGAGAACGCAAACCTCCCGTGATAGCAAGTATGGTAGGTATGTCATACACATAAAATCATATACATATACTAAGCATGCACACATCTTAGTAATTACCATAATTTATTAGGGGTATACTTCTCATTCTTATACCAACTTATAATGTTACGCAATTCACATATCCCCGGTTAATACTAACATTTAAATCGTCAATTATTATCACATCGTAATTAGTCACTCACGTCCTAATCCACAATTTTCATTTGGTTCAAATCACACTTCTTTGTTTTACTCCTCAATATATCCCAAATACCCCAAATATATCAATTAGTCATCAAGGGAATGTTATCTCTACAATTAAACCAGGTTACGGGACATTAGAAATCAAATCAGGCCAAAAAGGCCAATCTGTCAACTCGTTAGAAGCCTCGTTCGAACGAGGTCGTTCGAACGAGAGTTCGTTCGAACGAAGTGGCCATCTAACGAGATCTCGTTCGAACGAAAGGCATCGAACGAACATCCCACTCGTTAGAAGTCAAACTGTCAACTCGTTAGAAGCTCGTTCGAACGAGCTCGTTCGAACGACCTGGGCAGGTCTTCTAACGAGGTGACAGTTTCGAGCCCAGAATTCCTAAATTCGTTTTTCCTCCAACTTTCTCCTCGCAAAACTCATCCAAACATTATCCCAACAGTGTTTTAAGGTTCCTAATCATTCCTAAACATACTTAGGTCGTATTTTAACATATTTATGGGGTCAAGTCTCCCTAAATAACACCCAATTATCAAATCTCCCAATATTCCCCCAAGCCTTATGAATATGAACCCTAGAAAATTAAAGTCATCAATATCCACAATTAAATCCGTTTTTGTAATATACAAGATGTATTTCTAACAATATAATTGTCCAAACATAATTCTACATGCAATCTCTTTATCAAAACATGAATTTATAACTCCAATTACATGGGTTTTTATAAGTCTCCCAATACAATGCAATTATATCAATTTCTAAGCATGGAAGAAGCATTCGCTTGAAATTAACGTAATTAAACCACTTGCCTTGGATTATTCCCTGAATTTGGTGTTGAATTGATGAAGGTTGTTCTCTCTCCTTTTCTCCCAAGGTTGAAGGTTGAAGATGAAGGTTAAGGTTTTCTCTTTTGGGAACTTCTCTTAACTTCTCATGAAACCCCCATAGCCCTCTAATCAGTTAAGTGTTGGTAATGGGTTAGTGGGTAAAGACTAAATCAGATTTTAACTTCTAATTTTCGTGGGTTTTAATTCCCAAAATTCTGAAATTATCAAACTACCCTTTTGGGTTGCCGGTATGGCCTAAGAATGCCCCGGGACCCAAACTAAACCCCCGACTAGTGTTTTCTGACTATTTCGATCCTTCCGGACTCGTTGGCGCACTCAAAATGACCATACGGTTGATAAAAATAAAATTCACTTTTTAATTAAAATAATTACATTCCTGAAGCGACTGTCCCGTGCGTCCCAACTAAATTTTTCCAAATTGCCGTATTTCAGCCTCGAGAAAATTTCAATATTTTCAATATTCATATATTGCCATATATACACATTATAATCAAATACCAACTCACATTTCGTTAGTATTTTATCCGGCTTAATTCTCAATTAATTCACATTTAATTTAATTAATCCCATAAATAAATATCGATAAAATGTGGGGTATTACAATTGCCATTCTGAGACAGAATCAGAGGCTTACCATTTATTCTGTTTCACTATATCCTGTACTTTTATATTTCTGAATGTTGAGATAGGGCATGTATTTGATTATGGCATATAGCATCTCTGTTTAGTTTTGTCCCGGAATAGACAAAGGGGGAGATTTATAAGAACATAATTCTTATCATGTACTTTTGTTTTAATTGGCTTAATTTCGGAAAAAATAAATTAAGTCTAGGATAGTTTTAATTATGAAGTTCAATTGAGCCTACGATAAAGTTCAAGTCCAAGAATGTGCAATTTAAAACTTTGAAGAAGATTTCAAGTCAAGAGGTGTTGCATATATTTAAGATCACTCAGGTATGAATACTTATAAGCATTTGAGTAATTTTGTATATTGATTCAATGCTGGGTGATTTAAATATTTGGGAATTAAATCTTTTTATGTTTTAAAAATATTTCTGAGTTGCAAAAAGTTTAAAGAAAATTCGAGGATTTTTTTTAAAAGAAAAAAAATGTTAATTTAACACTGTAGCTCGCTCGAACGAAACAGTGGCTCGTTCAAACGACATCCCTATGTCGCGCGAACGAGATCCACTTCTCGCTCGAACGACTTGCCGCCTCGATTTTTGTGTTTTCATTTTCTTGGATTCTGTGTTGGTCAGTTATAAATAAAAAAACGTATCTGCGAAAGTTTGATAGGCAAAACAATTTCAAAAACTTATTCCCATACAGTTTTTCATTCATCCGTTGTTTATTCAAGATCGTATTACTCAATTTCAAAGTTAGTGATCTTGAACGCGTTTACCGGAAGATAATTCATTCCCTGCACCGTGTTGCACTTTGTGAGGAGAACTCTACAACCGGAGAGCTGCATGATATTATGGAGGGAGTCCTTATGAAGTAACTTGTGGAGAAGCCATTATCTTCTCTACTGCTGCCCACCTGGAATTCCTGCAATAGATTTCAGCCGAGACATCAAAATCGACACCTGCAGGTATTTCGTATGTCACCCTATTTCATTGTAATCCGTGTAAGTTGTGTCTCACAAATTATAGTGAAATAAAAAGGTTTTGCCCTTCGAGGATTTTTCTTGAAATTGTTTCTTTTACCGCATGATTTATTCTTCGAATGGATTGAATCACTTAGATGCATGTTTAGGGTTTAAGAAGTTAAAATTAGGTTCAACTAAAAATTAGAACGAAGTTGGTTTTACCTAAAAGTACACACTGAAGGGACTTTTCAAAAATACATATATATAATAAATTAGACATGTTTCTTGAAAAAAAAATGAAAAAACAAACCAAAAAACTAGACATGGATCTTGAAACAAACCACTTATGAATCGTTTGTTAGTCATATATAAAAAAATGACTTAGACATGGATCTTGAAAAAATAAATCAGAAAGGAGAGTAGAAATTATTTATCAGACATACATATATAATAAATCGTTTGTCAAAAAAATGAAAAAAAAAATCATAAAACAAATTACTTTATCAGAAAAAAAATGAACACGGAGCAGAAAAATTGTTGGATCTAAGAAAAATGTAAAGAGATTAGATGGAAGAAAAGATGGAAAATAGTTTAGATCTTGAAAATGTAAAGAGATTAGAAGAAGAAAAAGGGAGAAATACATACCACAGGCACCGTTATCGACCTGCCGCTGCGGTTAGGGTTTTCTCTAGGCTCTCTTCTCTCTCTCTCTCTAGATGTGCGACTGGTGGGAAGTAGTAAAAATGAAATGTGTTGTGTGAGGATAAAAAGAGTAGGGTTTTAACATTATATATGATCTCTAATTTTTTTAATTTAACGGTTTAGATTAACTTAGGAATTATATATATATATATATATATATATATATATATATATATATATATATATATATATATATATATATATATATATATATATATATATATTATTTGTTTACCTACTAACGTGTTATAACGGGTGTAATATTAGTTCGGGTCACATGACCCAATAAAACCCGGTAATGCTAACGGGTAATAATGGGTATAAACGGGTTTAATCGTGTAAGAGTACAAACCCAAGCCCGACCCGTTATGATAAAAGATCTACCGTGTTGACCCGTTAATGACCCAAACTCGATAAGACTTAACCCATTAACTTATAATTTCGTGTCATGTCGTGTCGTATCGTGTTATCGTGTCGTGCTTCATTTTGTCAGGTCTAGGGGTGTCCCCCTCAAACTTTAGCTTGGTCACTTTGAGAGTAAGGCTCACATATGGTACAAGCAATAAATTCACTTTGGGAGAAGTTTTGGGGGATTTTATTTGTCACTCAAAGTATTATTCTGAAAACATTTTAAGTACATATCTTTGTACTACCTTGATTTTGGAAAAAAATCCACCAAAATTATCGCTATTAAAAAATTGTCAACTCTAGCTATTACGAACTCTATTCCTAGAAGCTAAACTATTTTCAATCACATTAGCTTTTTGGAATAGTTGTAGACTGCAGCTTAGATTCTAGGCACAATCCAAAGGAGGAAAACCCCAAGTATATTATAATCACATTCCTGGTCACATGATTGACTAATTATGTGAGATTTTATATTGGAGCTTGTAAGTTGAAGCATATAATGTGTTGGTCGTAAAAGAACTTCTCAGAGACCTGACAATGGTTACAAATCTTCAAACGAAATATCAATATATCATTAGATTTTAATTAAATTCATGTAGCATAATTTGAACTCTCTAGGCATTGCTTACTATAATAATATAGTAATAATTTTACAACAGTTTATCTACACTTTCTAAATACGAAAGCAAACAATCATAACCAAAATTGCAGTATCTCTATTATTGGATATCTAGTGAGTAAGAGTAAAATAACTATAATGTATATCCAAGGCAAAAATTCTTAACTTGAGTTGCACTGCTTAGAATTGCTTTTGCAATATTATTTCAAACGTGTTCTTATTAGGAGTTGATTAGGTGCTCTAAACTGTCTCAGTCTCTATTTCAAAAAAGAAAGAAAAATGTAAACTAATAATAATTCTACAATATTATCAAGTGTACTGAAAATAAAAACTAAAAATAATACCCTCGACATTATGGAGTGGACTAAAATGGGAAGTACACAATTTTGGGCATTTATATAATGGAACAATGGTGTTTCACTATTGGGAAAAATTATTACCCATAGCATGCTAGAAACATGTTTGCTTTCCACTAGTTTATAATAATCAAAATAAAAGACAATATAAAATCGAGAATGGAATTAGTTTGGGCATCTCTTTTGTAAGTTTCCACGCTAAAGAAAAACCAACTCAATAGAATTTAGAGATAGAAAGAAATAAGGACATCGAGGCATACCCTGATTAGTATTTAAACTTCCATTACTTATAGTTGAGTCAGATGTTAACACATCTACAAAACCATTTTGTTTCGAGCTAGAGAGACCGCCATTATGAACATTAATCATGAATTCTCAACTAGGGTCATTATCTTCCTCGGAAAGTATGATTCCATATGTTCCCAAGTATGACAATTCCAAATGAGAGCATGTATGCACTGCTGCAATTTCATCCATCCAGACCCCAACATCATTCTTTTTATTGCATAGTTCTATGAAATTTATGCAAGCTTCGTGTAATACCCCGTATTTTTATAGCTTTTAAATTATGGGATTTATTAAATTTATTTGAGATAAATTAATTTAATTTTAATCCGGAATGTTGTTTTAAATATTTACTAGCGTGACGAGAGTTAGTAATTATTGGAAATTTGTTATTTGTTGAATATTACTGGATGAGTATAGTAATATATGAGATTTATTTTTATAATATTGTCACGTGTGAATAAAATGACAATTGTGGAAATTTAAGTCGGGACGCGCCTGTGTCGTGTCGGGACTAAATGTGGATTAATAAAAGTGAATATTTTATAAGTTGTCCGTATGGTCGTTTTGAGTGCGCCAACGCATCTGGAAGGGTCAAGATAGTCAGGAAAGTATACCCGGGAGTTTGATTTGGGTCTCGGGGCGTTTTTAGGCCTAATTAGTACCCCGGGAGGGCATTTTAGTCATTTTGTATTTTTGGGTAATTAAACCCACAAAAATTAAAGGGGTTATATCAGATGTTTAGGTTATCTCCTAAGGTTAGATAACTCAAAACACTATAACGGCCATTGGAGAGGAGAGAGCTCTCAAGGCATTCCGAGGCTCAAAACTCAACCGTTTGCACCGCCGCCACTGCCAACGCGTAGATCGCGAGACGGGGAACGCAACCACATCAAATCAGATTTTTGAAAATCCCAGGCAAGTGTTTATCTTTCTTATTTCGTTGATGCATCTTTCATATTGGTTTAGGAATGATTAGGATGAATTGTATGGAAGAAAAACCCAATTTGAGATAGAAAATTGCATGTAGTGATGACTTAAATGATATTCTGGAAACCCTTTGTCGTGTAAAGGATTAAGAGTTTGATTAAGAAAAGAGTTCTAATCAGATACAAACACTAAAAAAATTATTTCGGATGATCGGACCATTGGAATCGCTTAAAATTTTAGTATGTTGTAGCGAACGGCGAGACAGGACTGCTGACAAAAATTCAGCTTGATCAGACGGTCGGATTTCTAAAACTATTATTTTTACTAGAAAGTTTTATGTTTTGAGGACTCTTAGAGAGTTTTATATTTTGAGGACTCTTCTAAGTAATAAAAAAAAATCAATTAAAACTCCATTTTAATTCCGATTTCGAATTCAAATTCTCATCTTTGAAAATAAAATTCAAAATCCTTTAATGTAAGGCGAAATCTATATTTTTGGGATATTTTGCATAAGGGATAATGTAAGTATATATTAAAGGGGAGAGACACGTAAGAGAGAGTTACGTTGGAACATAAATGGATATCTACTGAATTGTACATTTGGAAGAATAGAGTCCATGAGGGTTACATAGTAAGTTGGAAAAACCCTTCGAATTAAAGATAGAAACGAACCATTATACTTGATATATAATAATGGGAAAATAAGGATAAATGTTGTGAATGTGGGTTATGGGATAAACCTAAATTGATATAATAAAAGTGGTATATTTATATTATTGTGTATGCATATATTATATACTTGTGAAAATCATGCCCGCGCTACTTGCTATCCCTGAGGTTATCGCGCTGGGACGATCTTATCTCGTGTGCCTTATGGGGGATATTGACTCGTACCCTAGAAGATAGGAATCCTAGGTACAGGCTATCGAATCGGTAGTCACGGTCCTAAGAGACGTGAGGGTATATACTGACCTCTTGGACTTGGAAACTATGCTTCACCTCAATATTATTTGTGTATGTATTTATACAGTTCAAGAGTGATTCCGAACTTGTATTCCCTTTAGTACGATTGATACGGGGATTGGATAGCAGAGTATGCCCGCACCATAGTTTTTATGTGGGGTGCTGTTATGATATATATATTATACGAGTAGTTAATATATATATATATGAAATTCTGAAATCTGGAACTGCCTACTGTGATTTGATATGTAGGACATGGTTGATGACTCAAATTATAAATAATTGTTTTGAGAAAGTATAATATGACAGTGAAAAACTTTATTGATTAATAAAGTTAATTAAAGGAGAACCTTGGTTACAAATTGAAATCTTACGTTTTAAATACTTGTGTTGTTCAGCTGTAAATCCTGCGAATAACCTAAGATAAGTTAAATCATTGGGAAAAAATAGTGTGATATATGATGAGATAAACCATTGGGAAGGTTAGTGCGATAGGAGTGCACATTAGAAGAGAGGTGAGAATTTCTCAAGAGAGTGTCGCACTAATATGTTGTTGCATTGGCCTGTATCAATTTAAATACTTGCTAAACGAATTTTTAAATCATATACACTATCGGGCTCTGACCCGTTTCTATTCCTCTTTCTCTCTTGTATATATGTATATATTACAGGTGCCCATCTTACTTAGGATCCTTTGGAAGGAACGTGCTGCAGCTTAGGTGGGAGTTGCAGGCCTGTCGTTTAGACGACTTCATCCATTTGATTCTACTCCTAGTTCAGTTTTATCCAGCAGGGGCATGTGTCGCCCTTTTTCTATTATTTAGTTGGTATTGTCAGAGTTTGAAATTTTTACTTTCAGTACCTTTATTTCGGAATTTATTACGGTCGGGATGTTTTCCTTTAGTGTTGTAAATGTTGGGATTTATTATTGATGATTAAATTCGTATATGTTCAATTCTATTTTTATTCTTAATGTGTGACTCTTTAGATGTTAATGGTTTAAGGTTTTATAACCGGATTTAATAAAATGAGAATAAGGTTCTAAATGGTTTTGACACTTAGCTTAATTATTTAGGGTGTTTAAATTGGAAAAGTATTTTTACGACAGTGATGCTATGAATGAACCAACTGTTCACCTTGATTTTAATTTAATAAAGGAGTGATCGCCCGGTATTTAATTAGGCGGGGTGTCACACTTCGCTAAGAGAAAACATATTTAGTAATGGTATAGTACTTGCTGACTTTAGACAATTTTACTATGACATAACACATGAAAGAGATGAACTCTAGGCTGGATTAAATCAACTATACTTATATAAGTGCAATGAAATGAATTAGGGAGTACCATCGGATGTATTAGAATGACAATAAAATTTCATTGATAATGCCTTGCACAAGGGGCCTTCAATGTAATCGGTATGTTAATATGTTGGAGGTAGGCTTAGTTGGTATGTTATTTCGATTCACTATTTAATCAGAACTAATATTTGGATTGTTTTGGGTACCACATGACGTGTAGTGTGTGTCCATATATAGTACACCCAAACACGCATATTGTCATTTTTTAATTATTAAAATAAGCCTTTTTGGTTCATGAAGTGGTCGGCGATATTTTTCAGCTCCTTCGTTCCATAAATTTTCCCTATAAAATAGTAAAGAAAACAAGGAACTCATTAATTCACAAATTGAGAAATTGTTACATAGATATGATGGCTACAGATAAAGGCATTCTCAAAACAACAAACAACATAAAGAATTCAAATAGCATGGTTCATAGTTATAAATAATAGGAATAATATTTTGTACAAGTCTCACATAAAAATACGAAGCGCACTATAAATCAACATAGACGAAGGTTTGATATAATCATTATAACAAATATTGAACTTATTTAATCTAATAATTGTGATTGGAAAGTAACAATCATACTCGAGTCAAAATATACCTAAAGCCCATATCATGAACTATGCAACCAGTTATAAACACGTTTATAAATGAGCATGACCCTTGTATCCATATTATACTTATGTGTGTCTATAAATGTCAAGATTATAAGATGAGGATGCAACTGACTCTAGTGTAGACAGAATGACATGTTTATCCTTTATAGAAAATTGACCAAGATGTTCTTTATTTTGTTGACTACAAGAATATAATGAACAACATTACTCATCCACTACCCGAGTATATAAAAATCACATTAATTATCTTTAACACACGTGCAGTATGATTTGAATTGTCATATCCCCATTCAAAACAATAATGACAGTGAAATATTAACAGCCCTGCTGCAATAATAGGATGCATGTTAAAGTTTGAACTAACAATATATCTTATTATGTCGAAACAATGACCAAACAAAAGAGGGGAAAAATCAAAGATGAATGATTATACTCACTGCTCAATATCGGGCTTATGATCCTCCCAAGGATTAACCATATAAAGTAGCAAGTTCACTTGAAAATAACAGATAGTAAACTAAGTAAGAAAAAATAAATATTAACTAATACATAACAACATAAAAGAAATACAAATAAATTCCAAAATCATTTGCATATGCTAGTTGAACTAGGTATTCCTAGCCTTCATGATGACCCCATTTTGGATATACCCAGTCCTACAAACATTCATTGATTGTCAGTACAAAACATACATTGATATTAAAGGCTCAAATACCACCACATAAGACAAAAAGCCTAAATATACACAATTATTTTAATCCTTTACACATTTCTAATATCTAAAAAAATTAAGCACCGAAAATAATAACGTCACTCCTCGAACATCTGTAATATTTTGTCAAAACGTATATACTTACCCCCAAAATACCATTCAAGTATTTAGGGTAATCTTCCACAATCCTTCGTATAAGTAGAACCCAAACTCCAAATTTCCAACTAGGCATTATACATCTACTACTAGTTTCACATAATATACAAATTTCCAACATAGTTCCAGCATAGTTCATTATGCAAAAGTGGGACCAAACTAAACCTTAGTTTCATATAATACTAATTCCACTCAAAATAAGTTTTTCTTAATATAAAAAAAGTCTTAAAATTTCAATCTTTAATATAATTTGCAAGCAGTCAAACTAGCGCGAGGATTAATTAGATGACAAAGAAAAATGTTAAGCTCACTAAATCCTCATGAGAAGTTGTAAGTGCGAAAATCGACTCTATAATTGTGAGATTCGAATCTCGAAGATAAGGAGTGAGAAAATTCCTCCATTTAAGGTGAAGGTGATTCTCTCTTGGACAACTAGGGCTTAGGATTTCTGATTGCATTTGCGAGTCGCGAATGAAAGGGTCGATTTTTTAAGTGAGTTCATTTGGGAGGGAAAATGAGCGGGTCCAATTTTCGTGTGGAGTGTGTTATAATAATTTCTCTATTTTTAATATTCACTTTTAAATTAAGAACTAAAATTAGTAACACATATATTTAATTAGTAGTGGTAAAGTCATGTAAGAAATAGTAAGAGTAAAATACTGTTAGTAATCTAAAATTTAGTCTATTATTAAAGGCTTATTTTGGTGTAGTGATTGGGTGTTTAAAACTTTGAGTGGTTTGGAGAAAAATTCAAATCATTCTTTGGACATGAAATCTCTCATGATTTGTACACGTTAGGAGATCTGCAAAACTAGAAATGAGGCTATATTCAGAAAATCTAATATCTACATCTCTAATGTATTATCTAAGTCTATGTCCTTATCTGTTAACTATTGTAATAGTTGTAAGGTGTTAATGACTATCCCATGCCTAAACCCTCCCTTACCTTCTAGGAGAGTAAGCAAATGGTGCCCCCTCCCTAGAACTTGGTCAAAATAAACTGTAATGGCTCTTTTAAGGATGATTCAAAGATTATTCCTATGATTTTTATTGTGAGAAGTTTAGCAGGGGAGTTGATCTCGGGGAAAGCAAGCTTTAGTCCACATGCATCTACATCCCTAGACATGGAGGCCCTAAGCCTAAACTTTGATGCATCTTTTATAAGTGAAAATGGACTTGACTACATTATCCTAGAATTTGACTCTAAAGTCCTAATGCAATGCAAGCAGAATGATGATCAGCCTAAATGGGAGCTAAGAAGAAGAAAGCTTGAGATAAAATCTCTTACCAACCATTGTAGGGAGATTTCTTTCTTACATGTTCCCAGGAACGCCAACACCACTGTTGACTGGGTGGCAAAGAGATGCACAATCTTCCTCATGATTGGGCATCAAATCCCCCTCCTGCTCTTATGGACATTCTCAGATTCGAGTTCCCCCTAGGGGGAGTTGGGTGAATTTTCTCGACTTGCAGTGTTGTATGACACCCCGCCCAATTAAATATCAGGTGATCAGTCATTTATAAAATTTAAAACAGAATGTTCGGTTGGTTCATTGTTAGCATCATTGTCGAAAACATAATAACTTATTAAATTACTGAACATAATTAAGCTAAGTGTCAAAGCATTTCCTATTAATTAAAACCATTTAATTACCAAACCAGGAAATTTAATATAAACCATCCACGCATAATTAATTGATATAAATACTGAATCCGAATCACATGATGAAATAAATATTACTCGATAAAACATTCCAGTTCAGAACTCCAAACCAACACAATAATAATCACCAATCCAAATGAAACATAACGGGAAATAAAATGAACATAATCTCTGAAAGATGTCCAAGGAATGGGCGACACATGCCCTAAAGAGAATGTATAGAGAGAGTGGAAATGAAATAATCGAGGCGTCTAATACAAAGTCCTACAGCTTCCACAACAGCTGCAGCACGTCAAGCAATCCGAGTCTCTAAGCCTGATGTCCCTGTGGCTGAGCACCTGATATAATACATATATATAGCAAGAGAGAGAGAAGATGCAAGAAACGGGTCAGAGCCCGATGTGTAAAAATATTTGTTTAAGCAAGTATTTAAAATTTACAGTTAAGCAAGTATCAATTGCATGTTAGTTCGAACTCTCCCATGAGATTCTCACCTCTCTTCTATTGTGCACGCCTAATCGAGTATCTAATTTTCTCCTTAGCTATACCACCCCATATAACTAGTCTGAAATCATCCTAATAGTATTTATCCTTACTATTATTAAACCCGTATTGCCCATACAATACGTTATCAAATTTGCCTATGTCGAATAGCAAATTAATATATCTTTTCGTTTCATAATAAATCGATTATACTCTTAAGATTTTCTTAAAAAAATTGCATCCCCATCTCTACAAGCTACACACAGTAGGTTGATTCACAAACTCACGTACATATATATATATATAGTCACATCTGCCCTATATATATATATTATAATACTGTACCCCCGGGCTATGACCCATTACCGCACCTAACCAAAATGTTGTACCCACGGGTTATCACCCGTTAGTACTCTAATTTAAATCATCTTGTACCCCAGGGTTATCACCCATTAGTACACTTAATAATAAGATTCTTACACGCCCGGGTTATCACCCATTAGTGTCTTATATAATAATAATACATAATAGGCATACACACATCCTAATATAATTTATAGGTATTTCCCTCACCTACATATATACTTCTCTTACGTATTTTGATTTCAACATTTCGAAACACAGTTGTTGAGATTATTATCCCTCTCGTAATCTCTAAGGTATATTCTCTCCGTGCCAAATTCATTAAAGTATTTAGTCGCTCGTCCTTTATTCAGAAATTATGCCTTACATAAGTTTATTACTTGGAAATTTATCTCTCTTCCATGAACCAACAAACTCAAAACTGGATTCTAAGAAATTTCAAAAATTTCACTCTGTCGCTCGAACCAGATGGCATGTCGTTTGAACGACGGCCATATGTCGCTCAAACGACTTTGCGCGAGATGCAATCTCGCTCGAACGACTTCGAGCGACTTCGCGCGAGATTGCGCTGTTCGTCTCCTACCCAGATTTTTCTGCGTTTTTCCACCATTTTAACCCTAAAACTTCTCATTCAACATCCCAAACTCCAAACAAACAGTTCTAAATCGAACCCTATCAACAGTATATGAATCCTAACATCCTAGAATCATCAATTCATTACGAATCATTCATAAAACATGAAATCCCCAATTTAAATGTATCAAAACCCTAGTTCTTCCAATTCATATTCAAGAACCCATAATTTCCAGATTTGTTGTACACATAAGTTCCTCAAAACGTGATTCCCAATCTACATACATGAAAGGTTTCAATTTAACAAATTTCATAATCAACTTACGTACCCAAAATCCTCAATTTCATCATTTTTATGAACCAAACATATTTCTAACAGTCCTATACTAACATGAGTATGATAAATACCAAAATATAACAAGTTATAAATACTTTCCTTGAATTATTCGTCTGATTTCTTGACTTTGTTGGTATGGGTGTGTTCCCTTTGTTCCGATCTACACGGTGGTGGTGTCGGTTGTGCAAAGTGGTGTCAATTTGGCCCTCTTCTCTTGGCAATAGCTTTCCCTCACCCTTCCTACGGCCGTTCTTACTTCCTGTATCTTTCTAACCCTAATGTACTTCCTTTGGCTTATAATTTAACTCTTAATTTTTGTCCATTAATTTAGCCTAAAAATCCAATTTATCATAATGCCCTCTCGGGGTGCCGGTTAGCCCTAAAATTATCCCGGGACCCAAACTAAACACCCGGGTATACTATTTTGACTATCTCGACCCTTCTGGACTCAACGGTACACTCGAAATGACCATATGAGTTACTAAAAATAATTGATATATTTATTCCACTAACTTAGTCCCGACACGACTCACACGCGCGTCTGACTTAATTCACTAAACTGTCATATTATTCTCTCTCTCGATAATTTATCAAAGTGTATAGTTCCATATTACATATCGCACAGTAATATTAAATTAATAATTTCCATATTACATATTGCACAGTAATATTAATTTAATAAGTATTAACCCTTGGCACGCTAGTTAATATTTAATTTTATTAGATCCGGATTAATTAATAATTTAATTCTCATATTTAAATTCACTTAATCCCTCTGTAATAATTAATCCCATAATTATTTAAATCCTCAAAAATATGGGGTATTACATACTCCCCCCTAATAAAGGAATTTCGTCCCGAAATTCAAAAAAATAAGGCATACCTGGTATAAATAAATCTGGATATTTCTCACGCATATCCGCCTCACGCTCCCAAGTAGACTCCTCCACATTGTGATGCTGCCAGTGCACCCGAAGAAGTGGAACTACCTTTGACCTCAGCCTCCTCTCACTATAATATAGGATAGCCACCGGTCTCTCCTCATATGAACTATCTGGCTGTAACTCAATCTCCTCAATCGCAATATGAGTGGGTGCCAACTCATCCCGAAGGTATCGACTCAGTGACGAAATGTGGAACACATCATGGATACGATGCAAGTGCTCTGGTAACCCAAGTCTGTAAGCCACTTATTCGATCCTCTCTATAATAGGGAATGGTCCTACATATCTCGGAGCCAACTTCCCTTTCTTCCCAAACCTCATTACTCCTTTCATCGGAGATACTCTCAATAAAACTTGGTCCCCCACTGCGAACTCTCAAAAGAATCGTTTAGCATCGACGTAGTCTGTCCTTGGCTACCCGTATGCGATCCCGAATCATTTCGATCCTGCTCGACATATCCTGAATTACCTCTGGACCGAGTAGTTTGTTGTCTCCCACCTCTAGCCAACAAGCTGGGGAATGACAAGGGCGACCATACAATGCCTCGAATGGGGCCATACCAATAGTAAACTGATATGAGTTATTATAAGCAAACTCCACCAGTGGAAGATACTGATCCCAACCTCCCCCGAAATCGAGGATACACATGCGCAACATATCTTCGAGCATCTGATTAGTGCGTTCAGTCTGACCATCGGTCTGCGGGTGATACGCTGTACTCAACCGCAACTCGGTACCCATAGCCTCCTGGAAGCTCTCCCAAAAATGAGATAAAAATGTCTTGTCTCTATTCGACACGATGTTAAGAGGCACACCATGCAATCTCACTATCTCTGTAATAAATAGTTGAGCATACTATCCCCCCGTGTAGTCGGTCCTAACAGGTAGAAAGTGGGCTACTTTCGTCAACCGATCCACAATAACCCATATAGAATCGTGCCCCCTCTGTGAAGTGGGAAACCCAGAGATAAAATCCATGGAAATGCCTTCCCATTTCCACGTAGGAATCTCTAATAGCTGAAGCAAACCTGGTGGTCTCTGATGGTCCACTTTCACTAACTGTCAAGTGGTACACTTGGATACGAACTCTGCGATATCCTTTTTCATCCCGCTCCACCAATATTTTCGCCTCATATCTTGGTACATTTTTTCCCCACTGGGATGTACCGCAAATTGGGACCCATGTGACTCCGTCATTACTGCATGTTGAAGGTCCTCCCCCTCTGGAACAACGAGTCTCCCATTGAAGCGCAAACCACCCTCGGAACTTACAAAATAAAACTCGGCTCCCCCGGCTAAAAGCTGAATAATCCGATCTTGACAGAACGAATCCGCTGCTTGTGCCTGTACTACTCGCGTAACAATCTGAGGCGTAATTGTCATCGCAGACATAAATGATCGGGCCACAGTATCCTGATGTCCCAATTCCCTCCATTTTGCTTTCCACACCTCGGTCGTGTCATCTACCAGCCTACGGCTCAATGCATCAACAACTACATTAGCCTTCCCCGGGTGATAGTGCATTTCAAACTGATAATCTTTTACAAAATCAAGCCACATGCGTTGGCGCATATTCAACTCTTTCTGCGTGAACAAGTACTGCAGTGACTTGTGATCCGTAAATAAGCAAAACTGTTCCCCCAATAAGTAATGCCTCCAAATTCGAAGCGCAAACACAATCGCTGCCAGTTCTAAGTCGTGGGTGGGGTAATTCTTTTCGTGAGGCTTAAGCTTCCGGGAAGCAAAAGCTATGGCCTGCTCCTCTTGCTGAAGTACTCCCCCAAGCCCCTGTAGGGATGCGTCAGTATAAACCAGGTATTCCACTCCCGCCATGGGAAGTGCTAATACGGGTGTTGAAGTGAACTTGTCTTTCAGCTCATCAAATGCCAACTGACATGCATCATCTCAAACAAACGGCACGCCCTTACGAGTCAGATTTGTCATCGAACCCGTAATCTTTGAGAATCCCTGAATAAACTGTCTGTAGTATCCGGCTAATCCCATAAAACTCCGTACCTCCGTCGGCGTCGTGGGTTACCCCCATTCCCTCACCGCTGACACCTTACTAGGGTCCACAGATATCCCTTTCTCTGATACAATGTGTCCCAAAAATTATACTTCCCACTGCCAAAATTCACACTTTTCACACTTGGCGTACAACTCATGCTCTCGTAAATTCTGCAAAACCATACGTAAGTGCTCGACATGCTCTTCCTCCGTGCGGGAATAAATCAGGATGTCATCTATGAAGAAATGACAAACTGATCTAGGAACTCTTTGAATACTCTAGTCATTAAGTCCATAAATACTGTTGGGGCGTTGGTTAACCCAAATGGCATAACTCTGAATTCATACGACCCATACCTCGTCAAAAAAGTAGTCTTAGCCACGTCCTTCTCCCTGATGTGTAGCTGACGGTACTCGGATCTCAAGTCTATCTTCGAGAAGTGGTCCGCTCCTCTCAGCTAATCAAACAAGTCATCGATGTGAGGTAACGGATACTTATTTCGTATCATGACTTTGTTATGCTCTCGATAATCAATACAAAGTCGTAGGGACCCATCTCTCTTCTTTACAAATCACCCTAAGGCGAGGTACTCCGACGGATGAAGCCCTATCCCAATAACTGTTCTATATGATCCCGTAACTCCCTCATCTCTGCCGGAGCCATACGATAAGGCGCACTTTCGATCGGACGAGTGCCTGGTGCTAAGTCTATCACAAACTCGATCTCCCTACTCGGAGGCAACCCCGGTGTATCCTGAAATACATCAACAAACTCGCAGATGATCGGAATTGAATCGAGTGGAATCACTACTGCAGAGGTCTCATCCTCTATATAAAATAAGTGGGTGGACGACCCTCCCTCAGAACGAGGCATCGCCACTAAGAACATCTTTTAGCCCAAAATGGCTAACACAATACTCCTACTGAAGCAATCAATTATGGCCATATACTCGACTAGCCAATCCATGCCAATAATGGCGTTGTACTCCGACATATCTAACACTAGCATATCAGTCGGTAATTCAAACTGCCAATCTCTATGCCTACTTCCCGAAATATGAAGAAAATCATCAACCCATTACCTACCGATGAGTTTACACAAGTCACTGTACTCTCTGCCGTGCTTAAAAACCCAGTGGCCCATGCAAAGCTAGTGGCTATAAAGGAGTGTGATGTCCCCGTATCAAATAAGATACGACCCAAAGTACCATGGATAGAAAACTTACCCTCCACTGTGAGTGGTGCCTGAGGAAATGTGGCCTGGTGGACGTTATAGACACGTCCATACTGCAACTGTCCCTGCTGCATCGGAACTGCGGGCAAAGCTGGAACTGGAGCTGGTGCTTGTAGGGCGGCAAGAAAAATAGGTCTCTGGGGCTCCTAGTGAGCACCCTGCCGCCTAGGAACTCTGTCCTTATCGGGGAACTTCTGTTTCTTATGGCCAGTCTTCCCACAAGTATAACATTTCTTGAAGAAGTTTCCTCCTCTCTGTCCCTGATAGCCTCGGCCCGGTTGGCCATTACCACCTTTACATTAGCCCTATTGAGCCTGCTGTCCTCCATGCTGCTGATTCTGTGGCTGGCCCTGCTGCTGGCCCTCTCCAACCCCCATGACCATGCTTGAATCCTCCTGAACGAAATCTCTTAGCAGACTCCCCCTGCTGGGAAACCTGCCTCTGACTCTGCTCAACTGGTACCCCACTAGCACTACCTCCCCCTGTCTTTCCCAACTGGTTGGGCTCTCCCCCTCGCTTGATTCCCTTAGCATGGAAACGGTTGTCCTAACAATGCAATAAGGCTACATTCAGAACGTCGGTATATGAGTGTAGGGTAAGGTTACCCAACAGATACTGTCGTATCCTCCAAGTCTAGCCATCCACGAACATATGAATGCGCTTCTCCTCAGTAGACACCTCCTCCGGCACCATGTTTGTCAATCGTGCGGACTCCTCCTCGTATTCTGCCACTGTTCTCCCTTCCTGGGTGAGGTCTAAAAGTTTCCGCCTCATCTCAGTCTTGACGGCGGAAGGAAAGTACTTGCGGTCGAACCGCACCCATAAATCACTGATAGTCATCAAATCTCGCTCCTCTGTAGTAGTTGTGGACTCCAACCACTGTAAGGTTGTCCCTCTCAGCTTGAAGGTAGCCAAAACTTGCCTCTGAACCTCCATGCACTCATACGTACGAAGGTGTCGCTGTATGTCCTTCTTCCACTGACTAGCGGTAACCACATTTGAACTGCCCATGAACTCTGGGGAACAAGCCCTCTGAAAGGACTCTCTAACTCTTTCCCATGTAGTGGGAAACGGATTCACTATAACTGGTGCCACTGCCTGAACCTGGGGTGGGGCATGCTGCACCACCGCTAAGGCTGCATTCACCGCTTGTGCAATAATCGCGATAACCTCTGTTGCGTTCATTGTCCCCTGAGCCTGTGCGGCCGGCTGCTCTGGCTGGGCCTGTCGGTCTCTTGGTGCACGTCGAGGAGGCATCTGACACGAGAAAGAGTATTATTAGTCCGCAGTTATTACTAAATCTAGAATAGCTGAAGACGTAATCGTAAAAATATAAGATCACAACAGTCCCAAAAATAGGGCTCTATATCAAAGGCGCAAAGCTGAAACATAGTAAGCCGTACAGATCCTAAAGGACACTAGAACCTGATGCTCTGATACCACCGGATACCACCTGTAACACCCTTCCCAATTAAATATTTGGTGATAAGTCCTTTATAAAATTTAAAACAGAATATTCTGTTGGTTCATTCTTAGCATCACTGTCGAAAACATAATAACTTATTAAATCACTGAACATAATTAAGCTAAGTGTCAAAACATTTCCTATTAATTAAAACCATTTAATTACCAAACCAAGAAATTTAATATAAACCATCCACGCATAATTAATTGATATAAATACTGAATTCGAATCACATGCTGAAATAAATATGACTCGATAAAACATTCCAGTTCAGAACTCTAAACCAACACAATAATAATCACCAATCCAAACGAAACTAAACGGGAAATAAACAGAACATAATCTCTGAAAGCTGTCTAAGGAATGGGCGACACATGCCCTAAAGAGAATGTCTATAGAGAGTGGAAATGAAATAATCGAGGCGTCTAATACAAAGTCCTACCGCTTCCACAACAGCTGCATCACGTCAAGCAATCCGAGTCTCTAAGCCTGATGTCCCTGTGGCTAAGCGCCTGATATAATACATACATATAGCAAGAGAGAGAGGAGATGCAAGAAACGGTTCAGAGCCCGATGTGTAAAAATATTTGTTTAAGCAATTATTTAAAATTTGCAGTTAAGCAAGTATCAAGTGCATGTTAGTTCGAACTCTCCCATGAGATTCTCACCTCTCTTCTATTGTGCACGCCTAATCAAGTATCTAATTTTCTCCTTAGCTATAGCACCCATATAACTAGTCTGAAATCATCCTAATAGTATTTATCCTTACTATTAGTAAACCCGTATTGCCCATACAATACGTTATCAAATTTGCCTATGTCGAATAGCTAATTAATATATTTTCCCATTTTCATAATAAATCGATTATACTCTTAAGATTTTCTCAAAAAAATTGCATCCCCGTCTCTACAAGCTACACACAGTAGGTTGATTCACAAACTCACGTACATATATATATATAGTCACATCTGCCCCATATATATATTATAATACTGCACCCCTGGGCTATGACCCATTAGCGCACCTAACCAAAATGTTGTACCCCCGGGTTATCACCCGTTAGTACTCTAATTTAAATCATCTTGTACCCCAGGGTTATCACCCATTAGTACACTTAATAATAAGATTCTTACACGCCCGGGTTATCACCCATTAGTGTCTTATATAATAATAATAGATAATAGGCATACACACATCCTAATATAATTTATAGGTATTTCCCTCACCTACATATATACTTCTCTTACATATTTTGATTTCAACATTTCGAAATACAGTTGTTGAGATTATTATCCCTCTCGTAATCTCTAAGGTACATTCTCTCCGTGCCAAATTCATTAAAGTATTTAGTCGCTCATACTTTATTCAGAAATTATGTCTTACATAAGTTTATTACTTGGAAACTTATCTCTCTTCCATGAACCAACAAACTCAAAACTGGATTCTAAGAAATTTCAAAAATTTCATTCTGTCGCTCGAACCAGATGGCATGTCGTTTGAACGGCTGCCATATGTCGCTCGAACGACTTCGCGCAAGATTGCGATTTTCGTCTCCTACCCAGATTTTTCAGCGTTTTTCCACCATTTTAACCCTAAAACTTCTCATTCAACATCCCAAACTCCAAACAAACAGTTCCAAATCGAACCCCATCAACAGTATATGAATCCTAACATCCTAGAATCATCAATTCATTACGAATCATTCATAAAAAATGAAATCCCCAATTTAAATTTATCAAAACCCTAGTTCTTCCAATTCATATTCAAGAACCCATAATTTTCAGATTTGTTCTACACATAAGTTCCTCAAAACGTGATTCCCAGTCTACATACATGAAAGGTTTCAATTTAACAAATTTCATAATCAACTTACGTACCCAAAATCCTCAATTTCATCATTTTTATGAACCAAACATATTTCTAACAGTCCTATACTAATATGAGTATGATAAATACCGAAATTCAGCAAGTTATAAACACTTGCCTTGAATTAGTCGTCTGATTTCTTGACTTTGTTGGTATGGGTGTGTTCCCCTTGTCCCGATCTACACGGTGGTGGTGTCGGTTGTGCAAAGTGGTGTCAATTTGACCCTCTTCTCTTGGCAATAGCTTTCTCTCACCCTTCCTATGGACGTTCTTACTTCTTGTAGCTTTCTAACCCTAATGTACTTCCTTTGGCTGATAATTTAACTCTTAATTTTCGTCCATTAATTTAGCCTAAAAATCCAATTTACCATAATGCCCTCTCGGGGTGCCGGTTAGCCCTAAAATTGTCACGGGACCCAAACTAAACACCCGGGTATACTATTTTGTCTATCTCGGCTCTTCCGGACTCGACGGTACACTCTAAATGACCATACGAGTTACTAAAAATAATTGATATATTTATTCCACTAACTTAGTCCCGGCACGACTCACACGCGCGTCTGACTTAATTCACTAAACTGTCGTATTATTCTCTCTCTCGACAATTTATTAAAGTGTATTGTTCCATATTACATATCGAACAGTAATATTAAATTAATAAGTTCCATATTACATATCGCACAGTAATATTAATTTAACCTTTGCACGCTAGTTAATATTTATTTTTATTAGATCCGAATTAATTAATAATTTAATTCTCATATTTAAATTCACTTAACCCCTCTGTAATAATTAATCCCATAATTATTTAAATCCTCAAAAATATGGGGTATTACATGTTGTTTCACTCTCTAATGGATGAGTGGGTTATTTGATTTTGGTGTATTTTGGGATAGATCTGATTAGGGTTTCCTCATCCTCTCTCTTCTGTTTGGAGATGACGATAAATGTTTTGGTTTAAGTGGTTTCCTTTGCTTTGGTTTTTGCTAGCTGGTTTTGTTTTTGTTTTGTGGCTTTGAGGGCTTCGTGTAGTCAACTCGAGTGTTGAGCCTTACACGTAGCTATCTTCCCTCTTGTGTGCAACACGTGTTAGTTGTGTTCCATTAATACAATCAGCTAAAGATGATTAAAAAACAAGGAATCCATCACTTAATGCATTTTATGCGTTTTAACAATGATTATTCTCGAGAAGTCCCTAGCCATGGAAGAACGATCATTAGAAACTGAGTATTGAATTTGTATCATTAGGAGAATAATGAGTTAGTTCTAAATACATATGATCATGTTGGAGGATTGAGACTAATGACCCAAAACTTATAATGAGGCCAAATCATAGTATTTTTTCTCTAATTATATTATTTTTATAATTAGAGAAAAATTTGATTATAATAATGAGGCCAAATAATGTATCAATATTTTAGAGGATTGATACATTATTTGATTATAATAATTAAAATAATAATTATTTGGCCTCATTAAAAATATTGAGAAAAAATAATAATGTATCAATATTTTTCTTGGCTCTTGTCCATTTAAATATATTTTGGACACTAAAATAATGTTTGCCTTGCGGAAGTTACGAACCGCGAATGGGGATTAGGCGAGGTGCGCGTAAACTGGTCTGAACACCTCATGGTATGCTACCAAAAAAAATATGCTTTTCAAAATTTATTGTATACATTATTAAAATAGGGTATACATTGAGAGAGAGGGACCTTGGTGTCCGAAAATATGTTAGTTGACTAAAAACAGAAAAGATATGGCCAAAGGAGTTGAGCAAAACAAAAACAAAAATTATATTATAACATTAAAAGTACAAGTAAATTAATATGGGTCTCAAACTATAAGGTAACACTTGGATAAGGTAAAATAATACGGTCTAGTTTATCAATCTTAAATTGTTATTATTATTATTTATTTTTTTTGAGAATATGATCATAAAATTTATTACCACAACAATTACAATTCAAAATAGAATAGTGTTACACTCCCCGAAAGCTCTATCCCCATTCCGAATCGAAAGCTCCATCCCCATCCCAGCTGGCACCTCATTTGTTTAATTAATTGTATTTTTCTATAAAAAAATTTGTATTTTTATAAAAAAAATTGTGTTTTAATAAAAAAAAATTGTGTTTTTATAAATAAAAAAATGAACACGAACATGACTAAATTAAAATAACCCGAATCAAGCCCAATTAAATGAGACAAAAAGTGATATTCTTTTTACCAAATACGAACATAACATAATTAAAAAACGACATGCCGCAACATAAATTATTTCAGTAGTAAATTTTTTTAGGTAATATTTTATTTTGTAAAAAACAGTTTTAACACATTTTTTGGGTGTTCTTTTTTTGTTGATAAAATAAGTTTTATGTTCTATCTAATGTCAATTAAATTATGTTAGCTAACGCACGATACGAGTTTTTTTTTTTGATAAAATCAGTTTTAATAATAAAAAAATTGCTAATTTGATGTTTTAGATTCGCGATTGATTAGTGTCGCTGGCGCGGACCCACATTTAATAAATGATGTTGGTCCGGGAATGTAGGTTCGCGCGAGCGGCACTAATCAGTCGTGAATCTAAAACATTAAATTAAACAGTTTTTTTATTAAAATTAAAGCAAATATTTTTTTTTAAAGAAAAATACTATGTTTACTATTAAAAAGTTCCTCGCGACAAAAATAAAAAACCTATGTTCCAAAAGGTCACTCACGGTCTCACCACATAAAAACACTCATTGTGTGCCGATGGCGCGGACCTTTAAAAATAAGAGAATATTAGTTAAATTAGTGTTTGAGTACTTTTTGGAATAAAATAAAAACACTCAAAGTGTACCGCTGGTGCGGACCTTTAAAAAATAAGATAATATTGATTAAATTAGTGTTTGAGGACTTTTTGAAACAAAATAAAAATATTGAACGTGTGCCACTGGCGCAGACCTTTAAAAATTAGAGAATATTGATTAAATTAGTGTTTGAGGACTTTTCGGAACAAAATAAAAACGATTGGACTAAATGTTTATTAAAAAATATTTGACGGACTTTTTGGTAATTGATCCATTAAATATTAGTTTCATGTAAAATTTATTTAACACCGCATAAATAAAAAAACTATGTTCTAAAAAGTTTCTCACCACATAAAAATACTCAATATATGCCGCTGGCGCGTGCCTTTAAAAATGAGAGAATATTAGTTAAATTACGGTTTCAGGACTTTTTGGAAAAAAAAAAACTAAATGTGTATTAAAAAATATTTGAGAACTTTTTGGTAATTGATTTATTAAATATTAATTTAATATAAAGTTTATTTAATTTTAAAATAAATCATAACTCTAGTTATTTATCAATCTAAAATAAATTTTTAAAAAATTAAAAAAATATCTTTTAATTTTAATTTAAAATAAATTATAACTTTAGAAATATAATGTATTATTTTTTAAAAATAAATTAAGGGTCCGGATTATTTTGTCATTTAACGAGATTGATGACTGAGATTGATGGGGATGAATTCGATAAGTCCCATTCGGGGACTGTATCATTATTCTTCAAAATATTCACGACTCAATTTAAAAGTTATAATAATTTGGCCCAACAATTCTGGACGCGCCATAACAAGTGAAGTCCACAATTAATGCCAAAAAACTAACAAATGATTAAAACCCATGCCAACCATTCATTTGTCATGCTATTAAGAGCACTCCTAGTGCATATGACAAATTAGGAGATGATCATATTTACCCACCAAATGTCATACCAACCTCTAAATTTACTCGTTTATCTGCTGTGCTGCAAGAATTATTTCGTAAAGATACGGGATTGAGTTCGTGGACATATTTTTTAAATTCAGTGACATGTCAAATACGAATTGAGTATGTTTTGTAATGGATCCCATGTGATATAAAAATTCATTCAATGTGTATTTGACACGTCACTAGATTTAGAAAATGTGTCCACGAACTGGATCTCTGTATCATCGCCCATCGCAAATATGCTCTATTAAAAATTGCATTGGAAATGCTCGAAATAGAACATTAAAATATTTATTTAATTTTAAATATATTATAATTGAAGTTACACTTAGGATCCCTAAACTCCCCACCCCCCCACCCACCCCAAACACTTTGCCTTCCCAACTTTCAGTTTTTTCAATTCACCCCTCTAACTTTGAAAACAACTAAAATTAACCCCCCGACGTCCAACTCCGTTAATTTTTTATGGACAACATTAAGCATGTGAGGACACATAAATTTTTAAAGGGAAAGTTGGTCACTTAACTAAGGGTGTACAAAAAAACCGACCGGCGCGAAAACTGACCAAATCGGCCCGAACCAAACCAAAACCGACAATTTTTTTTAGCCCGATGTGGTCTGCGATTTAAGGATTTAAAAAACTCACCATGTCGGTTCGGTTAGCGGTTTAGACAAGGAAAAAAATAATTTGAACCAAATCAAACCGACATCAATATTTATATTAAAAAGTCTTAAATAACTTCTATTTTCATATATAAAAATCATTAACCGGTCTTAAAAACCGACCAAAATCAAAAACCGCCCTAAAAAATGACCAAAATAAAAAACTGACCAAAATTGACCCGAAGTCGAATCGAACCGAAACCGACGTTTTTTCCATCATTGGTTCGATTTCGGTCTGAATTTTTCCAAAACCGAACCTATGGGTTCGGTTGGAATTACTGTCCAAAACTGACCCGACCCAACCTGTGGACACTCCTGCACTTCACTTATTTTCAAACCTTAAAAGAGATGAGGGTCTTCTTCTTCTCTTTCCTCTCTCTCTCTCTCTCTCTCTCTCTCTCTCTTCGCTCTCTTCTTCTCCTCCCGTTAGCCATGGCTGCCCACCTAACTACCCCCGTCCCTGCTACACTCCCACTCTGACCCTCACCCGCCCCCTACCCCCAACTAGGCCTGTAAACGGATCGGATTCGGACTGGATCAGGTAAATACAAATCTATATCCATTTATGTTAAACGGATTCAGATCTGATCCGTTTATAAATTGGATCGAATCAAGCAAATCAAAATCCATATCCTTTTATGTTAAACGGATTCGGATCCGATCTGATTATTTGATTATCCGCTTATGTTAAACTTGATCTGCAACATTTTTATTTTCAACTCTTATTTCATAAATTTATTTTGTAAATGTTCCCAAAAAATAAATAATGAAATAAATAACTATTATAATAAATGTTTAAAATATATATTTAAAATATTATTAAGTATAATATATATTAATTAAAAATATATTGTATAATATATATATATATATATATATATATGTATGTATATATGCATATATTAAAAATATTAATCGGATCGGATTATTAACGACTCGGAGTATATGAATCCAAATTCGCTCCATTTAATAAACGGGTAATCGGATAATCGAATTTTAGGCATGATCCATATCCGCTTAAATGGATCGGATCGAATTCAAATTCGAATAAAATTCGATCCGTTGACAGGCCTACCCCCGACTGCCCTCACCCTCTCACCTCGCCCCCTCCCCAAGCTACGGCTACCACTACACTCGCTTTGACCCCCTCCTCTCCCTCTCCCTCTCCCCCTCCCTCTCTCCTTGTTGCTACTGATTTGGAGATTTGATGATTTTTCTTTTAGGTTTTTCTTTTTGGAGGTTTGCTGTTTGGGAGGTTTGTGGTATTTTTTGGAAGTTTGATGCTTTGGAGATTTGGTGTATTTTTTTCTATTTGTAAGTATATTTGTTGTTTTTAATATGTTTTGGAGTATGCGTTTTTGGTGTATTTTTCTATTTTTATGTATTTTTCTGTTATTTATTAATTTTATTAGAAATTTGGTTGGGAATTATTTTATATTGCTGAAAATTATTTTTTTATTTCTAGAAATCGTATTTTATTTGCTGGAAGTAATTTTATGTTGCAGAAAATCATTTTTTATTACTGAAAATCATATTTTGTTTGCCAGAAATAATTTTATACTGCTAAAAATCACTTATTTCTTGCTAAAAATAATCTTTATTTGCTGGAAATAATTTATTATTGTTGAAAATCATTTTTTTTTTTGTGGAAATCAATTTTTATAGGCAGGAAATAATTTTATATTGCTGAAAATCAATTTTATTGCTAGAAATAATATTTATTTGCTGGAAATAATTTACTATTATCTGAAAATCATTTCTTATATTGTTTTAAGATTTTTTGAGGCATTTTTGGTATTTATCAAAAATTTAATTATTTATGTAATTTTCTTAATTTTTTTCATTTCATACTTTTTTTTTCCCGTCATTTCTATAATTTTTTTACGAATATCCATATTTTTATATGTTTTGGGGTATTTTAATGTATTTTTCAAAAAATATTAGTATTTTTAAATATATTTTCTAAATTATTTTTATAGAATTTTACATATTAAATATTTTTTGTAATTTTTAGAATTTTTAAATAAATATTCGTTTTTTCAAATATTTTAAGAAAATTTTAATTTTTTCTAAGGATTTTTTATATTTTTAAAATATTTTTTGGTATTTTCTTTATTTTTAAATATTTTTGTTGTTTTTTTCAAATTTTATTCGGAAAAAAAATTGTTTTGACAAAAATGCCTTTACTAAAAGTCATGTGTCACTCACATAGTAATTGTTTTTTGCCAAAAATTAACGGAGTTGCACGGTAGGGAGTTAATTGCAATCATTTTTAAATTTGAAGGGATGAATTGAAAAAATTGAAAGTTGAAGTAGCGAAGTGTTAGGGGAGTCAAAGTTCAAAAAATATAAATGTAATTAACTCTAAAATGAATATGAAATCAACTAGTTTTTTATGGACACTAAACTTTACCATCCATTTTAACACTTTGCTCCTTGTACTATGCATGCAACACCTTCTGATTACACCATGTTGGACTCAAATAAGATTAGGAGACCTCTCCCTCCCTCGTCTCATGACAACTCCAAAGAAGAGGAGGACTTACTCCAAAGAAGTAACAAAAAATAGAAAGATAACCATGTATCCTGTGAGGATATGGAACTTGAAACCTAGGCAGCTGACCAGCCACCCATAAGCATTATACACGAACTTGCTTCGGTGATTAGGGAGGACCTAAATATAGATAATAATGGGGTATTACAAGATAGTCTCCCACGTACAAATGCTTCTAATTCTAGTTTGGAGGGGATGGGAGTTAGCAAGGAAGAACAAAAAAAAGTGTTGCCCTATAAGGATGTTGTGAGCAAGCAATCTAACTCAGACATCTATTTTGATGATGAAAATTATATATGGTCAGATGAGGAGACAGATGTGTCTATGGACCTCAATACTACTCCGATGGAGGATGAAGATGACCCTATATGTCCAGTTATCTCCATCCCATCCAACCAAGTGGAAAAACTTAGAAGGAAATGGAATGATACTGTGATTGTAAGCCTTCTGGAGAAATCCATTAGGTTTAAAGATTTAAGTGCTAAGGTTCCATCTCTTTGAAATCTATAAGGAGACTATGAGTTGGTGGACCTTAAAGAAGGGCATTTCCTCTTCAAATTTATAATGAAAGAATACTACATTAATGTGTTGACTGGAGGTCCATGGGTCATTAATAACCATTACCTAATTGTGAGGAAATGGATTTTAAACTTCAACCCATTGTAATCAAATAGAGTCACTATTGCATTATGGGTTAGGCTCCCATGCCTCCCTATCAAATGGTTTGATGAAATAATGTTAATTCAAATTGGGAGTAAACTCAAAAGGCTCATTAAAATGGATTCCAACTTTGCCTCATCCTCTAACGGTAAGTATGCAAGAATATGTATTGAAATGGACATTTGCAAACCATTGATTCCATATTACAAATTGGATGGGAGAAAATATAGGGTGGAATATGAATTCCTACCTTATATTTTCTTTAAATGTGGCGATATTGGGCATAAATATGAGTATTTCCCTATATATGCCCCAACAGCTGCGAAAACCACTACCGAAAAATTCAACACCAACTTCTAATGGAGTTCCTCAGACCCAAGCCACCAACAATGGCTTTATTGGCTCAAATATCAAAGAAGGCAGCCTCACAAGTGTGGGAACTAAAGTGAATAGAGGTGAGGACCCTTTTGGATCGTTGATGCTAATCGAACGAAGTCATAGGTGCCTGTACACTAAACCTAGTTCAAATGAAACTAAAGATATGAAAGGAAGTAATGGGACCAGGTTTACTTCACTTGATAGTAACAAATACGAGAAGGCATCTGAATTTGGTGATAAAATTTATGGAAATATGCAAGTGGGTACGAAGAGTGCAGGGCATGGGAATGGTTTCACTACCAGCACATCAACAGAAGGAATAATATTACGTACGACGTATCTCAGACAGTTTGGTGCTGACAGCTCGAAGATTCAAACGTCTTCAATTGGAGTAGGGGTTAGTAGGGGCCAAAACCTATGAGGTAAAAAATTTACTACAATTTCTATGACAGCGTCAAGTCAGGCTTGGATGCCTATGGGACTAACTACTGGATAGATGAAAATGAAGCCAGCATCCAAACCTAGGGACTCGAATGTTGGGCGGACATGTAGGCCAATGTTGAGTAAGTCTTTCAGTAACCTAACTACCACTATACCAATTCATGCAACCCACAACCGTATTCCCGTAAATACAAACCCCATTCATAAGAATACACTTAAGCCTACAAATTTGACCCCAAATATCAGTTTGCTATTACCAAATAATGAAAATGGATTTTCCTTTCAACCTAGTGATTTTGGGTAAATAAAAAATGAGACTTTATCAACAAGGGAGGTAGTAACGAATTTAGAAAGCATGGTGAAGGAGGAATTAGTTCTCAAAACCAACTTAGAACTTCTCACATGCTCAACTACGTGTATCCAAAACAGTCCTGATGTTAGGAGGAACAACGTCATGGGTCACAAGAATGGGAGATATCTAGAACTTGCAGAATGTAGCCATGATGATGGTGGGCTATCCCCAATGATCGAGTAAGGTTTTTGCCCAACTCATAAATCATCTTTCGCCAATGGTTGCTATTATTTAGAACTGTAAAGGGGCTAATAAACCCCTATTCAAACCCACATTGAAAGAGTTGGTTAATATTTATACCCCTGATGATATGATTATCTTAGAGACCCATATCCCTATTACTAATGTGGTTGACTTCTTCAATAGCTTCGGCGTTACCGGATAATATATTTCTGAACCTCTTGGGCAGTCCGGGGGTATCTGGGTTACATGGAACCCCCAAACTATACAACTCCAATCGATGTTTATTTCTCGCCAGGACATTCATTTCACGGTCAAGAAATCATCGTATGATGAGTGGTTATTCTCTGCTATTTATGCTAGCCCTCTCTCGCGTATGAGAAAACAACTTTGGGAGAATTTGGTCGACATTGCGGAGAGTTTGGAGGTTTTGCATCTTGTCATAGGCGACTTTGCTGACCATATGGACGGATCGAAAAAAAATCTTATTCTAAGCATGTGACTACCTCCAAATGCACTAGATTCCTTGACAACATCAATAATTGTAATCTGTCTGATTTGGGGTGCAACGGTCCTAGGCTTACTTGGACCAGCAGTCGGGAGGGCTTCACAAACACTATGATCTAGCTGGATAGGTTCCTTACTAATAATCAATGGAGAATAATGCACTTGAATTCCACTGTCGATATTGTGTCTAGGACTGCATTTGACCATTGCCCGATGGTCCTCCGGTTTGAAGGTACAAACTCTAACGTGAAACTCCATAAACTTTTTAGATTCCTTTCTTGTTGGTTTGATAGGAAAGATTTTAAAGAATTAGTTGAAAATTATTGGAATAATCACTCAAATATTGATGATAATACTCATACGTGCACTAATTCTATTAAAGATTGGAACAAAAATGTCCTTGGTAATATTTTTCAAAATAAAAAAAAGGATCTTATGGTGCCTTAAGGGAATTTAAAAAGACCACAAAACTATTTTCTCTCACAGTCTGGACAACCTTGAAAAAAATCTTCGGTCTGACTTTAATGACATTTTAATTCAGGAGGAGAAATTTTGGCAGCAAAACTCTAGAATTCAGTGGATTAGTAAGGGGGATAGGAATACTAAAGATTTCCACACCTCCACCATAATTATAGGGAAGAGGAATAGAATTGACCGTCTCCTAGTTAATGGGAATGGAGGGAGGATGTTGCCACCCTTACTAGCCACATAAATGATTACTTTAAAAATTTATTTCATGTTGAGTTATTGTATGGTATTAATAGACAAATGAACGATAACCTCACTTTAATTTTGACAGTAGGGATAATTTTACTCTCACTTTACCCCTTGGGCTCGACGAAGTTAGACGTGACACTTTTAGCATGAAATCTAGTAAAGCCTCGGGCCCTGATGGGATACAACCCATGTTCTATCAACACTTTTGGAGTAACATAAAAGATAATCTATTTAGTTTTGTTAGTAAATGTTCGAGCCAGTGTGACTTCCCGACGAATATGAATAATAGCTATGTGACTTTAATACCTAAACTTGATAATCCTGATAATATTAGTTAATTTCGTCCCATCACACTTTTTAATGTGGCATATAAGATACTCGCCAAAGTGATTGTTAATAGGCTTCAACCCATCCTTTGTCGGATCATTGACCCATGCCAGGCTAACTTCCTCCTGGGTAGACAGACTTATGATAATATCATTGTTACCGAGGATATTATCCACTCTGTTATGAAAAAAGGGTAAGGATGGTGGTATTATCCTTAAAATTGATCTTGATAAAGCCTATGGCAAAGTTAGCTGGGACTACTTTGATGAGGTATTAAAGTTGTTTAATGTGGAGAGTGGTTTTAGAAAGTTGATTATGAGTTGTGTGATAAATACCTCCACCTCTATCCTTTGGAATGGCTCCATGTTACCCAGTTTTACCCCCACGAGGGGGCTTAGACAAGGAGACCCACTATCCCATAATTGTTTGTGATGTGTATGGAATACCTAGATGCTATAATCTCTGACGAAGTGGGGAAAGATAAATGGAAAGGCATCAAAACCTCCCCTAACATACCTTACATATCACACCTCTTATTTGCGAACAATCTCCTTCTATTTTCTAACACGTCGGTTAGTTCTTGTGAGACTGTTATGGATATTCTTGAGGAGTTTTGTCACATATCGGGTCATAGAGTTAGTTACTACAAGTAAACAAAATTTGTCTCTCCCAATATCCCTAGACCTAAAGCCGTTAAACTTAGTAATATATTTGGGATGAGACTCACTGAGAATTTGAGTACCTACCCGGGAGTGAATCTTGTGCACGGGAGGTTCAATAACGCCTACCTGAAAAATATCGTTGAAAAGTTCCAAAAGAAGCTTACCGGGTGGAAGACAAAGTTGCTTTCCTTTGCAAGGAGAACTACCCTTCTTCAATTTATTACGTCTACGATCCCTACTTATAATATGCAAACCTCTCTCTTCCCCAAGAAGACTTGCAAAACTCTTGATTGACTTAATAGAAATTTTATGTGGGGAAGTAATGAGAGTAACAAAAAGATACACCTTGTTAGTTGAGATCAAGTCTGTAAGCCCAAAGATAGGGGTGGGTTGGGTATTAGGAAAGCCCATGAGAATAATAAAGCTATGATTGCCAAATTAGGGTGGAAAATCATGAATAAAAGTAGCTCCTTATGGGCCAATGTCATCACAAAGAAATATAAAGTTGATCCTAACCCTAGATTGTGGTTTAAGAAAGATAACACCTCCCACATTTAATGTAGAATTTTTAAATGTAAGGAGGTCATCATTAAGAATAGCAAATCGAATGTGGGAAAGGGGAATAAAATTAACATCATGAAAGACTGGTGGTTTGGGGATGCAACTCTTGTAGCTAGGGGAGTCCAAAGTGCCATGAGTGATGAGAATGTTAGCACTCTTCAAAATGATAATGGAACTTGGGACCTTCATAGGATTCGCTAGGGATTCAATGATAATATTGTGGATGACATTATGAGTACGTCGCTCCCCACTAGGGGGTTAGGGAGGATAAACCCTTTTGGTATCCTAGTAGTAAAGGTAAGTTGTATATCCTGTCTTGCTACAATAATATATCCTTAGGGGAGGATTCCACCCCCTAGTATGGTTGGAAGAATTTTTGGAAAATTGGTATTCCCACTAAATTGAAACACTTTATTTGGACCATTATTCATGGTAAATTGCTCACTAATGATCATAGATTGAGACGAGGTTTCACCACAGATAATACTTGTCCAAGATGCTCTTGCAAGGAATATCTCAATCATCTTTTAAAAAATTACTTTTTTTCTACCCAAGTATGGAAAAACCTCAACCCTTCCCTCACTCGCAACCAAGGTATGTACACTGATTTTATTTCTTCGGTATCTCCAAATGTGTGTCATAATAAGGGTAATAATTGGTATGTGACTTTCATCTCCTTCCATTGGTGTATTTGGAAAGCCCGTGATAAACTGATTTTTGATAATGTTAGCACTACCCCCTCCACGGTTATTAAGCTTATTTTTTAACTTAAGTGTGATATTTTCCAAGCCCAAAATAAGATTACTAGCCGTGAGGGGATAGTGCTAATACATTCGCTAATATTAGTGCTTGTATTTTAGGAACTTATATCTTCCAGGTAGATGGGAGCTTTGACATAAATAGTGGGTTGGTAGCTTTTGCCGGATGAGGAGGGGAGATGGATTGTTATCTTCACTGGTCGTATCTAAGGAATGACAAGCCCCCTTATAGCAGAACTAGAAGGTGTATTTCATGGGCTAAACATTTCCCTAAGAGAAAAGTGGAAGGGCATATGTCTTAAGTTCGATTGTCTAAAAGGCATCCAACTTTTAGAGTCAGAGGATAAGGAGAACCACCCCCTAGCTAATATCATTGAAGATTGTTGTGAGCTGGTCATGTGCCTCAAGGCCAAGGTCATACAGATCCTGAGAGAAAGAACATCGAAGCGGACTATATGGCCAGAATTGCAAAAGATTCGTAGGATCTCTATTTGCTCTATGAGCATACCCCAGAGAGACTCCTCGTGATGCTTGAATGCCCCCAATTGGATAATCCCATTTTATAGTTCCCTTGTTATTGTTTTTTATTTTCTTTTTGTAACAAAAAAAGCATTACATCACTCAAAAGTTTTTATTTTCCCTAGTTAGGTGCATTATGGAAACACTAGCCAATCAAATGATGTTACAACCATACATCAAAGTGGATTTGTATGCATTATTACTAGTTGTTGATACAAAAATTAGTCACCTGATGTGGACTAATTATATGGAGACACGCATCATCCAACATGGCACAAGATTGAGTATCAAGCTACTCAGTGTACCGAGAAACTTATTGGGAAGACCAAACGACCAGATAGATTCATTATTTCTGGTATTACCATCATTCCTTACTATGTACAGATGTATATCCCTATTCGATAAAGGCGTATTATCTATTCACATTGACAGCCCAAAGGCTATAAATACATTGTAATACCCTCACGGAAGGGTAAGCCAATAAAGCAAATATAATTTAGATCAAGGAAGACACCCCGTAATACAAAACAGTGAACGTAGGCCATTTTATTAAGGTTGAACCACTTTAAAAATATCTTGTCTTATTTCTTTACTCATATTTATTTGTGATTAATTAATTAGATCAAATATAGTTTTTTACATCAACAGATTGACGTTGTTTGTGGGAAAGACTATACATAGCATTTTTCACCAAAAAAACTTATCATAAATGGCTGATATCCCAGAATCTAGCAATAGGAATAATGAAGGGAATCTTCCTAACCCTCCCGTCCCTCCCAATCCAAACGATATCACTGGAATTTTGGCAAGCTTAGTCAGGGGACAAACGGCTATGCAGGAAACTATGCGAAGGTTCATTCAGACTGTTCAAAATGGAGCATCTACCCAGTTAGGCCAACAAAGAGTTCAAAGAAGCATGCATCCTCCATCTTTACGACATCCTAGATCTATGTCTGATCCAGACATACTGAAGTCAATTATTCCAGAAACTCAAGTGATCAATCTTATCGCCCTAGTGAAACTTCCCCTATAAGAATTCCAGATTCATAAGAAAACATCACTCTAATGCCAGAAAGACCAAGTGCTCTGGAAAGGTTGAGCAGAGCCTCACTCTTCGACCATTTGGGTCCCAAGAGAAATAGAAATCCTCCTCAGTCTGCATCGAGGAATTATTAACGACCAAATGATTTAAGGGAAGTCTCAACCCAATCACATCGAAACCCAAGACCTGCAGCTCGAAGAGAAAGATCCCAAGAGGAAAATCCTGTACGATTTGTTGCTCGGGCAGATACAAATAAATCAGGGGCTGGAAATGATGCGTGGAAAGGATATATTCAGAGATTGGAAGATAGGTTAGGAGATATGACCAAAGCCAAGAATCCTCTCCAAAGAACCTTTATTAAAGGATCTGCATTTGTACAAGCGATTATGGATTTTCTCACAACAGTAAAATTCAAGGCTCCAGTGGTCACACCGAAGTACGATAGAAAAACTGATCTTGTTCTCCACATAGAGAAGTACCAAGAAGCAGCGAATATTTATGAAGTATTAGATGAAATGAGGTGCAGGGCTTTCTCAAGGACCATTACCGGATCTACTCAAATATGGTACAATAGCCTTCCTCAGGGGCAAATTGCAACTTTCCACCAACTGGCAGAGCTCTTTATAGGAAATTTTTGTTTTGGTGAAAGCCAGTTAAAAGGGTAGAACATTTGTTGAGTGTTAGGAAGAAAGCAGGTGAAAGTACCAGGGATTACATTACTCATTTCAACAACAAGAAACTGGAGGTCATAGACTATGAGGAGAAAATAGCCATTATAGTTCTCATGAGTCGTCTTTTGCCAGATAAGTTGTACTACACCTTGGCCAAGGATCCCCCTAAAATCCATGTCTAAATTGATGGCAAAGGCCGCCAAAATTATGAATGCCGAGGAAGCTATGGCTGCGAAGAAGAATGCTAAGGCAAAGGTGGAAGGTAAAGATGAAGGCAAGTCGAAAAAGAAAGATCACAAGAATAATGGTGGGAGCAAGTAGTTGAAAGGCAAAGAAACATTGGATCACTTAAGGAAGTATACAAATTATACTCCCTTAAAAATGGATATAAACCACATCCCAGAGGAAATCAAGAACAGGGAGTAACTGAATTGGATAAAAAAGCTAAGGACAACCCTCGAAAAGAGGGATAAGTATTGTGAGTTTCATAAAGATCATGGTCATACGACCAAGCAGTGTGTAGCTCTCCAAAATGAGATAAAATCACTCATTAGACGAGGAAAGTTGAATAAGTTTGTTGATCTTCAGAACGATGGAAGGACCAACAACAGAGCACGGTAGAGGTCTAAGTCTCCTTACCAACCAAGAGAAGATAAGAAAAGAGACCATGAAGAGGATCCTGAAGAAGATCCCGATCTCCCAAAAAGGCCAAGACAACTTGAGCATGAGGTATTTTCAATTCGTTTCGGTTCATTTAATTATAACATGATTACAGGTGGAAACACAGGAGGGGGTGATCATACCGCTGAAAGGAAAGCTTACTGCAATGAGACTCAAGCTTGATCCTACATACAACGTATAAATCTGGCAGAATAAGATCACCTGAGGAAGGTCAATAAAGATAAGCTGGTCATTGGTTATTCTAAACATGATCTTGAAGGCGTTTTGTATCCTCATGATGATCCTTTGGTGATCCAAATGAGAATAAAGGATGTAATCATTTCGAGAGTACTGGTGGATAATGGTAGCTCGACAGACATCATATTTTACCCTTGTTTCAATAGTTTGAACTTAAAACTTGGTCAGTTGGAGCCGTATCATATGCCTCTCATTGGGTTTTCTGGAGAAAAAGTTTTTCCACTTGGAACGATCAATTTAGACATGATGATTGGTACCTGGCCAGCTAGCAGAACAAAGAAGGTGCGCTTCTTCGTGATGGATAAGAACATCCAGTCATCCTACAATATAATTATGGGAAGAGTAGGCCTAAAAAATTTTAAAGTAGTTCCATCCACTGTACATCAGTGTTTAAAGTTCCCAGCCAACTTTGGGGTTGGAATTGTAAAGGGAAATCAAAAGTTAACTCGGGAGTGCTACTACTCATCTGCCAAGCAAGAGGAATTGGAGGATGCTAGGAAGAAAACAACCACTTATCAAGTGGATGAATTTGATGAGTCTGAGATTAAAACCTTAGACCCAAGAGATGAAACAGAACTCATTAAAGGCCAAATAATGGAGACAACAGAAAGTATTATTCTGGATAACGAGCAACTAGAAAGAATAACTCAGATTGGTGCTTCACTTGATCCAGTATTGAAGCAAGAGCTAGTGGCATTTTTAAACCATGGAAAATAGGTATTTGCGTGGAGTCATGAGGATATTCCGTGGATAGACTCAACTTTCTTATGTCACGAGCTCAATGTCAACAAGGAGATCAAACCAGTGAAGCAAAGGAGAAGAGTCTTTAGTCCAGAGAAGAACCAGGTTATTCAAGAAGAGGTGGAAAAGCTACAAAAAACTTCTTTTATTGAAGACGTGAAATATCTAGATTGACTGGATAATGTTGTGATGGTCAAGAAGAAGAATAATAAATGAATAATTTGTGTGGACTTCATAGATCTGAATAAATCTTGCCCAAAAGATCACGTTTCTCTGCCTATAATAGATCATCTAGTGGATGCAACCTCAGGACATGAACTGCTGAGCTTCATAGATGACTATTCGGGATATAATCAAATTAAAATAAAGCCAGAAGACAGGGAAAGTACCTCTTTCATTACCCCCTAAGGAACATATTGTTATAATGTTATGCCTTTTAGTCTTAAAATTGCAGGTGCTACATATCAGTGGATGGTGACCAAGGTGTTTTCAGAGCAAATTGTTAAAAATAAGGAGGTATAAGTCGACGATATATTGACTAAAAGTAAGAAACCTGCTGACCATATAGCTGATTTAAGCCAAACATTTTATCAACTGGAGAAGTACCAGATGAAGCTGAAACCGACTAAGTGCATTTTTGGCGTACAGGAAGGTATGTTCCTCGGATACATTGTGAATCAAATGGGTATTGAAGCTAATCCTGACAAGATAAAAGCCTTACTGAAGTTTCAATCTCCAACCACCAAGAAGGAAGTGCAGAGCCTTACGGGGCGTATTGGAGCTCTCAATAGATTCATTGCCAAAGCAACTGATAAATGTCTTTTATTCTTCAAGGTGCTCAGAAAGACCTTTGAGTGGAACGAAGAATGTGAGAAGGCATTCTTAGAGTTGAAGAGATACTTGGGGACACCTCCTTTATTGTCCAGGATAGTGGTGGATGAAAAACTATACTTGTACTTAGCTATTTCAGAAAATGCAGTCAGTTCAGCCTTGATAAAAATAGAAGACGGAGTGCAAAAACTAGTTTATTATACTAGCAAGGCATTCAGGGGAGCAGAAACTAGGTCTCCAAAATTGGAGAAGTTGGCATTAGCATTGATCGAAGCGAGCAGGAGAATGAAATCGTATTTTCAAGCCCATACAATAGTGGTATATACTGACATGCCACTCAGACAGGCTTTACATAAGCCAGAAAAGTCTGGAAGATTGATGTATTGGGCAGTGGAGTTAGGGGAGTATGACATTATTTATAAGCCAAGATCCTCTCTCAAAAGATAGGCAGTGGCGAATTTCATTGCTGAGTTTACTTACCCCGATGTCTCAGATCAACAGGGGGCTCATGCAGATCAACACAAGGATGTTAGGGAATCGACAAAAAATATCCTCGATCAACTCCCAGAAGCAGAATTGACAGAGGGGATGGCCATCGATCAACCAAAATCTTATGGTAAAGTACCAGAGTTGAAAAAGAAGTATGAAGAAATGAAGGATAAAATATTCCATCAATGGATTCTGTCAGACCAAGGGTTTGATGACAATATTCTTATATGGAATTTATATGTTGATGGTTCTTCATGTGCAACAGGTTGCGAGGCTAAAATTATTGTCAACATTTCAGATCGGATAGATATTGAATATGCTTTGTGATTCCAATTCCAAGCTTTCAATAATGAAGCTGAGTATGAAGTCGTGATTATGGGCCTCAGCTTAGCTAAATCATTGAATGCAGAGCAAGTTGTGGTGTTCAATGATTCGCAATTAGTGGTGAATCAGATGCTAAGTCTTTACGCAGCAAAAGGAGAGTTCATGTCAAGATATTTAACTAAGGCTCTGGAGATCGTATCCACTTTAGTAGTTGTTCAAGTGGTCATAATACCTAGACTGGAGAATGCAAGGGCAGACATACTTGCTTGGTTAGCTTCAGCTACTCGCACCGAGCTACGATAAATAACCCCCATTAAAGTACTTACAAGTAGAAGTATTGATGAAGACGTGATGTGAATTTTATCACTTTGGATAAGGGACCATCTTGGATGGATCCCATCAGGGCCTATATTGAAGAAGGTATTTTACCAGCCGACCTACTTACAGCCAAAAGGTTGAAGTACAAGGCTGCCAGATACATTTTGAATAATGTAGTTATGTACAGGAGAGGTTTGATAGATAGTTTGCAGAGGTGTGTACATCCCGAAGAAGTCAGTGACCTCATAGAGGAAATTCATGAAGGGTATTATGGGGCTCATATAGCCAGAAGAACTCTACTACAGTGAATGAATACGCAAGGATACTACTGGCCAATAATGTGCGTTGATTGTACGACTTGTGCCAAAAAATGTGACAAGTGTCAGCGATTTTCTACTATACGAAAAAGTCCTCAGGCGCTACTAACACCAATCACTTCACTTTGGCCATTCACTATGTGGGGAATTAATTTAGTTAGGCCTCTGCCAACTACAATAGAACAATTCAAATATTTAGTGATAGTTGTTGATTACTTCACAAAGTGGGTGGAAGCTGAACCCCTCATCAATATGACATATGAACGGGTCTTTTAATTCATTTGGAAGAATGTTATTTGTCAATATGGTCTGCCGCATGCTTTTATCACTGATCATGGTACCCAATTTGATAATGATGAGTTTGCAGCATATTGTCTGCAATCCAACATTCAAAAAGTCTATTCTGCTCCAAGTCATCCCCAAAGTAATGGTCAAATAGAGATGACGAATAAAACTATATTGAATGGGTTGAAGAAGAGACTAGGTGATGCTAAAGGGAATTGGATCAACGAGTTACACTCAGTGTTATGGTCTTGCTGAACAACTCCCCGAACAGCAAATAGAGAATCCCCTTAGATGTTGGATTTTGGGAGTGAAGCAGTGATACCTGTTGAGCTGGGATTACCTACTCATAGGGTGATCAACTTCAATTCCCTAATGAGTGATTTGATGCGACGCTTGGATTTGGACATGCTCAAAGAAGTTAGAGAGGACGCAGCAATCCGTAATGCTGCCTATCAGCAACAGACTGCCATGTTCTATAATAAAAGGATCAATAAATATGATCTAAAGGAAGGCGATTACGTGTTTAAGAAGGCAATTCAAAAGCATAATAAGTTGTAGGTCAATTGGCATGGGCCCTACCGTATCACAATAGTTGTTCGACCTGGCACTTACATAATAGAAACTCTTGAAGGGGAATAATTCAAAAATGCCTGGAATGTAGAGCATCTGCGAAAATACTACCAATAATATAACAACCTATGTACTTAGTTGCTTTAATATGAATGAAAATGATGATTTCCTATTTCGTTTGATATTTTTTTCGGAGTACTAGTGCTACACACTACAATCAACAACCGCCAACTAAAAGTTGGTCGGCATCAACATAAACACCAACAATGTTGGTAAAACAATCGAGCAAGGCAAGTCTCGCTTGATTATGGGTGACCCAAGAAGGCATCTAAACTAGGCAAGAAGATGGGTAAAATATCCACTGCTTGGGAACCAAGGCAATCTAAATAAGATTTTTACAACTAAGCAGGAACATGGGATAAAAATAATTCCGTTGCTTAGGCACTTATGGGTGATAAGTCACTACAACTATACAAATACATTGGGCAAAAGTTCCATCTCTCATAACGATTGATAGAATAAGTTGGTCGGCATCAACATAAACCAAGAATGTTTGTAAAACAATCGAGCAAGGTAAGTCCTGCTTGATTATGGGTGACCCAAGAAGGCATCTAAACTGGGCAAGAAGATGGGTAAAATATCCACTGCCTGAGAACCAAGGCAATATAGATAAGATTGTTACAACTAAGTAGGAACATGGGATAAAAATAATTTCATTGCTTACGTACTTATGGGTGATAAGTCACTATAACTAGAAAAATACATGGGGGCAAAGTTCCATCTCTCATAACGATTGATAGAATAAATATCATGCAACCATTTTATTTCCAAGGAAACCAAATTACAAGAAAATATTTTTTCTTCATTTACGATAACAACCACTTACAAAATACAAATAGTCTATTCTATTGGTTTCTTTCCTTCAGATTTTGATACAAGATCCATTCTAGCTGGAGGGTCATCTATAGCATAAGGAGAATTGATAAAATTCAAGTCTTGTAGCATTCTGGTGTTGCTTGAACTTGGTCGGTCTTACAAATGAGGAGGTCTGGATATCTCGAATTCTTCATGGAGACCTTCATCACCAAGGTATTTGAAAATCAAACTGTAAGGAATGGAGTTAACTGGAATCCAATTAACATCTAGCTAAAAAGGTGGTACTGGTAGATCAAGTAGACCAGGGTCTACCAATCCCACAGTTCGGTTCCTTATTCAACTTTCATTATAGTTAAAGCATTCAACCACCCATGTTTGTACCCGTCATTATTTGATTATTTCAATCTATCATCAAGATGATATAAAACTTCATTGTATCATTCCATCCATAATTCTCTGGGCTTCTTATGGAACTGATAAGTTAATCGTTCAACATGTTGATGAAGTTTTTTTAACACACTTTCTTTGTTCTGTAACGAATAACTTTGATTGGATAATTTCTTTGTAAGACTTTGAATCTTCCAAGACATCTCTGTCGAGCTTGATTTTTTGCCTTTAGTTGAGCATTTTGGTTTCCTAAGGCTTGTTGAGCTCTAGTCTCTTCAATGCTATTCTAACCAGCTCTTGTTCTACCCCGGGAAGCGGATGCAGGCCTGACTCTTTTCAAAGTTTCTAATTCTTATCTTAATGAAGCATTTCGGTCTCCAAAAAGAAAATACCTTCATCATTAACTGGGATCAGAGCTCCAGAGGAAGAAGCAAATTTAGTTGTTTCAATTCTTCTCTTAAAGTAATATTTTCTTCCTCCAATATTTTGGCAACGTTTATGTGCTCCTCAATTTCAACTCTCAACACACTCTCTTTTTTATTATGGACAGAGATAAATTTGTCATAACCCCGATCAACACTCAATTGTTGGTACTTCTTCTCATAACCTTCATGAAGAAGAGCAGTGGCTTCTTTGTGTTGAAGTTGAAGTTCTTCGATTATTCCTTGAAGATCTTCAATCATTTCATTGTACGCTACGTTATTTGCTACTGCACTATCAAGTAAACATTTCAAATACTGATAAGCCTTAATTGCTTTTTCAAAGGCATCGGGACCAAGAATGTCACTTATTTGTACTTTGGTAAAGTATGCACGATCATCTTTGAAGTAATCTGTACATTTATTCATCAACTCTGTATCATGAGCTAATAATAACTCCATCCTAGTAATAAACTAGAAAAGAAAAGTAAAAATAGATCAACAACAGTACAACTATATTGGACAGTAGAGGAGAAATTTAGATAAGTAACAAGTCAATTTTATTGATCATGATAGATGAAGGTACAACCAGAGCAAAAACAAAGGAAAAACAGAGGAAAATAAAAAATTATCGAATAATATTACACCTTCTCCTTACTCCCCACTACATCTTCAGCTGATTTTGAAGAAGGAATTCGTTCCTGAAGTTGTTTGGAGGGCAGTTAACGTTGTTCAAAAGAAGTTGTTGTCTGCTGGACTTGCTCGGAAGACTGAGGGATAATGGAAGTAGGTGTTTATTTTACCATCATCAAAGAAGATTCATCAAATTCAACTTTATCTTCTTCTTCAATGGTAGGAGGAGGGCCGTGGAAATGTTTCTAAAATAATTCAGAATCTTTAGCAACGTTCAACTCTTTCAACGCTACAACCCATCCATACGTGAAGAACTTCAAACTTGCATACTCCATTTGAGAAGAGGCAGTAGTTAGAGCTTTGTTCCACCCTTTGTCCCAACCAGAGCTAAAGGACTTCTTCACAGCAGACCTCCTCTTCGTCTTTTCTGAGGAAGCATTCTCTTTAAGTTTATTTTCATCAGATTTTACTTTATGTTCAAGATTTTTTTTATGTCGTTCAGCTTCTTTAAGCTTGCCCTCAGCTTCCTCCTTGCTGCTAATGGCAACCTTCAATTTCTCCTCTATCTCCTTGGAAGTATCCACATCTTTTTGCCGAGCTGGATTAGCCTCCTTAGCACCATCCATAGTTTTTTGTTGAGCTGTCTCAGCAGCCTTGATTTTATTCTCTAAAGATACTTTATCATCCTTGTATTTCTGGCGAGACTCTTCCAAAGATTTTGATAACCCAGCATGGTCTTCTTCTACTTCACTAGAACAGGAAGCAAATTTGATAGCTTTATCCTTTTCCAATATATTATTGAAATACACCAAAAACTGCAAGACGAAGAGAAACTCAAGTTAGAATATGAAAATTGAAAACATAACTGAAATGACAAAGTATAATGACACTTACAGATGTAAGGTGTTGGGCTGCCAAATCAGAGACTTTCCCTCGAGGAGTAGAGGTCTCAGCAGCTCTGTGATCAGGAAGAGTTCCAGCCCAGATCAATTTCCTGGACAAACCAGGAGTAATAAAGGCTGGAGGGCCAGCCCTCAAAGAAGGTATTTCAACCCCAGCAGGTGGAGTAGCAACATCAATGGTCTTCTCAACAATACCCCCTCTCAATATTTTTAAAGGAGCAGCCTCTTCAATCAAAGGTGCTGCCTCTTTTTAAATAGCAAGGGGCTTCTTGATGACCTCCTTAATAGGTGTGATTGCTCCCTCAGATGGAGCAGTATCATTTTTCTTAGTCCCTTAAGTTGGGACATCTTCTTTGCTTTTTTTTTACCATTAGCACCATGGACAATCTTGGCAAAAAGATCAGGCATTCTCCTCTTCTTCGTCATCAAATCATCAATGGAGGTAGACAAATCAGACGAAGATTCTTCAACAGCTGAAGAAGATGTTGGAGCCTTCTCAAGATCAATCACCAAAGTAGGAGCAGTAGGACGAGCAATAAAAGAGGAAGTGGTGTTCCTCTATTTCAAAAAACAGGAAGCAGCTCGCACGTGCTCCCCAGCAACTGATTGATGCAAACCCCAGATAAACTTTAAATCTTTTATATTAATATCACTCTCTTTGGAGAGTTTTCTTTTACTGTAAACTACAAATTCAAATTGAAAAAATCAAAAGTCACTAACACATTTCATAAAAGAAACAGAGCTAGTTTAAAAAAATAAAATGAAGAACAACATATCCCATTGCCATAAGGAGGACATCTCGGACCTTAGTACACGTCATTCCCCTTTAATGGGGGGTGTTACCAATTTCTCATCACAATCCCATGTTCAAAATAATCCCTATTGGAAACAGGGAGATTGATCACTAAGGCTCTGTTAACAAACCTAGTTTTTAAATAAAACGTGGTACCGATGGTGACCCATTTATAACAAAACATAATTTTAAGAATCCCAAGATGAGTTCCATGAATTTGATTTAGCCTATGTACGCTATTAACTACCCTCCATATATTTGGAACTACTTTTGCAGGTACAATATCAAAATATTAGCAAAATTCCAAACACAGGGGATTAGGCGGGAAAGAAAAACCACATTCTGCTATAAAAATAGTAGGAAACCAATGTCACTCAGCTAAAGAAAATAAGTCAGAAGGACAAGTAGGTTCCTACAAATCAACCCAAGAAGGAATCTCAAAATCAGCTCTAAAATTATCTAATGACTCGACAAGGTAAACCATGATGACTGGAGCAAAGAAATAAGAAGGAGGAAAGAAATTCTTACAGGAGATTAAGGAATCAGCTAAGGAAGATAACAAGAAAGAACATTCGTAAGAAGAAAAATGATAAAACATGGGTTCTGGAAATAAGATGGCAAAAAGGTAGAAGACAATTGGATTTTACCACCTTTATATATGCCGCCTCGGAAAACGAGAAAATTAATGATCACAACTGACAACGGTTGCATTCTCGACGGCTAGTCAAGGGAAAAAGACACAGATAACCAAGCGGTCATCAGAATTCAAAATATTTACAAATTTTCCATTTCGCGCTCAAAACTGTTATGCAAGGTGGATAAATTTTACAAGTGTTGAAGGTCTGTAATTAATCAAGACATCAAAAATAGGTCCAAGAAACTTTTTGAATAAAATGTTCCACACTCTCACATCCGATTTCAACTGTGAAACATTGGGGGCTTCTATTGATACAAAAATTAGTCAGCTGATGTAGACCAGTTATATGGAGACACCCATCATCCAACATGGCACAATATTGAGTACCAAGCTACTCAACGTACCGAGCAACTTATTGGGAACACCAAATGACCAGACAGATTCATTGTTTCTTGTATTACCATCATTCCTTACTATGTACAAATGTATATGACTATTCGATAAAGGCTTATAATCTATTCACATTGACAACCCAAAAGCCATAAATACATTGTAATACCCTCATGGCAGGGCACGCCAACCAGGCAAACATAATTGAGATCAAGGCAAGACACCCTATAATACAAAACAGTGGACGTAGACCATCTTATTAAGGCTGAACCACTTTAAACATCTCCTGTCTTATTTCATTACTCATATTTATCTGTGATTAATTAATTAGATCAAATCTAGTTTTTTACATCAACACTAGTGGACCTTAAAATAATTCCATTCTTAGAATGACTCTATGTCATCATGTTGACATCATGTCCAAACAAAGCGTACTAATTATTATTATATTTATTACAATTATTACTACTCAACAATGGAAAATTCTCAGACAAACAAATTAAACCGCTTTTGATAATATGTTAAAAGTTTGAACTCTCTGATTATTCCATGCTTAAAAATTAACACCAAAGATAGTCTCTCTAGAAAATCACAACGGTGTTTCGATTAAGTTTTCTGGCAACTCTGAAGGAAATAGTAACATGCAAGTTCATACACACCCATTTAAATCTTCTTATGATATAATTTTGGGGTAATAGTTATCAAGTCTTATTCACTTAATCAATGAGGCAAGAGATCATTTGACTGAGCCAATGGTGTCAAAGGTCCTATTTTGCTAACTCAACACATTAAAAAGACAAATATACCCTCACAATTGTTACGTCATTTAAAAAAAACAAATCTTTAAAAGTCCATAACTTCAATTTTACAAATTCAAAATTCACAAAATTTATACATTTGGAATCTGCTCGTCAAGATCTATCAAACAACACCCATATTCGATATTTTTTCATGAAAAAATCGAAACAGATAAATTTACTTTTTCTGTAAAACCTCCATTTTTCGGCAAAAACTCTTCTTCTCCAGCTAGGACTATGGTGCTGCTGGCGCGGACCGAAACAAATAAAGAAATAGACGAAGAGAGAGAAATAAACGAGAAGAGAGAAACACTCTGACGAAAATTAAGATGGCCTACGGTGAGATTTTTTGGTGGGTTGTCTCCAGCGAGTCTCCAATGGGGTGGGCGGGGTGGGGTGGAGATAGGGATGCTAAAGAGAGAAAGAGTGTGGGATTATGTGTTTATTTATGGAGAGAGAGAGAGAGTAAATAGATTTAAAATGGGTATATGTGTGGGTATATTTGTCTAAACATATGTAGTTTATAATGAAAAAGGACTTAGTATATTAAAATAAAATGGGATTTAATGCATCTTTGACTTAATAAATGGGACTAACATCGAATTATCCCTATATATTTTTAGTTTTCTTGTAGATTTCGTTAAATACATGATAACAAGATAGTTTAACACATAGCATGTAACAAAAGTATATATATTTAGTGTGTGTTCTATGATGATAATTTTTTTCTTAGAAGTATTAAAATTAAGGTTATAGTTAATTACACTTTGATCTTTTTAAATTTGTATATATTGTCACTTCATGACCTATACTTCCATTTTCTTGACTTAACTTACTCCATTTTTTAAATAAAAACATCATTTTACCCGTAATTGTAATGGTCTTATGTTTCTTGATAAAAAAAAATTGATCATTGCACATATTGTTCGACAAAACTACCTCATGTGTAGCGCACATGATCAATTTTCCATCCAAAATTTTAACACCGTTAGTGTTTTGGAGGTACAGGGACAAATTTTTATAAGTTAATGGGGTTAAGTTTAAAAACAAAAGTACGGACAGTGAAGTGTAAATTTGAGCAAAGTTGAAAGGGTCAACGTGTAATTAACTTATAAATTTATCAAATGAAATTTTGACAACAATATATATATTTTTTGTGTGTAATTTGTTTTTGTTGGAACCTTCGTTGAATTTGTTAACAAAACAAATGTAAACTTAGAAATCACATTTTTTTTTAAGATGGAAAGAAGTAAATAAGAAGAAGAAATGTTTTACTCACCTTTGGAACCTATCCCACATCGGTGGGAAGGTAGTTTTGGGTGAAGTTTATCTGCACCCATTTTGACACTAATATGAAATCCCCTTGAGTATTAGAATTTTGTGTTGATGGGTGAAAGAATTTATTGAGCCGAATTCCACACGTACACGAGCACCACCGCAGCTACCATCCATCCGACTGACCTTGCCCGTGCCCGCGTCTCTGTCTTGGGCTCCATGTCCAAGTATTGGTCTATGAATGTTGGAAAGTTTCACCCCATTTTCCTTGCCTTACCTTCACTAGACATTCAACTTTGTTTCCCTTGATAATTGGCCTTCGACTATAGTTTAAACTACAAGAAATGACACACATAAAGGAACTTTATCTATCTACCACCATAAGGATTGTTTTGCTATACAAAACAAAAGTAAACACACAAAGGAATAAACAAACATAAACATTTTTTTCTGCTCTCTCACTTTCTGAGCATTTATTCTCTTTTCCTTATCTAACTGATGTGATATTAAGCAACTATTAGTGAACGGTTGATAGTATATCAGATTACTATGTGCATAGTATTCTGCGACATAAATTATTTCAATTATGAGATTTTTAATCCTAGGGGTGGCAGGGCATTAATTGGACTCTAGCACAATTTTTGGCAGAGTCGCGAAACACCTTAAAAAGAGCGACCTAGTCCACGCCTTAGCCTCGCAATTTTACTGCTATTGGATTTTCACAATTGGTAATTTCGTTACATTATCTTATTTAAGATACAATAATTTTAAGGTGATTTTCATTCCTCCATGGATAACGAAAATACCTCTGCTATTAAAAAATCTTTCAAATTTTAAGGGTCTGCATTTTAAATGATGGAGATTTAAAAAATTCTATTTTACCTAACTACTAAGAAACTAACATCAAGTGTTCAATTAGATAAACCTACTCTATATGAACCCTTACTGCTGATGAACACAAGGTCATACTAACTTGGGATCAAAATGATTTTCTTTGTAAAAATTATATATTGAATGGACTAAATGATTATCTTTATGATTAATATTCCAATTGTAAAAATGTCAAAGTTGTTTGGGAGGCATTAAAAAAAGTTGATATCGAGAATGCAGGTACTAAAAAATATGGAGTCAGTCGTTATTTGCAATATTAAATGACGGATGACAAATATGTTATTTCTCAAACTCGCGATTTATAGAAAATTTCTCGCAAAATTATTTTCGAGGGTATGGAATTAAATGAGAAATTTTAGGTTGCTGTTATAATTGACAAGTTACCTCCCGATTGGAAAGATCTTAAAAATGTTTTATGGAGTAAATTGTAAGAATTTTCACTTGAAAGCTAAATCACTCATTTGAGAATTGAGGAGGATGCTCAAAAACAAAATTATAAGGATGAAATTCTTGTTATGTCTAACAACAACAATTATAACAAGAGAAGCTGGAGAAGATTTGTCGGACATGCTACTTTAGCCATCAAACCTCATAGTAGCCCTGCCCATGTTGCTGCAAGCCTATCACTTTCTCTCTCTACTGGAGTGCTTATATATGGAAGTGATGTGGATAATTAGGGGGCAACCTACAATCCAAAAACCTTTGTGCAATCACCAAAGTAGCTAGAGAATCCTTCTATCCTATTTGTTCATCATTTAATATCGATTAGCCCTTTTTTAGTTAAGTATTTGAGGAGGATTGGACCACGGTCAACCCCTCACACTTATATCTTCTATTGATTCTCCAACTAAGGTGAGAAATCCTTTGATGAGTCTATCAGTTACTCACAAGTGGCTCTCCAACTAGTGATAAAGACCTCAAAAATAAAAGATTTATTTGGCCAAAAGTCAAGAGGATTCTAACATGCAATACACTTGTTCATAATTCAATATAAATATTAGCTCCATTATTGTGGATGTAGAATCCTCAGTTGAGATTCTGAACCACTTTATATCACTGTCTCTTGTTTTTAACACACCTCCTTATAGCCTTATATAAAGTCCAGTGGGGAGCATCTGTTGGAGTTGAGGTTTGAAAAGACTTCAGGCACCCACTAGATAAGATTTAGTAAATTTATGCAATTTATCATTTTTTCAACAAATAATATACTTTGTTTCCCACAACACTTACAATTAAGAATATTAACAATTTAATTCATAATCCATAATAATAATGCCTAACAATTTTAGACATAAGAACAATGATATATTTATTTCATTAACTTTAATTCAAAGCCCTGAAAATATTATATTTAAACCTTAAATACATTGGTTGGGAACATTAATGAATTGTACGTGTTACAAAATCTACAACTGTGGGGTTGTACAAGTGTGAAAGTCGACAACTTTACTCGTATGAATAAAGTGGGGAGAGAATATGTGTCAGACCTTTTCATAAGGAGAGGGAGTGAGTAATAATTATTTTTGAGTTTAATTAACAAATTATAAATTATAATATTTTTTATATTTCTAAACGTCCAATTATCACCCCTCAATTTTTCTGAGCAATATATAGTTAAGGAATCATTTTGAGCAACTTCTTATGTTAATGCCAACCCTGAAGTTCCCAACTCAATAAATTCAAGTAAAATTAATTCATGGTTATATGAGCATCAGAATAATTCTTTCCTCGGTTATTCAGTGACAAGAAACACAATTTCGTAAAATAATCATATCTTCTTCTATTGATATCCTAATAATGAACCATTTGTGGAGTTGTAAATAAAGCTCCCTATCTTTCTTTTGATGTATGATACAAGTGTCTGACTTGAAGTACGCAAATCACGATGTGATTGATAATGCAATATGAATTTCATACTGATATTAATGCATTCCAAGCGTCTTCTTTCACCTATTTATTTTGGATCTTGTGACATTTATTATTTTAGTGTTCATATGTTCATTTATAATAATTATGCATGTACATATGGTTGTAGAGACATTTGAAGCCCCCCAAATAAGTCCTCAGATTGTATGAGGCAAAACATTTTATATGACTTTTTTTATAAAGAGAGACAGTACGCCCACAAATTTTATTGATTATTCCTAGAGAAATAGCCTCTCTTGTGGCATATACAAGCTCATAAGAACAAGGAAGAAAATACTTAACTGTTGAGCACAATGAGTTAACATGAACACTATAAATGTGGAGATTTATAAATATTTATATTACAAATAAAAGACAATTAGAAAGTAAACTTGGTAATTTAAAATCATGCCCATTACAAAGCAAAAACAAAGCACTCGTGATCTAAACTTCGTAGGAACTATCAATGATGGATAATTTCACTTGTTCGTATTTAATAAATCGTTAGTCTAATTAGGGATATCGGAACAATTGAAAAGAATTGGACTTTACTCCCAAATTAGCCATAGAACTAGCTGTTGAGTTGACTTCTCTAAAACAGTGCATGAACTTAACATCCACATGTTTAGAAATTTTAACAATGTCCTTTATCAAGTGATTAATTTTCAAGGGGATTTTTAGGGACCTGAGATTGAGGATGTCTATAATGATCTTACAATAAGATTATACATCAACATTTAAAAGTTTCCTTTGCTTACAAATCTTCAAACCTTGCAAAATAGCTTTAGCATCAACAACATTATTAGTATTGTACCCCTCCCCCTATTATGAGATTATGCCCACATTAAAAGTCCCTTATCATCCCTTATGATGCCCCCAAATCCATTGCTACCAGGATTCCCTTTAGATGCTCTATCTGTATGATATTCACCCTCCCATTAGTTGGTCTCTTCCACTGGATTACTTGAAATGAGTTCACTTTAAATGAGAGAAAGTATTTAAAGAGAACTTATTGATCCATTCTTCCATATCTGGATTTTTAAGAAATAGGATATGTTTTTCCATATCTTGGACTATTAAAAGCACTTGATTGATAATTGATGTTGCACACATTTGTTCCCCTCAACAATAGCTTGATTTCTATTTTCCCAAATTTCCAAAACAATACTAGTAGGAATGGCCTCAGGCAGGAACCTTTAAACATTATTATTAGGGAATTTATACCACCATTCCATTAACATGTATTTCAAAGTGGTGTGAGGAACTTTTAATCCAAATAAATTTGCAAAATAGGACCATACGTTAAGGGAAATAGGACCTTGAATGAGTAAGTGATTGAGAGCTTCATTGGCAGTGTAGCAGCATCTGCAAACAGATGTTAGAATTATTCTTTTGGAATAAATCTTCTCCTCGACTAGAACAATATCAAAGAAGCATCTCCACGTCATTATAAACAATTTGAAAGGAATGAATTTGTCCTAAATAGACTTGAGGATTAATGAAGAAGCTTTGTAGGATTTGATTTTGTCATGAGATGATTTAAAGAGAAAGGCTCCATCCTCAGCAATAGACCAATATTTTTTGCTACTTTTATAATATAGTTTTCAAGGTCTACTATAACCTTTTTGAATTTTTTCCAAGCTATAGAACTAGAGGAAACATCTTGGTTATTGTACTTACCCCTTAAGAAATAAGCCCAAAGGTTCTCCTCAGTGAGATATATCTAGGCAAGTCTCCACTTCGAAGCATTAATAATGTCTCCCATACTTCTCAATACAAGATCACCTTCTTCAGTAATATAGCGTAAATCCTTCCATTTCGAGTCTTCTTCCCAAATTCTTTACGGGAGCCCCAAAATAAATCACTGAATATACCTTCAATTTTCTTGATTATTATTTTGGGAGGGTGAATAGAAGCTAAAGTGTACAATGGTATGGTGGAAAGCACTAATTTAATGAGAATAAGTCTTCCTCCATAACAGAGAAATTAGGTTGCCATCTAGCTACCTTGGATCTAATCTTTTCCACTAAACTTTCAAAATAGATAGACTTCCTTATACCCTTGAATAATGGATAACCAAGGTATTTAATGGGAGATTTAATTAAAGATAGACAGGTCAATGAGGAAATTAAACTAATCCTTTATGAGAGGAGTTAGAGGACATAATGAAATGACTTTTGGAAGAGTTTATAAGTTGGATAGAGTTTTTCATAGTCCTTAATAAATTTCATCAAAGCTTTCAAGTTGTGTTCTGACGCCTTAGAGAATATAATGATATCATCTACAAAGATGAGATTGATAATAATAAGGCAATGCCTTGGATGAGAGTATTGACCAATTGAACCTTTAGACATGAGAGATTGAAGACCTCTCTTGAGAAATTCTGCCGCTAACACAAACAAACTAGGGGACAAGGGGTCCCCATCCTTAATTCTATTGAGGATTTGAAAAATTATGTTGGTTGACCATTAATGATTATAAAAAACTATTTTTATGACAGACACATCCATATCATATCTATAAAGCCTTTTGAAAATCCATAGCCTTTAAGGACTTTAATGAGGAACCACCAAGACACCATGTCATAAGCTTTGTCCATGTCCAATTTTAGGACAATGTTTTTACCAAAAAAATTATGTCAGTCAGATAAAACATATCTTGGCCTAATAAGATGTTATCCAATATATTCACGCCTTTAATGAATACTGATTGAGGGGGAGAGATAAGATAGGGAAGATATACACTCAATCTGTTAGAAAGGATTTTGGATATGATTTTGTTATTTAATTTACATAAGCTTATTCACCTATAATCTTTGCAACTGATTGGGTGTTTAGTTTTGGGGATAATGCAAATATTTGTGGAGCCCCAGCATTTAGGAATTTCTATATTAAGGAAGAATGTTCGGATAGCTACAACTAAATCTTCTTTAATAGTAGGCCAATAATTGATGTAGAATGCCCCCATTAAAGCCATCATGTCCTGAGGAACTAGTTAGGTTCATGCTCTTCACTGACTCAAAAATCTCTACATCTTCTAGGATCTCAGTTAAGATGGAATTCATTTCTTTAGTTACATTCATAGGAACAAAATCCATGATATATTGGATATCATCAGTGGCTTCATCTTGGATAACATTTTGAGGTGATCTAGAAATTCATCTTTTAATTCATTTTTGAACTCTGTCGAGTCTCCATTATCTTTCTTTATCTTGTGAATTAACACGGACCTTTTAACCCCTTGCATTTTGAAACTCACTAATGTGAAATAAAAACAATAACACTCCATGAATGTTAAGATACATTTTGTTAGGGTTTATTACCATAGAGTGTAAAAGTATATGTGTATTATCAATCTGAGAAATCCAACATAGTATCCAATAACCAAACCAACAACCAATAATTATCCCGTACTCCTTCTATCTTGTATGTGGTAAAACACATACCCATGATCACAATATCTCACTATAGTAGGATCATTTCTCATTAAACATATACATTAATATTAGGGTTTCAATGTGCACACATTTATTAATTCATAAACGACAAAGTTATTAATGTGCACACATGTTTGCAATTCAAATTTAAAGTAAAGAATTAAAGAATTGCTAAAATTTGTTGATAATTTATATGTTATCATTGCTAAAAGAATTAAAAAAATTCTAATGTACTAACCAATTTCACTAATAATATACCTAAAAACAATGTCATATCAAGTTAACTAATGTATATGTTTAGCGTTGTAAATGAAAATAAGAGAAGAAAAATTATTTGGTGACCTACAAAATAAAATTTCCTAAATACCCAATTTTAAACCTATATATACATTGAAATCGCTTACTTTGAAACAAATCAAATAGACATACATATGTCTAGTTTGAAACAATACAAATCAAATACACACACATATACCCAAAATAAAATTTCCTAAATACCTAATATCCTATATCTAGATTGAAACAGGTCAAATACATACACTCATACACATATAAATACATTCATACCCAAATATGCACACAGGACAAACACAATACATACACAGTACACACGTAATACATATACACACACATAACTACACATAATACACACATACACACACACACACACATAAATATACACACATACAAATAAAAATACACGCATACACATTGAAATACACACATATATACAAATGCACAAATACCCAAATACAAAATAATAGGATTTAAGTGATACCTTTGGGATTGAGATTGAAAAACTTGAGATTGAAAATGAAAATTGTTGGAAATAGCCAAAATCGCCCGAAAGAAGGAAATGTTAAAGGGTTTGGAAATTTTTGAGTGAAAAATGAAAACTGGTTCAAGCTTTTAGTATAAAGACACTGGTCACAACTCTGGGTTATGACCAACTTGTGTGACCCTAATTTTTTACAAGTCAATAGCCATTACTAGGATGTCGATATAGAGATGGTCGCGGCCTCAGTCCGTGACCAAAGCGAGTGACTAATTTGGAATGGTCATGGCCTAATGTCGTGATCCTATTGTGTGTGTATTATGTCCTTGGTCATGGATATGGTCCATGACCCATTCGTGACCACACTTGGAGAGAAATCTGGCACGAATTTGATGCCATGATGGTCACAGCTATGGTCCATGATCCACAATGGTTAGGGATTTGGTATGTGACAATATCCAGGAGCATCTATGACCACACTAGGTCATGGAGGTGGTCATGATAAAGTTTGTTATGGTCACGGCTTTGGGTCGTGACCAACTAGTCACGGATTGGGTATGTGATCCCCAAGCCATGACTAATTTCAGGATTTGGTGTAGTGGAAGCCCCATCTTCAAAGCCAACTTGAAGTTAAAACCTCCACCTCATAGCTTTGACACCACTTCTTAACTTTGTCCACGAAGCCCACCTCTTTAAGCCACATGTTTATAAATCTGAATTGGGTCCTACCGTCTTTCCATACCCCACACTGAAGAATAATTGGAACATGATCAGACGTGATCCTCGATAAACAAGACTCAACCACCCCCGCAAAATCATCTTCCCACCCCTAAGATATAAATAAGCGGTCCAAATGAGAGAAAGACGGGATGTCATGGTTGCTAGACTAGGTGAACAAGCTACCTTCTAAATCAAGATTTATCAACTCCATCTCATCTATAAATTTAAAAAGATCCCGCATATATCTGTTGGTATTCCCTCCCATTCCTTTACAAATCGAATCTCACCTCATTAAAATCACCCCCATACACCAAGTGACACCCCACACCCCACTAACTCTTACGAGATCCTCCCAAAGCTCCCATTTACTCGAATCTTCCACCGACCCATAAATCCCTGAAAATCACCTAGTAAAACCATCATCCACATTCCTAAAAATACAATATGAAGACCACCTACCTAACAAGCTATCCAGAAGTTCAACTACTATGGAGTCCCATATGATAACCACCACACCTGAAACGCCCATAGCATCCAAACTAATCCACTTGACCCTGCGCCCTCCCCATACTGAACTGGATACCCTCCATCCACATAACTCAGTTTAGACTCCTGCAGGCATATAATGTCCGGATTCTGTCTCGAGATGGCCCCGCTCATAATGCCCCACTTCTCAAGATCGTTCAATCCCCTCACATTCCACGAGATCAACTGTAACTTCATCAAGACTGAATACCTAAATATTTTTTATCACCCCAGACTCCCAACTGCCTCCTCACTCCATTTTGAACTATCCATACCCCCCGATCTCCCTTCTTTTGTCCTTCCAATATCTGCCTAGTTTCTCAAAAAGATCATGAGCCTTATTCTCATTCCCATCGTAATCTACACATGATATCATGCTTAAATCCCCTATCATACTCTCTACCAAATCCTCTGAGCCATGAACCCACTCCTCATCCTCTCTCTCTTCAAAGTAATCTTCTTGCCTCGGTATGTCAATTTCCACCCACAATTGGGAATCATTCAGTTCTGTAAAATTGGAACCATTTCCCTCTCTCCCTCCCCACTTGCCTCACAAGAAACAAACCTTGAAATACCCCTTGCTAAAGAGTAATTGGTATTTTCAATATCCACCACTATAGACAACTTGTTCTCATCTTTCATATCTGTCTCTCCGTAACAATTACATTTCTTATTCTGCCCCCTAAAAGACTTAATAGATTTATTCAACGCAATTTTATTAGCATATTTAGGTTTGGTTTTAATATTTTTCCCTGTGCACTATAGTTGCAACACCTTACCAGAGTTTAGAAAGAGATCCTAAAATATTAATTTTATACCCCTCCCCATCCATTATTAGCATTAATTTTCCCTCCTTTTACCGTTGGAATCATATCCACCACATGTTCTTTATCTTGTGCCAATAATCGATGGGCCCACATCAATTTCTTAACCCCAACCACAGGCTTCTTTACACAGTTAACCCCTTTCCTTCTTCCTCATCAACAACTAGACATTTACCTATAGCTCCAATGCACACCCCTACCCCACTACTGTGTACACCCGTAAAAGTATTCCGGATATCATTAATACTAGTTAAAGAATTTTGTTTTTATAGCATACCATGAGGTGTCCGGGACAGCCAGCTTACACGCACCTCGACTAATCCCCATTCGCGGTTCCTGGCTTTCGCTGGCCAAGCATTATTTTGACAGTGCAACGGATCGAACTGGGGACCAAACCCAATCCACTCCCAAGACTATCCTAATGACATCCTTATACCCCTTGACCAAGAGGCTTGGTTAGTTAAAGCATCCATCCATCCCATAAAATCATACAAATCATCAATAAGAAAACTTGTCAAATCTGACTACTGCCTATGAGACACCCCATTTTCCTCAAAAGTACCCACTTGTTTCAAAATATGGCCCACCTTAATGGACGGTTATGTGCCTTCAATCGAACCCAAACGCTTGAAATTTATTCTTAATAGGGAAAGAAAGCACAGTTGCTTCCATCTCAAACCATAATATTAAAGTAGGTTCTAATCTTAAAAATCTGCTTGCTTCTGAGACGCCTCCCATAAACACGAGCTCAACAAGTTCCTATCCCCTTTTAGGAGGCATACCTCTCTTGTAAACCCTCTGGCTCTAACACAAAAATTGAAGAAATAACTACTACTTGAACATTCTTTCCAGGGCTCAAACGTCTCCCGCCCATCGCAAAGGATGACCCTATTGTTGTCCTTCTCCCTCTCTCCCATGGAAAGACTTTTTTGTCAAGTTATTTATTATTTTTGAAAGCACTCGCCCTCTTATTCCAAAGAAACTATGAATTCAAATAAGACTTTTTCTACATTCTCCTACTTCAATGTAATTTTCTATCTCTTTCTTCTTACTAGTGCAACTCAGCTTAAGTTATTTGAATAGTGTTATAAATCAAATATACCGGTGTGTGAAAGACACAGTAACTGTACATAACAAATTTTATAACATCTAGTGACATCAACTAATTTATCAACAAAAGGTTCAATTCTATAGTTGATACAATACTTGACGAGAGACATCAAGATAATGTTATATAAATGACAATAGTCATTTGACGTGTTGATAAACATTTTATTTGTATAAGTAAAGTACTGCTCTTTCACGAATCAATCTATATTTTAAGAGTGCGGACCGGACATGTATCACCTGGCGGTGAACCCAGAAAAGGGAGATAATGTGTGTATAATTTAGCCGATAATTTCTAGGCCCAGCGTCAGGTGAAACATGTCTGGTTCGCACTCTTAAAATGCGTACTGGTCCACCCACAAGAGCATTATTATGTATAAGTATCTAGTGTATTCCTGATTGATATTATCTTTATGCATATTAAGATTAATGAGTGAACAAATGAGGATTTCTTTACTTAGTGCATTCTATGCGTTTTAACCATGATTATTCTTGATAAATCATGGAAGAATGATCATCATAAACTGAGTTTTGAATTTGTATCCTTATGATAATAATCATTTTGTTATAAATACATATGATCATGTTGTCGAATTGACATTAATGACGCAAAACTTATATAACTTGTTCTAGATATTGGATTTATGAAAGGATTGCAGTGTATGCAAACCGTTTTTGTAAATAGCACTTACAATTGTGCATTTGCATGATATTTTCATTAACATTAGTTTTAATAATTCCATAAATGGAAAGTCCCTCTAAGGAGTGTTACATTTAAAGATTATTCTACGATAATTTTATAATTTAAATTTGTTTTAGAAAAATTAAAAATTCATGGAGAGCTACGGAAGATTAACCAATTTGAAAATCTTGAAGATTGATTATTTTTAAAGAGATAAGTTCTCGCTTCTCTCTAAAAACGTTTCTGATTCTGGTATAAGATCGGTTATCACTACACCAAATCTGTTGGATTGTCACGGTCATTGACCTTGACAATTTGGACTTGTCAAAGTCAATGACCGTGATAATTCTGGGGGTGAAAAGTTTCCTTTGTCATGGACTTATCACGGTCAATGACCGTGACAAATCTGGGCAGAATTTAAAAAAATTTGCTTGGCAGTTTGACCACTGCCACTGCCAGCAGTATATTTGTACCTGTTATAGCATCATTGTACCTATTCAAACAGCATATATCCAAATAAAATAGAAAGAATGCACTAATTCATTGCATATATATTTCCATGTTCAAATAAAATAAAAATACAATCCATGCCCAAACTAAAATGTAACAAATAAAAACAATTTAAATATAATCCAAGTGTCCAAAAAAAATAGATACAAATAATGTCACGACATAGTGTCTGGGGTAGGTTCGAGGAGGAAGGAAGGCCACACGATATATGCATTGAGACACCCCTCAATATGCATCACGCCGTATTGTGCGCACAACCACGATGCAGAGTTCTCCTTTTTGGGTATGACATGCATGACGAGCACATTGACCTCGATGTTTTGAAGGTTACGTCCATGAATCGGCATACCCTCGAATGCATTTGGGTCACTCAAACCCCTCGCTATCCGCTAACCATCATTTATGTCGCGTAAAAACACGGTCGGCCAATCGATTATTGACATAGGCCGCTAGACTAGAGACAAGTAGGGGAGTTGATCATCAAGCGGTGAGTCCGCGCATATCGATGATGAAGAAGCGATGTACACATCCTCGTCCTCCTCCACCTACCCCTCCACCACCTTCTCCTTCCCCTTGCCCTTGCCCTTTCCGCCCAACTGACGCTTCATAAATGCGTACATATATAGGACCATCGCCTCCAACCTTAATAGCTTCGTGTCATGCTTGTCCACCTGACGATCTAACCCGATGTTGCTGTGCGTCCATGGACAAAGATGTCTTGTCAGCATCAGATTGCGACTCATGCACTTTCTTAAGCTTTGCCTGAAATGACAAAAAGCACACGATTAGTTAAATAAGTAAATAAAAAAATTATAACATAATTCATAAAAAACACACCATTGGATTACTTCCAATCGTGTTCGCGACGCTCGAGGACACCCCTTATCCTTGCCCTTCTTCGTCTGAATTGCCATATAAGCATCGAGCCTACGTGGCCTACCCCTAGGGCCACTCCCCATCTCCTGAAATAAAATAATGTAAAATTAGTAAGTAACGCAAAGTAAAATAATGCAGAATAACATATTTCTATAATTATAGAAAAATAAAAACTTACCATCCTGTGCTCCACCTCGGCGTAAGACGTCCGACCGGAGTAGTGCACATTCGTTTTTTTCACTCGGTTTTCCCTCCCCGTTTGGCGAGATGTCAATTATTGCTCCTCAATCTCATTGTCAATGAACTTTTGCCACTGTGCCAATACGATCGGCTCCTTTGACGGGATAGACTCACAAATTCTGATAATGGACTCCCGGGTCTTTCCAAAGTATCGGGCCTGTAAATTCTTTTTCCATGTCTTGTGTTGCTCCCTCAACTGCTCCAACACAAAATCACGGAGTTCTGGGGGAAGGATGAATTATTCCTGTCAAACAAATACAAAATACAAATAATGTAAGTGTTAGTCGCGAATAAATATAAATAGAAATTGAAATTGAAATATAAATACATTACCTGTAGCGCCTCCCAAATAGCTAACTTGAGCTCATTTGGCACCTTCCTCCAACTGGTGTACCCTGGGATGATAATCGTCATCACCAGCTCAAGGGATCTAGTCAATAAGCCCGTCTTCTCAATGACCATTCCTAATTTGCCCCATTTGGGGAGCCTAGGGGTCGAGGTGCCCTCATCGCCTCCGTTGCCGCCGAGCCCTGAATAAGACATCATCATTATCATCATCATCATCATCATCATCATCATCATCATCATCATCATCCTTACCTTAATCCCTGAAGGAGACATTTTTTATAAAAATTATTGTTATTAGTACAAATCCAAATAAATTAGAAGAATACAAACAAATCCAAATGATCAAGTACAAATGAATTAAAAGCAGTAAACTGATGTCCGATAAAAGCATTAAACTATTGTCCGATAATTGGAATACTTATTGCAAATCTAAAAATTATTTCAAATTCGGGTTATCATAAAAAATGGATTGATATTAGGTAGGAGCAGCCTAGTCATCCACACTACTATTTAGACGCTTTGGCACATGTAGGACGATCTACCATGGCTCGTTGTTGATATACTCCGAGTAAAACACTTGCTTGACCTTTTGAAATGCACAAACAAATGGTTCATCGCTCACGTGTTCGTTACTCTTCTACTTGGACAAGTCAATCGTGATCAAATCGGTGCCAGGATCAACTTTACAAGCATTTTTTCCCTCAACTCCTACCCAATCACAGTAAAATACAACCTCTTTGAAACTTACATAGCCTAATTCAAAGATATTTCGAATTACATCATAGTAAGTCATTTCAGCTTCAACGAGATTTTTATCTTTTGCGCTCGCTCGAAAGAAAGTAAGAGCCTTGTATGAAATGCCCGAGTTCTGTACATTTGTACTTTCCTCGTACACCCTTACGCCGAATAGGTACCCGTTCAATCAATACTTTTTGTACTCTTGTGCCATAAACAAGAGTCCAGTGTCTAGACGAGCAAGCCTTGATGTCGCATCACCCGTCTTTAAGAGTTGAGAACATAGATAAATTAATTAGGTTAGTTGTAAAGTTTTATTGTAATGTAACGTTATATAACAACCATTTTCATTATAATTACCTCGTGTGACAACCACATCATAAATTTGTTATCTAATTGTGCCTTTGTTTTTTGTCTTTTATTGTTCTCATGGGCTTCATATTTTCTGCATAAAATTAATGTGACGAACGTATTACAAAATTAATCATGTATAAAATAATCTAAAATAATGTAAAACTTAAAATAATTTAAACTTACTTTTTCCATTGTTTGACATTTTCATGTGTGTCAAATAGATAACGAGCTACTTGTTCATGTTGCAAACTCGTTAATTTCACTCGTTTGCCCATCACATGACCACCCTCATCGACGAACTCATCAATGTCATCAATAATGGTCGAGTCAGGCATATATTCCCGAGTATAGATTGATGACTCCACGGTGATGTATTCCTCTGTAATTTATCCTGCAATGTATCGTGTATTCTTGACGTAATCTTTGAAAAAATTTATCAATCTTTCAAACGGATACATCCATCGATATCTAACTGGACCGTAAAGAAGTGCCTCGGCGCATAGGTTTACTAACAAGTGAACACTTATGTCAAAGAATGATGGGGGAAAGTACTTATCCAATACAAAATCGCTTCGATCACCGTCAATTTTGCGATCACTATGTGTTCTCGATTGACTATCTTCTCACACAAAAGTGAGAAACAGATACTAATTTGCATATTATCCCCCCGCAAATCCGTGTGCTTAGAGAAATAATTCTTAAACAATAGAGGAACCAATTGCATAATCACATGCCAATCGTGGGACTTACACTTATGTAAATTATGGGTAGCATAATTCACAATCCTTTGCAAGTTGGACAAAAAATTAGATAGAACCTTCAAATTATATATTGTGTCAAAAAGCAATTTCCTTTCCCCACTCGTCAAAGTAAACGCACCAGGGGGAATTATTGTCCTTCCCCCAATATCTTCTTTAAACTATAGTTGTGGCTTAAGTTTCAATGATTTAACGTCTTTTTGGGCATTTTCTCCATCCTTCGAATGAGTCCCCCGAAGGAATGTGCCCATAATATGTTCAGCGATGTTCTTTTCTGCATGCATCATATCCAATATATGGTGCACCGGGTTATTCTTCCAATAAGGCAAGTCAAATAAAATTGACCTACTAGACCAAGGCTTTCTTGTCTCAGTTTCATTCCCAGTTAGGGTCTTCTTATGCTTGACATTCTTAAATTTAGGATTCTTTCCTGGCATATTAAGGCCACAATCAGAAGATTTACTTTCAATTTCTGAACCTGAAAGTTTTCTCGGCGGTAGCCTATGTTCAACCCCGCCTAATAAAAAATTGGAACCTTTCTCAAATTTGAAACTATGAGTGGGGGGTAAAAACCTCCTATGGAAATGGTATATATTTTTCGAGCTAGCGGGGAGATGAAGAGATTCAGTCTCCTCCTCCACATATAGGACACCCCAAATAACCATGTACTACATAACCGAATAATGTCCCATAAGCTGGAAAATCATGAATTGTAGCTTTCAGCGTAAACTCTTCTTTTCTAAAAGAGTCAAATGCTTGAACACCCTCTTCCCATAACTCATTTAATTATTCTACCAAAGGAGCCAAGTAGATATCGATGTCTTCACTTGATGCCTTTGGCCCGGGTATCAACAAAGACAGCATCAAAAATTCAAGTCTCATACTCTGTGAAAGAGGGAGGTTGAGTGGGGCTAGGATCACTGGCCAACCACTTTAATTGGTTATTAGATTTCCAAATGGATTGAAACCGTCCGTTAATATAGCCAAATAAATGTTACGCTTTTCTCGAGCAAAATCGGGATACTCATAACTCATCCTCCTCCAAGATGTAGAATCAGTAGGATGAAGCATGAGATTATCCCTTACTTTTGCCCTAGAATCCAAGGTTATTGCCTCTTCTATCGATGGTAATGTGAAAAATCGCTTTAATCTAGGCTCAACGGGAAAATATTTCAACACTTTTTGAGGCACTTTTGAGCTTGTGCCTTCCTTGCCAGTAGATTGGACATATCTAGGTTCATCGCATACCGAACAACGATCGAGAGTTTCATACTCCTTTCGGTATAGTATGAAGTCATATACACAAGCATAAATCGATTTATACTTCATTCCTAAACCTTTCAAACTGTTCTTCATAACAGGATAGCTATTTGGAAGCGTATTCTCCTTGGGTAGCAAGCTTTCACCCAATTCATAATTCCTGTCACGCTATTGCCAGACAAATCGTATTGGGTCTTCAAATTATGCAAACCAACCATCGCATGTAAAGTCGTTTGATCTTTATCACAGTCAGAGTATAAACGTTGGGTCGCCTTAAATTTTAAACTTCGATAGTCATCGTCAAGGTTTATCCTGATAACTTCATAAGTTACTTAACCATGTACATCGTCAGTGACCTCATTATCTTCCACTTCATGAACGACGTACGCATCATCAACTAAATCCTCTAACATATTATTATCTACATAATCTTCTTCTACATCCATCCTACTTGTTGAAGGTTGTTGTGAAGGTTTCTCGGAGGCAAAATTAACTTTTAATTCCCCGTGAAAACTCCAAAATTGATAATTATCTTGTATACCCTATCTTAACAAATGTAGTTAAACTATTTTCCACTCAAACACCTTACCATTCTCACACCTAGTACACGGACATGGAAACTCTTCATCGTTATGACATCCCTTTGCGTATTTCATAAATTCATTAGCACCTCTGCAAAACACATCCCCCATTCTTTTTGTCTCACCCATCCACTCTTTGTTTTTAGGATATCCCATCACAACTACTACAAACAATCACCTATTAAAGGTAAGAAGCGTATATTCGTGGATTAGTATAAACAAAACTTAGATTTATAGTATGTTTCATTTAATTATGTCTTATTTATATTCAAATTTTAAATTTCAAATTCAAATTCAATTTATAATATGAATTACTATTTCCTCCATCTCCTCTAAAGGGTGAGTGGTCCTATCCCATTCAAAACCGCATATTTATGTAATATACTTAACAGCTCATTCACATTGTTACGATTTGAGACAAATTCGACATCATATCCCCATAGTTCACCAAGTACACGACGTAGATTGGCAAGTGTGAGTGTTATTTCAATTCATCAATTGAAATAACACTCACACTTACCAATGTAGTATATACCCAGAGAATATTATGATACGACTGCAGAACTTCCTCCAAACGTAACAAGTTTAAGCCACTAAGAATATTATTATACAGAAATTATGCAGTCCCAAACTGTCCAAACAGGACAATTCGAGAGATCTCATTACAGGGGTAATGACTCTCGAACGAGTCTAGGGGCTATTGAATGCGTACGCATAAGAACTAGAAGGATAGTTCATTTAATTGTCATATATATGAATTAATAATATATTGTTTGTGACACAAATTAATTTTAGAAAAAAGTTGACCCCCCCCCCCCCCAAATTTGGACAATAATCCAGTTGTCATGCCACTTCCAAAATTAACCAACCCAACATCAGTCCACTATAATTCAACAACAACAGCAACAACAAACCAACAAATGTATATCTCGTACTCCTTCTAATTCATCTACTCAATTAATTCATTTCATCACGTCTTATAATTAAAGCTATATTTAATTAATCAATTTATCCGTTTCAACTGTCACGGTGTAATATTAATGTTTAACAACTTAATTCAGAATTCTAAAACAACAACATCTAATATGTACAATTATTAAAAATCCTAAACATCAATTCAAACTAACTACCTAATTAAAAACCTACAATTAATAAGGGGAATATAAAGGCTCCTAACTCATTTATATCCAATTAAAGTCATAATTAAATTAACAATAATAATTATAAGTCACAATTCCAATTCCTATTATGACTATTCCGTGAGAAAAATTTCAAAAAGAACTTTAAGCCTCTTAAACATGGGGAGAATCATTATGTATTAGCCAACAATATTTGGGTATTTATACTTAAGGGTACAACATATATTTGGGTATTGGGTTATCAAACGGGTCCTAACAATTAATTTCAATACATACACACACACACCCTCGCCCACACACACACACACTTTCCCACTTACAAACATACACACACACACGCATGGACACACCACCCATACACACACACACACACATACACACTTATATACACACATATATACAAAGGAAAGAGAATGAGAGAGAAAAATTTGAAAATCGCTTAGAGAGAGAGATAGCAGCCGCTTAAAGAGAGAGAAAAAGAGGGAAGTGAAAACGGTGGGAAAAAAGGGAAGGATTTTTTTAACAACTAATTTGTCACGGACCTGTCACGGTCTTTGACCGTGACAACTTTGTAAGGTTGTCAATGACCGTAAAAAGACTTTGTCACGGGCTTGTCACGATCAATGACCGTGACAAAAAATACGTATTTTTTTGTCACGGTCATTGACCGTGACAAGGGTGGCCGGGTGAAAGGTGACAATTTGACCTTTTGGTGTAGTGTATGGCAACCAAGTCCTTTACTCAGATTCTTCAGCATGAATCTTGTAATTAACGTATCAATCATCAAATTCAAGATTCAATTAGCACCATAGCCTCTTATTTTTCAGATCTTCCGGATTCAACTTATCATGTTGATACTCCTATCATCAAGATTACAAACACAAATTGCATGTCTTCTCTTGACGCATGCAAGCATATGATGTTGGATAGACTCATTTTGTCCAAAGGAAATAAATAGATCTCTACTTTGATATGTCAATCTAAATATGGATCTTATTGCTTCTCTTATGAATGAAAACAATGATATCAGAAGGTCTTTGGCCAGGCAAGGAAATGCCGAATTAAGTGGAGGAGAATTCGAAGAGTATAACATAGAAATAGAAAATTCAAAAGCTCCCATTAATACGGAACAAAAAGATTTGAATATGGCCAATTTTTGTGGGAATTTGGATAATAATAAAAAGGATTGTACGATAAAAAGAATCAGAAATTAGTGGATATCTAATAATAATGACTCACAATCTTATGATAAAATGCCACCTTTAGAGTACATTCCAAATTTAAATGATACTATGCGAGTTCACAAAAGGATTCCTTGAGGATAGAAGAGAATGATTCTTGTCCTCGAGTTAATTTGTATGTTGAGATCCCAAAGTTTGATTTTGGAATAGTAACTAATGGTGCTGATATTAAAAACTCGGTTGGTAAAAAAAAGTGAAAATATTCAATATCAAATATTCAATTCTCAAGTCAACAATTACTATGATATTTTACGCAACAATGAAGATTCAACATGTCAGAATGTAGTGGTTGGGTTCAAACAAAAGGGATAAACTAAAAATTCTCAAGTGAACTCGTTTCCATCCTTAACTCATGAGGAGAAATCAGCTCTTAAATATAATTTTAGAACTTCAGCGTCTCGTTCAAGAATTCGTAAATTTTCATATTTTTTTTATTTTTCGTTAACACTTGTAAGACCTCTAGGAGAGATTTTTTCTCCTACTTGTTGATAAATAAATTTATTTTTTGCCCAAAATGTCCTTCTACACGTGTTAGCCGGTCGATCCTTATTCTCCGGTATACTTTACTATGGAAAGTCTATTAAAACGTTTTGAAAACACAAAAGGTAAAAACAATGAATTTGATTAGCTTTTAACTTCTATAATTATGCCATTGTTGTCAATAGAAGCTTCTTACATTGCTTCCACAAATTGATGCTTCGAGTTAGAAAAGAATCCAATATTTCTTTAAACCAATAACTTAAGTAGTGAAGATTAAAGAGACATTTTCTTTGCACCTTGTGACATTACATGTGCTCACTAAAACACAAAGGCCAATATCCACGAGGTGATGAAACAAACTGCTAGTTTGCTTCTTTTAAGACTTTTCTAGTTGTTAGCTTTATGTCACACACTTGATAGTGCATGCTTATTATGAGGCTTTCAATATATAGGTGTTACGCAATTTGTGTTTTTGTAATATTTTGGTAGTTATTTTGGGTTCATGTCAAGTATTAATTAATCCTACACCCATTTTTTTTTAAATTTAGACTAAAAGATTTGATATGTAGTATAAAAATTATATACTAAACACAATAAAAATAAAAGTAGAGAAAAAATATAAGGAGTTTTGATTATAATTATTGATCAATATTTTTCTTGATTCTTTTCCACTTACATATATTTTGAGCACTAAAGTCATTCCCCACTTAGTTTGTATATTGTAACTTAGGGTATACACAAACTCAACACATGTATTACAAAAATTTATTTATACATTATTGAATTCCACGTACAAATTATAATGTTTTAAAAAAACATTACGTATACTTTTCAAAATTTATGGTATACGTTACTAAAATCGAATATACATTGATGGAGAGGGACCTTAGTGCCCAAAAAATATGTTAGTAGAATAGAAACAAAAAAAATAGTGCCAACAGAGTTGAGCAAAAAAACGAATACTATGATATTACATTAAAAGTACAAGTAAATTAATATCATTCTCAAAATGTAAGGTAACACTTAGATAACGTAAAGTAATGTGGTCTACTTTATCAATCTTAAATTGTTTTTTTCAGTATATAATCACTAAATTTCTTTTTTTTATAAATAAAAGATTGTATTAAAGACCAAACGCTTAGGGAGTAAACCTGTATACAGGAAGTACACAAATAGAGCAAACTAAGGAATAAAAACACAAGGAGCCCCTACAAACAAACTCACTAATTACATAGCTGAGTGTATCTCCTCTACAAAGTCCAAAAAATCATGTGTCGTAACAGTGATCCTTTCCTTGGACCAGGTAAGCAAAGTAATCAAAAAGGTATATCGAAGTCGGGATGGCGAAGACTCTATACCATCAAAACACATGGAATTCCTCTCTAGTCAAATCGTCCAAAAGATGTAGTGCGGAACCAAACTCCATATCCTTTTATCACCCAACCAGCCCCACGGTGGTTTCCACATATCTAAGAGAGCCCTCACAGTCATCGGCATGACCCAATCTGTCTTTGTCAAACTGAGGAAAGTATCCCATAAACCTCTCGAGACCCTACAGTGTAATAGCAAATGATTAATCTTCTCCTCTTCTTCATAACATAACCAACATCGGCTAGCCAGACGATATCTCCTCTCCTATAACCCTTCTAACGTCAAAATGGTCTGTCTTGCTGCCATCCAAACGAAGAACTTGACCTTTAGAGGCGCTTTGACTTTCCATATCTTCTTCCAGGGGAAACGAGCTATAGAATTCCCACTGCCCATCAACGAGCCATAGAAACTGCGAACCAAGAAAACTCCCGTCCTTCCCCCCTTCCACCTTAGCGAATCCTCCCCGAGCATCGGACTGGGAGCCGCTTTGAGCCACTCCACGAACAACTCTGCCTCCTGAAGCTCCCAGTCCCACAGCCTTCTCCTCAACTGAGGCTTCCACGATATCTCGACCCCTCTAATCGTCACATGATCAGACACCAATCCATCCTGATTTCGCCCTAAGTTGAACATCCCTGGAAAAAGGTCGTGAATGGTCCCATTGACACCCCATTTGTCTTTCCAGAACCTTATCTTATCCCCTTTCCCTAAGATAAATTATATGTGTCTAGAGTAATCCTTCACATCAATTACAATTGATAATATACACGACTCAATTCAAAAGTTAAAATAATATGGCCCTTGGCCCATCAATTCCAGACATGCCATTACAAGTGAAGACAACAATTAATGCCAAAAAAATGACAAATTATTAAAATTTAATATTTGTCGATGATAAATTTTCAGTTGTCATGCTGCTAAGATCACTACCAGCGCGTATGGAAAATTAGAACATTGGTAGGGTAAAAATGAGGTATAAGGTAAGAAGTAATCCGAGTGCACAAATGGCAAAAAAAATCAAAAATGGAATCACTTTAGCACAATAATCTCACACGGAATATTGAAATCCGGGTTAGATATTGGGTAAGGCATGAACAGTGTTGTTTAGCTATGTCTCACACAAAACTTTGTGTTCCGTCCAAAAATAATTCTGCCACGTGCCCCCATCCTAGCCATTCATTAGAGTATATTACACAAATATGCATCGTTTTATATCCATTTACGATGAAATTCCATGATGCTAAAAATTAGACGATGGTCATATTTGGAAACCCAATACCATACCAACCTTTAAATTTATTCATTCATTAGTTGCGCTGCAAAAGTTATACCCCAAATATATTTATTAACTATCGTGCTAAGAATGCTCTAAATAGAATATTTATTTGATTTTGAATATATAAAAAATTGAATATGGAATCAACTAGTTTTGATGGACCCTAAACATTACATCATTCAAAAGTTTTTACTTCCCTAGTTGGGTGCACTATGGAAACACTAGCCAATGAAAGGATGTTACAACAATACATAAAAGTGGATATGTATGCATTATTACTAGTGGTCCTTCAAGTAGTGCCATGCTTAGAATAACCCTACGTCATGATGTTGACATAATGTCGAAACAATGCACTTTCATTGTATCCCACCAGGAAAGTGACCGAGAAGGTTAGGCTAAAATAAATAAATTGTGATTATTATTATTATTATTATTATTATTATTATTATTATTATTATTATTATTATTATTATTATTATTATTATTATTATTATTATACTTAAGTAGGTCCACACATGAGATATCCATCTCCCACTTTACACTGCCATGTCCAACTATTACAACATAACCATGGAAAATTCTCAAATCATCAATCCTAATTCTAATTACACAATTTTTAATAATATGTTAGAGTTTCAACTCTCCGATTATATCATGTTTAAAAAATATGGCCGCGAGGAAGATTTTTCACAACCGAGGATAGTCTCGCCAGAAAATAACATGCAAGATCATACACACCCATTTAAATTTTCTTATGATATATTTTTTGTTTTCTTGTGAGTTTAGTTAAATACATGATAACAAGATAGCTTAACACATAGCATGTTGAAAATGTATATTTATTTTGTGTGTGCTATGTGATGTTCAATTTTTTCTTATTGGTGTTGCTAAAGAATTACTAAAATTACGTTTATGAATTGGAATTTTGTGTGTGTGATTTGTTTTTTGCAGGAAATGTGAAATTGGGGTAAAGAAAAAGAAGGTGGGAACTGGGTGTAAGGTTGCGTTTATAACAAAATTAAGGCTGGAGATTATGGATGATGGCTTCAAATGGAGAAAGTATGGGAAGAAGAAGGTCAAGAACAACACAAACCCAATGTACATGCGCCATTGTACTACGTCATCAGCATCCTTGGGTTAAATAATAAGTAACCTAAGAGTATTAAATTTGGGAATATGAGACAATGTTTGAATTCTCGGGAGCTGGGTGGCACCCCATGACTCTTATTAAGGGATGTTTGTGCCTTATTAGGTCTCGGGAATACCTTTAGTATTCAGTAGTGAGATGTTCATAGGAAATTTGTGAAATTTTTTCCTTGAGAGAAGCGAAAATCTAGTGACCCCACTACTAGGCATCATTGGCTACCTTGGGTTGGAACTCGCTGCGTGTATAAAGATAATATAAAGGTCTAAAAAGACTTAAACTCAGGGTTATGTCTCACCATGTCATGGACACGAGGCACGAACAAGTAACACTAACGGCACGAAAATGCGCATTAAGGGTTAACAATAATTACTTCGAGAAATCATCATAGGGTTTAGTACCTAGTGTGAAAGGTGCCTCGTAGCTCAAAGGGAAGTATCGAATCATGGTGATGCATTTCGAAAATGCAATAAGTGTTTAAAGGTCACCCATATGTGGTGGGTTGCATATATAGTACTTGGAAGACAGGGAGACTTACGCCTCATTTAATGAACGAGATATAGAGATGGGGTATGATAATATTATACCATTATATGTTTGTTATGGGATGGGATAAGATTTCAAGTGATATAAGTTATCCTATTCCATGTTTGGTGTGGGATGGGATAGAATTGCAAGTGAGATAAATTATCCCATGTAAGCCTTGTATCTCATGAGGTGTGGTATAAAAGCATCATATCCAGGAGTCGGATTATTTTATCCCGTTGGGATGGGATAACTCTTATTTTGTCCCGCCTCCTTATAATGCACATCAAATGTATTGCAAACTTTGGTATGACAGTTCTTCGTCCTCCCATAGAGGGGTTGGTTTCTAGGGAAGGATTTCAATGTTTTCCTTTCCATCCACCTGAAATCTCTTAAGTGACTTCATCATCATTGAAATGAGAAACATATGAAGCTAAGCCTTAAGAAGACATTGAAATGACTTTTGTGGTCAGAGGTGTAGCATTTGTGAGGAAGTTTCTTGCCTTTTTGTAGATGACGGAGATTATATTGGTGATTTAGACAAGTGATTATAATAATCATTGTTAGGATAATAGATATGAGTGTTCATAAACCATTAGATGACTCAAAGGCTTTACGGCTTCACCATCTTCATCGGTTAATCGTAGTTGAGAGTTCAAGTTAAAGAGAAGGTTTTGTATTGTCAGTTACATTATCAGCCACATTGGTGCTCAGGTCATTCGACCATGTCGTAGTAGCTAGACCTTGTAAGTCAGGATTGACAAAAAAAATTCCAAGTGAAGTGATCAATAGAGAGAGGATTATAAGCAGGGGGGATATACGCACTAAGAGATGTTATATTGTGGGCAGGATTGGCCCACTCCGGTCTAATTTTAATAAGAGGAATGAGTTATATCTTCATGTGTATCGTGAAAGACGTTACAATTTAAGTATATGATGTCAAACAAAGATGTGCATCATGATAATATATCAAAGATCTACAATCAAATGGAAAAGAGAAAAAGAGGGGCTAGGGTTTCATCTTGACATAAACTAGAATACAATACAAAATGAAAAGAAAAAGAGAGAATATATGTCCTACTACAACCACCTAATAATAAAATAAAAGGGAAAATACTAAACTACCCTTAATGCTAAATAAAACTCTAATATCCCCCATCAAACTCACGATGCTGCAGCGAGAAGCATTGAGAGTTTGCCAACCAAAAAATGAAAACGCTGAACTGGATGAGACTTCATAAACAAATCAGCTATCTGTGCGAAAGAAGAAATAAAAGGCAAAGTGATGGCGCCATGCGTAAGATGATGACGAGTGATATGGCAATCAATCTCGATGTGCTTAGTCCTCTCATGAAAAATCGAATTGTGAGCAATCTGAATAGCACTCTTATTATCACAGTACATAGGAGTGGGCTGAGAAAGAGAGACACCCATCTGCAAGTAACCGATGTAGCCAAACAACCTCGCGAGTGGTAGAAGCCATAGCACGATACTCGGCTTCTGTGGAAGACACGAAAATAACAGCTTGCTTTTTGCTCTTCTAAGAAATAAGAGAATCACCCAGAAACACACAAAATACAGTAACTGATTTGCGATCTATAGGATCACCAGCCCAATCAGCATCAGATTATGCACGCAGCTCCAAAGAAGAAGATTAAGGAAGTAAAAGACTCTGAAATCAAGTGCCTCTCAAGTATCGCAATATATGATGAACAGCTGCCCAATGAACTGTAGTAGGAGCAGTAACAAACTGACTAACAACATGGATCGTATGAGCTATATCTAGACGAGTAATAGTGAGATAAACCAAGCTGCCCATAATAGTGCGATATAAGGTGGGATCAGGCAAAAGAACACCATCATACGGGGAAAGATGAACATTAAGCTCCATAGGGGTATCAACAATCTTAGTATCAGTGAGGCGAGCACGCTCAAGAATGTTCCCGATGTACTTAGATTGTGAGAGAAGATAACCCTTTGGAGAATGAGCTACCTCAATATCCAAAAAGTAATGTAGGGGGCCCAAATCCTTCATCTCAAAATAACGAGATAATTCAGACTTCAATGCTGTAATTCCACCAACATCATCCCCAGTAATAATCATATCATCAACATACAAAGAGACCAGAATACGACCACCCGATGTGCACCTGATAAAGAGAGCTGAATCATTCTCACGTGGAATGAACCCAAGAGAGGTAATCACTGCAGAAAACTTCTCAAACCAAGCCCGTGGTGCCTGTTTGAGACCATATAAGTCTTTCTTAAGCCTACGAACTTCACCAGGACCATGTGGAACACCCGGAGGAGGAGTCATATAAACCTCCTCATGAAGATCGTCGTTCAAGAACGCATTTTTAACATCCATTTACGATATATGCCACTGACGGACAGATGCAACAGCAATAAGAGTACGAATAGTAGTCGATTTCGCAACAGGAGCAATGGTTTCGTCATAATCCATACCTTATTGCTGAGAAAAAATCTAAGCAACCAATCTTGCTTTGTACCGCTCAATTGACCCATCTGACCTGGTTTTTATTTTATATACCTAACGAGATCCAATTGCTCGCTTACCAGTAGGTAAGGGGACCAAACTCCAAGTATCTGTCTGATGCAAAGCAGAGAGTTCCTCATCCATAGCATGTTGCCAAAGAGGATCAAGAACATCCTCTTTATAAGACAAAGACTCAGAGAGGCAGTGAACAGAGGATAAAAATGAAGCAAAAGAATCTGAATAACAAGAACAAATAAAATCTGGTGACTGAGTGGACTTACGTGGACATTTTGGATAGCGAGAAGGAGGTTCCACCATTTCAGTAGGTTCTTGGGTGGCCACACGAGAAGGGGGAGCATCAGGAACATCATATGGCAAAGTACCTGCATCAGTAGAAATAATAGGAACATGAGCAACATGGGGTGGCACACTGTCGGTGGTGCAAGATGCTTCAGATGGCACACTCTCATCATTATTAGAGAATCGATCAATATTGAAGAGATCAAATTTAGTGAGTTCATGAGGGTAATCAGGAATAGAAAAGAAAGGGATATGCTCAAGAAACACAACATGGCAAAAGACATATAATTTTTTTATAACTGGATCATAACAACGATATCCCTTTTGACCCTCACCATAACCAAGAAAGACACAAATAGATGACTTTGGAGATAATTTAGTACGTTCCACACGAGGTCAAAGAACAAAACAAGTACAACCAAACACCTTTAAGGAAGAATAATCAGGGGCACACCCATACAACTTTTCAAAAGGCGACAAACCTGAGCAATGAGAGGTCAGAATCTTATTAATCAGATTGATAGCAGTAAGGACAGCCTCTCCCCAAAACTCACTAGGGACATATACGGATAATAAAAGAGAGCGAGCAGTTTCAATAATCTGCCGATGTTTCCTTTCAGCAACGCCATTTTGCTCTGGAGTGTCTGTACAAGATGAGTGGTGAATAGTTCCATCTAAATCAAGCAACTCACCAAAATTTTGAGAAGTATATTCCCCACCCAAATAGCATCTACAACATTTGATAATAGTAGAATGTTGAGTTTTGATAAAGGCACGAAATTTATTATAAATATCAAAAAAATCTGAACGTCGTTTCATGAAAAAAAAAAACAGTAACGCGTATAATCATCAATAAAGGAGACATAATATCTAGACCCTCCTCTTGTAATAATAGGAGACGATGCCCACACATCAGAATGAATAAGATCAAAGGGTACAAAAGTAGAGTAAATACTTCTATTAAACGGTAAAGCTTACAAGTTTGCAACCGCTACAATCAGAGATATCATGACAATGCAAATTTCCTAATTTTCCAGTAGAAGCCAAATATTTTAATCGTGACTCTGAGACATGACCAAGACGAGAGTGCCATAAATAAAAGCTAGATGAATCTGAACTCAAACGAAAGGATGACAAGTCAACACTGGAAGCTGCAACCATTGGTACATTGACTTTCTCCATGATGTACAATCCCCCTTGCCTATGGCCTGTCCCAATCACCTTCTGAGACTGTGGATCCTGCATATGACAAAAGTATAAGAAAAGGAAGCTGAGTAACCAGCATCACATAGTTGACCAACAGAGATAAGATTCATTGTAAGGTTAGGAATATGGTAAACATTAGAAAGAGATAAGTTGAGTGAGTCAATAGTCCTAACACCCGTTGAGGGCATGGAAGTACCATCAGCAGTCATAAAGGGCAACGAAGAAGTGGGACAAAAAGAATTAAAAGAGGACAAATTTGGTGACATGTGATTAGAAGCGCCAGAGTCTAGAATCCAAATACCTGAGGACTTACCTAGTGAAGAGATGGACATAGCGTGAGGCTATGTGGCAAGAAACTTTTGAAACTGCTCAGCAAGAGAAGACATGGATGGAGTTAATGATGAAGAACCTGATGCAAATGAGTCTGATGGCGGTACAACTGCTGCAGTATTAGGCTGTGAAGGCCTATATGAACGCTGCTGAGATTGGTTATTGGATTTCCAACCAGAAAACTGCTGCTGAGGTGGTCGACTATTTGATTGTTATTGTTGTGCTCGCAACTTAGGGCACTGAGACTTCCAATGACCCTTCTCCTTACAGTAGCTACATTCATCACTTGCAACTCTCGAATAAGGCTTGTTCTGATTACTAAAAATTGGCCGAGAGGAGGCTGCGAAAATAGATGGATTAGGGTCCAAAGAAATTACCTTTCCTGACTGAGTCTTGAGATGAATCTCCTCAGCTAACAACTCGTGAACAACGGAATCAACAGTTGGAAGTGGGCTACAATGAAGAATTGACCCACGAAGACCCTCAAAATCATCACGCAATGCCATCAGAAACTGAACCAGACGTTGTTCCTCCCTATTGGCAATATATGGTGCAAAGGCCCGTAATTCAGCTGACTCTGTGAGAGCCAACTGATCCCATAGATCCGTCATAGCAGAATAGAATTCCTGGATACTCAAATTTTTTTGCTCAAGAGCCCGAATATCTCACTCCAACTGGTACTTTTTTGCGAAGTTATATTGGGTATACAATCTGCCCAAATGATCCCAAACATCCTTTGCATAATCATACTTAGCCAACTGCATACCTATAGAAGGTGCAATGGAGTTGTTGATCCAAGTGATGATTTTTGAGTTATTTGCCTCCCAAACATCCAACAACTCTACATATTTTCAACATCCGTCTTATCGTTCAGCTCACTCAAATCGCCATTAATGTAACCCCAAAGCTTCTTCCCTTTCAAAAAATTCTTCATAACATAACTCCAATACGTATATTTTTTTTCATCTAATCTGACACTAATTGATTGCAGCGAATCATCTCTTTCACCAGCCATTGCGAAAATAAACACTCAAATAGTACCCAAACAGAACCAAATCGAACGAACTAAACAATTAATCTAACAAATAGGAGGAAAATGACAAAAATTACCTTTAAAACAATCGAGCGAACAGAAAAAGTACCTCCGCGGACTGTGTTGATGAGATTAAGCTTTGATCCCGCTCTGATACCATGATAATATATCAAAGATCTACAATCAAATGGAAAAGAGAAAAAGAGGGGCTAGGATTTCATCTTGACATAAACTAGAATACAATACAAAATGAAAACAAGGAGAGAGAATATATGTCCTACTACAACCACCTAATAATAAAATAAAAAGAAAAATACTAGACTACCCTTAATGCTAAATGAATCTCTAATGTATCAAACATCACGATGCTATAAGTGTGCCAACACCAGTTGGGACAATTGGAAAATGACACAAACAAGGAATCTTGCTTATGAAGTGGATTGTATATCAAAGTGGGTATAGTTACAAAGACACCCACAGTAGTGTGGGAACATCGCAAGACGAACTTGTCAATATAAATGTTTTGGGATACCAGTCAGTGGTGTCTTGAAACAAATAGTGGTCTAGGCGTAAAAGGGATAAAATAAGTCATATTTTATCCCTAACATCCAAGTCAAGATGTATCATATTACAACAGTTAAAAAAGGGTTTTACGTGTGACGTATAAGGAAGGTTTTTGACGTCTTAGTGGGTATTCATTAAATGTTCGGGTTCATTGGAATGAACATAAGGAGGGAAGTATGGCATTATGATATCCAAGGTAGTAATATCCTTGTTTGGATACCTAAGGTTGACGGTCTCACGGTTCAGTTTCGTTGCTTGTCGATACTCTGGCCCAGATTCGTGGCCGTACGGAGGACTCCGTCCACTAGTACACAATATCAGAATAGGCGGATGGTCTTTATTTTGAACCGTGATCAAGATCTATGGGTCACGATTTTGGACTCATCATATTGGGGGTGATAAAATCATGAGTCACGATTCAGTGGGTGATATATATGTTGATTGGATGGTCACAGTCTAAAATCGTGATCCCAATGTGACCATTTAAAGGAACATTATTTTTATCATGGTCCAAAATCGTGACCTCTAGTGTCACCATTTAAAATTATAAAATATATAATCACGGTTCAAAATCATGACTATATATTTTATAATTTTTAAAGGTCACACTAGGGATCACAATTTTATACCGTGACCAAAACTATGTTAAAAATAAAACAATATTAGCTCATGGTTGTTAGTTGTGAGCAAATATCTTTTTAATTTTGTCACAGTTTTGGTCACGATTCAAAATTGTGACCAGATTAAAAAATTAAAAATATATGTTATAATTTTTTGCATCCCAAAAAAAGTGTACATTTTTCAAACATATTTACATTTTCAAAATAAATATTTAGCCACTATGTCATCCATAAATCAAAAAATAATAATACAACACAAATTAACTAACTAAATTCATCAAATTGTTTAACACAAATAATAATATAATGCGTACTTGCGTGAATATGATAACAACATCGCAATATCTTCATCGAAATTCAATGAAGTAATTGTTTCCTTCCACGAAACAAGACTTCAAAATGTTCCTTCTCAACCTAGGCCTCCGTACAAGACTTGAAAATGTTTCAAATGGTAAATAACAAAGGACTTGAATTTTAAAAAATCTTCAGAACACCTACGTAGTAGAAAATAACATCAAAGTTCACATAGTTTGTAAGATGAAAAAGGTTGGGGTCTAACACATAATACGAATCTAGGGTGTCTCTTTTGATTTATAAAAATATAAGTGAAATGTATTGAAAGTGTAGAAAATTATGAGAACAATCTAAATTTGTAATTTTGGTATAGGCCCCCTTTGGGGGATTTTATTTATGAAAATATATATGAATGTATATATTATAATAAAAAAGAGTGGGATTAGTGATACAAGCTGAAAATGGAATAATAACACAAATCAAAGTAGGATTAGTGATTGAAGAATATAAGAAAATGGAATTAGTATTACCATTAAGAGACTTTGATGCCTTATATTTAGGTAAACATCACATAACACAAACCACTAATCGAGGCGTATTGAACTTCAACAGAATACTTAACCATGAAAGAGTGGACCAACACAAGTGTGTTTCAAATCAAACCAATTTTCACCAAAATTTATCCAACTTTAATGTGCACCCAACCAAGTTGTGAAAACCAATTTTTATTTTAAACCAATTTTATCTTGATTAATCCTAAACATGCATCTAGTGATTAAAGCAAGTAAAGTAAAGTAAAGAATACTCACAACGCAGGATGTACGAGGAAAACCCCAAGACGGGAAAAAACCTTGGACGGCCCAATCCAGACAATCACTATGAATATGGAATTACAACGAACAGATAAAAGACTCACTCAACGACTCGATCCCCACGGGTCTTGACGCTCTTCTGATCTTCAACCACTCCTCTCACAATGCCCATGAAGAAAGTCCTTCTTCCACGATACATGTCCATAACACACACGTTCACGTATGTCTCGGTGTCCATTGAATGGCTTTGATACGTCTACGATATCGAACAAGAAGTCCTTTTATTTTTTTCATCGCAAAACCCAAATGTTCAAGTGTAGAACAAACCTTCTTGGTGCATCAAGATCACATAAACATATAGTAATGATAACTCGGATCTTTGCAAACTCAAAGGATGTGTTTAAGCTTTGAAACCTTAGAAAAATATGTGCAAAACTCGTACTGGATTAAAAACTGTTTTTCAGATTGCACGTCCCTTTAATTATGACGAAACCCCGCTTTAAATAGGAAAAATTAGCCACCTCGAAAAATGTGTCGCTCGAACGAGATTGACCATTCGTTCGCGCGACATAGCCATCTTTCTCGAACGATCTGTTGTCGTTTAAACGACGCGCGTGTAAGTTTGACTTTTTCTTTAAAACGTTTCTTCCAAAAGAGATCCAATTAAGTCAAACTCTTTTTCGAGCTTATCAGAATAAAACGTAGTGTAAAACATTTAAAACATTTTAAAATATTTTTTCCTTATAAAATTACATCCTTATCTTTTATAAAAACAATTCTGAATCTCATTAACAATATGCATTCATATATGTGTGATCTTGGAATGCAATAAACTTGAAGACGAATAAACATGCACCAATTATACTTCGGCATGATTAATTCTTTGAAGCTTTGCCGCAACGTCTTAAATTTCTTTAATACGTCATAAACCGAGTAGGATCGTGACAAAATAAAATCTCCCTATGACATATTACAAACACAGTTTTGTTCACGGAATTAAGTCAAAACAATACAGGGACTCAATTGGAAATTTATGTCCTTACAGACCATTTTTGTGGCTAACTTAGATTGACGGTTTGTTATTAGTGTCGCACTCAAAGCTTAAGAAGATCTACAGAATAATATTTTGCAAAATATGAGCTACGAGGAAGCAAGTACAAGAGAACTAAATATATGAGTAGAAGATACACAAACAGAAATAATGTGAGGGTTATTCCAATACATACGATACCAATAGGGTTGTCAAACAAGAGTTAACTAAATTATAGTAATATAATGTTTCAAAACTCAATCTTCGTGTAAATCAACTAAAAGAATGGTCGAATTAGGATTGTCATCAAAAGAATATTAGAACTCTACAGGGGCCTTTAATGCGTTTATTTGAGTGGTAAAACCCTTTGGTGCATGCATAACGACGGATCAATTATCGTCATTTATGCACTCAGAGTAGAATACCTTTTTAGTATTTCGAAAGGAATAAATAAAAGTCTTGCCAATCATGTGATCTTTACTCTCAATCTTAGATAAATCTACCATTATAGGTTTTGATGGAGTATTAACTTTACAACCATTCGTAATGTCCTCCACCTTCACCGTCCATAATAGAAGATGATTTCTTTGAAGTCTAAGTAATATAGTTACAGAATTTATTGGATAATCCCATAATAGGTCAACACCATGTCCTTTGGATTTTTATCTCTTTTGCTAGCTATACAAGAAATCAAGTAAAAAATTAATACTCCACTATTTTGCGTCAATAGTTGTTACTGACACAGGTATGAGACAAAATCAAAACCATTGATGCGAAATTTTTTAAACTCCTTCGCACAAAAACTCGGTACTTTGGCTAGGCATATGAGCCTTGAAGACATTTCACCCTTCATTAAAAGCTGCATTTTGAATGGATTTGTATTAGGGCCTGTTTTACAAGACATACCTAAATAACTGCTACAAAAGAGGTACGAATTACCTGTTCTTATACCCATGCCCTAAAATCACGTCTCTTCTGATTTTTGGCCATTTCACGTTCATACTTCCTAAACATATTCATGAAATTATATAGTTTAGATGGTAATATAGAGAATACATGTAATAAAATAAAAATATATATATATTTAGTTACTTGTTCTCTCTAATCTTTAACTTTATCTTGGGATTCGAAGATATAACAAGTTGCTTTCTCGTATTGTCGATTGCTGAATCTCACCTCTTTAGGGTTCCCTAAAGGCAATTCATGCTCAAACTAGTCAAGTGTCTCAATCACTCGTTCTCCACAAGGATTGAACTTCCTAGGCCCTTGTTCCGACATATGTTCTCTAGCATATAACGATGATTATGCTATCATGTATTTTTATGCAATTAACCCTCCAATATACCGTGTATTTTTAACATAATCTTTGAAAGTTTTCATCAATCGCTCGAAAGGATATATCCAATGATACACGAAGGGTCGGCACAAAAAATACTCATCGCATAAATGCACAAGGAGGTGGACGCTAAAGTCAAAGAACGATGGGGAAAATACTTCTCCAAGACACAAGTCGCCTAGGCTAAAGTGGCTTTTGCAGACTTAATGTGTGTCTTATTTATCGTTTTTGCACACGATAAGCCGAAGGACAAACTAATATGCATAATTTCGGTAAAATGAAGGACAAACTAATCTACATAATTTCCCTGTGGAGATCTTTATGCTCAAAATAACAATGCCTAAACCACAGACGAATTAATTGAATGATGACATATCAGTGGTGAGACTTACATTGTTTCAGTTCATTTATTAGGTAACTTATAACCCTGTACAAATTATCGAAATAACCATTCGGAGTCTTCAAGTTGAACATCTTGTTTAGTAGTATAATGTTATCACTAGTAGTTAAAGTGAAATCACCGCGGGAATTAAATCTCTTCCAGTTGTAAGATCAATTTATAACCACAATTTTTTTTATTCTCATCTCCTTTAGATCGCGATACTCCCTCTTTTTATCTTTCAAATGAGATCCACCTAGATATGTTCTAACCAGATGCTCCTCAAAATTCTTCTCAGTGTGCATTAGATCAATTACATGCCTTATATGATGCTCTTTCCAATACGACAAGTCAAATAAGATTGATTGTCTAGATCATGCCTTCATTTTATTAGGATCTTGAAGATCCTCCCTAGATTTACGCTTTTGGCCTACAAACAAAGGGTGTTTGCCAACAAACTTATTCTCCAAAGTCGTAACCTTTTCCTTCTCCTCGATTTGATAACCAGAAAGTCGATCAGGTTTTTCCCAACGCTCTTGACCAACAGGAAAAAAGTTAAACTTATCATTCTTAAAAGGGTGACTGCTCGATAGAAATTTACGATGACCGACATAACTCATCTTCTCACTATAATGTAGTCAAGTGGATTTAGTTTCCTCTCCACAGATGAGACATCTATAATAACCATGAACATTAAAACTAAATAAGGTCCAATAAGCAGAAAAGTCGTGAATCGATGACTAAATCATTGATTTAAGTGTGAACTCTTCACCCTTATGAGCGTCAAACGCCCTCGCGCCTTCATTCCATAACTATTTAAGTTCTTCAATTCATGAGGCTAAAAAATATCAATATCGTCGTCGGGAGCCTTTGGCCCGAATATCGACAATGATAATAATGTGATCTCTTTTCTCATTTACAGTATTAGAGGGAGACTTAAAAGTTCCATGAGAACTGATCAATAAATCTGATTAGTTCTTAAATTACCAAAATAGTCAAACCTATCGATTAATAATGCAAAACAGACATTGTGTGGTTCTTTTGAAAATTCACGGTGTCGTGTGTTTGAAAGCTTCTAGATAATTGAATCAATCAGATGACACATGAGATTATCACCCACCTCGGCTCGAGCGTGCCATGTCATGGCCTTTGTTATCTACCGTACAGTGAAAAATCTTTTTAAGCATGGCCCTAGGGAAAAATACTTTAATACCTCATGCGAAACTTGCGAACACTAGAGAAATTTTATTGTACCGTCTTTTCCACTCTCACAAACCATATATCTTGGATCCTTGCATACAGGACATTCATTCTTCCGTTCGTGTTTGTTACGGTATATTATGCAATCATAATTGCATGCGTGAATATATTTGTACTTCAAACGCAAACCCTCAAAACTTTTTTTCATGCTCGGATAACTATGTGGTAACGTGTTCTCTCTCATGAGAACATCTTTAGCCCACTTAAAAATAATATTTATTTTATTGCCTGACAAACAAAATTAACTCTTTAAATTATGCAAATCGATCATTGCGTACAATACCAAGTGATATTCTTCGTAATTTTTATTCAAAGGTCTAGTCGTATCGGGTATCAACCGTAATTATTCCTGATCTTCTGGTAATTCGGCATCAACTTGTTCATTAACTTAGTCATAATACATATTATCCGTATCCATATGCTGGCAGTTTTAATGGTGGTGGACTCCGTAAGTATCATCGATTAGGTTGGTCAAAGGACGATGTATTGGCGAATTGTTCACCACTTCCACCCGATGGAGTTCCATCACGCGGACATTTGTTCCACGTGGATAAAAGCTAATGCTGAAATATTATCCTGCAAAAAAAAGAAGATACAAAAATGATAAGATATCAATAATCAAATAATGTTTTAAAAATTTGTATTCAAGCAGAAAAATTTCAAAAAACTTATATTTGTGTATACTTGTCATTTTGTTTTTAATCTTTAGTATAAAGGTTTGAAATTATCATCATATTATTAAACTGGAGTCCTGTGAGGACACAATCTGTTCCTATGAGTTACATTGGTCATGTGCGAAGTGTTTGTGTCTCTTTTCGGGCTGTTTGAGGCATGTTTTGAGTTTTTGCCCCTTAACGACTTCCTTTCATTCCTAAGTCCAGAGATTCTCAAATTATTGTCATATTCTCAAACTGGCATCCCGTGAGAGCACGGTCAGTTCCTACGAGTTACATTGATCTCGTGCAAAGTATTCATGCCTTTTTTTGAGACATTGGTTAGTTATTTTCATTTCGCCCTTTAATGACATATTTTTAAGTCTAAGTCTCGATAATTGTAATTTATCATCATATTATCAAATCGGGAGTTCTGTGACTAAACAACCGATTCATATGAGTTACATTGGTTCCGTGTGAGGTGTTAGTGCCTCTTCCGGGCCATTTGTGGATGTTTTGAATATCTTTCCTTTAACAGCATGTTTTTAAGCAAAAGATTATATATTTACAAATTATTGTCATTCTTAAACAAGGAGTCCCATGAGGTTACGGTTATTTTTTACGAATTAGATTGGTCCCGTGAAAGATGTTCATATCTCTTGCGGGGCCATTTGGGGGATATTTTGCTTTTTCATCCTTTAACGACACATTTTCAAGCTTAAGTCTAGAGATTAAAAAATTATCCTCATTTTCCCAATCTGAGAGTCTCCCGATTAAGCAGTTAGTTCCTATGAGTTATATTTGTCCAGTGCGAGGTGTTGGAGCCTATTTCTAGTCCATTTAGGGATTGTCTTGCGTTGTTCCCCTTTAATAATATATTTTTAAGCCTGAGTCTAGAAATTTACAAATTATCGTTATATCCTCAAACTGGGAGTCCCGTGACTACACGGTCAATTCTTGTTGGTTTTATTGCTCCCGTGCAAGGTGTTGGTGCCTCTTTCAGGGTTTTTTAGTGGTGGTTATAGACACCCCATTCTAGTACCCCTAAACCTCTTCTTAGGACCCTATCACCTCCCTTTATCACTACAAACCTAAGTCATACCCCGAGTACTGACCTAGAGGCCATCGAGCACTCCCAGGCTCCATTTGACAAAAAGTCAAACTCTTTAGCTCGACTGAGACTGAATAAATTTTCAAAGGGAACTGAAACCCCTTTCCAACGGTCCACCCCGTGTGCGATTCTGACTTACGGTATGGACGAACGACTCGTTCTCCCTCAAAACTTGATCAAGAGGCCACCGGACGCTCCCAGGCTCCGTTTGACCAAAGTCAACTCTTCAGCTCAATCGAGACCGAATGAATCTTCGAAGGCTACTGAAACCCCTTTCCAACGGTTCGCTCCGGGCCCAATTCTGACTTACGATACGGACGACCGATCCGTTTTACTCTGAAAGGTCACCGAATGCTTCCAGGCCTCGATTAACCAAAGTCAACATCCCAAACCGAGTCAAACTCTTTAAAATGTCGAAGTACATCTCCTAACCTTTCCAATGGTCTGCCTCGTATGCGATTCTGACTTACCATGCGGATGAACGATCCGTTTGCGTCCGACAATTCCTCTTCCAAAGAATCGACGAACACTTCCGAGCCACATTTGACCCAAATCAACTCCCGGACCCGAGATAAGTCCAAAGACTTTCGAAGGTCTCTGAAGTACCTTTCCAACATTAAACTCCGTTCGCGATTCGGATCAACAGTTTGCGCTCTAAGACCAATTTTCCGAAGGAACCTGAAAGAGACTGCCAAACGGTGGGTTCCAAACCCTGCTTGCCGTGTGTCTAAAAACACCTGGCGATTGGCAGGACCAGGACTATGCCGATCGGTAATGCCCTGGGCCTATAAAAAGGAGTGCCTGACCTCATTGCAAAGAGACACAAGATCTGAAATCCATTACTCTCAGCGAACTCAGAAAACCCCTCTCGAAGTTAGTGTGATTTCCACATCCAAATCCTTTCCCAACCTTCACTCTTCATCATATTTTTCATGAAACTTGGTGAATTAACTACTCTTCATCATCATCCAAGTGCAAGGGCTTCTCTTCAACATTTAATATCTTTAAGAAGGTCCAACTTTCTCAACTCCCTCTTTAAATTCTCTTAAATTCGCATTAACTTATTTTATTCCTTAGCACTTTTATTCTCTCATCTCACATATCCTAATATACTTTATATTTAGTATTATCGCACATCTCTTATTTTCATATAAATAAAACCCAAAAGACAAGAAAAAGAGGGTTCGCTCATAAATTCCAAATGGGAATTCTCTCACTTCTCTCACACTTTTCTCACAACTAAAACACTTTTTTACACACACACACACACATATAAGAGAAGTCCCCAGTTGGATTTATGGGATAAATCCCACCCCTCGTTTTACATATAAACTACGTGGACTTTGATGCCTCTATAGGCTACGTAGGCTTCTCAGGGTAAAACCCAAGACTCGAGCCCTACTTTTCTCCCATTTTCTATTTTCTATATTCTTTAATTTAACTCTCCTAAAATCTATATATTTACATATACATATATTTGTTCGTAGTGGCGTATTATTTCGTATGCATTATCGTTCCATTATAACGATCAACGCTAGGATAATCGCGTAAATCCTATTTTCTAATATTATTTTTAGGAACATTCCTATGGATGACTCGCTCTATCTCTTCCATGATACAAGTCGATGATTCCTATCTCCACTACATATACACATGCACACATATCACGTGGAAATAAAGGAAAATAGCAACAATCCATGAGAGACCGCAATGGCGAAATGGGTACCTAACACCTTTCGATTTCGTAACTTAGCCTCCGAACCCTTTTTGAATCATTTTGGTTTCGTATGTATCGGTATGTCTTTGGATGTTGTCCTTCGGGATGGCTCCCCCTTTTTCTTTTATCTGTTTTGAGTAAAATACACTGGTGACTCCATCTCTCTACATTTTTCACCTCACACATCGCCGACGCCGGCCAAATTTCTCCCGAGAGGGATGCGTGGGATCGAGATCCTCTCACCTTAGAGATGACACCCCCACCTACGTCTCTCCCGCCACGAGGATCGGGGATGGCCATAGTGACGACTCCTCTGGAGAAGTTTTTATATGAGGGCTAGACTCTATTTACATGGGTGTTTTACTTTCTTATATACTCCCCTACATTGCATGTTCCCCTTTTCATGTGTACCTCGTGCTTATGCTTCTATGCTTCCCCTTTTTCAGGCTTGTAGAAGATTCTCCACGTACACTTCGCACCACGTGCACCTATGATCACATATATCCACATATTGCACGCATCACCCATCCATACTTGGTATACCATTGGTACTTGTACTTTTCTCCCTGTTTCACATGATCAAGAAAGATACTCTAATCATAAAATACTAATAAGAGAATCATGCATTATTCACACGACATCACCAAAGATCATTGTGATTGACCAAATTTTATCCGATAACTGGAGGGTCACTTCGTGATGGGCGTTGGTCCGGCAGGGCGCAGTTAGCCTAGGCGATATGACTCTCACCTTCCATTGGCCAAGTACGTTTGACGTATATAGAACGGTTCCCCCGCATCGTACCGCTTAACCTAAGTCATGACGGGAGGTATATCACAAGGAATTCGTTCACGTATGGTGAGTATATCGAATTTTCTCTCACGCGTACCGTCCCCATGAGATATATAGTGAGGCAATTCACGTACACTCATGTATATGGCTTGTCCACACGTATCGATTGCCCTCAAAAGCAAAGACGTATATCGTGGAAGTCAGGCCAAATGGGGGAACCCTTTTCGATTCACCCAACCAACTGCATACCCACATATAGGTGTCAAGCCTGGAATACACATGTTAGATTGTCAATTTCGACCCAAAACTCTGCCGAAATTCTGGGTCGGCCTGGCACCCAAAATTTAACGAATTTTTAAAACGGGACCCTTCCCGTGAGCCTGGTTACAAGTCCAACCATAACTTTGCATATGTTACAAACCCAACTTTTCCAGGATCGGGTCCCGTCCGGCATTTCATTTTGCATTTAGGAGAATTTAATATAAGTGAGAACATAATAATTATAATAATCATGCTGAGACCTGTCTCCCAAAACATTTCTCCTTTCTTTATCAAAAATCCAAAAACAGTTCTCCCTTCTTTATTAAAAATCCAAAAATATTTTGTCTTTCAATCTCAAAAAGGGAAAAAATGTCAAAAATATTTTCATTCTTTATCTCAAAAATAAATCCCATTTTACGCCTTCTCAGATTGATCACATGCCCTTGGCCTGGCTTCTTATTGGTTTCGGTCTTCAGTCAAATCACCCCGGAGTTTAGTCCGTTCCCCTGCTACTTCTTCCGAGTCTGGAATCCATCCACTTTCCATGGAGAACACAGATCAAGTACCAGTTGTGCAGCCAGATCTGATGGCAGTTTTAGCTCAACTCATGTCCAAGATTGACAACCTCCAAACTGAGGTCCGAGAGATGCAAAAAAACTAGGTTCCGGTTCCTCAAGAGCCTGAGACCCTATTCCCTCCCGCTATGGGTCCACCCGAGCCTATTTGGGTTCCCTAAGAGTATCATCATGCTCCACGTACCCCTCCTTCTAAGGGTCTCCGCTTGCCCAGCTTCCTATGCCAAACCTTGCCCAGCCTGGGGCTAACTTGCTTATGATCATTGATCCAAAAGAGGAAGAGTTGAACAAGGTCAAAGAAGATCTCAATATGCTAACTAAGAAATTCGACCAAGTCAGAATCTCTGGGAATTACATGGACTACACCCACATGTCTCCTTATCCTAAGGCGAGGTTACCCGAGAAGTTCAAGATGCCAAATATTGAGAAATTCGGAGGAAGTGGACCCCCGATTGTTCATCTTCGCAGTTATCACTGTTCTATCACTTTCCCAGGGGTTTCTGAAGAAGTGATGGCCCAATTATTTCAGCAAACTTTGAAGGATAGCGCCTTCCGATGATTTTTGTCTCTCGAGGAGTCCAGAATCCGTAGGTGGGAGGATGTAGACCGAGAATTCATATCGCAGTACAAATACAACGAAGAGATTGAGGTCACCCATTGTGCTTTAGAGCTGCTCAAGTAGAACTCTAGGGAATCAGTCAGTAACTTCATAGCCCGATAGAGGCAAAAAGCAACCACCATGACCAATCAGCCATCCGAGGAAGAACAAATCAACATAGTAAAGAAGAACTTCTTACCCCATGTACGAGCAATAATAGCAGGGCAATACTATCCCCACTTTCGGGCTCTCATATAAGTCAGAGTAGAAATCGAGGAGGGTCTTGCTAAAATAGAAGCTGAACAAAAGAAAATGTCCGGACAGTTCACCCCCAAAAAATATGATAAGCACACCAATGCTGCAGTTTCAACCATCAATAACATTTCTCAACCAACCACCTCGTGGGCACCAGAAAGCCGCCATGTCCCCGTCCAAAAGGAATAGACTGAGTTCCATGCTCCCCTCTCCAAAGTTTATCAAGCCCTGTTAAGTTGAAATCTTATCAAACCCTTGGACCCCCGTATATTACCAAATCAACTCCCAAGAAACTTCAAGGCAGATGCCCATTGCACCTTTCACCAAATTGTTGGCCATACCACCGACCAATGCTTTCACCTCCAAAACATAATCCAAGATCTAACTAACCGAGGTACCATTTTCCCACCAGCCAATCCTAAGCCAAACACTACTCACAACCCACTCCCAAATCATGCCAATGCTATCTTCCTAGAAATGAACCTAGAATTTGATCCCTCAACTCAAATCACGCCCATATCCTCTCTGAAACCTCTCCAAACTTGCCCATACTTCCTCTTACACCCTGCTAACCTCGTTGATCAGGCATTGTCACTCCTTACCAGAGCATGCATTGTTGTCCATACCCGTTCTGAAAATAGAAGTATGGAATTATCAAAAGTGTTAAACCAACTCCTAGAGTTCGGGCTGAAATTGCCCCCACAGATGGTCATTGATTGCCAAAGGTTCAATCCACTGTTCTTGGAAGCACAGAAATGGTCTCAAGAGTCAGACAGTTGGGGAGTACCAATCCATGAAGTCAGCCTAGATGATGTTGTCCAGATCATGGCAGAATTATTCAAGTAAACTAATAATATTTATAGTATGATCGATTTACTTGATACTCGGGCGCCTAGTCCCTTTACCCTTATATCTCCTCCTAGAATGGGAGGACCTGTACGAAGAATTTATTAAAGTTATGGAATGCATTGACTTTGTATGGAAAGATAGAATTGTTGCCACTGGATGGGGGGAAGAATTTGAAGATTCAAATGAAGAGCAAGCTTCAAAGAAGACTGGACCGGTGGCCGATATGTGTGGGATGATATCATTTGAAGAACTCATCAGAGAAATAAACAAGGTGTCAGAACATACCGAGATCGACGAGGAAACAGGATTCATATTCTTCCCTTCTTTAGTAAATCACATGACCAGATCAGGGAGGCATTACCAGATCCCAAGCTTATTACCAAATAATAATAAAGGGAAGGGCGTTAAAAACCTTCCTATACCAGAAATGACCCTCGAGGAGAGCAAGATCCTCAATCAACTAAAGAAAACTCAGGCTAACATCACTCTATGGGGGTTTTTCATGTCTTCTCAGTTGCACAAAAATTCTTTGATCAAGTTGCTCACTAGACTCACAGTTCCTCCTTCTACCACACCAAAAGAAGCGATAAATTTAGTCAGATCCTTGACCTCTACCCGAATGATATCCTTTTCCAAAGAAGAAATCCTAAGAATTGGGCTAAATCATAATCATGCACTCAACATCTCCGTCGAAGTTATGGGGAAAATCGTACCGCTCTCTCTTATCGATAATGGATTTGCCTTGAATGTCTTCCCATTAAGAACCTTCAAATGCTTAGGATTGAAGGAAAGTGACCTCGCTCCAACCTCCCCTGCTGTACGTGCCTATAATAATACTAGTCGAGAAGTGATGGGATCCATAAAACTTATAATAGGGGTTGGCCCTATAAACCCTGTCATTGAATTCCAAGTTATTGACATCCCAGCTTATTTCAACCTGTTGCTCGGATAAGCTTGGCTCCACAGTATCAAGGGTGTGTCTTCCTCGCTCCATCAAAAATTGAAGTTCTTCATCGATGGATGAGTCATCGCCATTTTGGGCAACGAAAAAAATATCGAGGGTGCAAGTACCAGCAATCCAATCCTTGAGATACAGTAGGGTCAAATGATATGCTCCTATCAGGATTCTGAGTTGAGGCACTTCTACTCCCGGTAGGGGAAAATTTCAAAGAAAGGGTTTGTCCAGAATACGACCCTCATGGCAATGCCAATGTGATTCAGATGTTCATAAACATGTCCTTCATGCCCGGACTGGGGCTAAGACAAAGACAGCAAGGGATAATTGAGCCCATTGAACTGAAAAAAGTTTTCCCCCTTGTGGTTTTGGGTATCAACCATAAAAAAAAAGAGCTCAGAATGATCCGCTAGTCTCAACCAAAGAGAAGATTAGACTGCATCCAGATTATCCCAGGTAACTCCTTGAATGGACAATTCATTAAAGAGGGCAAGGACTTTCCCTTTTGTGGATTTTCAGAACCTTCGTATGACCATACTGATAAAAGGATGAAGCCTGGAATGGAGATCTTTTTCCAAGACAGCTACCCATGGGTCGAAAGTTCCCAACACCATGTACAACCACTCATCAAAGATACCACAGATTCCGAGGAAAGTAACTCCGAGGATTCATTCAACTTACATACACTAGGGCTGACACTCTTCATGGTTCATTCAAGCACCACATTACTGGATCAATCCCACCTGATTAAAGATGCTGATACACCTCTCCTCAACTGGCATGCTACGCCGATTCTACCTGTTGAAATCCCACCTAACCCCAATGTTTACCCCCATTTCTTCTTCTATTGTCTATCCTTGCTCAAATATAATCGAGACCTCCTTTGATGAGGCTCTCAATGCTATTTTTATTATCAATTAAATAAATAAAGATTTTGAGTATCTTGTTGTGCCTTACATGAACTGTTTGGATTCTAATCAAACTTTTGATGATGATGATTTTACAAATGAACAATTCTTAACTGGTCTAAATAAGGTTAATAACAAACAACATAACCGCGTTTAAGTTAATAAAGAAGAAGCTGTTAACCTCGATTCTAATAGCCAATTTCTCGAGATTAGGATAGGGGCTACCCTTGACGATCATGAGCGTGCACAAATCGAAGAATTACTAAAAGAATTCATGGATATCTTCATGTGGTCCTACGACGATATGCCCAGCATTGATCTCGAAATAGCTCAACATGAGATCCCCACTCTCCCAGATTATAAGCCAGTTAAATAAAAGCTTAGAAATCTCCGTACTAAATGGTCGCTCAAAGTCAAAGAAGTGGTCAAATAGCTGAACGTGGGTTTCATTCGTGTGATTGAATATCCCACATGGCTAACCAACATAGTGCATGTGCCAAATTCAGGAGGAAAAGTTCGAATGTGTGTAGACTATCGGGACTTAAACAAAGCCTCTCCAAAGGATAATTACCCGTTACCCAATATCGATATGATCGTGGATAATACAGTCAGTCATGCTCTTAAGACATTCATCGATGGGTTTGCCGGATACAACCAAATTAAAATGCACCTAGATCACCAAGAAAAAACCGTGTTCATCACACCGAGGAGAACCTTTTGCTACACTGTTATGCCATTTGGTCTCAAGAATGTTGGGGCTATGTACTAGAGGGTTGCCACAACCATCCCACATGATCTAATTTATAAGGAAGTCGAGGTATATGTGGATGATATGATTATCAAATCCAAAACTAGAAAAGGTCATGTTCCCGCCCTCCGAAAGTTCTTCGAACGACTGCGACGGTATCAGATGAGACTCAATCCACAAAAATGTGTCTTTGGCGTTACAAGGGAAAAACTCTTGGGATTATGGTCAGTGAGAAGGGGATAGAAGCATATCCTGCAAAACTGAAAGCCATACTTGAGATGCCACCTCCCGAACGAAGAAAGAAGTTCAAAGTTTCCTTGGGAAATTGCAATACATCAGCCGGTTCATCAGCCAACTAACCTCCATCTGCGAACCTATCTTCAAACTCCTCCGAAAGGATTCAACCACGGTTTGGAACGAGGCCTGCCAAAAAGCCTTTGACTGAATCAAATAATATCTGACCCAACCCTGGTCTCCCCTTACTCATATACTTAACCATAACGGACACTACAGCTGGGGCTTTGCTAGCCCAATACCTTGAAGATTCCCACAAAAAAATAGCCATCTATTATGCCAGTCACAAATTGACTGGGTATGAATCCAACTACACTGCTTTGGAAAAGGCATGTGTCGCACTTATTTGGGTCACCCAAAAGTTGCGACACTACATGCTCGCCTTCCCCATTAAACTTGTATCTCGAAGAATCCCACCTTATCTAGACGAATGGCCCGGTGGTTGATACTCCTAACCGAGTTTGACATCATATACGTCACGCAGAAAGACATAAAAGGAAGATCCATCTCTAACTACCTCATTGACTACCCCATGGAAGAAGCTGACAACTGGATCTCCGAATTCCCAGATGAAAACATCCTCTGCGCTGCTCAAGACGACCTTCGATGGAAAATGTTCTTTAACGGTGCTGCCAATAAAAAGGGATATGGTATTAGGATACTTTTGATCGCCCCAGATGACTCCCACACTCCCATCGCCATCAAATTGGGTTTCCCCTGCACTAATAACATAATTGAATACAAGGCATGTACGGTAGGCCTCAAAGTTGCTCTCAAGAAAGAAATTCAATGCCTAGATATCTACGGGGATACTACCCTCATCATTGGTCAAGTGCTCAAAAAATAGAAAGTCAAGGACGAGAAGCTCCAACCCTTCTATGCCCACTTAGAAGAACTAGCCTCCCAATTCCAAGACATCACCTTCCATTACCAACCTCGAGCAAAGAATAACCCAGCCGATGCCCTTGCCACCTTAGCCTCCATGTCGACATGATCGAAGGAATAACGATGGCCCCCTTCCTAATTCAAAAGCAAGACAAACCAACACACTACTACCGCATTGAGCTCATCACCAAAGAAGATCATGAGCTATCCAATTGCTGGTACTATGATATCTGGCACCTCCTCAAGCATGGTAGGTATCTCGAGGGTTCCAACAAGAATGATCGGGCAACACTCCGAAGACTGGCCACCCAATACATCATCTTCCATAAAGCACTATTAAAAAGAAACTTCGATGGAACCCATCTATACTGCATCGCAGGGGCTGACATTGAAGAGGTAATGCAGAAAATCCACAATGGGGAATGTGGGCCCCATATGAACGGTCACATGCTTGCTAAGAAGATCATCTGATAAGGCTACTACTGGACCACCATGATCTAGGATTACACCGTCTATGTCGGGAGATGCCTCAGATGACAATAATTTTCTAACCTTTAACACCAGCCTCCGCGAGAGTTATACAATATGACTTCTCCCTGGCCGTTCTCCACCTGGTGTATCGACATCGTAGGGAAAGTTAAACCCAAGGCTTCCAACGGGAATGAATTCATCCTAGTTGCCATTGATTACTTCACCAAATGGGTCGAAGCCAAGTCATAAGCAGTCCTGAATGCCAAGAAAGTGGCCCAATTCATCAAGAAAAACATCATCTACGGATATGGGGTCCCGCACGAGTTAGTGTCAGATAACGGGTTACATTTCGAGATAAAATTCATAGAAGTGATCAATGAGTATGGGATTCAGAGACACAAATCTTCTCCCTACCGACCTCAGACCAATGGTGCAGTCAAAGCCACCAACAAGAACCTCAAAGTCATCATCAGTAAGATGACCAAAAGTTATCGATATTGGGCCGACTGAATCCCATATGCCCTTTGGGTCTATCTAACCTCAATTCGAACCTCTACTGGGGCTACCCCTTACTCTCTAGTTTATGGCATGGAAACAATCCTACCCGTGGAGTTGGAAATACCCTCGTTGTGCGTCATGCTTGAAAGCAAGGTCAGCGAAGAAGACTAATACCAAAGCCGTCTTGACGAGCAGACCCTCCTAGATGAAAGGAGATTGAAAGCTCTATAACACATACATGGGTACCATCGTCGTATAGCGCGATCATTAAATAATAAAGTTAAGGACCGCGGTGTCTGAGAGGTGGATTTATCCCTCAAAGAAATAGTAGAGCCCATCTGGGACCCCAGAGGGAAATTCAAGTCCAATTAGAGCACCCCATACATCGTCAAGAAGATCTTGTCCGGCGGTGCCACCATGCTCACCGACTTAGATGGAGAAGAGATGGCTCGTCCAGACAACCTGGACCGTCTCAAGAAATTTTACCCCTAATCTAAAATCTCAGCGCGCTATGACTTTTCTCATCTCCCTTCTATTCTAAAAAAAATCTTTATCTCCCTCTATCCAGAATTACGTGGGCCTGATCCTTTGCAAGAACCATTTTTAGAAAAAAAATTAAAACCTTTCCAAAAACCCTAGAGGTAAGTAGGCAGCTCATACATCTTACGTAAGTACGGCCCCTTCTTTTTCATAAAAAACTATTCTTTTCTTATCTCCAACAATGACAGTTCAATCTAACATATACTTGAACAAAAAGATTATGCATGCCTCAGCGATCGATATAGATAATTCAATATAAAAAATTCACCAAAAGGCACAGTTGGATGATCAAAAACTTGTTCATTTCACTAATAAGAAATTACAGTGCAATTACAAAAGGAGTGGATAACTCCCTTCCCCCTACCTTCCTAAAAAGCCAAATGTATGCCCCATTACAAAACAAGCTCTCCAAGAGTCCTAACCACAGCTACCAAAGGAGCCCTCTCCATCATCATCATCATCTACATCCTGGAGTCCCCAAGCTTCCCCTGCCTGAATAGAGTTCTACAAATGCTCCATGGATCGATAAGCTCAAACCAGTCTCGAAAAAACTACCACACCTCCCTCCATGGTATCGGATAAGATAAGCCACCATTGTCTAGTCTTCTTTACTAACACCTTGCTGACCACTCTTCTCCACAACCACTTAATATAATCCCTGGGGATGTCCCAAACTCTACCTATATACTAAGAAAGACGGGTCGACGGACGTCGACTCTCCCATAAAGAGCCAAGCTGCATGCGGAGACGCACTGTCAGATCTTCTATCGGAAATAAATTTAGTGTCCGAGGTGGCATGACCTACTCCCAGCCAAATTAGCGCAGAATCCGCCAAGGGAAATAGAAAGAGGTATGTCTGAGACCAACCAGCCTAAAATACGGGTATTTCCCTAGATCCAGAATAGGCAGCAACTGTCCCCACCAAGGCACTGACCAGTGCAGATTTAGAGCCCCATACTCCACAAATCAGTTCTCCCAGCTCTCGATATCCAGGCCAACACTGATGAAATGGCATAAAAAGAAGTTGGGTACAGTCGACAAAGGGTATTTCAGAGGAGTCACCAGGCAGAGTCTTTCAAACAACCACATGAACAACATCACATGGCTACCCCTTAAAAAGTCAAAACGACCTTCTCGCCAAGCATCCACGCCATTCAAAGTCTCCGCCAGTATCACCGCCGCAGGATTACGGTGGTAGGACATCCATGAAGTAATAGCTGCAAGTTGTGGGTCCACCAGTAATTCACCAGTCACCAATAGCCATTTCGAAACCAAGCCCAGAACGACGGCTCCGACATATCAAGCATCACCAACCTCTTGCAAATGCATAGATAGTAGCACCGCCGGAAGGGAAATCATTCCTCCAGTAACCAATGATCTACCCACCGAGGGTGAGACGCAGAGAATTCCAACCAACAGTTCCCGAGGAGACGGGGAAAACTTAGGCATAGCAGCCGTCACACTAGAATTTACTCCCAACATGACGAAAAATTCCTCATAAGTCAGACAGACTTCTTCCAAGCCAAAACGGAATACATGGTCTTCAGGGTACCAAAATTGTACTGCCACCATCAACATGTTCCACTCTATGGGCCGATTACGCCATAAAGAAACTCGACGCATGTTGAAAGCATCATAGTCGACGTTATACGAGCACATTGCCTCCAAAGTCTCGAGGTAGTTGGCGAACTCAACACTACCAAGGAGAGCCATCTCACAGAATAAGAAAGATAGAATATGAAGGTGTGATGAAAGCACTCCACCCTTACCCCTTTTTATACTTGAAAACCCTCACAAAAAAACATAACCCTGCACAAATCGGAGGAAATCCTGCCCCATGAGGTACCAAAGGCTGAAGAGGGTACCAATCAAAGCTTTGATTGATTAGATTGAACTGACCTGCCAATAGGCAAGATAAGGGTCTTGTCGATCGGCAACCCCCTACTTTTAGAAACTTTCCTTTTTCCTCTTTTGTCAAAATCAGAAAATTCAATAAAAATAAATTGATATTCTCAACAGAATTTAAAAATCCCCTTCCATCTTTATATAATTTCTCATTTTAAATAAAAATTTCCTTCAAATCCCAAGAATATTTCTTTTTACGGTCTCAGCAGCAAAGTAAAAAGCGCATATGCATTCATTCATTCATTACTAATAAAAGATAATAAGAAAACTCCATTGCATTGCATAGATATTTTTCTGTGTTACATCATTTTTGCAGGAAAATAAAGAAAAGAAAAAAAACAACGGGACTCAGCCCGAACCCACATTGTCTCTTTGTCTCACTTACCCTTCCTCTATCTCTCTAAGAACTCCCATCCCTGCGACGCGCTATCTTTCCCCTGTGATGAGACGACGCACCACCGCTACCCGAACCAGACTCCTCCCCGGATGAGGCAGACGGCACCAAGCAAGAAGGAACAGGGATCGCGTCCCGAATCTGGGCGATCGCCGAAGATATCCAGTCTCTAATATCCCTCAGCCAAGTGGTGGACACCCGAACTTGCTACAAGGAAAGGCAAAAGAAACCAAAGAGAAGAAAACAAAAATAACACAAAAGTATACCACAGGATGAATAACCTCCTCTGTTAAGCCCAACTGCTCAGCGTCCATCGCATGAGGACGATGCAACATAGGCACCATCCCTCCATCAGCCCGCTGAATGTTATAGGAAGGGGTATGCAACCGCACAAAGGGAACCTCTGAAGTCATCACCGTCGCAGATGTTGACGGACCACCACCGTTGTGGGAGGACCCCACTCGCCGACTCGAACCCACAGGAGGGAATGGTAGTGCATCATATATGTTGGGCGCCATCAGTCAACTCATCACGAAGTCCATATAATCATACGGTACATCCGTATCGGTGTAAAATAAATAGGACTCGCTAATCATCGCCGCGATCCTTGCATCCTCTAGCAAATGTCGCTCCCGCCTCATAGACATAGGGGGCCTCACAGGTGGCACCACCACCTCCTCCTCAGCAATCTGTCGGACCACCCTCTCCCCAAGATACCAAGAGTGACCATACTCATGCGCCAGCAAACGCCTCATCTGCGCATTCACCCCAGTCGACCCTGTGTCTTGAACTTCCGTCCCCCAAGGGTAAAAGGTCACCTGAAAAATCCCCAGCAGATATAAGTCAATACAAAATTAGAGCACATAAAGACCAGGACTCAAGAAGAAAAGAGTCATACACTATCACTGGTTAGTCCATTCAAGACCTGACGCACTGCCGCCAAAGAAAGAGACTTCCTCGACTGTCGATTGGCCTTTCGCCACCGATACAAATGGAAAAAGTCCCCAACTATCTAATCCTTCAGAGCAACCAGCTGGGTATTACACCCAATCACCTCATAGAACCAAGTCTTCCGAAAATAAAAATCTGCGATAAAAAAGACGCGTACAAGGAAAATGCGAATGCATGAAAGGAAAAATGCGCAAACTAAAGAATACGTCAAGAAGATACGTAGCTCCAGTAAAAGTCTACCGGCATCACCGACTGAATGCGTCTAGAGAAAAATAAAGGGTCACCAAAGTCAGGCTCTCCCAATCATAGAGAGGGGTGTTCGAAAACATCCTCAAGTGTGGCAAAAACCATATGTGAACAAGGTCACCGCTCGACGCCACCACAAATTCCCCCAACACCTGCAAAATAAACAGTCGAGCCATCTATCTCACCTGCAGCCCATCCTCCACATCAATCACCCTACCCAGCAAAATATCCCTCAGTAGGGACAGAAGAATAGAGTCCCCAAATACTATCCTCCCCACATCACCTAGCGCCGCCCGCACTGCCTCTGGCCTCACCCGCAGGGAACGATCCACCTCTATCTGCTCTCCATCACAATCTAGTCCCAGTAGTTGTTACACATCTATAGGAGTCACCGTCATCTCCCCGAAGCCAAAATGGAAGGTGTGAGTAGTGTACCATCACCTCTCCCCCAGAGCGCATAAAATCGTCGTCGAACGAGGCATCTCATCCAGCACATGAGCCAACCTCACAAAGCCTGCTGACGATACTACCCAACGCACCATAGGTGGAAGGTGCTCCCAGACATCCTTAAGTCCCGTCGTCCCGTGGGCACGCATAGTCGACAAAAAAAACATCAGACTGTCAAAAGAAAAACCTTGTCAAAATCCAAGAAAAATGGAAATCACCAAAAAAAAAGAATGCCAAAGGTCATTTTTTACTAACGTAACCACTAGGGTTCACCACCCTAGAAGAGCGATGACGTGATGGCTCCTGCGGTAAAGTCCGCTCATCCGCAATTGGCTCAAATGCATCAAAAGAGTTCTCACTCCACAAAGCAAGAGGTGCCCTGGCCCTCCACTCCACATTCGCCCAGTTGTCAACAACCAACCACTCCCTGTGTACCACGGGGCTCACAAAAGCGGCCATTTTTTAGATTGCGAAATGCTAGAATGATTCGCAGCAGAAAATCATAAAAAGAGAGAAGGAAAGAAGCTGTGAAAAATGAGGGGAACCCGCCCCCTTTTTATAGGAAGCCAAGGTCATGTCGATTGGCATTGCACCCCCATCTACCGATCGACAGTGACATTTTACCTTCTCGAGGCAGTTCAAAAGTTCGTTCCATTGTCGAATGGCACCCTCCATACCATGCCAATTGGCACCCCCCCTTAAGTTTTCGTACAGAAACTCCCAAAAAATACGAGAAAACCCTGAAAAATCCTCAAAAAATTCCTAAAAATCCCAGGGAGGGTTTTGAACAGTTTTACTAAGAAAATTTCACACTCCCTCTAGCGACCAATTTCCTCAGCGAAACTCTAAAAGGCCAAGTGGATCTCTCCCGGAAATGTCCCCAGAGGACCCCTAAAGTATCACGAACTTCAGGTTATCTCCTATTCCCCAAAGGTCTCAAATTTCCTCGAGAAATACGTCCAAACCCTAGGCCACCTAATCACTTCCCCACTGGAATCTAAAACATCAAATTGGTTGTTCCCCCAGCAAAGTCTCCAAAAGATACGAGGATTTCCCCAGCAATCAGCTCCCCAGCTCAAATCAAAATCACAAGGTAATTTCCCCAGCAGAGTTCCCCGAGAACATCGCACCTAAGCCCTCAGAATTGGCTTTAACTCGCAAAATTGGTCATCTCAATTTAAACACTCATAATTGGCTTCGAATCGCAGAATTGGTCATCTCAACCTAAACCCTCGGAATTGGCTTTGACCCGTTGAATTGGTCATCTTAATTTAATCCCTCAGAATTGTCTTCGACCCGCAAAATTGGTCATCTCAATTCAAATCCCTCGGAATTGGCTTCGACTCACAGAATTGGTCATCTCAATTTAAACCCTCAGAATTGGCTTCGACCCGCAGAATTGGTCATCTCAACCTAAGCCCTCAGAATTGGCTTCGACCCGCAAAATTGGTCATCTCAACTTATGCCCTCAGAATTGGCTTCGACCCGTAGAATTGGTCATCTCAATTTAAGCCCTCAGAATTAGCTTCGACCAATATAATTGGTCATCTCAATTTAAGCCCTCAAAATTAGCATCGACCCGCAGAATTTATCATCACAATTTAAGTCCTCGAAATCGGCTTCGACCCGCAGAATCGGTCACCCCCGACATCACTTTAGGTCCTCAGAATTGACCTAAATATTTGATCATAGCTTCCTTTTGATCATCCCCGATATTCCCCTAGGTCCTCAGAATTGACCTCGGCCCTCTGAATTGGTCATCCTCATCCCCAGGTCCTTAAAATCGGCCTCGAGCCTCTGAATTGGCCATCCTCCTTCAAAAGACATCATACGGTGTCTATTCGACGGCTATCGTTTGTTCCAAACTCACCCGTCGAGGGGCTCTGTAGACACCCCATTCTATTACCCCCTAAACCTCTCCTTAGGACCCTAGCACCTCCCTTCATCACTACAAACCTAAGTCATACGCCGAGTACTGACCTAGAGGCCATCGGGCACACCCAGGATCCATTTGACCAAAAGTCAAACTCTTTATATCAACTGAGACTAAATGAATTTTCAAAGGGCACTAAAACCCCTTTCCAACGGTCCGCCCCATGCATAATTCTGACTTACTGTACGAACGAATGACTCGTTCCCCCTCAAAACTTGATCAAGAGGCCACCGGATGCTCCCAGGCTCCGTTTGACCAAAGTCAATATTTCATCTCGATTGAGACCGAATAAATATTAAAAGGGCACTGAAATCCCTTTCCAACTGTCCACTCTGGGCCCAATTCTGACTTACGGTGCGGACGAACGATCCGATTTACTCTGAAAGGTTATCGAACGCTTTCAGGCCCCGGTTGACAAAATTCAACTTCACAAGCTAAGTCAAACTCTTTGGAATGTCAAAGTACATCTCCTAACCTTTCCAACGGTCTGGCCCGTGCACGATTCTAACTTACCATGTGGATGAACGATCCGTTTGCGTCCGACAATTCCCCGCCCAAAGGACCGACGAATGCTTTTGTGCCACATTTGACCCAACGTCAACTCCCAGACCCGGGACTAGTCCAAATACTTTTGAAGGTCTCTGAAGTACCTTTCCAATGGTTCACCCCATGCACGATTCGAATCAACGGTTTACGCTCTACGATCAATTTTTTGAAGGAACCTGAAAGAGACTGCCAAACGGCAGGTTCCAAACCTTACCTATCGGCAGTGTGCCTAAAAACACATGTCGATTGGAAGGACCAGGACTATGATGATTGACAATGCCCTGGGACTATAAAAAGGAGGGCCTTACCTCATTTCAAAGAGACACAAGATCTGAAATCCATCACTCTTAGCGAACTCAGAAAACCCCTCTCGAAGTCAGTGTGATTTCCACATCCAAATCCTTTCCCAACCTTCACTCTTCATCATCTTTTTCATCAAACTTGGTGAATTAACTAATCTTCATCGTCATCCAAGTGCAAGGGCTGCTCTCCAACATTCAAGATCTTCAAGAAGGTCCAACTTTCTCAACTCTCTCTTTAAATTCTCCTAAATTCGCATTAACTTATTTTATTACTTAGCACTTTTATTCGATCATCTCACATGTCCTAATATACTTTTTATTTAGTATTATCGCACATCTCTTATTTTCATATAAATAAAACCCAAAAGACAAGAAAAAGAGGGTTCGCTCATAAATTCCAAACGGGAATTCTCGCACTTCTCTCACACTTTTCTCACAACTAAAACACTTTTTTACACACATACACATATAAGAGAAGTCTCCGGTTGGATTTATGGGATAATTCCCACCCATCGTTTTGCATACGAACTACGTGGTCTTTCATGCCTCTATAGGCTATGTAGGCGTCTCGGGGTAAAACCCGAGACTCGTGTCCTACTTTTCTCCCATTTTCTATTTTTCTATATTCTTTAACTTAATTCTCCTAAAATCTATATATTTACATATACATATATTTACATATACATATATTTGTTCTTAGTGGCGTATTATTCCGTATGCGTTATCGTTCCATTATAACGATCAACGCTAGGATAATCGCGTAAATCCTATTTTCTAATATTATTTTTAGGAACATTCCTATGGATGACTCGCTTTATCTCTTCCATGATACAAGTCGATGATTCCTATCTCCACTACATATACACATGCACACATATCACGGGAAAATAAAGAAAAATAGCAACAATCCATGAGAGATCGCAAGGGCGGAATGGGTGCCTAACACCTTCCCATTTCGTAACTTAGCCTCCGAACCCTTTTCGAATTATTTTGGTTTTATATGTATCAGTATGTCTTTGGATTCTATCCTTCGGGATGGCTCCCCCTTTTATTTTGTCTGTTTTGAGTAAAATAGACTGGCTATTCCATCTCTCTACATTTTTCACCTCACACATCACCGACGCCAGCCGAAGCGCTCCTAAGAGGGATGCGCGGGATCGAGATCCTCTCACCACGGAGATGACAGCCCCTCCTACGTCTCTCCCACCGCGAGCATCGGGGATGGCCACAGTGGTTTTGAGTTTTCGCCCTTTAACGACATATTTTTAAGCCTAAGTGTAGAGATTTTCTAATTATCATCATATTCTCAAAAAGGGAGTCACATGACTACATGGTCAATGCTTACGAGTTACATTAGTCTCATGCAAGGTATCCGTGTCTTTACGGGGCTATTTGGGAGCAATTTTGCATTTCCCCCTTTAACGGCATATTTTTAAGCCTAAGTCTTATGATTTGTAAAATATCATCATATTCTCGAATTCTAAGTCCCATGACTGATTATCAATTTCTGCGAGTTACATTGGTCCCTTGCGAGGTGTTAGTGCCTCTTACGGTACCATTTTGTGCCTATTTTGGGTTTTCTCCCTTTAACGGCATGTTTTTAAGACTAAGTTTAGATATTTGCAAATTACCATCATATTCTCGAATAGGGAGTACCGTTAGGAAATGGTTAGTTCTTACGAGTTAAATTAGTCTGGTGCTAGGTGTTCGTGTCACTCACAAGGCCGTTTGGGGGATGTTTTGTATTTTCTCCTTTTAAAGGCATGTTTTCAAGCCCAAGTCTAGATATTTACAAATTATCATTATATTTTCAAATCGATAGTCCTGTGACTATACGGTCGGTTCTTATGAGTTACATTGGTCCCGTGCGAGGTGTTAGTGCCTCTTTTGGGGCCGTTTATGGTGGTTTTGTGTTTCCCCCCTTTAAAGACATATTTTTAAGCCTAAGTTTAGATATTTGAAAATTATCGTGATTCTCAAACTGGGAGTCCCATGAGGATGTTGTTAGTTCTTACAAGTTATATTGGTCTAGTGCGAGATGTTTGTGTCTCTCAGGAGGTCGTTTGGGGACTATTATGCATTTTTACCCTTTAAGGACATGTTTTCAAGCCTATGTCTAGAGGTTCGCTAATTATCATCATATTATCAAACCGAGCATCCCATGACTGCACAACTAGTTCTTACGAGTTATATTGGTCTCGTGTGAGGTGTTTGTGCCTCTTTTCGGGTGTTTGTGCCTCTTTTCGGGAGTTTGGGAGTTGTTTTGCATTTTGTCCCTTAGCAACATTTTTTAAGATTAAGTTTAGAGATTCGCAAATTATCATCACATTCTTAAATCAGGAGTTCCATGACTACGTGGTTAGTTCGTACGAGTTCCATTGGTCCCGTGTGAGGATTCGTGTCTCGTATGGGACCGTTTGGGGAATGTTTTACTTTTTCACCCTTTAATGGCATATTTTTAATAGTAAGTCTTACGATTAGCAAATTATCATCATATCCTCAAATCGTAAGTCCTGTGACTACATGGTAGGTTCATACGAGTTACATTGGTCCTTTGTGATGTGGTAGTGTCTCTTACGGTACCGTTTAAGGGCTATTTTAGGTTTTCGCCCTTTAATGGCATGTTTTTAAGGCTACGGCCCCAATCAAGAACATCTATAAGACATACATCGGGAAGAACATTCAAAGGAAATAGAAATAATTCAAAGAAATTCATGGCAAAGAAATTTCATTGAGAAAAAATAAATAATGCAAGACAAGTAAGTCAGTTTAATTAAATAATAAAAATTAGGAGTTCATTACAATTAAATTAAAAGAGTTACAAAGTGCTCAACAACAATAAAAAAAGGTCGTGGAGAAGTTCAAAAGTTTGCATCCTCTTCTTCGTCATCATCCTCATCCACGGCTATCTCAGTTTCTTCTTCCAGTTCAGTCGCCACGACCATCTCCCTCTATCTTCCATCCTCAGCCTCTTTAAGATAAGGCTCATATTCATTATTGGTCGGTATTGAAATCGTAAATGACCTCAGACTCAATAAGTGCTCCGTAGGCACCTCAAACAGGTAAAGGGGATGAGTGTCAAAGTTCAAGACAAGTACTTAAAGTGGTTCAGACCTAAATCAATTGTAAAAGGGTGTTGTATTGATTATTAGATCATAAAAGAGTTATTACAATCTATTAGGACTCTTAGACTTTTTTCAAGAGGGTCTGAGGTCCTTACATCCCATATTAATGGCCCAAATAACCTCAGGAACTAGTTGATGAACTTATCTAAGGATTCCTGAGTACTGGTTTAGGTCTCAATAAGGAACAAAAGGTATAAAGTACTTGGATGTGATCTAAACTATATGTATAAGCTCACACTAGTGGGTTAAAAGAGTATAGAATGGTGAGTAAACACTTATGACTGCTAAAACTCTATGTTCTCTAGAAGTATGATAATTCAAACACATCCTTAAAATTTCTCCAGCCTCCCTTATATATATGAACTCTTGGAGAGATAATAAGTGGACTGTCACAACATAGTTGTGGTGCCTCTGAGGTTCGATAGTGTCAGTCGCAAGTGGAGTGTTAAACAAAGATTTTATAGGTTATGTAATGTAGTTTTTGGGTACATTAAATACGGATGGGAGTCTTCAATGCAAGTGCGATTTAGTTGTGATGGTTGGTGAAATAGTTTGTGCTTTTCATCTACCCTCCATACTAGTAGCAGAAGCTTTGGCAGAGGCTTGGGAGCTATAAAACTTCCATTGGACTTCCATAGGATGATCTTAAGGTGCTTTGCAATGGTATACCTCTATTTTGAGGGTTAAGTAGTCTCAGAAGGCCATTTCTCTTCAGTGTAAGTTCTCCTTTGCACGTCAGACTTGGTAGAATATCGGTGCCGAGGTTTCTGAGCTTGATTACAGAGAGGTGTTGGAATGGATAAACATTCTAGGAGGAGGAATATGTGACTGAGCTTTGCTACAGTACTGTGTCCTTTTTTTAATGTTATAGGATCTTGGGTATCCAACAATGGTCTATTAGAGATCTAAGGCCGACCCTAGGACCTCAGTTCTTTTATAAGGGATATGGAGAGACTGATGGTAAATCTTAAAATACTAGAGGTAATATATGGCACCATTAATAAAACCCTTTTTACTCTTTGCAATGATTGCAAGGGGAAACACTTATCTAATACGCAAGTTGGGGGTAAAAGTGTAACAGACCACTAATATTATTATCACAATTAGATTGTAATGGGATGGAGCTTGTAAATGGATGGGGGCATTGATGGAGCTTGCAAGTGGATAGGAGCATTAGGCTAAGGTCCTTTTGATGTAAACCTCCCCTCTCTATCATTTAATGACAATCACTTGATTTTTTAAAATTTTGAATTTTGCACTGATTTTCTTTGCACTGTGCTTGCTATACTTCTATTTTCTAGGGAATTTTTGCATATCATTCATTTGTTTAAGCTCTACCAATGGGTTGTATTCCCCTTATCCCCCCCCCCCCCCCCCCCAAAAAAAAAAATCTTGGTGAAGCAAAATAATTTGAGCAACAAAATTTCTTCAAGTAGATCTGAGGGTACTAAGACCTCTGAAATATACTTGTGAGGTTTCTAAAGTCTGGACTGAGGCTCTAAAATGGGTCATAAGACCTTAGAAGAATAAACTCCATTTTACTTGTACCTTTTTAGTATAAAAGGCCCAAAATGTTTGCACAAGCCCTTAGCCCACACAAAAAATTAGTTATAAAACCAAAAGATAAATCTATAAAGGGTCCTAAGACCTTGAATTTAAAATTAATATTTGAAATGTATTCCAAAAAGGTCCTGAGACTTGTGAAACATGTTTTACTAAGGGTGAAAACCTTAAAATAGAAACCAAAGTTCTACTAAGGGTCATAAGACCTTAGAACTTAGTAATTTATATAACATTAAGCCCCCCAGATGGGTCCTAATACCCCTAGACGATAACACCTCTTGACTTGGAAAATTTATAATCTTAGGCCCCTTAATAGGTCCTAAGACTATGGACTTTGGAGTATTGAAATATGGAGTCTGATCATGGTTCATAAGAATCTGGACTTAAGAATTTTAAAATTTTGAGGTCCAAAAATGTGTCTTAAAACCTTGGGACCATAGCCTTCTGGGATAAAAGGCTTTTGGCATGAGTTTAAGGTTCCACTAAGGGTCTTAAGACCTCTGAACCTTTGTCCACTAGGATGGACTCCTTGTGGTGTAAATATGGGGTTCCACTAAGGGTCTTGAAACCTCTAAACCTTTGTCACTAGGATGGAATTCTTATGATGTAAGTATGAGGAAGCATTAAGGGTCTTGGGACACCCCGCTTAAAATTATAACGGGTGGCCAGCCCTATACTATAATTAATCAGGAATCTCAAGTGGATCATTCTCAGCATCTACTGTCGATACCAAAATAACCGTAGCTAACTACCCATTACTATAAAAAGCGGGTGCCAAAAAAATTAAGACATAAAATAAACATCAACGAACTAATAACATAATAACTACTGAACATTATAATGTACACACATTTTAAGATAAAAGGGAATAGTTCTATAGTACGCCAGAATTACACAAACGGAAATACCTGAATATGCTGTCGGGTCACAGACAATACAACAACCTGAGGAAAGAAATATAAAAGTGCTACAAACACAACCCTTGGGTGTAAACCCGATACACTAACTGAATCCTAAATTAGATTTTACAAAAGATAGGAAATGGCTATAACAAAAATCCCGCAACAGTCCACATATGCTACGGCTCCACGAATACTGGATAGAAAAGCATCATTGGCGTCCTTGCGGAGGAACACCTAAAATATAATACAATATATATAGCAATAGAAAAATATAAACGGGTCAGAGCCCGAGGTGTGAAAACATTTTAGCAAGTGCATTAAAATGCATAATAATTGTAAATGCACTATAACATTATTAAAGTGGAGTCGCACTCTCCTGAAAATCCAACTCACCCCTCAACTAGAGCGCGCACCTAAATTATGCACATGGTCCTCAAATAACTACCCAACACGTTCCAGGGACAATCCAATCTAACCTACGCCTAATCCACTCGCGCGTAGCCCATCATCGAAAACATAAACATAACTTCCTATTCTACCCTAACCCAAGTGTGCATCTGAACTTATGTTAACATATATATATACATAACTCTTACTAGAATTCATCGGATTCTAATTATTAACTTAACAAGTTATTATCATCCAAATGCTAAGGACTAAACTTCTCCCAACTTTCAACATTGCACTGCGTTTCGTGCGTGGAACGTCTCGAAAAGAGAAATCCAAATAAGGAATCCCCCCGATACACTACTCCTTGACAATATTGATCGTCGAGATCCATTACGCCCTAGGTGCACAACGCATATAACATCAACTACTTATTTAGAGTATTACTCTAGTTATTCTCATAAAGCATTGTTTCGCTATAACATATAAATCTGAGTACTAAGGACTAAACTTCTCCCCACTCCCAACATTGCACTGCGTTTCGTGCGTGGGACATCTCGCAAAGCGAAATCCAAACAAGGAACCCCCCCCCCCCCGATACACTACTCCTTGGCATTGTTGGTCGTTGAGATCCATTACGCCCTCGGTACCCAACACATAATTCGACTACTTATTGGGAGAAACAATCTCTAATTACACAAATAAGATATTGCACCGCACCTTTAGTGTCTATATAACATTACTCTAGTCATAAAGCACAATCACTCAAACCTAACAAGCACGTACACATAACGCACTTAGCGTACATATAAATATCCAAACCCAATCACTTATGGATATAAAAATACTTCATCATCATCCAGGAATTACTCACTTTATCCCGGGTTACCAATCACCGGATTATTATCACACCGCCCTGGTAATAAAAACAAATCACAACGTATAGGAAGTGTCATAGTTCCGAACCTGAAAGTGAGAACAAATCATACCCAAGACTTCTCACCCAGAATAAAATCACGCAATAAATAATGGACGACTATGACCTGGGAACTATACGCACCCTGCTCCTCAAGCCAGGGGCCTCACCCACATCGCGCAACTTTCCATAATAGCACTGGAGGGTATGCTCACACAATAAGTATATATATATATATATATATATATATATATATATATATATCATTCACACTAGATATATATGCAATCACATCATATATGTGCAAACCATCACACAAGGTCTATACATTCACGCCATCTATATATATATATATATACACACCAATATATAGTGATTAATCCGGCTATAAGTATATACACAACTTATTCTAGTCAGTAATATGCTAAGACATTCCCAATTCAGATTACAGTTCAATTGATCATACGAACCATTAATGTTATCACATTTGTGATTTAATCCAAAAGTCCAACATCACTAAAGGCATCCTGACTCTTTCTTGTTGACCCATAATTATCTCCAAATAGAAATCTCGATGATAGTAGGATTCCCCACTAGTCGATACGATAATCTTCAATTTGTACTCTCTTGAAATAACTCAATACGCCCCCAATATTTCATCATATGTGAAACTCCCTAAAAGTATCCAAAACATACTTCTCATAACATATATAAAGGTTCCAAATCGATAAACCGAATCGGAACGGAGCGAAACTCGCTCTAGAAAAACCTCGCAAAACAGCCCGATTTCCGAATCGACACTACACCAAAATGGGTAAATTGACACCCTTCCAGTGGCTAGCCTTGTCACGGTCATTGACTGTGATAAAAAAAATACGCATTTTTTATCACGGTCAATGACCGTGATAATCCTTATAATGTTGTCACGATCAATGACCGTGACACGACCGTGACAAATGTCGGAGTAAAAAAAATCTTTCCCCTTCATTTTTCCCCCGCCGTTCTTCCCTCCTTTTTTCTCTCTCTCTCTATGCTGCTCTCTCTCTATATATACTTTCAGGTTACTTTCTCTCTCTCTCTCTCTCTCTTTCATTTATATATATGTGTGTGTGTGTTTATGTGCGTGTGTGTGTGTGTGTGTGTGTGCGTGTGCGTGTGTGGGGCAGCGGGGGGGATGTGCGTGTGTGTGGTGGGTGGTTCAGGGTGGGGGGATGTTTGTGTGTGTGTGTGCATGTGCGTGTGCGTGTGTGTGGTGGGTGGGTCAGGGTGGGGGGATGTTTGTGTGTGTGGGGTGGGGGGGAGGGGGCAAGGATGGTGGGGGTGGGGGTAGGGTGGGGGCTGCGTGTGTGTGTGTATGTGTTCGTGTGTGTATATGTGTGTGTAGTGTGCGTGTTTGCGCGTAATGTCCCTTGTAAACGAATTGATTGATTGTCCCTCATTGTAAATTAGTAAATTAATATATGATTAATTATGAAAGTAGTATTGCCCCTCATTGTAAATTAATAAATTGATACTTGTATACTTTAATTGTTAGTTTAATTGATGAAAAAAATTAATTGAGTAGATGAATTGGAAGGAGTACAAGATACACATTTGTTGTTGACATTGTTGTTGAATTACAGTGGATCGATGTTGGGTTGGTTAATTTTAAAAGTGGCATGACCACTGGATTATTGTCCATATGGGGGTGGGATTTTTTTACTTTTTTTTAAAATTACTTTGTATATCGAACAATATATATATATAGTATGATAATTAAATGAAACATACTTGAAATTACATATAGTGCTCATAGATACTAGCCTTCTAGTTCTTATGCGTACGCATTCAATAGCCGTTAGACCCGTTCGAGAGTCATTACCCCTGTAATGAGATCTCTCGAATTGTCCAATTTGGACAGTTTGTATAATATTCTTAGTGGCTTAAAGTTGTTACTTTTGGAGGAAGTTTCGCAGTCGTATCCTAATGTTCTCTGGGTACATACTAGATTGACAAGTGTGACTGTTATTTTCATTGATCAATTGAAATAACACTCACACTTGCCAATCTACGTCGTGTACTTGGAGAACTATGGGGATATGCTGCCGAATTTTTTTCAAATTGTAACAATGTGCATGAGCTGTTAATTATATTACAGAAAAATGCGGTCTTGAATGGGATAGGACCACTCACCCTTTAGAGGAGATGGAGGAAATAGAAATTTCTTTTATAAATTGAATTTGAATATAAATAAGACATAATTAAATGAAACATACTATAAATCTAAGTTTTGTTTATACTAATCCATGAATATACGCTTCGTACCTTTAATAGGTGATTAGTTGTGGTAGCTGTGATGGGATATCCGAAATACAAAGAGTGGATGGGTGAGACAAATAGAATGGGGGATGTGTTTCGCAGAGATGCTAATGAATTTGTGAAATATGCAAAGAGATGTCATAATGATGAAGAGTTTCTGTGTTCGTGTGCTAGGTGTAATAATGGTAAGGTGTTTGAGTGGAAAACAGTTGAACTATATTTGTTAAGATCGGGTATGTAATGACTTGGCATGCTAGGGCAGAAGTAGGGGGTAATATCATGCATCATCATATTGATTCTACTGCCTGGAGGAGGATGAATTATGAGTATCCCGATTTTGCTCGAGAACAACGCAACATTTGTTTGGCTATATCAACAGATGGTTTCAATCCATTTGGAAATCTAAGCACCAATCAGAGTGTATGGCTAGTGATCCTAGCCCCACTCAACCTCCCTCCTTCACAGTGTATGAGACCTGAATTTTTTATGATGGCTTTGTTGATACCTGGGACAAAGGCACCAAGTGATGACATCAACGTCTACCTGGCTCCTTTGGTAAAAGAATTAAATGAGTTGTGGGAAGAGGGTGTGCAATCATTTGACTCTTTTAGAAAAGAAGAGTTTACGCTGAAAGCTATGTTGATGTGGGCAATTCATGATTTTCCAACTTATGGGACATTATTCGGTTGTGTAATACATGGTTATTTGGGGTGTCCTATTTGTGGAGAGGATACTGAATCTCCTCGTCTATCCTTTAGCTCAAAAAATGTATACCATTACCACAGGAGGTTTTTACCCCCGGCTCATAGTTTCAGATCTGAGAACGGTTCCAATTTTTTATTGGGCGGGGTTGAACATAGGCTACCGCCGAGACAACTTTCGGGTTCAAAATTTAAAATTAAATCTTCTGAATGAGGCCCTAATATGCCAGATAAGAATCCCAAATTTAAGAATGTCAAGCATAAGAAGACACCAATTGGGAATAAAACTGAGACAAGAAAGACATGGTCTATGAGGTCAATTTTATTTGACTTGCCTTATTGGAAGAATAACCCGGTGCGCAATGTATTGGATGTGATGCATACAGAGAAGAACTTCGCTGAACATATTGTGGGCACTTGCCTTGGGGGGGACTCATTCGAAGGATGGAGAAAATGCACGAAAAGACCTTAAATCGTTGAAACTTAAGCCACAAATATGGTTGAAAGAAGATACTAGGGGAAGGACAATAATTCCTCCTGGTGTGTTTACTTTGACAAGTGGGGAAAGGAAGGTGCTTTTAGACACAATATATAATTTGAAGGCTCCATATACTTTTTCGTCCAACTTGCAAAGGATTGTGAATTATGCTACTCATGATTTACATAAGTTTAAGTCCCACGATTGGCATATGATCATGCAATTGTTCCCTCTATTGTTTAAGCATTATTTCTCCAAGCACAAGGATTTGCGGAGGGCTATTATGCAAATTAGTATTACCTTCTCACTCTTATGTGAGAAGGTAGTCAATCGAGAACACATAGTGACCGCAAAATTGGCGGTGACCGAAGTAATTTGTGTGTTGGAGAAGTAATTTCTCCCAGCATTCTTTGACATAAGTGTTCACTTGTTGGTACAACTATGCGACGAGGCACTTCTTTGTGGTCCAGTTAGATATCGGTGGATGTATCCGTTTGAAAGATTGATGAAAGTTTTTAAAGATTACGTCAAGAATACGCGATACATTGCAGGATCAATTGCAGGTGAATACATAATCGTGGAGTCATCAATATATACTCGGGAATATATGCCTGACTCGACTAGCGTTGATGACACTGATGAGTTCGTCGATGATGGTGGTCATGTGATGGGAAAACGAGTGAAATTAATGAGTTTGCAACAGGAACAAGTAGCTCGTTATATATTTGACACACGTGAAGATGTCGAAGAATGGAAAGTAAGTTTCGATTATTATAATGTTTAACATTATTTTAGATTATTTTATACATGATTAATTTTGTAATATGCAGAAAATATGAAGCCTGTGAGAATAATAAAAGACGAAAAACAATGGTACAATCAGACAGAGAATTTAAGCTGTTGTTGACACAAGAGGTAATTATAATGAAAATGGTTGTTATATAATGTTACATTACACTCAAATTTTACAACTTATAATTAATTTATCTATATTCTCAGCTCTTAAAGACGGGTGATGCGACATCAAGGCTTGCTCGTCTAGCCACTGGACCCTTGTTCGTGGCACAAGAGTACAAAAAGTATCGATTGAACGGTTACATTTTCGGCGCTAAAGTGTACGAGGAAAGTACAAATGTACAGAACTCGGGCATTTCATACAAGGCTCTTACTTTCTTTCGAGCGAGCGCAAAAGATAAAAACCTCGTTGAAGCTGAAGTGACTTACTATGGTGTAATCCGAAATATATTTGAATTGGATTATATAAGCTTCAAATAGGTTGTATTTTACTGTTACTGGGTAAGAATTGAGGATAAAAATGCTTGTAAAGTTGATCCGGTCACCAATTTTATCATCGTTGACTTGTCCAAGTTGAAGAGCAACGACCACTTGAGCGATGAGCCGTTTGTTTGTGCATTTCAAAAGGTTAACCAAGTATTTTACTCGGAGTATATCAACAACGAGTCGTGGTCAATTGTCCAACATGCGCCAAAACGTCTAAATAGTAGTGTGGATGACTTGGTTGCTCCTACCGAATATCAATCCATTTTTTATGGTAACCCGAATTTTAAATAATTTTTTAATTTGTAATAAATATTCCAATGCGTTTGGACAGTTTGGGAGTGCATAATTTCTGTATAATATTCTTAGTGGCTTAAAGTTGTTACTGTTGGAGGAATTTTCTATTATAAATTGAATTTGAATTTGAAATTTAAGTTTTGTTTATACTAATCCATGAATATACGCTTCTTACCTTTAATAGTTGATTAGTACATAGTTATATGGGGTTTCCCATTTGTGGAGAGGAGACTGAATCTCTTCGTCTATCATTTATATTCGAACACTAAGAAATGACATAATCCTATGGAGCCATGCTCTACAAATTCCTTCCAACTGTTGTGTAGCTAAACATCACCAGTTGAAGTTGTCAATTACACTTTTCATACCCCACCACTTGGAACCTCTAGCAAAACATGGGAAAATATGGAAAGTGAAATTGACAACTTCAACTGGTGATGTTTGGCTACACAACGGTTGGAAGGAATTTTCAGAGCATAACTCCGTGGATTATTGCATTTCTTAGTGTTCAGATATGAAGGGAATTATATTTGACACGATTGCCCGGGGTACATTAGTTGGAAGGAGGTGCCATATGAGCTCAAGTTAGCTGTTTGGGTGTCACTACAGGTAATGAATTTATATTTATTTGAATATGAATATTTCAATTTCAATTTTGATTTTGATTTTGATTTTGATTTCGATTTTTATGAATATTTTCTTGTTGGGTGGCACTACACTCTTATGCAGTGTCTTGCAGTGGCTGATTCTTATAGTGGAACTGGAACTGGAAATTGGTGCTGGATTTTCTCGAAAGTTGTCCTCTTCTAGAGGTTCTTATCTTTGAGGTACGTCAAGGGTTCATAACATCACTTCCAGCTAAATAGTTTGTAGATTTGAGATAATTAATGGTGATGTTGTTTCTTCTTATATTAGGTTTTTTCATTTTGTTGTAAACAAATCGGAACATCGTGGTTGGAATTGTATATACCTGATTGTTTTAGATAATACCTAAAGACAATTGAAATTACGGGATTGGGGTCGAACAATGGAGTTGAACAGTTAAGGTACTTTGTGGAGAATGCAAAAGTTTTGAACAGGTACGGGATTATTTCTATTTTGAATGTATATTTGCACTATCTCTATTTTATCTGGATATATAATGTTTGAACAGGTACAACGTTGCTATAACAGGTACATATATACTGCTGGGCAGTGGCAGTGGCCATACTGCCCAGCAGATTTTTTTTCAATTCTGCCCAGAATTATCACGGTCATTGGCCGTGACAAGTCCTTGACAAAGGAAGTTGTCACGGTCATTGACCGTGATAATTTTTTTAAACACTGTCACGGTTCTTAACCATGACAAAGCTTGTCACGGTCAAGGACCGTGACATGATCGTGGCAATTCTAACGAACTTGTCACGGTCATTGATCGTGAAAAGTCCGTGATAAAAAAATTTGTCACCCCCAGAATTTTCACGGTCATTGACCTTGACAAGTCCAACTTATCAAGGTCAATGATCGTGACAATTTGGCAGATTTGGTGTAGTGCGGCCGAGTCCGAATCGATTCAGTCTTCAAAGCGAATCGATTCAGTCTTCAAAGCGAATCGATTCGATCCAAAGGACCTGTAAGTCTGTCATAGGCCGAATCGATTCGGCTTTCAGTCCAAATCGATTTGGTCACTCAGACCTGTAACTCTGAAACATTTCGAATCGATTCGAAAAAGGGTTGAATCTATTCGGCCTCTTCAACAGCTACGAGAATGGCGTATTTACTCCAAAAACCAAAATTTCCAAAAATCACATTTATCATCTTCTCTTCATTATTCTTCAACCTAAACATATTTCTAACATTAAAACTCATAATATTTCTACCCAACTAATTATAAAACCTTAAATCCCTATACCCACACCTCAAACACAAGATTTACCCAAGATTTAGGTTTTAACATTTTTAACCCAAAAATCCATAATTTTCTCCACAAATCATGAAATAAATGACACACATGAATTATTTAGCTAGTTTAATCACTTGCCTCAAAGTAGTAGAGGTTGAATCTTCCTCGAAATCGCGTATTGGCTGAAATTCCCAAGCTTTTCTTCTCTTTCTCTTCTTCCTTTCCTCTTCTCTCTCTCTCTCTCTCTCTCTCTCTCTCTCTCTCTCTCTCTCGGGCTTTCTCAATCTCAAGAATGAGATTGTTATCTCACGAAGGCTTTTTATGCCTTATCTGCAAAATACCCAACTTTAAATGATAATACACACTTTAAATGACTCGGTTACTTCAATTCGAGTCAAACGAACTTAAAATATTCCGGAACCCAAATAAGACCCAAGTACAGTCATTTTGACTATCTCGACCCATCTGGGATTAACCGCACACTCATAATCATTATTCGAAATACTTTCTAATATCCTCAAATTTTGACCTCAATTGCCAAATTAAAATTCTCCAATTTAAATAAATATTTATTTCTCCCAAAAATAATTAAATTTCCAGTCCAAAAATCATGGGGTATTACAGACTTCCCCCCTTACAAGAATTTCGTCCTCAAAATTAAATTAACCTAATACTCCAAACCTCAACTAGCTCCTAAGACACCTACTCTCAAGATCATTTTATCTATTCCTCCCACTTCTCACGGCGAATCATTTTAATTAAAAACCAAATCAGTTAACCAGGGCGCCCATACACCGTGTACCCGAGCTCAAGTGTAAAAACATTACCCGGCTCTACTTAGCCTTAAATCGTAAAATAGCTCGAAACAAATTAATCCATTATAACTTACTAATCATATAAAAAAATTTGAAATGTTCGAAGATTTAACTCTTCTCAATTCCTGACATTCGCTACTTTCATACGGGGGAGGTCTCGCAAGCGAAATTCAAACAAGGAACCCTCTCAATACACTACTGTATAGCTCTGTCGGGGATTGAGATCAGTTAGACCAGGACTAAAGTTTTAAAAATATTTGAATCATTTTTTATATTGCCCGAAGGCCTATAAAACAATTGTAATATTAAAAACAGTTTATGTCTTTCGACATTCCAATCAAACACCTTATGCCCAAGACACAAGGCTTCAACAATTTCCATTCTCCTACCAACATTCTAATTCTCAATACGCACACCACCATGAGCTAAAATTTCTATCTCAACAATGATCCCGCTAAACCCTGAATCTCTTCAGTAACATGAATCCCTTGCATCATAACAAAACATTGCATTACGCTAGGCCCTTCCATAACTGGAACATTACAAATACATAAGTTTAGCACAACTATAAAATGATAGCTTTACCGTTACTACTCAACAAGTTTCAACGGTTCCTACGTTCAAAACAAAGTCGTAACTCTCTACTAGCACATCACAAGATAATCTATTCTCCCAAAAGATATCGTCCAAATGCCCCACTTTCTCACTCCTCCATTCCAGGTTATTCCATATATAACAGGGTTATAACAACTAACCACTCATTAAAATCTTACTTACGATACTCCCAATATCCCTCAAGACATAACCTGTCCACAAAGGAAAAATATAATTTACATAATACCTCCATAGTCCGATGGCATCGCTTCATCGATGGGCTCCTGTTCGAAGTTCTCTTGCCCAAACTGGCCTATGATTTGTTGTAAGGGTTGCACATCCAAAACCTCCTCAAAAAGTTGTCCTCTACCTCTTTAGGGACAATCCCTCTTCCTATGGCCTATTTCTCTACAAAAGAAACATTTACCGGCTCCCTGCCCATCCTGAGGAACAAAATGCAGTTGCGACCCTTGATGATCCTACTGATACCATCTTGCTCATGTAATACCCCGTATTTTTATGCTATATTAATTTGGGGATTTATTAAATTTAATGAGATATTAATTTAATATAAATCCGGAAATTAATCACTTTATAATTATTAACGTGATGTGAGTTAGTAATTATGGGAAACTTGTTGTTGAATATTACTAATGAGTAAAGTAATATAATATTGGTTCTATTAAATGTCAAGAGTGAATAAAATGATAGTTTTGGAAATTTGAGTCGGGACGCGCCCGTGTCGCGTCGGGACTAAATATTGATTAATAAAAGTGGAATATTTTTAAGTTATCTGTATGGTCATTTTGAGTACGCCAATGTGTCCGAAAGGGTCGAGATAGTCAGAAAAGTGTACTCGGGGGTTTAGTTTGGGTCTCGGGGCGTTTTTAGGCCTATTTAACACCCCGGGAGGGCATTTTGGACATTTTGCATTTTTGGGTAATTAAACCCACGAAAATTATTAGGCTATATCAGCCATTTATAAGAGTCCTTTAGGGTTATCAGACTCAAAACCTTAGAACGTCCATAGGAGAGGGAAGGAGAAAGCTTTCCAAGCAATCCAAGGCCAAAAAGTCACCCGATTACACCGCCGCCACCACCAACACGTAGATCGCGCGACGGGGAACGCAACCACACCAAATTCGTCATCAAATCAGAACTTTGAAATTTCCAGGCAAGTATATATCTTGCTTATTTTCGTTAATGCATCGTTCATGTTAGTCTAGGGTGATTAGGATGAGTTTGGTAGAAGAAAATTCATGTCGGAGATAGGAAAATCGCATGTAGTGACGATTTGAATGATAATCTGGAAACCCCTTCACATGTAGAGGCTTAACCATGAATTTATGATGAATTAGGAGTAGAAATTTCTGGGAAAATACTGATTAGAACCATGTTTAATAAATTCTAGGGTTCTTGAGTTTTATATGAGTTTTGGCCTATTAATCTATGGTTATTGATGGAAAATTGCATGCTTTACGTGAAAGATGTATAATATGGGTGTATACTGATTGTAGTACGAATTTTTGGGCGATTGGGAATGAAAAATCTGGATTTGGATGAGGTTGTGTGTTAGAACCCGTAACTGGTTTCCTACAGAATTCGCCATACCTGCTTGATCGATCGATCGAGCCTAGAGCTTCGATCGATCGAGCCCCAGACCTCGATCGATCGACCCCTCATGGCAGACTCACATTTCCCCTTTGAAATTGTTAAATTCAAATTAAATGAGTGAAAATCTTTGGGCACCCTTATTAAAATACTTTGGAAGATAAAGGAGACCAGTAGGACTTATTAACAACTATGAGACCTTTAATCTAATACGAAATTTACATTTTTGGGATGCTTATACATAAGGGACGATGGGGTTGTGTATTTAAGGGAGAGACGCGTAAAATAGCTACGTTGGAAAATAGATGAGTACCTACTGAATTCTACACTTGGGAGGATATAGTCCATGAGTGTTACGTATTGAGTTGGAAAAATCCCTCAAATTAAAGTTAAAGACGAACCGTTATACGCGATAACTAATAATGTGAAAATAAGGATAAATGTCGTGATTATGGGTTATGAGATGAACCTAAATTTGATATGGCAAAAAGTAGTATATTTATATGACTGTGTGTATGCATAGATTATATACGTGTGGAAATCAGGCCCGCACTACTTGCTATCCCTGAGGTTACCGCGTTGGGACAGTCTTATCTCGAATGGGCCTTCATGGGGGATATTGACTCGTACCCTAGAAGATAGGAATCCAAGGTACGGGCTATCGGATCGATAATCGGACGGTCCTAAGAGACGTGAGGGTATGTATTGACCTCTTGGACTTGGATATTATGCTTCGCCTCAATATTGTTTTTGTTTGTGTTATTACAGTTCGAGAGTGATTTCGAACTTGTATTTCCCTTAGTACGATTGATACGGGGTTTGGATAGCAGAGTATGCCTGCACCATAATTTTTATATGGGGTGCTGATAGAATATATATATTATGCGAGTATTTAATATATATATGAATTTCAGAAATTTAGAATTTCCTACTGTGTTTATGGTAAGTAAGAGATGAGTAATGATTCCAATTGAGAAATACCTGTTTCGAAAGTATAGTATATTTCTGGAAAACTTTATTAATAAATAAAGTCAAAAATGAGAGCTTTGTCACTAAATGAAATTTACTTCTTAAACAGTTGAATTGTTTAGTTTAAACTTTACGAGTAACCTAAGATAAGATGAGTTAAACCATTGGGAAGGTTAGTGCGATAGGTGTGCACATTAGAAGAGAGGTGAGAATTTCTCAAGAGAGTGTCGCACTAATATATTGTTGCATTGGCCTGTAAACATTTTAAATACTTGCTAAACAAATTTTAAATCATTTACACTATCGGGCTCTGACCCGTCTCTATTTCTTCTCTCTCTTGTATATATATGTATATATTAGGTGCCCAGCCACAAGGGCGTCTTGCATAGGATCTTTTGGAAGGAACGTGCTGCAGCTTAGGTGGGAGTTGCAGGCCTCTTGCTTAAACGACTTCGTTTATTTGATTCCACTCTTATCATATTTATTCAGTTGGGCATGTGTCGCCCGTTTCCATTATCCAGTTGTTTTATTGGACATTGTGATTCATTTATTTCCAGTATTTTATTCCTTGGGATTTATTATTGTCCGGATGTTTTCATTTGAGTATTAAATGTTGGATTCATTTAGTAGAATGTTTAATTATTGGATGGTTTGTTCCAGTATGGTTGTTGCGTGATTCTTTAATTATGAATAATGTAAAGATTTAAATGTTGGTTTATATAAAATAAAATTCGAAAAGTAAAGTCTAAAAATGGTTTTGACACTTAGCTTAATTATTTAGGGTGTTTAAATTGGAAAAGTATTTTTCAACAGTGATGCTAAGAATGAACCAACTGTTCACCTTGATTTTAATTTAATAAAGGAGTGATCGCCCGGTATTTAATTAGGCGGGGTGTCACAGCTCCATCGGTATCTTCTTCTCCAGACTTACTTGATGAACCCGAGTCTCTAAATTTCTTACCCCCTTGCGAACGAAGACGCTATTCCTGACACTGTAACAATGTCGCATTCACTACCTCGGTAAAAGTCAATAATGATGGGTTCCCTAACAAGTGCTGCCGAATTCACCATTCTAAACCTCCCACGAACTTTTATATTCACTTTTCCTCTGTATTTACCTCACTGGGCACTAAAATTACCAATCGAGTAAATTCTTCTTCGTACTCAACCACCGTTCGATCACCTTGAAATACATCCAGCAATCTCCTCCTCAATTGCGTCTGGATCACGAAAGGAAAGTACTTTCGGTCAAAGCATTCCCAAAAATCTGCAATGGGCATCGCATCTCTCTACTCCGATGTGGTGATTGATTCCCACCATTGGAGAGCAGCACCCATTAATTTAAAGGTGGCGAGTAATAGCTTTTGCGCCTCATTGCATTCAACCATTCGAAGGTTCCTTTCCATACACCTCTTCTAACGACTTGCAACCATCGCATCAGTTCCCCCTGAAAATTTTAGAGGTTGTCCCTTTCGAAAAGCTTCCCGTACTCTTTCCCATATAGATGGCCCTGGGTGGGCTTGGGCTACTTGAGCTGCAAGTTGATGTGCCATCGCAGAAATAGCAGCAGTTACTGCTTGTGCCATAATATTTGCAACTTCAGATGTGGTCACAGTCCCTTGAGGCATTTAGGGTTCCATATTCTTAGCCCCTCTGTTTTCTTGTCTGGACGACATCTCTTTGGTGACATATGAAACAAGTGCAACTGTATCAGAATGTCGTTCAAGTGATTTCACATCGCAGAAGAAAATATAGACGTAAAGAACACAATAGTCCTAATAATAGGGCTCTACTCAAGAATGCTTATGGAAGAATGCAGAAAACCCGTACATATCCTAAAGACACTAGAACCTGATGCTCTGATACCACCTGTAACACCCTGCTTAAAATAATAACGGGTGGCTAGCCCTATACTATAATTAATCAGGAATCTCAAGTGGATCATTCTCAGCATCTACTGTCGATACCAAAATAACCATAGCTAACTACCCAAACTATAAAAAGCGGGTGCCAAAAAAATTAAGACATACAATAAACATCAACCAGCCTACAACATAATAACTAGTGAACATGATAATGTACACACACATGCTAAGATAAAAGGGAATAGTTCTATAGTATGCCAGAAATACACAAAAGGAAATACCCGAATATGATGTCGGGTCACAGACAATACAGCAACCTGAGGAAAGAAATATAAAAGTGCTACAAACACAACCCTTGGGTGTAAACCCGATACACTAACTGAATCCTAAATTAGATTTTACAAAAAATAGGAAATGGCTATAACAAAAATCCCACAACAGTTCGCATATGCTACGGCTCTATGAATACTGGATAGAAAAGCATCATTGTCGTCCTTGCGGAGGAACACCTAAAATATAATATAATATAATATATATAGCAAGAGAAAAATATAAACGGGTCAGAGCCCGAGGTGTGAAAACATTTTAGCAAGTGAATTAAATGCATAATAATTATAAATGCACTATAACATGATTAAAGGGGGGTCTCACACTCCTGGAAATCAACCTCACCCCTCAACTAGAGCGCGCACCTAAACATATGCACATGGTCCTTAAATAACTACCCAACACGTTCCAGGGACAATCCAATCTAACCTACGCCTAATCCACTCTCGCGTAACCCATCATCGAAAACATAAACATAACTTCCTATTCTACCCTAACCCAAGTGTGCATTTGAACTTATGTTAACACACACACACACATATATATATATATATATAACTCTTACTAGAATTCATCGGATTCTAATTATTAAGTTAACAAGTTATTAGCATCCAAATGCTAAGGACTACACTTCTCCCAACTCTCAACATTCCACTGCGTTTCGTGTGTGGAACGTCTCGCAAAGTGAAATCCAAACAAGGAACCCCCCTAATACACTACTCCTTGACAATGTTGATCGTCGACATCCATTACGCCCTAGGTTCACAACGCATATAACATCAACTTCTTATTTAGAGTATTACTCTAGTTATTCTCATAAAGCATTGTTTCGCTATAACATATAAATTTGAGTACTAAGGACTAGACTTCTCCCCACTCCCAACATTGCACTGCATTTTGTGCGTGGGACATCTCGCAAAGCGAAATCCAAACAAGGAACCCCCCCCCCCCCCCCCCCCGATACACTACTCCTTGACAATGTTGGTCGTTGAGATCCATTACGCCATCGGTACCCAACACATAATTCGACTACTTATTGGGAGAAACAATCTCTAATTACACAAATAAGATATTGCACCGCACCTTTAGGGTCTATATAACATTACTCTTGTCATAAAGCACAATCATTCAACCCTAACAAGCACGTACACATAACGCACTTAGCGTACATATAAATATCCAAAACCCAATCACTTATGGATATAAAAATACTTCACATTGCTATCATCATCCAGGAATTACTCACTTTATCCCGGGTTACCAATCACCGGATTATTATCACACCACCCTGGTAATAAAAACAAATCACAATTTATAGGAAGCGGTCATAGTTCTGAACCTGAAAGTGAGAACGAATCATACCCAAGACTTCTCACTGTGACACCCCGACTAATTAAATACCGGCTAGCTACTCCTTTATAAAATTAATTCAAAATGCCAAGTTGGCTCAGTTAATAGCATCACTGTCGAAAACATTTTATTATTACTAACCACCTAGTATTTAAAAAGCAAGTTGCCAAATTTTAATTTAAGTCTGATTAACATGCAACAAGTGTAAAGAAATAAATAACACCATTCACCATACTGAAGTAAAATGAATAACCATCACAATAGAAATAAATAACGTCTGGAGGAAACCCCTCACTACAATCCCATACTGAAGATAAATAACTGAAACTGAAATACTACATGCTAAAGTCTGAAAACTGAAATGTAAAAGATGCTCTAAATAGAAATGGGCAACATGCCCTACAACTGATAGATAGTGACTCTGGAATCCAAAAGATAGAAGCGTCTATGAGCAAATCCCTGTAGCTTCCACAAACAGCTACAGCTCGTCACCTGAATGAGTACCTATGCTTGGTGTCCTTGTGGCTGGGCACCTAAAATGGTTTTACAAAGAAAAAGAGATTTGAAAAGCAAACGGGTCAGAGCCCGAATGTGGAGTTATATTTTAAAAACCTGCAAGTGCTTTTAAAACATTTAAAACATTAAATGCAAAGTACATGTTAGGACGTGCACTCACATTATATCCTCACCCCTCGTCTAACTGTGCACTCCTAACGCAAGTACCCATCTATAACTACCCATACTACTAGCTAAGTGACAACATATCTAGCTAGACTGCCAAAGGTCCTGCCCATAGTACTTGGTTCCATTTACATAATAATGCTCGTAATTAAATAGGGGTTTAACGTAAGCTCAGATACTCAATGTGCAAGATATATAACTATCAGTTAACTCGTTATATTTCTCGGAACAATACCGTAATATTTTTACAACATTAACATGAGGATTCCCATTAATATGGTGTATATTATTCATATCATAAATATACAACACAAGCACCCCGCAATCTAAGCTGTAGTGCACACATACTCTGCTATCCATCCCGGTACATCACGTACATAAGGATCACATATTCCGAATCTCTCAGGAATAGTCCAGATAACACAAATCACAAATAGTGGAGGCGAACACAGTCACCATCACATGGGTCACGCACATACCTACGCTCCCATGGTCAGCGGACTTATTAATATCACAATAAGTCTTTCTATGACCTATGTTCATCAAGGTACCAGTCTATATCCCCCCCGTAGGCACACAAGGAATAGAGGGTCCTAAGCGAACGCAACCTCCCGTGATAGCAAGTATGGTAGGTATGTCATACACACAATCCATATACTAATACTAAGTAAACACATATCTTAGTAATACCGTATTTTAATCGTAGTACATATTGCATACTCGTACTAGCTTATACTTATCATAATTCATACTATTCCGGTTTGTAATTATACGCGCCATGATTCATCCTCACATCGTAGTAGACACTCACGTCTCAACCCAAATGGTTCAATGAATATAACTCTAGTATATGATTTACTCATCTCAATAACCCAAAAGTCTCAAATCAATTACTATATCATCAAAGGGATGCTAACTCTACCCTTGAACCAGTTCCCGGAACTCCAAAAGTCAAAACAGTCCAAAAAGGGTCAAACTGTCAACTCGTTAGAAGTCTCGTTCGAACGAGGCTTCGAACGAGTTTGGACTGTCAGGTCGTTAGAAGTCTCGTTCGAACGAGGCTGTTCGAACGAGATCCCAGTTCGTTCGAACGAACTGACCCTTCTAACGATATCTCGTTCGAACGAGATATCGAACGAAAATCCCTACTCGTTAATAACGACTGGTCAACTCGTTAGAAGCTCGTTCGAACGAGCTCGTTCGAACGACCTGGGGGCTGCTTCTAACGAGTGGCCAGTTTCGGCCCAGATTTTTCCCCAATTCGTTTTTTCACCATTTTTACTCCTCAAACCTTTTCTAAAATTCGTTCCAACAATATATTGAGTTCTCTAATCATCCTCAAACATGTTAAGGGGCTATACTAACATCATTAAAGGGTTTAATATCTTCTAAACATCATTAAATCACAATTTCTACAGTAATTCCCAATTTTCTTCAAGAACATAAACCCTAGGTTCTTCTCCTCAAAATTTCCCAGATTTTAATCCGTTAAAACATCACATAGATATGAAATCTCTGAATTTAAATCTTCAAACAAGGGTTCTACATGCAAACCTATCCCAAAATTTAATAACAATCTTCCAATTTCATGGGTTTTCTTTTAACTCTTATATAAGATTGATTCACAAGGTTTCTAACATGGAAAAAGCATTCACTGCATAAGGAATGTAATTTAAATCACTTGCCATGGTTTGATTCCGGATTTGGTGTTGGTTTGATGAAGTTTCTGCAGAGTTTCCTCTCTCTCTCTCTCCTTCTCCAAGCTTTCTTCTCCAAAAAGCTATGGTGGCTAGGGTTTGCTTTGGGGGAACTTATGAAAACCTAATTTAATAAACCTCCGTAGCTTGTTGGTTTAATAAGGGTTGGTTGGGTCAATTCCTTATCAGATTACAACTCTCAATTTTCGTCACTTTTAATTACCCAAAAATACCAAATTACTAAAATACCCTTTAAGTTACCGGTATGGCCTAAAAATACCCCGGGACCCAAACTATACCCCCGGCTAGTGTTTTCTGATTATCTCGACCCTTCCGGACGCGTTGGCGCACTCAAAACGACCATACGGATTTTAGATTTTAAATTTACTTTTATTATCAAAATATTATACCGTGACGCGGCGGTCCCACGCGTCTCAACAAAATTTCCAAATTGCCGTATATAAATCTCACGACACATTTCATAATACCAAATACATATATAATCTTATATGTACATAAACAAATAATCAAATACCAACTCGCATCACATTAGTATTTATACCCCGGATTAATTTCCAATTAATACGCATTTAATTAATTAATCCCAAAAATAAATATAGCCAAAAGTACGGGGTATTACATACTTCCCCCCTAATAACTGAATTTCGTCCCGAAATTCGAAACTAGAAAGTACCTGCTAAAAACAGCTCTGGATAACGCTCGCGCATCTCATCCTCGCGCTCCCATGTGGACTCCTCGACATTGTGATGTCGCCACTGAATACGCACTAACGGGACTATCTTTGACCGCAGTTTCCTCTCGCTTCGGTCCAAAATAGCAATCGGCCCCTCCTCATAAGAGCTATCCGGCTGGAGATCGATGTCCTCCACAGCAATGTGAGAATGAGCCAAATTATCTCTAAGGTATTTCCTCAGCGAGGAAATATGGAACACGTCGTGAATCCGATGCAAATGCTCCGGTAACCCGAGTCTATACGCAACCGGTCCGATTCGCTCAATAATAGGAAACGGTCCCACATACCTCGGTGCCAACTTCCCCTTCTTTCCGAAACGCATAATCCCCTTCATAGGAGATACCCTGAGCAAAACCTGGTCCCCCACTTGGAACTCTCTAAAAAATCTCTTCGCATCAGCATAACTCTTCTGCCTGTCTAGAGCTACCCGTATGCGACTCCGAATCAACTCTATCCTTGCCGAAGTATCCTGAATCACTTCCGGCCCAAGCAGTTTGTTGTCCCCCACTTCCAACCAACATGCTGGGGAACGACAAGGCCTACCGTACAAAGCCTCAAATGGAGCCATGCCAATCGTGAACTGATAGGAGTTGTTGTAAGCAAACTCCACCAGTGGAAGGTACTGCTCCCATCCACCCCCGAAGTCAATAATGCACATGCGTAGCATGTCCTCCAACATCTGATTGGTGCGCTCTGTCTGTCCATCGGTCTGCGGATGATAAGCCGTACTCAACCGCAATTCCGTGCCCATGGCCTCCTGGAAACTCTCCCAAAACCTCGAAACAAATATCTTGTCTCTGTCAGACACGATATTCAGGGGCACACCGTGAAGTCTCACAATCTCTGAAATGAAGAGTTGGGCATACTAACCCGCAGTGTAATCAGTCCTAACGGGTAAAAAGTGAGCGACCTTGGACAACCTGTCCACAATTACCCAAACGGAGTCGTGGCCCCTCTGCGACGTAGGCAACCCCGTGATAAAGTCCATGGATATGCTCTCCCACATCCACACCGGAACCTCCAATGGCTGTAGCAATCCTGCCGGTCTCTGATGATCCACTTTTATGAGCTGACAAGTGGCGCATTTCGAGACAAACTCAGCGATATCTCTCTTCATACCGCTCCACCAATACTGCCGTCTCATGTCTTGGTACATTTTGTCCCCTCCGGGATGTACTGCGAACCGTGAGCCGTGCGACTCTGCCATCACTTCGTGCCGCAATTCTTCCCCTTCCGGAATTACCAATCTCCCATTGAAGCGCAATCCCCCGTCTGAGCTAACGGTATAGGACTCGGCTCCGTCTGTAAGTAATCGAACTATCTGTTCCTGACAGAAAGAGTCATTGGCATGTGCCCGTACTACCTTCGTAACAATCTGTGGTGTTACGGTCATCACAGACATGAAAGATCGGGCCACTGCATCCTGGTGTCCCAATTCCTTCCACTTAGCTTTCCACACCTCTGCCACCTCATCTGCTGGCCTACGGCTCAACGCGTCTGCTACCACCTTAGCCTTACCCGGGTGGTACTGGATGTCGAACTGGTAGTCCTTCACAAACTCAAGCCACCTACGCTGCCGCATATTCAATTCCTTCTGCGTGAACAGATACTGTAGTGACTTGTGATCCGTGAACAACTGAAACTTCTCCCCCAAAAGATAGTGCCTCCAAATCCGTAAGGCAAATACCACTACTGCCAACTCCAAATCATGCGTGGGGTAATTCTTCTCATGAGGCTTTAGCTTACGGGAAGCATAAGCTATGGCCTGTCTCTCCTGCTGTAATACACCTCCAAGCCCTTGCAAAGACGCGTCGGTGTAAACCAAATACTCAACTCCCGGTCTCGGCAATGCTAACACAGGTGCTCAGGTCAACTTGTCCTTCAATTCATCGAATGCCAACTGACAGGCATCACTCCAGATGTATGGCACACCCTTACGAGTAAGATGTGTCAAAGGACCTGCTATCTCCGAGAATCCCCGAATAAATCTCCTGTAGTATCCTGCTAAGCCCAAGAAACTACGAATCTCCGTTGGTGTCGTGGGCTGTCCCCACTCCCTCACCGCTGATACCTTTCCCGGATCAACAGATATCCCTTGGTCGGAAATAATATGACCCAAGAATTGGACTTCCTTCAGCCAAAACCCGCACTTCTCATATTTTGCATACAACTCGTTCTGACGGAGTGTCTGCAAAACCTGCCTCAAATGCTCGGCGTGTTCCTCCTCTGTCTGAGAGTAAACCAGAATGTCATCAATGAAGACAATGACAAACTGATCTAGGAAATCCCTGAACACCCTGTTCATCAAGTCCATAAACACTGCTGGAGCGTTGGTCAAGCCGAAAGGCATAACCCGAAACTCGTAAGAACCATATCTCGATAAGAACGCAGTCTTCGAGACATCCTCCTCCCTGATACGCAACTGATGGTATCCCGACCTCAAATCAAACTTCGAGAAGAAAGAAGCTCCTCTCAACTGGTCGAATAAGTCATCGATTCGAGGCAACGGATACTTATTCCGTATCGTGACCTTATTCAACTCTCGGTAGTCCACACACAATCTCAGTGAACCATCCCTCTTCTTCACAAACAAAACTGGAGCGCCCCAAGGTGAGGTACTCCTGCGAATAAAGCCCTGCCCTAACAGCTGCTCTATCTGATCCCGTAGCTCTCGCATCTCCGCTGGAGCCATACGGTACGGTGCACGTGCTATAGGTCTCGTACCCGGTAGCAAATCTATCACGAAGTCTATCTCTCGACTGGGTGGTAAGCCTGGTATCTCCTGAAATACATCTGAATACTCCCTGACAACCGGGATCGAATCCAAAGGAATCACAACCTTCTTAGAGGTATCCTCCTCAATGTAATACAGATGAGCGGTCGATCCTCCCTCTGGGCGAGGCATCGCCACTATAAACATCTCCTGCCCCGGAATGGCAAAAACAATGCTCCCGCTGAAGCAATCAATCATGGCCCTATATGATACGAGCCAGTCCATACCGATGATCACATCGTGAACATGCATGTCTAACACTAACATGTCCGCAGGCAATACCAAACCACCAACCTCTACCCCCACTCCCCGGCATATAAAGAAAATAAGTGACCCACTCCCTAATGGTGAGTCGACACACGTCACTGTGCTCTCTGCCGTAGCTAACAATCCTAAAGCCTTCGCGAAGTGTGTAGCTATAAAACAATGTGTAGCACCCGTATCAAATAACACCCGACCCATAGTGCCATGGATAGGAAACGTACCCTCGATCGCGGGCGGTGCCTGTGGAACTGCAGCCTGGTGAACGTTGTAGACACGTCCATACTGTAGCTGCCCCTGCTGAGCTGGGACTGCTGGAATGGGTGGCAAAGCTGCCATCTGTGGCGGTGCAGGAAGAGCGGCGGGAAACATAGGCCTCTGTGGCTCCTGGCGAGCACCCTGCTGCTGCTGCTGTGGGGCCCTGCCCCTATCAGGACAATCCTGCTTCTTATGGCCAGTCTTGCCACAAGTAAAGCACTTCCCTGGGAAGTTCCCTCCCCTCTGCCCCTGTTGTCCCCGACCCTGGTGGCCGTTACCATTCCTCCCTTGGCCCTGCTGGCCCTGATGAAACTGCTGCCCATTCTGTCCCTGTTGGCCCTGATGGCCGTTTGGACCCTGATGGCCCTGGCGGAAACCTCCCTGACCCTGCCTGTAGTTCCCTGACCGGAACCTCTTATTATCCCCCTGCTGGGAGCCCTGCTCACTCTGCCTCTGCCCCTGACCCGATTGTGCCCCGCTGGCACTATGTCCTCCAGTCCTGCCCTGATGGCTAGACTCCCCCGACCGCTTGCCCTCGGCCATATGAAAACGGTGGTCCTGGCAGTGTAGTAATGCAGCGTTAACCACATCAGAATACGTGGCCAACGATAGGTTCCCTAGCAAATGCTGACGGATCCTCCAATTCAACCCATCAGTGAACTTCTCTATCTTCTTCTTCTCTGTTGGAATCTCGTCTGGAACGATATTCAACAGGTTAGTGAACTCGGCCTCATACTCGGCCACTGTCTTGCCCTCTTGCTTCAAACTCATCAGCTTCCTCCTCATCTCTGTATGAACTGCGGATGGGAAGTACTTGTGATCGAACCGCACCCAGAACTCCTGAATCGTGAGGGTATCCCTCTCCTCCGCGGTGGTGATAGACTCCCACCACTGTAGTGCAGATCCCACTAGCTTGAAAGTAGCTAGCACCTGTTTCTGAACGTCAGTGCACTCATGCATCCTCAAATGCCTCTGTATGTCCTTCCTCCATTGGCTCGAGACTACCACGTCTGAGCTACCTGCAAACTCCGGCGGATGCGCTTTCTGAAAAGCGTCACGTACACGCTCCCAAGCAGACGGGAATGCATTAACCTGTACTGGCGCGGCAACCGGCGCCGGTGGTGGTGCCTGCTGAATAACGACAATCGCGGCATTTACCGTTTGAGCTACTATAGCTGCAACCTCAGCGGCGTTCAACATGCCCTGAACTGGAGCGGGCTGGGGTTCGGGCACTGCATTCCTGGGAACTCGTCGTGCACGTCGTGGAGGCATCTGAAATAAGAATGAAGTTTATAAGTTCACGGTTTATAAACTTAAAATAGCTGAAGAACGAAGCATACACAAAAAGAATACAACAATCCTAAAATATAGGGCTCTATATCAAAGAAACGTAGCGGAAACATAATAGCCGTACAGATCCTAAAGGACACTAGAACCTGACGCTCTGATACCACCTGTGACACCCCGACTAATTAAATACCGGGTAGCTACTCCTTTATAAAATTAATTCAAAATGCCAAGTTGGCTCAGTTAATAGCATCACTGTCGAAAACATTTTATTATTACTAACCACCTAGTATTTAAAAAGCAAGTTGCCAAATTTTAATTTAAGTCTGATTAACATGCAACAAGTGTAAAGAAATAAATAACACCATTCACCATACTGAAGTAAAATGAATAACCATCACAATAGAAATAAATAACGTCTGGAGGAAACCCCTCACTACAATCCCATACTGAAGATAAATAACTGAAACTGAAATACTACATGCTAAAGTCTGAAAACTGAAATGTAAAAGATGCTCTAAATAGAAATGGGCAACATGCCCTACAACTGATAGATAGTGACTCTGGAATCCAAAAGATAGAAGCGTCTATGAGCAAATCCCTGTAGCTTCCACAAACAGCTACAGCTCGTCACCTGAATGAGTACCTATGCTTGGTGTCCTTGTGGCTGGGCACCTAAAATGGTTTTACAAAGAAAAAGAGATTTGAAAAGCAAACGGGTCAGAGCCCGAATGTGGAGTTATATTTTAAAAACCTGCAAGTGCTTTTAAAACATTTAAAACATTAAATGCAAAGTACATGTTAGGACGTGCACTCACATTATATCCTCACCCCTCGTCTAACTGTGCACTCCTAACGCAAGTACCCATCTATAACTACCCATACTACTAGCTAAGTGACAACATATCTAGCTAGACTGCCAAAGGTCCTGCCCATAGTACTTGGTTCCATTTACATAATAATGCTCGTAATTAAATAGGGGTTTAACGTAAGCTCAGATACTTAATGTGCAAGATATATAACTATCAGTTAACTCGTTATATTTCTCGGAACAATACCGTAATATTTTTACAACATTAACATGAGGATTCCCATTAATATGGTGTATATTATTCATATCATAAATATACAACACAAGCACCCCACAATCTAAGCTGTAGTGCACACATACTCTGCTATCCATCCTGGTACATCACGTACATAAGGATCACATATTCCGAATCTCTCAGGAATAGTCCAGATAACACAAATCACAAATAGTGGAGGCGAACACAGTCACCATCACATGGGTCACGCACATACCTACGCTCCCATGGTCAGCGGACTTATTAATATCACAATAAGTCTTTCTATGACCTATGTTCATCAAGGTACCAGTCTATATCCCCCCCGTAGGCACACAAGGAATAGAGGGTCCTAAGCGAACGCAACCTCCCGTGATAGCAAGTATGGTAGGTATGTCATACACACAATCCATATACTAATACTAAGTAAACACACATCTTAGTAATACCGTATTTTAATCGTAGTACATATTGCATACTCGTACTAGCTTATACTTATCATAATTCATACTATTCCGGTTTGTAATTATACGCGCCATGATTCATCCTCACATCGTAGTAGACACTCACGTCTCAACCCAAATGGTTCAATGAATATAACTCTAGTATATGATTTACTCATCTCAATAACCCAAAAGTCCCAAATCAATTACTATATCATCAAAGGGATGCTAACTCTACCCTTGAACCAGTTCCCGGAACTCCAAAAGTCAAAACAGTCCAAAAAGGGTCAAACTGTCAACTCGTTAGAAGTCTCGTTCGAACGAGGCTTCGAACGAGTTTGGACTGTCAGGTCGTTAGAAGTCTCGTTCGAACGAGGCTGTTCGAACGAGATCCCAGTTCGTTCGAACGAACTGACCCTTCTAACGATATCTCGTTCGAACGAGATATCGAACGAAAATCCCTACTCGTTAATAACGACTGGTCAACTCGTTAGAAGCTCGTTCGAACGAGCTCGTTCGAACGACCTGGGGGCTGCTTCTAACGAGTGACCAGTTTCGGCCCAGATTTTTCCCCAATTCGTTTTTTCACCATTTTTACTCCTCAAACCTTTTCTAAAATTCGTTCCAACAATATATTGAGTTCTCTAATCATCCTCAAACATGTTAAGGGGCTATACTAACATCATTAAAGGGTTTAATATCTTCTAAACATCATTAAATCACAATTTCTACAGTAATTCCCAATTTTCTTCAAGAACATAAACCCTAGGTTCTTCTCCTCAAAATTTCCCAGATTTTAATCCGTTAAAACATCACATAGATATGAAATCTCTGAATTTAAATCTTCAAACAAGGGTTCTACATGCAAACCTATCCCAAAATTTAATAACAATCTTCCAATTTCATGGGTTTTCTTTTAACTCTTATATAAGATTGATTCACAAGGTTTCTAACATGGAAAAAGCATTCACTGCATAAGGAATGTAATTTAAATCACTTGCCTTGGTTTGATTCCGGATTTGGTGTTGGTTTGATGAAGTTTCTGCAGAGTTTCCTCTCTCTCTCTCTTCTTCTCCAAGCTTTCTTCTCCAAAAAGCTATGGTGGCTAGGGTTTGCTTTGGGGGAACTTATGAAAACCTAATTTAATAAACCACCGTAGCTTGTTGGTTTAATAAGGGTTGGTTGGGTCAATTCCTTATCAGATTACAACTCTCAATTTTCGTCACTTTTAATTACCCAAAAATACCAAATTACTAAAATACCCTTTAAGTTACCGGTATGGCCTAAAAATACCCCGGGATCCAAACTATACCCCCGGCTAGTGTTTTCTGACTATCTCGACCCTTCCGGACGCGTTGGCGCACTCAAAATGACCATACGGATTTTAGATTTTAAATTTACTTTTATTATCAAAATATTATACCGTGACGCGGCGGTCCCACGCGTCTCAACAAAATTTCCAAATTGCCGTATATAAATCTCACGACACATTTCATAATACCAAATACATATATAATCTTATATGTACATAAACAAATAATCAAATACCAACTCGCATCACATTAGTATTTATACCCCGGATTAATTTCCAATTAATACGCATTTAATTAATTAATCCCAAAAATAAATATAGCCAAAAGTACGGGGTATTACACTCACCCAGAATAAAATCACGCAATAAATAATGGACGACTATGACCTGGGGACTATACGCACCCTGCTCCTCAATCCAGGGGCCTCACCCACATCGTGAAACTTCCCATAGTAGCACTGGAGGGTACGCTCACACAATAAGTATATATATATATATATATATATATATATATATATATATATATCATTCACACTTGATATATATGCAATCACCTCATATATGTGCAAAACATTACACAAGGTCTATTCATATTGCACCTCATATATGTGCAAAACATTACACAAGGTCTATTCATTATCGCCATCTATATATATATATATATATATATACACACCAAAATATAGTGATTAATCCGGCTATAAGTATATGCATAACTTATTCTAGTCGGTAATATGCTAAGACATTCCCAATTCAGATTACGGTTCAGTTGATCATACGAACCATTAAAGTTATCACATTTGTGATTTAATCCAAAAGTCCAACATCACTAAGCGCATCCTACCTCTTTCTTGTTGACCCATAATTATCTCCAAATAGAAATCTCGATGATAGTAGGATTCCTCACTAGTCGATACGATAATCTTCAATTTGTACTCTCTTGAAATAACTCGATACGCTCCCAATACTTCATCATATGTGAAACTCCCTAAAAGTATCTAAAACATATTTCTCATAGCATATATAAAGGTTCCAAATCGATAAACCCAATCGGAATGGAGCAAAACTCACTCTAGAAAAACCTCGCAAAACAACCGTGTTTTCGAACCAATTTGGTCGCTCAAAGCGAATCGATTCGCCCCTAATGCGAATAGATTCGATCCAAAGGACCTGTAAGTCTGTCTTAGGCCGAATTGATTTGGTCACTCCGACCTATAACTCTGAAACATTTCGAATCGATTCGAAAAAGGGCCGAATCGATTCAGCCTGTTCAGCAGCTACGAGAATGGCTTATTTTCTCCAAAAACCAAAATTTCCAAAAATCACATTTATCATCTTCTATCCATTATTCTTCAGCCCAAACATATTTCTAACATTAAAATTTAAAACTCATACTATTTCTACCCAACTAATTATAACCCTTAAATCTATATATCCACACCTCAAATACAAGATTTACCCAAAATCTAGGTTTTAACATTTTTAACCCAAAAATCCATAATTTTCTCCACAAATCATGAAATAAATGACACGCATGAATTATTTAGCAAGTTTAATCACTTGCCTGAAAGTAGTAGAGGTAATCTTCCTCGAAATCGTGTATTGGCCGAAATTCCCAAGCTTTTCTTCTCTTTCTATTCTTCCTTTCCTCTTCTATCTCTCTCTCTAGGGCATTCTCAATCTCAAGAACGAGATTGTAAATGATAATACACACTTTAAATGACTCGGTTACTTCAATGCGAGTCAAATGAATTTAAAATATTTTGAAACCGAAATAAGACCCAAGTACAGTCATTTCGACTATCTCGATCCATCCGGGATCAACTGTACACTTGGAATCGTTATTCGAAATCCGTTCTAACATCCTCAAATTTTGACCTCCATTGCCAAATTAAAATTCTCCAATTTAAATAAATATTTATTTCGCCCAAAAATAATTAAATTTTCAGTCCAAATATCACGGGGTATTACAGGTCGTAAGAACTCGACACCTTTGTTTACAAAATTGGGACCTTATACTTTTATAAAACTTGAATTTTGAATGATTGTTTGTGTGTCAAAATATTCCCCCGAAAATATTTTGAAAATGAAAGTTTCTCTAAAACTCCATTTTTCTTCAGCCGTGGTTGTAAAAAGGACTTTTGATACTTTAAAATGGGTATTGTTTTTCAAAATGGGGTTGAGGAAAACAATCTACTAAGGGTTTTTTCATTTTTGTGTAATTCTATGTTTTTGGACACACTTTTTGGTGCAGAAAGGTTGTTTTATGGTTGACTATTGTAGGTCCTTATACCTTAGTCATCTTAAGTGAAATCAATGATGAAATCTTTGGTAATTATTTTTTGTAGTTTTTGGGTCTTTAAACCTTTAACTATTAATTCGAGTAAAGGATGAAAGACTTACAACTCTTGATGGCTCTCTTAAGACCCTAGGGACTTTGGGAGCCAAGGATTGAAGCCATGTAACTCCATGAGTCATTGGTCTGATGTATTGTGGACCTCAACCATGTATTTTGAGTCAATGATTCAATCTTTATAACTCATATAGAACATTATATTAAGACACCAGAGGTAACAAATATAGTTGTTCTTATTTCATTTAAGAAACGGAGTACATCAGTAATAATATGTTTTGAGGGTTTATATGTTCCAGGAGTGTGGAAGTTCGTATCCCTCCATGTCTTAGAGGTAGTAACACCCTATCATTTTTGTTCTATACACCACATAGGGGCCTTCCCATTTTGGAAAAGCTTTCATTCATACAAATTTATATCTCTAAGGGTCACCTCTCTCAAGACCAAGTTATCCACCTTGAATTCTCTATGGTGGATCTTTTTGTTTAATTAGGAGGTTATCCTCTACTTGTAGGAAACTATTATAATTAATGCAGATTTTGTTCTTTTCTAACTCATCTAGAGACCTCTTGAGACCTTCATCATTAGCCCCTTGTCAAAGCTGGGGTAACCTATGAGTTGGCAACCTATATTGGGATTACTGCCTTACTCTGAAAGGTTAGGGAGAATGGAGTTTCTCCCACTAAACCTTTGACTGTAGTTCCGTTGGCACATAGTATGCTCAAAATCTCCTCAGCCTTGAGGCTCTTGGCTTTATCTAACTAATATTTTAGGTTGTGGAAGATGGTTATGCTAGTTACTTCAACTTATTCGATGGCCTAAGGATGACCTCGGGAGGAGGAGTGGTTGTTTATGCAATAATCTGAATAAAATTCCCTAAAGGCTGGATTATCAAATGGCTTGCCATTATCAGAGATGATGTCTTAGGGTAAGCCAAACCTACAAATGATGTTCTTCTATATAAAGTTAGTGGTTTTCTTCTTCTTCATTGTGTCTAATGGTTAAGTCTCAACCCACTTGGTGAAGTAATCAATGGTCATAATACATTACTTATTTTATCCTTTATTGATTTGAAAAGGATCTACCAAATCCACTCCACATTGAGAGAAGGGCCATGGACATACCATCGAAACCTTCTTCTCTCCTGGATACTGTGACACCCCGTCTAATTAAATGTCGGATAGCTACTCCTTTATGAAATTAATATAGAATATCAAGTTGGTTCAGTCTTAGCATCATTGTCGAAAATATTTAATTTATTACTAGCCACCTAATATTTAAAAAGAGAGATGCCAAATTGTATTAATTAAGTTAACAATTAACCAAGCAATTAAATCATCAACCAACAATTGCATAGACAATCTCATGTGAATAACCAACGAAATGAAATAAACTAAGTCTAGAGTAAACACTCCAATAACAATACGAGAGTAAAATAAAATCTCGATACAAGAGTCTGAATAAATAAACTGAAAGTCTGAGAATGCTATCTCTAAATGGAGATGGGCGATATGCCCTATCAGATGAGTAACCCTGAATAGAATCAAGTGCAAAACGTGAAGGCATCTAATACCGAGATCCTGTAACCTCCACAGTAACTACAGCATGTCAATGCCATGAAACTCCTATATTTGGCGTCCCTGTGGTTGGTCACCTAAAAGGTTTTACAAGAAAATAGATTTGAAAGAAAACGGGTCACGGCCCGAGGTGGAAACTGTTTAAAAATATAGCAAGTGTTTAAATTACAATATTAAAAAACACATATATTAAACATGTTAGCTGCGTACTCTCACATGAGTTTCTCACCTCTCAACTAATGTGCACGCCTAATGTATACCCTTTACTCATCCTAGTTATGCCGCTAACTAGATAGTCTGTATCACTCCTCCTTTCACATTCTAACATAGAGCATCTACTCGTAACACCCAAATAAGTCATATTCATAACCCAATTTCACATTCATTAAATTACTTATCTCAAGTGTAAATTAAATTCTCACATTTTTAGCCCATTCAAATATCTTAGTTCTTCACATCTACTAAGCAACAGTGAACCAGTCACAATTGTATATATAAATCACTCTCAGTACATATATACATATAAGGCACCCCTAGGCTAAGTTGCGGTGTACGCATACTCTGCTATCAAATCCATGTACATCACGTACTCAGGAACCGTCTCAATACAAATCACACATATTGGAGACGAACATAGTTCACATACCCTTGGGTCACGCACATACCTACGCTCCCATGGTCAGCTGACTTATCAACTCACAAATAAGTCATTCACAGTCCTATGTCCTTAAGGTACTAATCTAAATCCCCCCGAAGGAACACAGAAATAAGATGGTCCTTTTCGAAAACTAACCTCCCGTGATAGCAAGTATGGTAGGTATGTCATACATACAATAATCCAGATACTAAGTAATCACACAACTTAGATAATCATCATATTTATATAGGTATACACCAACCCTATATCTTAAGTCTCATACGTATCATAGTGTCATCTCGAATATTCCACATAATATGATTAGCGCTACAACTCTCGTCGTATGAGTCCGAATACTAAAACCTGCCTCATAGGTTACTAAGTCACCCACTAGTCTCTAAAGTTATCTTAGTAATACTAAGTCCCTATTCTACTGGTCCTAACCTTAAATTAACACTCGTCCACTTTAAATCCCAATTTATATGAAACTTCTAATCGTACCTCACTCGGTAAACAATCATAATTATTCCATTCAATTTCATAATATATAACATATTCCGGGCACTATTTACGATCCTAATTACCTCAATCAAGTCCCACAATCTTTTATAAGTCACACTACAATTTCTTACAAGTTTGGAATTTGACGAAACTTAAAGAAAATACTTCTACAAAAATCTGAAGGGGTCGATCGATCCATCCATCGATCGATCGACATTCTTGAGTCGATAGATCGATCAAACAGGTATCTGCCCAAAATTTCTTAACAGTTACGGGTTTTACCATTTTTACACCCCAAATCCTCCATTACAACGTCCCAATCTCCCAAGTAAGTTTACTAATCATTAAACCAACATATCTATACAAGGTTTAACTTTCAAGAATCATCAAACTATCATAGAACATCATTTTCTTGGATTAAAAGTCATAAATTTCACTACAACCCTAACTCTTCACTATTTCTTCCGTAATCATCATAATCCTCAATTAAATTTCGTGATTCTTAATCCATAATTTATAATTTCGTTCATCAAACATTTCCAGAAGTGCCACTACATGCAAACCTACCCAAAATCAATTTTTAAGTCTCCAAATTCATGTTTTTGCCATTATTCATAAATTGACATCAAACCCAAACTATCATGTAAAGTATATGCCATAAATTATTGCAAGATAATTCACTTACCTGAATTAGAGATTTTGATCCTTCAAAGCAGGCAGTATGGGAGTAATTCTGACTTTCTGATCTATCCGGTGATGGTGACGGTGGTGTAAAAGCCTCCAAGGGTTGGTTCTCTTTTGGGAACTTCCTTCCATTCCTCTCTAATGGTCGTTTATGATTTTTGATTGTGAAACCCTAAGGAACTCAAGTGTTGGATGATATAATCAGTCTAAAATTCATGGGTTACTTTTCCTCAAAAAGTTAAAATGACTAAAATACCATTCTGGGCTGCCGATTAGGCCTAAAATGCCCGGGACGCAAACTAAACTCCCGGCTAGTGTTTTCTGACTATCTCGACACTTCCGGACACGTTAGCGCACTCAAAATGATCATACGGATGACATAAAAATAAATTTCTTTTAAATCCATTAAATCGGATCCTGACACAACTGGCACGCGCGTCCCAACTTAATTATAAAAAATGTCGTATTTTCAACTCACGATAATTTTAATAAATTCAATAATCGCAACTTACCATAATCACTCAGTAATATTCAACATTATCATCATATTTAAATACTAACTCTCGTCTTGCTAGTTATTTAAATCCGAATTAATTTCCAATTAATTATCCCAAATTAATTTAATTAATCCCAGAATTAAAAGCAATTTTATTTAATTAATCTCATAATTAAAAGCCATAAAATTACGGGGTATTACATACTTCCCCCATAATAACGAAATTTCATCCCGAAATTCAAAAAAGTAGGCATACTTGGAAAAATTTGGTAACCTCCAATACCCAAAACAAAATACAAAGAAAGGCTCAATCACTACAGCCCTCGCTTCACAACAAGCTTGTTGAACACTCTTGACGCTTTATCAGTTATAGGGTTACACTTCGATAAATGCACTTCACGCTGTGCTCTTGCTAAACAACATTCGAATAAGAATTGCCTATACATCATTGGCCGCATTATCTCAATATTATTGTGAGTTCGCACCTCACTTCGTATCAACTCCCGCGTTTATTTAAACTCAAATCTCCCCTCCTCGGATCAACCATTAAACATCATACTACTCTTGTCTGTTCTTTGAATCTTTGTTCCCAGTGTTTTGACTTTTACACAAGGGAAAGCCACTTCAGATGGTTGTTGGTTAACCCATTATAGTCATCGGACTCCAACTTCTGACTGATAAAAAATTTGGATAATCCGCTCACCTCTAAGCATCCAGAGGGAGGATAGTAAGGATTACTCACACAAACCTCAATAAGCATCTTGTCCACTATAAATAGGTACGGGTGCTTTCTCACAACTTTCCTATTAGGTAATATCCCCTCCCCATTACCATATTATACTTCATGTACTAAAAATGAAATGATTGCAATGAATCCAAAATTACTTCCATACAGTTCCACCAATCGTCAATCACTTTGCACCTATTACTCAGGCTTTAGGTGATACAACTCTCTCAAAATGAAACTTTACCCACTAAGTCCTTATACCCCATATTGAAGGTGGGTTTCGAGTATCTCATCCTAGTTCGAATTAATACTGGTTAAGGCCACATATCGGCGTGGTCACTATCTAATAGTGTAAATCACCCAAGGATATAACGATTTATTTTCTTCTTGAAAACCCGTTCCACACATTTGAAGGAACTCGTTGCTTATTTATAAGTTGGCAACTCCTCAAGGAAATTTACCAACTTGACTCTTCCATCACTGGAATCGTCGGCTTGATATAAAATTATCTGGCTGATCATCTTACCCCAACCGATATACTACTTACTATACCCCTTTCAATACCGACTTTCGTGTATAATTCTTCCCGTTAAGTGATACTTACTAACCCCCTTCTTCCCTCGGCGTATACCAAAAGTTTCGACCCATGCACTTTTCACCATATTGTGCACATCTGGACTCTTTATACCTTATCAACATCCTCACTCTATTTACGCATAAATCACCCTCAGCATACGATTAGGTGGAACTCCGCACCAAATTATCCATAATAGTTAAATATTTGTCTTCCCAAGGGATACCCTCTTTTTAAATGGCTTCCCACTACCCTTCAACCAATTTCGGACGTGCTACTCCGATCGTGCATGAGTATAATGATTATCATCCTTCTCTTACGGCACTTAATCCATTATACCTCTACTATTTTGTAATATCATTCTTATAAGTATAAATCTCGCTCATCTATGTCTCTTCTTACGGCGATTATCTCATCAGTAAACCAGGGTGTCTACACCCCTTATAACCCGTGCATACGGGTATAAACATCACATACGCTTCATAAGTACTCCAAACTCTTTATTGTCCCTACATTTGCAACATGACCATACCACTTAGGTGTTCTCAATCACCCCCGCATTTGAAATTATAAATCCTCCTAAACATCATTTCATCCTTCAACCCGCCAAAATAAAATAAAATTATCACCACTTCCTCACTAACAACTGGCTCTACTAGACTTATATCGTAATTTACCCCTTTAACTTCCAGTTATAACTACATACTTCCATAATGATCAAGGTACCAAAATCATGAACGAATGGCCAAACATCTCCTTACTACCAACCTTACGCTAAGTTTCATGTGTGGGATGTCTCGCAAATCAAAATCCAAATAAGGAACCCCCCCCCCCCGATACACTACTTGCTAGCATTGTCAATCATCAGAATCCGTTAGGCCCTCAGTCCATATCATGTACCCCTATATTCCCGTCTCTTGACAACAAAGTTACATCTCCTTCCGCAATTACACTTAAACAAGGAACTCCTTCCGAAAGACACTGTCTTATAACATTATTGGTAATCACATTCCATAAACATCAAGCAATTATAATCGGGTTCTCAAAATCCCGTCCCCACACATACAACTATGAGTATTAATATCCATGTCTCTAAAGGGTGATATAACAAGGCACTCTTCTTATTACCACATCCTGAGCGTTAATTGTAATAACTAGCTAAATCTTTCCACTGAATAGTAAACCAAATACACTCCGATTTATATCAATAAAGTCCCTACACATACCGGGAACAAATATTCGAGACCATTATACTTATTGAAGTCTCAACAATACATATATACATATATACAAATATATGAACGCGAGCCCAACCCTCTAGCAGATGGGGCCTCGCCAAAAAAATCATTCTACCCCAAGGTAGTAACGCCGATAGACTTGCAATATCTGCACACTATTGGTTTAAGCATATTATAAAAACCATAATTAGGAGAGTATCATACTCGTATAACACAGCACTAAAATGAGAAATTTCAATAAGGTATGTACTACTAGCGACACATCCATTCATCCTCCGCGGGTTACCCTAAATGTAACCCCACTATACTAGGAAAATATTCACATAAATAATAACATTATTGATAAACACACTAAACTCGACTCTCATGCGAATATAGCAATAAAATATAGTAACTTATTCCTGGCACATACAACACGCAACATCATTTGAGGATATAACTCATACTTCTATCTTGCCAATCGCCCTGGATGCTCAAATGGTTCCTGGACTTAACATACTTGTTCGTACAGAACCGAAAATTTCAATAACTATTACCCTTGCTAGGCACCATACCCTTATCCCTGTAGTTACTTCGGGAGAAATTTTAACGCACAGGTTTCACTCCCCACAAAATACCTCTACACATACTCCACTTATCTCCGGTCACATTGGCCATGTTAGGGTTGTCCTTCTCTCATGCGTTAGTAGTCTCAACTCAGATGACTACCTCTATTGTTTCCTCAGCTTTGATGAACCTAAGGAATATGCTACTGGCATCGACAACTCTTACTAAAATTACCATTGCTCAGTAATAATTCAACTATCTGAATTATTTAAACGGGTCCCCTGATGGGTCTATTTAAACGGGTCCCCTGATGGGTCTCTTCCTTGTGGTGCTTCACCAACACCGTTTCCCCCAGTTTTACTCTCTGAAAAAAGTCTTCGATTCTCGTAGCTCCCCACACAAGGAAGCGTTTACCTCCATATTAACCAATCGCATCATTGTTACCATCTGCATTGACCGTCCAAGTAGAATTCCCCAGAAGTGCTAGAAATTTTCCTTGTAAGTTAATTTTCCCTTTTAATGTCCTTTTCTCCATTGCACCTACTCCATTCGGTGTAAGGTTCGCTAATTAATTAAATTTATTTTCACAAAGTGACCTCTGTCCGACCCTCTTGTGTAAGTTCAGAACAACGTCCATCTTATCCTGAATATCTGATGAAGGAACTTATGGTCAAACCATACGTATGCGCTTTCTTTTGACAAAACATTCCACTTCTAAGCGTGGTGGTTGCCTCTCACCATTGTAACTCTGCACTTACGAGCCAAGAAAAATTTTACCCAAAATTTTCACTTCCGATTTGCCATACTCCGATAAATGCCCAAGCCTTTGGATATTTTACCTTCATTGGCTAACACACGCCATTTTTGCATTTCTAGAATTTTCACTGCTGGTTCTCTTCAATATTTCATCTGACTCTCTCCCATTCCAACCTTACTGGGTCAGTTTAATTTGACCCCACTTTTTACTATAGTGGTTCCTGAAAGTCATATGTTGTGCCTTAGCCGTCTTTACCGTTCTGGCCTTCCGTGCCATAATAGGGGTGACCTCAACTACGGTCATTATTCTTGAATATATCTTATAACCTCAACTGAGCTTTGCCTCCTGCTGTCCATCCAACTCGCACGACATACTGCATTGTTCGGCACACGAACACACCCGATTGCAAATAAGATTCACTATCATAAACATTATAGCAGGAGAACGAAACCTCACCAAAGAAATCAACAACCCTAAACATAGGGCTCTATATTAAAGAAAGCTACGCTGGAAGCATAATAAGCAACACAGATCCGAAAGGACACTAGAACCTGGCTTTGATACCACCTGTGACACCCCGTCTAATTAAATACCAGGTAGATACTCCTTTATGAAATTAATACAGAATATCAAGTTGGTTCAGTCTTCGCATCACTGTCGAAAATATTTAATTTATTACTAGCCACCTAATATTTAAAAAGAGATATGCCAAATTTTATTAATTAAGTTAACAATTAACCAAGTAACTAAATCATCAACCAACAATCGCATAGACAATCTCATATGAATAATCAACGAGATGAAATAAACTGAGTCTGGAGTAAACACTCCAATAACAATATCAGAGTAAAATAAAATCTCGATACAAGAGTCTGAATAAATAAACCAATAACTAAAATAAAATTGAAAGTCTGAGAATGCTATCTCGAAATGGAGACGGGCGACATGCCCTATCAGATGAGTAACCCTGAATATAATCAAGTGCAAAATATGAAGGTGTCTAATACCGAGATCCTGTAACTTCCACAGCAGTTACAACACGTCAATGCCATGAAACTCTTATGTTTGGCGTCCCTGTGGCTGGGCACCTAAAAGGTTTTACAAGAAAATAGATTTGAAAGCAAACGGGTCAGGACCCGAGGTGAAAATAATTTAAAAATATAGCAAGTGTTCAAATTAAAATATTAAACAACACATATATTAAACATGTTAGTTGCGTACTCTCACATGAGTTTCTCACCTCTCAACTAATGTGCACGCTTAACGTATACCCTTTACCCATCCTAGTTATGCCGCTAACTAACTAGTCTGTATCACTCATGCTTTCACATTCAAACATAGAGTATCTACTCGTAACACCCAAACAAGTCATATTCATAACCCATTTTCACATTCATTAAATTACTTATCTCAAGTGTAAATTAAATTCTCACATTTTTAGCCCATTCAAATATCTTAGTTCTTCACATCTACTAAGCAATAGTGAACCAGTCACAAGTATATATATAAATTATTCTCAGTACATATATACATATAAGGCACCCCTAGGCTAAGCTGCGGTGCACGCACACTCTGCTATCAAATCCATGTACATCACGTACATAAGGATCACGTGTTCCGATTAACTCAGGAATCGTCTCAATACAAATCACACATATTAGAGGCGAACATAGTTCACATACCCATGGGTCACGCACATACCTACGCTCCCATGGTCAGCTGATTTATCAACTCACAAATAAGTCATTCACGGTCCTATGTCCTTAAGGTACCAATATAAATCCCCCCAAAGGCACACAAAGATAAGATGGTCCTTTTTCGAAAACTAGCCTCCCGTGATAGCAAGTATGGTAGGTATGTCATACACATAATAATCCAGATACTAAGTAATCACACAACTTAGATAATCATCATATTTATATAGGTATACACCAGCCCTATATCTTAAGTCTCGTGCGTATCATAGTGTCATCTCGAATATTCCACGTAATATGATTAGAGCTACAACTCTCGTCGTATAAGTCCGAATACTAAAACATGCCTCATAGGTCACTAAGTCACCCACTAGTCTCTAAAGTTATCTCAGTAATCCTAAGTCCCTCTTCTACTGGTCCTAACCTTAAATTAACACTCGTCCACTTTAAATACCAATTTATATGAAACTTCTAATTGTACCTCACTCGATAAACAATCGTAATTATTCCATTCAATTTCATAATACATAACACATTCTGGGCACTATTTACGATCCTACTTACCTCAATCAAGTCCCACAATCTTTTATAAGTCACACTATAATTTCTTGCAAGTTTGGAATTTGACGAAACTTAAAGGAAACACTTCTACAAAAATCAGAAGGGGTCGATCGATTGATGGAAAGGGGTCGATCGATCCATCCATCGATCGATCGACATTCTTGAGTCGATCGGTCGATCGATCGATCAAACAGGTATATGCCCAGAATTTCTTTAACTGTTACGGGTTTTACCATTTTTACACCCCAAATCCTCCATTACAACATCCCAATCTCCCAAGTAAGTTTATTAATCATTAAACCAACATATCTATACAAGTTTTAACGTTCAAGAATCATCAAACTATCATAGAACATTGTTTTCTTGGATTAAAAGTCATAAATTTCACTACAACCCTAATTCTTCACTATTTCTTCCATAATCGTCATAATCCTCAATTAAATTTAGTGATTCTTAATCCTTAATTTATAATTTCGTTCATCAAACATTTCCAGAAGCGCCACTACATGCAAACCTACCCAAAATCAATTGTAAGTCTCCAAATTCATGTTTTTGTCATTATTCATAAATTGACATCAAACCTAAATCATGTAAAGTATATGACATAAATTATTGCAAGATAATTAACTTGCCTGAATTAGATATTTTGATCCTTTGAAGCAGACGGTATGGGAGTGATTCTTGCTTTTCGATCTATCCGGTGGTGGTGACGGTGGTGTAAAAGCCTCCAAGGGTTGGTTCTTTTTTAGGAACTTCCTTCCATTTCTCTCTAATGGCCGTTTATGATTTTTGGTTGTGAAACCCTAAGGAACTCAAGTGGTGGATGGTATAATCAGTCTAAAATTCATGGGTTACTATTCCTCAAAAAGTCAAAATGACTAAAATACCCTCCGGGGCTGCCGGTTAGGCCTAAAATGCCCCAGGACCCAAACTAAACTCTCGGCTAGTATTTTCTGACTATCTCGACCCTTCCGGACACATTAGCGCACTCAAAATGATCATACGGATGACATAAAAATAAATTTCCTTTAAATCCATTAAATTGGGTCCTGACACAACTGGCACGCACGTCCCAACTTAATTATCGAAACTACCGTATTTTCAACTCACGACAATTTTAATAAATTCAATAATCGCATATTACCATAATCACTGAGTAATATTCAACATTATCATTATATTTAAATACTAACTCTCGTCTTGCTAGTTATTTAAATCCGAATTAATTTCCAATTAATTATCCCAAATTAATTTAATTAATCCCACAATTAAAAGCAATTTCATTTAATTAATCTCATAATTAAAAGCCATAAAATTACGGGGTATTATAGATGCTTTGGCATAAAGGCAAACCTCTGACACTTGTGACCGTACTATAACAAATCCTTGGTTTCCTTCCTCAAAATTAGCCTGATGTACCCTCACCTTAAGACCTTATAGAATAAGGAATTTGGGACTGTATGAACACCATAAACACCTTCATAGAGGTCTTTGAGGGTATAATTGGCCTTTGATGGACTAAGGCATATTTTAGGCACCGACCAATATCCTTTCTTTAATAATATCCCATTATTTATATATCATCTGGAGGCTAGAGATTTTATCCGTTCGACTGTATTCTTGTCCTTAGGAAGGACTCCATCTCTGAGGTAAACATTAATGGTAGTATTCCAATCTGAGCTTTGATAGACCTATGTAATGTTGATATGAAGTTAGGTGATGCTTGGCTACTCCAAGGTAATATTAAAGGGTCCAACCTTATATGATGAGGCTACTCACGTAAGATGGTTAACCTCTGAATTTTTAGCCAATAGGACCCTCTTGATAAAAAAAATATGGGGATTCTCTAAATGAGGTGATTCATAATTACTAAATACCCTGCTAGCTTGTCACCTTTGGCATCATAAACCTCAATGACTTGATTAACCATTAAATGAGAGTCTATAATGGCTTTTACTTCTTATCTTTTTAAATGGATGGTCAAGTCTAAGCTTACCACCAAGGTTTCATACTCGACCTCATTGTTAGAGGACTCAAAACTTGAAACGAAGAGTAATAGACATTATAAATCCTTCTTGGATTACCAAATGATTTATAGCTTGGATGCTTGAGCTGTTGGAAGATCCACTTTCATATAAGACCCATGTTAAAGAGCTCCATTCTATAGATTGGAACACCAATTATTTTAGTTTCTTTACCTTGGCTGCTTACATCTCAGATCTCTTAGATTCTTCCTTTACCTCCTATAGGTTGTTAAACTATGGTAATGAAGGCACTTAAGGCTTGAACTTTGACGTCACTTCGAGGTTGTCACTTATGGGACTAGATGTATGGACTCAAATTCTTGGCTAAAATGATAATGTAGGCGGTGAGTTTCTCCATCCTTAGATACTTACTTTCAACCCCTTAGAGAGCTAGACTGAGATAGTAAATAGGGTGTTGGACCTTAAATTCTTCTCTAATTAGAGATAAATTGATAGTGGTTATGAAGGCAACAAGGTAAAAGTATAAACCTTCTTCGGTGATGTTTTGGGACAGCAGATGTGGGGACCCCAAGTACCTCTTTAGATTCTAAAAATCCTCTTTGGCTTTAGGAGTCCATTCAATGGTCTTCTTAAAGATTTTAAAAAAAGGCAATAATTTGTCTGTAGCCTTTGAGATAATGAGGTTTAAGGAAGCAACTCTCCAAGTTTAGCTCTAGAATTTTTTATTATTCTTGGGGATTTCATGTCGAACAGAGCTTGTATTTTTTCTAGATTTTCCTCTGTACCTCATTTGGTGACTACAAAGCCCAAGACATTACATCCAAAAACCATAAAAGCACATTTATTTGGGTTGATTCTCATCTGATTCCTCATGAGAATGATGAAGGTATCTCTGAGGTTTTCTACATAATTCAGATCTTCCAGTCTTTTGACCAACATGTCATTAACATAAACTTTCATAGTCTTACCAATGAGGTATTTGAAAATGGAGTTCACCACCCTCTGGTTGGTTGCACCTGCATCTTTTAGTCCAAAAGGCTTAACTTTGTAATAGTAAGTACCTTTTCTGTAATAAATAAGGTATTTTCTTTATCGAGAGGAACCATCTTTATTGGGTTATACCCAGAGTAAACGTCCATGAACGAGAGGAGCTCGTGTCCTATTGTGGAGTATACCATAGTGTCAATCCAATATATAGGGTAGAAGTGTTTGGGGCAGGCTTTGTTGAGTTCAGTGAAGTCAAAATGTATTCTCCATTTTTTGTTGTCTTTAGGCATAAGGACCACATTAGAAGGCCATTATGGGTGCTTGACCTCTCTAATGAGATTGGCAACCAAGAGCTTGTCAACCTCATTTGCAGTAGCATAACCTCTTATTTTGGCAAACAAGCTTATGGTTTGGGTCCATGTTGAGGAGATGAAACTAACCTCATGGTCTATCTCGATCATGTCTGAGTGTCTCCAAGAAAATACATCTTTGTTTTCTCTAAGTAAATATATGAGTTCCTCTCTGAGGATGGGCAAGCCAACTCCAATTTGTAACACTTTGGGTGGATCCTCGACATCAATGCAAATAGTTATTAGAACCTAGTTCACCTTTGTATTCCTTCTTTTTATTATGTGGATACAAGGTGTCTACCCTCCTCGGGTCTATGCTTAGGCTCTCTAGATGGATCTTAAGGATTGGTGGAAAATGAGTCAAAACCTCTGTTGGGGCTCTTGATCCCTTCTTTGAACGTTCTAGAAACTCAAACACACTGTAAGAGGTCTCTGATGACTTATTGTTCTCCCTCATGGAAGTATTATAACATTCTTGAGCATTCTTCTGGTCCCCAAACACCTCTACCACTCTTTTGGGATCGGGAACCTCATCACCAACCTTCTTATTGATACCATATCATCTAAGTTATTGAGTGATGGTATACCCAATATCATATTGTAAGTTGTGTGGAGATACCAGATGGTTGTGTAGCAATCATTGGAACCAAAGGTGGGGGTGAGTTACATATCCTAAAGAATAGGTTCTCTCTTCATTGAACTCCATGGGAGGATTGGTAATAGGTTGCACATGCTTTGTGCCAAGGACCATAATTTCAAAAGCCTCTATAAAATAAGATGTCTATAAAGTTCCTGGTGTCCATCAGGACTCTGTTCATATTTGCATTTCCCATGATCATTGTGATTATAAAGGGGTCATTATGAGGCAGATGGACCCTTTCGAGGTCTGTTTTTGGAAATACCATTATTGGAAATCCCTTCGGGGCTTAATAGGGGAGAAAATCATAATTGACTTGAACTCCTTCATGTTGGATGCTTCTGAGGTGGACTTTTCTTATTGTGGTAGAGATCCTACCTTCGACAAATCCTCCAAAAATATTATTGACATCAATTAGAGGGACACCGTCCTTGTTATTATTTGTGTTATTATATTAGCATTTACCTACTTCTTCTTGGACTCAACTACTTTAGGGGCTTACAAATTTGATATAAGACATCTTTCCTTTTTCCTAATTGAGGGGAGGCCAGAGTATGCATTGGCTGAGGTTCCATCCTCCACATTCATATATTTGTGAGCTCTTTAGAACAACTTAGTAATGGATTTGTGGGGCTTTTCTTGAAAGATCTGGACAAGTATTTTGAGGTGAGGGCTAAGATGAAGGTAGCCACATAGATGGAATTAATTTAAGTCATCAACTAAAAGAGCCTATTGGTTGAATATTTTGGCATACTCTCTAAGATATTTATTAGTCTTTTGCTTGAAATGGACGAGGAAAAAGACTAGATTCCTCATATTCTGAGCTCCTATAGAATGGTTGACAAAAGAACTTGCCATCTCAATAAAGCTCCTAATGGTTCTTGGTTTTAGATTAACAAACCAATGCCTATTCGTCCAATTTAGAGTAACGAAAAAAAATCTGCATAAAACCTTGTGTGGGGTGTCTTATAGGAGCATGAGTGATTTATAGGTTTCCAAATTATCAACGGGATCCTTAGAGCCATAATATGTTTCAATAGTATGCAATTTATAATTTAGGGTAAGAGCATAATGTTGATCGTTATTGATGAATGGTGACAATGTCCTTGGAGGTCCAACTCAATGGTGTTAGGAGTTTACGTATTGTACTGGTCAAGAAAATTTCCCAACCAGTCTTGCATCTTCTTAATCTCATTATCCCCAGGCCTATCGACTCTGGAACTATATTAGGATTGATCATTGGGAAGTGATAGTTTGTCCTTCACAAGAATGCGGGTCACTTATCGTATGGGGGCCTAGGCACACCCTTTAGATTATTATCTCCCTCTAAGTGGGTTTCGTGTTTTTCCCTAATAATGTTATGTTCTGTTATGGTTGGTTAATCTAACATCATCATCATCCTTGCCTTAATCCCATCACATGGGGTCATTCACATGGATTCTCCTTTTCCATTCTAATATATTATAATCAATATTATCATTCAATTTTAATTCCTTAAGATCTCTCCTAATAATTTCCTCCCACAATAGTTTAGGGAGACCCCTTTCTCTTTTACCCTACATTTTCAATAATACTCCTCTTGTCATGGATGCATCTATTGATCTACGCAACACATGTCCGTACCATCTAAGTCTACTTTCTCTTAATTTATCGTTAGTGGGAGCTATTCTTAACTTTTCTTTCACATGATGATTTTTAATCTTGTCCTTTCTAGTAATTTATATCATCCATCGGAGCATCCTCGTCTCATTAACATAGAGATTTTGTTCATATTTTTTCTTTAAGGCCCAACACTCCGCTCCATATAATGTAATTGGCTTAATAACTGTTTTATAAAAAAATTCTTTTAATTTATTAGTTATCCTCTTATCACATAACATTCTACTTTCTTGTCTCAATTTCATCGAACTAGTTGATATTCTACTCATAACATCCTCGTCAATATCCCCATTACTTTGTATCACTAAACCTAAATAATGAAATTTATTAGTTTTTTCTATCACTTTTTCTTCAATATTTAACACTAAGCTATCATACGCCTCATTATTAAATTTACATTCCATAAATTCAGTTTTATTTCTACTAATTTTCAGTCCCTCAGACTCTAAGACATTTCTCCAAGTATCTACTCTCATCGTTAAGGTCTCTTTTGAAGTGTCTACTAAAGCTATATCATTCGCAAATAATATACACCATGGGACATTTTCTTGTATTTTCTTAGTAATCTTGTCCAATACTACAGCATATAAGTAAGGACTTAAGACCGATCCTTGATGTAGACCCACTTTAATCGTAAAATTATTAGTTTCTCCACAAATAGTTCTTACTCTAGTCTTTGTGTTATCATACATATCTTCAATAACTTTAATATAACTCATGGGATTTTTTTCCTCCTTAACGCCTACCATATTATATCCCAAGGTACTATATCATATGCTTCTAAATATATAAAGACCATGTGTAAATTTTTATTCTTACTTCTACATTTATCTATTAACTGTCTTCATAAGTAAATATCTTTCGTGGTGGATCGCCTTGGAATAAATCCAAATTTGTTATCCAAAATAGTTTACTCATTTATTAATCTTTGTTCTATAATCTTTTTCCATAATTTCATAGTGTGATTTATCAGTTTGATTCCTCTATAATTACCGCAATTTTGTATATCCCCTTTATTTTTTTATAAACATATTATGGTGTTTTTCCTCCACTCATCTGGTATGTTTCCTTTTCTTAAAATTTTATTGAATAAACATGTTAACCATTCTAACCCTATACTTCCAATGGTCCTCCATATCTCTATGGGTATTTTATCTGGGCCAACCGTTTTATTCATTCCCATTTTTCTTATTAATATATATACTTCCTTTTCAGTAATCAGATATACCATTCATATATTCGTATATATGTTCTCGACATCTTTTTTGGGATATTCTTCATTCAATAATCCTTAAAAATACTCTTCCCATCTATCTAGAATTTCTTTATCGTTAATTAATATATTTTGATTTATGTCTTTAATACACTTAACTGGACCCATATCCCTTATCGATCTATCTCTATTCTTTCCCAATTTATATATCTCCATTTCACCTTCCCTGGTATCTAATTTACTATAAAAATTATCTAGTGCATTTTGTTGCACATTTCTAATAATATTTTTTACTTCACTTTTAAACTTCCTATACCTTTCTAAATCTTCTTTGATTTTTACTCTTTTGACACTATTTAAAACTTACTAGTTTCTTTTGTATTATCTTTTGTACTTCCTCATTCCACACCAAGACTATTTTCTAATTAATCTTTTTTCTTTAGTATTACCTAAAATTTGCTTACCTGTTTTCTCAATATCATTATTTGTTCTTGACCAAATGTTGTTAACATTATCGTCCCAATTTCGTTTCATGTTTAACAGGAAATTCTGCCTAAATTCTATTTTTTTGCATCCTTTTAAATCCTTCCACTTTATATTTTGATAACAAATTTTCTCTTTTTAGTACTTAAATCCTCAAATGGCTAAATCTATTACTAATAAGCGATGTTGATTTATTAATCTTTCACCTGGTATAACTTTACAGTCTTTGCATGTGTTCAAGTCTCTTCTTCTTAGTAAGTCATAATCTACTTGAGTTTTATTCTCTCCGCTTTTAAATGTTATTAAATGTACCTTTAAAAAAATGTGTTTGTCAATGCTAAATCATATGCCTTAGCAAATTCTAAGATAGTTTCTCCTGCTTCATTTCTCTTACCAAAACCAAAAGCTCTGTGCATCCTTGGATAACCATCTCGTTCTACTCCTACATGTCCATTTAAGCCACCTCCTAAAAATATTTTTTTTCATGCATATGAATTTGTTGTAATACTTCATTCAATAATTACCAAAATAGTTTCTTTACATTTTCATCTAACGCTCCTTGGGGGAAGTAAGTACTTATAATATTTAATATTATTTTATCTAAGACAATCTTAATGTTCATTGATCTATCTCCCTATCTTTTAAAATCCACCACTTTATCTTTCATATAGTGATCCACAACAATACCTACCCTATTTTTATGATTACCTTTCCCTCCTGAATAAAATAATTTATAACCTTATCCTATCTCTCTAGCCTTTTCACTCTTCCATTTAGTTTCTTATAGGCATATTATGCTGTTTTTTCTCCGTTTTAAGGTATCCACAAGTTCTTTACACTTGCCAATTAGTGTTCCTAAATTCCACATACCAAATCTAATTTTTTATATGTTATTTTATTTACATTTCTTCTTTTATCAACAGGCCAAAAGACCTTAGGAAGTAGCTTATGGACTTCTCTAAGGGTCCATGAGTATTGGTTTAGGGCTCAAGAAGGACTATAAGGTATAAAGTAGATGAATGTGATCTAAATTATAGATATAATCTCACAAGAGTGGGTTGAGAGAGTATAAAATGATGAGTGAACACTTGTGAACCCCAAAACTCTCAATTCTCTAGAAGTATAATGATTCAAACTTGTCCTTGACTTTTCTCCATCCTCCTTTATGTATACAAACTCTTAAAGAGATAATAAGTGGATTGTCACGACATGGTTATGGTGCCTCTAAGGTCTACTGGTATCAGCAGGGGTAGAGTGTTCGACAAAGGTTTTGTAGCTGTGTAAGGTAGTTTCTAGGTGCATTAAATGCAGAGTCTTCAATGCAAGTGGGGTTGAGTGGTGTCGGTATGTGAAATTGTCGTGTTCTTTTCACTTGCCCTCCAGACTGGTTACAAAAGCTTTATCGAAGGCCGGGGAGATCTGAAATTTCCATGAGATTGCCATAGGATGAACTTGAGGTTATTTGTAAAGGTATACACCTATTTTGAGGGTTAGGTATCCACATAAGGCTATTTCTCTTCAGCATGAGGTCTGCCTTGCTCTTAAGACATGGCGAAATGCTGGTGCTGAGGTTTCTAAGATGTATTGGAATGATCGGTCATTCTAGGAGTATGAAGAGGTGATTGGGGTCTGCTACAGTACTAGGGTCCTTTCTTGAGGGTTGTGGAGGTTTTGGAGAGCCAACAATGGTTTGTGAGAGGTTAAGGTCGACCCTAGGACCCCAGTACTTGTATGAGGGAGTTGGGAAGATTGATGTGAACTCTTAGAATACCAGAGGTAATATATGGTATCATCAATTATGCTCGACATTAGTGAATCTCCAGCCAAATATTATTTGCTTGGCCTTAAGAAAATTCGTGGCTACTATCAACCTCATTTACTTATAGTCATGAATATAAGCCTTATTTTAGACGAACAAGAAATCCCTTAAATCCTTGAAAGAGGCTATGGAATCTTCAATAGCCTTCTTCAAGGGCACAATATGTTCTTCGTTAGTCTTCTTTATGGGATCAACATGTAGATAAGTCAAGGAAGAGATTAAATCTTCAAGGTTGCCAATCTTCTCAGAATCTACCGCTTCGTTTCAACCTCAATGCATTTTTCCTCAAACAGACAGAGAGATTTCATAGCCAGCTTGTATTTCTCCTTAGCTTTAGTCATAACCTTCTCAGTTATTTGAACTTAAGAAACTGCTTGCTACATCTCAGCCTCAAAGGTCGTTGTTATGAACTTCTTTCCTGGTTTAAAAGAAGAAGACATTGCTTCTTCCATCTCAGTCTTATGAGAAGACTCTGCGACCTATAGTTATAGATAGATCTTCTGGTATTTTTTATTGGATGATTGAAGCCTTAGAAACCTAAAGAAGAAAAACGAATAAGTGAAAGAAAATTGTTCAAAGAAAATAGTCGCGGATATCACTTGGAGAACTTAGTATACAGTTTGTTCTCCCTCAATGTCTGTAACACCAATGTCAAATGATGAGTATGTTCCTCCTTCGAGTGTGAGTATATCAAAATGTTATCAATAAATAAAATGATGAATCGACCCAAATACTAGCAAAATACACGATTCGTAAGATCTATATAGATGGCAGGCCTATTGATCAGTTCAAATGACATGACCCGAAACTCATAAGACTTATAACGAGTGAGAAAATATGGTTTTGGAAAATCCTCCTCCCTAATCCTTAATTGGTGATATCCTGTTCGCAAATCGATCTTTGAAAATTACAATGCACCCATCAATTGGTCAAATAAATCATCAATGCGAGGCAAATGATACTTATTCCATATCGTGACTTTATTCAACTCCCGATAATCAATACATAATTGAAACTTTCCATCCTTCTTCTTTACGAATAATACCGAAGCCTCCATGGACATGTGCTCCTCCAAATAAAACCCTGATCTCGAAGCTGCTGTATATGCTCCCGTAACTCTCGCATTTCCACGAAGGCTATACGATAAGATGCTCTCGCGATGGATCGGGTGCTCAGAGCTATGTCAATATAAAAATCTATCTCTCTTATCAGTGGTAACCTCGGTATCTCCTCAAACACGTCCAAAAAAACCTGGACCACTGGGCTAAAATCTAGAGGTATCACAACCTTCTCAGACATAGTCTCGTCAATATAACATAAATGGGTGTTGGGATCCTCCTCAAGTCTAAGCATGGCAATAAGAAACATCTCCTGGAATAGTGAATGTAATTTTCTTCCCTCTATAATTAATCTAGGCATGGCAAGTTTCCAAACAATTCATTCCCAAAACAACTTCATAAGTACCCATATCTAACAACAACAAGTTGGTGGAAAAATATTGTCTGTCAATCTATATAGCAACGCCTCTATAAATTTATTGTAAAGTAGCTCCCCCTCCTACCGAAGTGTCTACATGCATAAAAACCTCAGAAACTATATTTATTATGCTTGGTGTAACACGGAATCCAAAACTAGCAAAGGAATGTGAATCTCCCGTATCGAAAAACATTCGGGCATAACTACCATAAACGTAAAATATACCCTCTATAGTGTGTGGTTGCACTAGTAAGTCCCGTTGGTAGATATTGAACACACGTTCTTGATGATGCTTAGGGCATCCCTACGCCTGATCTCTAGGAAGAGGTAATGTTGGGTCTTAAAGTGCGGGTGGGAGGTCCTGAAACTGAGGTGGGGAAGGAAGTGTTGGTTGGTGCCCCTGCTGAAATTGTGTTAAGTCGACTTAAAGCCCCTCAGTGCATATCTTAAATGAGTGGTCTAACTCCCCACGGGCATAACATGCCCTATCAAAAGGGTGAACTTGCTGGCAATATTTCTACCTCTACTCCTGCCCTTGGGGATTTCCAAACTAACATTGTGCCTAGCCCTACTGGCCATGTCTCATCCGGATCAACTGGCCCTGATTCTGCTGACTCGGAAGCCCAAACTGACCTGAACCAAATAGCCCTGACCCTATCCTCCCTGTTGACAATGGTCATTACCTTTAAATCACTTAAGGGGTTTCTCCTCCTTTGCTAGCAATCTAAGTAATTGTCTAGAGCCTCCCTATGCCCAGGAAGACTCCTCACCCTTTGATACCTTCGACACTTGGTCGAATCCTGATCTCTCTCTCTCTTGGGCTCCCTCTCACTTTCTAAAAAAATTGTGTTGATAATCATAACGTAGTAAAGCGACATCTACTATATGAAGGTTTGTGGTAAACGTTGATTTCACCAACAACAACCTGCTTAATATTCTAATTCAGACCTCTAAAAAATTAATACATATTCACATCCTTGGATCTTTCCACCTCTTGGGCAAAGTGTATAAGACGAGTGAACTCACTCTCATACACAATAACGGTCCTACCCTCCTGCTCGAGCCTGTTAAACTGTGCTCTCAGCTTCCTCTACTACGAAGACGAGAAGTACTTTCCCTCAAGCTTGAACCAAACTGTGATAGATCATCTGAGACCTTTCCTCTGGGGTGGTAACAGTCTCCTACCAATCTAGGGCTTGCTGTGACACCCCGCCTATTTTAACCACGGGTGATCAGTCATTTATCAAAATAAACAGGAATCTCATTTAGTTCACTCTTAGCATCACTGTTGAAAACTTTTTAAATTACTAACCACCTATATTAAATTAAGTCGGTGTCAAATTTTATCTTGCATTAATATAACCACATACGGAAAGATAAAATAACCAAACCATCCACACAATATAATAGTTTGAATTAGACACACGATAAACAACTGAATAAATAATATCGAATAAACCATCAGTTCCCAAAATAAAATCCATCTACGAGTCTAAAGTAATAATCTAAATCCTAATATCGTCTAACAAATAAATAAATAATTGTATTAACTGAAGGGGAAACATGTCCAAATGAAATGTTGAATAGTAAATCCTACACTAGAGATGAATGGCTGAAACGTATACGCAAACTCTTGCAAGCCTCCTCAAATGCTGCAGCTACGCATCCCTGGAATGAATCATCGAATCTAGCGTCCATGTGGCTGGACACCTAAAATGTTTTCAAAAAATACATTTGATAAGGTTTACAGCCAAAAACCTTTTGAAAGTATTTTGCAAGCATTTAAATCACAGCTTAAAAGTAGTTATTAGATACACACGTTAGCTCCTTGTACACTCCCTTAAGTTCCTCACCTCTCATCTAAAGTGCACACCTAATGTCTCGTACCTAGATATGTTACCCAGCCTAACCAGACTATGTATCTAACTAACCACGAAAGGTTTAGCTCCCCGGTACTGCCCATAGGGTACGATACTGTACTACCAATGATTAATATTAATTGCATCTTATTAATGAATCGTTTATTTAAGTCTCTTTACTCAAATTTCATTTAGATATACACAATTTATCGGTTCCACCATCACACATAAGTAGATTCATCACACTTGTATATATAAAACACACTATTTATATATATATATGCTACTATGGCATCGCTGGAATGGCCACCGCGATGCATGCACACTCTGCAATCAAGTCCATGTACCTCTCGTACCATATTAAGGACTATCAGTTCGAAATGTCACCTCGAATCCTAAATTAATCAACACACAATGGAGGCGAACATAGTTCTAAGCCTTTGGGCTATGCACATACCTAATGTACCCAAATTAATTGTCAGTCCCACTAATACACGACATATAGTTACCCGCCCTAAGTTCTATGTTCTGGGGCACACATCCAAACCTCGCTGGAATCGCCAAGGTGGGATCTCCCTCTGCGCAGAACCTCCCGTGATAGCAGGTAGCGTAGGTGTGTTCACACACATAACCAATCACATAGTATGTATTCACACAACCTATATATACATATATTCAGTAGGTATGCACACAACCCATCATATAAACCCGTACGTAGTATTTATCTCTCTCGAATACTCAATGTACAAACGATTCCCACACAATGATTTACCTGTGTTTTTCGAGTATCACTCACTATCCGAAGGGGTCCCACTATCTCTTAAGGTATTTCAGTAGTTCATAAATCCCTATACTACTCGTCTAAGTCTTGGGTTCACTCGTGTTCCCCATGACCCGTTCTAAATTCTCCCAATTTATTAAGTCCCAATTTATGCCCACTCGACCCAAATCTTAATCCCCTCGCTTGGGTCAAGCCCTAGTCCCTATCATAGCTCTACTGGATCTCACTAAGTCCTTACCTATAGTTTAAGAATAAAAAGTCTCCCATTTATTTATTTGTGAAAATAGGGCTTAAATAGGGAAAAATGGCAAAAATCTGGGCAGTCGAATATATTTGGTGAAGAACCCGAATCGATTCGCCTAGTGAATCGATTCGGTCATCAACCCGAATCGATTCTCCCCTGACAGTTTTGTCTTCTTCGTTTTGCTGTTACGAGTTTTAGCCATTTTTATCCAACAAAACCTTCATACATTGTTCCCAAACTCTAACATAATTCAACCCAACATAAAAAAAGAGCATATGAACAGTTTCTGACGAATTTCTAATACTCAAGCATCATTAAATCCATAACAATCAAGAGTTTATCAATGGTTTATCTACAAAACCCTAGTTTCACTTTTTCCATGCATGTTCTTTAAAAACCCAAATTTTAATCTCTCAAAATCTTCTAAATATCAGATTTCGTATTATAAGTCCCATAAATAAAAACTCTAGCATGAATCATAATCATTAAAATGAATTTAGCATATTATTTTATCTCAAATCATATGTTCATGCTAGATTTCATCAAGTTCTACCATGGGTATTATATATTCCTTAAAAACATGCCAGATAAACACTTTCCTTTGCAATAGCAAGTTTGATTTTATTTTTGTGTGATGAAGATGTTCTTCCCTTACCTTCGATCACAATTTCGACAACTTTGGTGATGAGAAAAGGTATTGAATCTCCAAGAACTCTCTTTTATTCCTCTCTAATGACCTCTCCTCTCTCAAGATAGTAGTAACCCTAGCCTCTAACTCAAAGGGGCTGACATACCCTTTCAATTTTTGGAGTTCTCTCTACCTTAGCCCACCAAATAATCGAAACGCCCTCATATGGTGTCGAGTTGGTCTAAAATCGCCCCGGGACCCAAACAATACACCCGAGTATACTATTCTAACTATTTTGATCCATTCAGAATCCACCATGACCTCGAAATCACCATTCGAGTCACTCTATAATAATTGTTCTATCTCGACCTCATATAGTCTACACACAACACTTGATTGAGATATAACACTGTCACGTTACTATCACTCGTTATAACGTAAAATAATTATTTACTATTCACTTAGTAATTTTTATTCATAAACATTAATCATATTCTCTCTTCGATTAATATTTTAATCAACATCTAATACTTAATCCAATTAAATTACGGTGCACGTGTAATGTAAAAATGACCGAATTAAATAAATTTTAATGACTCAGAAATACGGGGTATTACACTTGCCAACATATATTGCTGGACTTCTGTACTCTAAAAAAACTCAAATGTCGCTCAATATCACGCCTCCACTAAAGCGCCATTATGGGACCAGAGGATCCCGCAAACTCTTGATGGCGCCCCTTCCTAAAGGCACTCCTAGCACACTCCCAAGCAATATCTTAACGAGCATGTAAAGGTACGACCACGGGCGGTGGCTTCTCTTGTTGGAGGGCTGTCATCATTTTTGTAAGGACCTGGGCTATAATAGAGGCTAAATCAGTCGACACCATAGCTTGTGCCAGCGGGTGGTGGTTACTGTGGTAACTGAGGTGCATTGGCCTCCGACTCAGCACTCCATGTAGACCTCTGTTGGCCCTGACATCTCAAAGGATTCACCATCTCAAAGATAGTAATTCAAAACATGTTAATAATCATGCAAGACTTAGAGTATAAATTCTAAATATGGGTCTCTAAAGTATCAAATAATGCAAATGCAGAAGTAGCGATGAACGCACTTATGACTCCTGGGACACTAAAACCTGGAATGCTTTGATAAAAATGTGACACCCCATAATATTTAAAAATAGAATGGTTAGTTCTAAATTAAACAAGACAGGAGTCTAAGCAAATGAGTACCATTCTAATCACGTAAGAAAATAATTTAACTGAAATCAAAACTGAATATCCATAATAAAGATATTCCAAAACTCTAATACCATCCACATGAGTTAAATCTAACATGCCAAAAATAATTAACTATATGCTATATAAAATGTGAATACAAATATGAGTACCTCCCTATTATAAAGGAAAACAAATGAGGCGATAAAATTGGCACGCATGCCGGTGATACCTATATGCTAAAATAGAGCTATAACGAAAGGATGAATGACAACAACACTATCGATCAAGGCTACGGAACGGGCATCCTCGGTCCCGAAACATAAAATGCACAACGTCAACAACAAGTTTAAAGTAAATAAAAGTATAATGGAAGTTGGAATAAGTCATAACTATGCATCTGCCTCTAGCTTTTTAACATCTTTTAGATTTACCCACCCTGCAATTCTAATATCATGCATATATAAGATTTCGAATCAAAAGTTCCCCCATGTTTAAGTTTTATTCTACATATATGAAAATAATAATTGAAACTTAGAGTAATATTACACTAATCAAAGTCAAGTGTTATAAAGCAATTAAGATAGTCTTAGAGTTTAAGGATTGCATAAGTAAGTCAAGAAACATAGGCATATCTCTAATGCTTTTAGGGTTCACTCGCATGTACTAAGGAAAGTGTTAGGCCACTCCAAACCTAAGACCTCATCAATTAAAGGGATAAATCACTATGTCTACCCATCAATCATATAATCTACCATACCAAAGGCTATATAAAGGAAATATTCCTGTAATCCATCTCGGACACGGTTACCTCGCCGTATAACCCAAGGGTAAAAATTAACTAAGGTATCTCGTCTCTACTCACCGAGGTACCATAACTAGACCTCTCAACGGATCTTGTCGAGTCGTGTTCGTGTCAGTTTTTATCGTGTTTGGGTCTTATTGGGTTCGTCTCTAAACATGTGACTTTTTTTTCGTGTGAGAAAATCATAGTCAAACCCGACCCGTTATCTTAATGTGTCATATCGTGTTCAACCGTTATGACTCATTAAGATAATGAATTAGTTTGAATCGTATATAACTTGACATATTAGCTAATTTTTAAATACAATTAAACCCATTATTTCATTGTCATTACTAACTCTCCATTTAGTAAAATTGCTTATGATTAAATTAACATTATGCCATATAAACTCTTTATCAATCCCAGCAATATATCTTATTTACTTAAATTAATGGATCTTAACGGGTCTTATAGGGTATTAACAGTTGAAGGGGGTGAACAATAACGCGACCCATTTAATATAGTGTCTCATCGGGTTAATACTGATATGACCCAAAACCCTTAAGCATCCACCCATTAACTTATAGCTTTGTGTCGTTTCGTGTCGTGCCTCATCTTTCCAAGTCTAACCATAACGATCTGAGTCGTACGTGACCCTTTGACCATAATCCCTCCCTTAGTACGTTCATCACGAGTACTCACGCATGGTATGCATTACATAAGGAATACAACAATTAATATCTATCTTATCTACGAAATCGAGTCCCGATTAAATTTATCCACTTGAATCTCATTTAAAAGTAATTAAATGCTCCATCTATTACCTTAAATTAACGTCATCCAATTCATACTATAAATAAGGTCACATATATCAATTTTAGGTCAGTATCCATCCCAAAGAAAACCCATATATATCAACTTCTTATATACAAAAAAAAGAATTTTTACAAAATATCTGATGGCAGCGGTCGACGACGGGAACAAGGTCGGTCGAAAGCGTGATTTAGTGTTTTGAAAATTCGCCCCCTGCGGAGATTATCTTCTCTAACTCAATAAAATCCAGTTCAAACCTCCATCAAAGACTGAAAAACCTTCACATATGATTCATATAACATATAAACAGTGTAACCATATACAAAAGATGATTGGAATACAATTATATCATTAAAATCCTAATTAAAGTTCAAGAACCCAAATAAAATCCATTTTCTCTCTCAAGAACCCTAACATTCCAATTCTCAACAATTTGATTTCAATTCTCTATATAATATGCATAAAATCCATGGGTTTTTAATGTATTATCTTAAAAAATCAGAACCCATTCAAGATCTAATCAAAACACATCAATTTGTGGGAAGATTCAATCATAATGATGCTAAATCAACCCTAATTAATTCCTAAAGAATTTACTTATTTTTAAATTATCTAAATCAGATTTTAATAACTTATTTAGAGTTTTGATTCAAACGATTAGGTATAATTTACAACAAATTCAATTATACAATAATTCAAATTAAACTTGCCTCCAAATTGGTGTAGAACTAGGGCTTAAATCTTCAAAATCTTCTCTCTTTATTTTTACCATTCTCCTCTCCAAGCTCTTATATCCCCAATTTATTTTTTGTTCTAGATGAGCCTCCTAATGGTTCAATCCTATCTCTTAAAGACCTAATTGGGCTTGACCCTAATTTGGGGTCTTAAGTAGCTAACAAAAAATGCCTTTTGACTAATCTGAAAGTCCCCCATTCAAATTTTAAGTCAAATAAATCATCATTTTAAATACTCTTAACCCCCATAATCCATCATCCTCATAACCAATGATAATAAATAGCACATATACTAATTATTAGCCAATTTAGTCATAATTTACTTGAATCACAATCAAAATATTTATTAGCGTTTTACCGTCCCTTTATTTAAAAAAAAATTATTTATATATTTATAAGTAAGTTTGTGACATTACATGTCACTCAAGCACACATAATATTCTATTTATATAAAGGAAAAAATATGGGGTATTACAGAATACTTCCACTTTGTCTCATCTAATCCCCCGTTTCGCTCAATGCAAAAATGAAGTGAAAAATGATATTGCAACATCAAATGATTACGAAAATTAAAATATTAGATGGAATCACATGGACTAGTTGCAAACATGCTAGCCATAATTATTGTCCCAGTAGGACAACATAAATTTAAAAGCAAATAAATTTGTTGCATGCGAGAAGCGTGGCAAGCCTATAGGCCCCAACTACTTGACTCCCTAGTATTAAAGGTTTAAAAAAATCATGTCCAAATAACGCTCTAAAAAAGGTTACACATAATGCTCCAGAAGAGGTTCTAAATAAAATATTTGTTTTCTCTAAAAACCCAGATGAATTTATTGTTTACATAAAGACACAAATTCCTGAAGTGACTATAAAGCCCTTTAAGTATGCAAATGTACCAAATAATAATGAGATCTCTATGTTTTATGCATAAACAAGAGAAAGTTGGACTGCCAAAAATAATCAATGATGACATAATTATATATATTGTAACTACACAAAAAAACCAATGGGCAATGATACTACAAATTTACGTACTATAAATAAATGTTAACAAAGAATATATTGGTCAAAATGAGAAAATGCCATGATGGCATATTTCGAGTCTTTAAATAAGCGTGGTGTATTCAGACACATCGTATAAACCTCATAAGATGTTAACCTCAAAGGTTTCGAATGGGTTTTTATAAGAAAGAGAAGTGATAAACTTACTAAAAAATGCATGACTTATGGACGAGGTTTCCTAAAGAAATCGAAAATTAATTATATATGAACATTCCACCCCGTTATGACAATAAATACTTTAAAATATCTCACCAGCTTAGAAGTTTTTGAAATATATTTTATATGAAACTCAAGAATATTATAACCGCTTATGTATTTGTGACTTAAACAAATAATACATATAAAAATCCTAGAAGGATTTTCTTTGCGTGAAGCAAAGTCAAGGAGTACATACTCAATTACATGGATTGAAAAGTCTTGTAATGATTTAGCATATATTAATAACACCATTTTAGTATACCCAAGATGTTCGGTTTTTGGATATTAAAATATTCATATAATCCTAAATAGGATGACAAATATAGATTTGGTCGAGAAGTATCATATTTGCATATTATTATTGTATTGTTAAATTTGGTCCATAAGTACTATACTTGTACGTTATTAGTATATTGTTATATGTAACACAATGCATGATACCGGACATCATAGTTGCAGTCAATCTTTTGACAAGAAACAATTACCATTGACTTGCAAAGTGTGAGACTAATATCAATCATATTTATGTGATACATTCGTGGAATTATTGGTGTGATATTTTCAAATCTAACGATCCACATCTAGTTAGTTATGTACATGCAAGTTATCTCTGGGATCCTCACAAGGAACAATCAATGTACATCATGTACTCATGATTTGCCTCAAGCAACATATGTTACTACCACTACCTATGAAGGCAACGATGCATGTATAACTCAAATTCAAAGAGGTTACATCTAGAGAGATATGACCGACATACTTCGGTTCTTCAATATACATGAACTCTAGAACGATCATGCAATTGAAGTCAAATAGACCTGATAAAACGACATGTTCACCCATCTTCTCAAAAGTCGAGCTTTAGAAGAAAAATGAGATAAGAACAATCCATTTGCCCTCTTCACCAAGTCATTGCCAAAAGTAGCAATCCAAAAGTTTGTGTATGAAAGTGATACGCGTCGATTCAATCATCAAAGAAATGACACAATGAGGAGGAATATCCAACCAGGCAAACCATCTTATCCTAGGGAATACAAGAACATGTTATTCTGAACATATGCGCATTGTACTAAACGCGTCCAACACCGATTCAATACCCATAAAAGTCGTATTATTTCTCTAATTTTAGGTTAATTTCTGGTTAATTTTTATTATTGTCTAAATTCTAATTTTAGGTCTATTGGCATCTTACAACATTCAATTCAGGGGTTAAAATATAATCCAACGGTCAATCCCATTTGAAATCTTAACCCTAACCCTAGACCTAACCCCTAAACTTTTGGTTTTGGAACAAATCTTACGGACACAAAAAATTAAGGTCCAATCATGGCATTCGCTACTCGTTATCTAGCCAAATCGAAACAGGTGCAATCTCTCTCTCTTTCACACACAACACACATATTATGTGTTTTTTTTCTTCTGTTTATCTGTAGATTCTGAGCTCCAATTTATACTTCATTGTGTACATCTTTCAATTTATTTTATATGATCTGTTATGTAATATAGGCATCGTATTTTCTTCACTTTGGCTTTTTTACAAAATTTTTCAACTGTATAGATAGGGCCAAGATTTTAAAATAGTAAGAAATGTTTAGTTTGTGCTGATTTTTTTTGTTTGTGTGTGTGTGTGTGGGGGGGGGGGGGGGGGGTAATTAAACATTTCAGCAAACTCCCAAAAAAATGTCTAAGGATTGTTTGGAGTTTGACCATATTAATTATTTTTTATTGACTTTGGTCAATTATTGGGGTTTGACCCCTCAAATGACTTTTAGCAATGGAAAAAGTGTCGCAAAAAATACTTGGTAAACCTTTTTATGCCACTATAAGTCATTTTGGGGGAAAATCTCATGAAATGAAAATAACGGGGGTCAAAATCAATTACAAAGAATTAATGGGGGTCAAACCCCAAATAACCCAATGTTTGTTTAAATACCAACTCCCCCCCCCCCCCTCCCCCCAAAACAAAAAAAAACAGCTTAAAATATATATTTTTATTAATTTAAAAAAATTGTCCTTCACAAGTTCTCAAGTAAATGGTCTTATTTGATCCTAAACAATGAACCTCTCCAACCCCCAATACACCGCCTTGAACTTACCTTAAAAACATACCAAGTATTGAAAATACTAAAACTTGAATTTTTTAATTAAACATGGTACAAAAGATCTATGAGGAGATCATCCACAAAATTCATCCATATAGTGGGTGAAATGGAATTTGGGTATATACATGCATTTTCATCAGTTCAAAATTTGATTGTCTTACCCTTCGAATTGAATTTTTTTATGTTTTTTTTGTAGATGATCTCTTCACTATGGAGATCATCAATATTCCAAGTTTGACTACAAACTTCAATTCTTTTAGTATTTTTAAAATATTGGTACATGCTTTAGGTAAATTTAATGAGGTATATTGGATAGCTATATATATATGTATGTATATATATATATGTTTGGTTAATTCTAATATTATTGATTTGTGTGAAATGTGTAGAGTAAAACTACAAATCACCTTCACCATTTCCCCATAGCTTGCAGTTAAGGTCCTATTCTTCATTTTTAAGCCATTTCTAATGAAGATAATTATCCATACAAATTTATGTGGAAAACAAATCAACTCCTATCAAAAGAATCCTTAATTTTTTGACATCCCCCCTACTTCAGTTTCTTGGAATATGACTTCATGGTTTGTTCATAGGGGAGTTGGGGTTTTCATAGTTCATTTTTGATTTTGAGTTGTTTGGGGATGCTTATGTATAGTTCTTGGGCTATTTGTCTTCAGCATATTATAGTCTTTCTTTTTAATTCCCGTATATACATAATATACATCATGCGGACATCACTATCACCATGTAATAGAATTTTACCGCTCAATATAAAAAAGAAATGAAATGTAATTGTGCAAGTTTTCTTAGAGATTCGTTTCAGAGTCGTGTAGTTTAATTTGCACGGATACGGATACATGATTTGCAAGAGGATATGTCAAAATGTAAAAGAATAGACTATAGAGATTGTAAACCTCTTTCATAGTTGCTAGGTATTGTTAGTCAAGAGTGTTGCTAGCTAGCTATGGGATAGGATCTCGATATAAAACAACAAAATAACCTGCCCAATCATCTGTTGCCAGGAGATATTGTGCTACTTCAATGTTTGCATCTGGCTCTTCATCTGAAACATTTAGATGGGTAAGAACAAGGTGAGAAACGATGGAATAGGAAGTTTGATTCCTCCACAGTTAATTAAGGCCACCCCAAAAAACCTCGAATGAATCTAATTAATTATATTCACTCGGCATTATATGGTATAGGATGGTAGAGTGTCATAATACTTCAAGATGCACCTCTACTAAAAAAGACATCCCCGGAGAAAAAGATCATGAAGGGACAATGATTGGAGGACAAAAAATGAAAAAATGCTCTATATAAGCGTCAAGATAAAAAAAAGATAAGAACATATGACTAGCAACGAGAAAAACAAATGCAATAGCTAAATGATGATGAGCCATATCAGTCAGCGATAAACTTTGCATTTGTGGATGGAATTCCCCGAGAAGGGTTAGAATGGCAGTTCCTGCTCCTTGGGAGGTACCAAATAAATGATTATATTATGCCAACCTAAAAAGAGAGAGTCACAACACGACAGATAGGGCATTTTTTGCCTTCCTTAAGTCCAGGATACGAAAATGATTCCTACCCACTTAAAGCCGTATTCGATGAAAGTCGTATCTATGGCTTGGAGGGAGATATTTCATTTCTTTCGAGATCCACATTACAGTATGGCTTAAAGAAGCCAAAGTAAGTCACTCTCATGTCACGTCGAGGTATTGCAAAGGTACTAGCATAAAATCTACAATTGGATTAAAAAAAGCATAGGCCTCGGGCAATTTGGCGAATAAAAGACTAATCGAATAAAGGGCAAAATTAAGACAAATACAGATCAAACTAAATATATTAAGCATAATAAAGACATATACAAATCAAACTAAAGATATTAAGCATAATAGACATTTGTTTCTTGGAGATAATTGTATTTTGATTTATTGATATAAGAAAAAAGCAAGTAAGGTAAAAAACCTTCTTTTTCTTTGAACCCACCCACTCAAAAATCCTCTAATTTTGTTATTTATATTGGATGGAGAAGTTATCGGTGAAGACAAAATTGGAAGTTCAATAGTGTTTACGCCAAACAAGGTCTAGTGCTCGAAGTGGACAAAGTAATAAATTTCGTTATTTATTTTCATAATTAACTCTTTTTTCTTTCTCGAACCATTCACTTATGTGTAATTTCTTTCAAGCAGCTTATCAATCATATGATTAATAGAGCCACAATAAAAAAAAAATTCATTCAATGTTAAAAAAATTAAAAGACAACTTCTATTAAAAAAACGTTTTAAACACTTGCTTTTCTCATTCAAGAACCTTTTCATCATTTTTTTTTATGTTTTAACCATTTGACACTAGTCTAAGAATATATTTGGTAGGGGGGGGGGTAGTGCTATTGAACCCATAATACCTGTTTGTCTGAAGTCTTTAATCGTGTTTCAGAGGCAGAATTATACTGAGTTTTCTTTAATTTTTCCTGCAATTTAAATGTCTCATTCTCATATGGGTCTCAAATGGGGTAGGGTGTGGGCGCCGTCGAGGAATGTCGTTTTGGTTTTGTTTACAAATGTTTTTTTTTTCCTTCTACATACCCCCTATTGTGGGTTCTGTTAAGTGGGTATACACCAATTTGTGTGGGTGAAAATGAAGATGGGGCTGTAAAAAGAAATAAAGGGTTTAGATAAGAACACCCAAATAACGAGAATATCTTATCCAAGCGGGGTCCTTTTTTTTGGGTGTTCTTATCTAAACCCGTTATTTCTTTTTACAGCCCCATCTTCATTTTCACCCACACAAATTGGTGTATACCCACTTAACAGAACCCACAATAGGGGGTATGTAGAAGGAAAAAAAAACATTTGTAAACAAAACCAAAACGACGACGGCGCCCATACCCTACCCCATTTGAGACCCATATGAGAATGAGACATTTAAATTGCAGGAAAAATTAAAGAAAACTCAGTATAATTCTGCCTCAGAAACACCATTAACGACTTCAGACAAACAGGTATTATGGGTTCAATAACACAACCAAACCACTCGCAAAAAACACCTAATAACACTACCAAATTCCTCGGAGACAGAGTACTATATTACATTTTTGTCTGTGTAAAGGCCTGGTTTTATGGTTTTGTTGTTGAAAAATGGAGTCAATCTAATCAGGTATTATGGGTTCAATCTTAACTTTCTGCAGAACTTTGTTGTTAAAAATGCAATGCCTTCTTGGAAAAAAAAATAGCAGTAGTAGCAAGCAGCGTGACCCAGCCTTTCAATTAATAGGTGGCTGTTAAAAGGGGTATTGATGTCTTTCTATGAAATTCAGCCTTTAAAGTATCACTGTTTTTGAAATGGGGCCGGAGAAAGATTAGGAGGGTGTAAATAAAAACACCCTTTTTTTTCCCAAAGCAGAAATAAGGAAATAGTATTTTGATAATAGAAGCATAGAAAGAGCCGACCATCATTCCAGCTACGAAGTAAAAATTTTAAAGAAAGGAGAAAGAACATAAGAACTAATACACAATTCGTCTCCCATATAGAGTGATTCGACCACAGTATAAACTGAACTCTCTTTAACTTATGAATAACTGAATGATTGCAACAAGGGGACTAGGCCCTTATTATACTAAACTAAGGAGCATCCGTATCGGGCAAGGATTAGTAATAAAAAATAAAATACAATCCAACAATCAAACTAATTTCTGTTACATAAACTAATGTGGACCCAAATCCCTTTATTAAAGTATAAAGGCTAAAAATAAGAAAGCAAATGAAAATAAATGGCTCTCTCGCTCCTAGCTGAGTGACATACTTAAGTGGCCCGTACATAACAGAGACCAATATAGTTGAAAGTTCAGGTGAATTGCGAGGCTTGTAAAGAAGTATGGTCAGGAATGCCATTTTGTCAAGTTCTAGAAAAACATACATAATAGAATGGTGAAACATGTTTCATGCAAAGTGCCAAATGACTTGGCCAACATTTAGTTGGGTTGAGCAGAGTTTGTATGTGTATATTTGGTTCAATAACCAAATGAAATTGAGCCAGATAATTGGAACGGGAAATTGTGAAATTTATAATTTCCAAATTAAGCTTATGGTTAACAATTCAAACATAGACAAGTTAGTCGCCAAGAAAACAGAAAGTTCTCTTTATAAGGCGGGGTTAATATCAGCTCATCCTTTTCGCAATTTGCACGGAATTGTAATGTTTGTTTTACAAATTCTGCACAATGTGCTTTGTCATCATTACCCTTATCTGGAAGTTTTTTGTTTTCACAAGCAGTTTTTCTTTTCTTGATTAGTCCAACTCGGGTTTCTACTTGATTATACGCGTTTCTTTACTTATTTTCTTTTCTTTTACTGTTCATACGCAGTTGCATGCTGGGCTGATTCTTTGAAACAGAGCCATGTTGTTCCAGTCCATTTCTTTGCCAAAGAAGCTGCTCCCACAGCTCTCAAGGGAGATGGTTAGTAATATTAGGAGTTAATTTATATCATTTTTTTATTCTCTTATTTTTATCTTTTCGCCAATTCCTCAACAGAATCAAGCATTTCATATGACAGATTCAAATGTACTCTAGCCCCTCACTTATTAAATACACACTTCTCTCAATTAAATCACGAAGCAGGTCTTAAAAATGAAAAGGCAGGCAGGTTTGATTACATGTTAACCATTCCCCCCTCCCACCCCCGCGCGCGCCCGCGCGGATTTGTGTACAAATAATTCCACGTGAGCTAGTCTAAACATAACAATGAACTTGTTTGTTATTATCATGTTTTGTGAGACCTTTAAATGTTGGAACTGTATCTGCATATACTAGTTGGCATTACATTAAACATATGTTGAAATGCATATGATTTTATGATGTCTTTTGATACACGAGTGACAATGTTTTTTTTTGACTTAATGGCCTAAATATCAAACAATATCCATGTCTTCTGATACTTGAATGACAATAGTTATTCAACAAGATGGAAGTTTTTTGCAATTCACTTGACCCACTATATTTGGCACCTTTTGATCAGATGTCCTGATTCTGGCCCTGTATGAATACAGGAGAATGACGATGCTGAAGTTAGAACTATATTAACCATTCTTGCATATGTAAAAATAAAAGTTGATTGTCGTTGTTAAAATATTTTCAACTATATATTCTTCAAGTAATTTATGGGTGTGGTTCATTTTTAATGATTGGAGATTAGATTAAATATCCCTAACAAATTATCTGCATTTGAACTGGAAGAGATGCTGAAGAATATTTTCTTGGAGGTTAAGAATAAATTTGAGACAGCTATGGGGATCCTTAGGAAGGAAAAAATCATCATTGACCCTGAGGATCCAGCTGCAGTCTCACAGTATGCAAGCGTCATGAAGAATGTTAGAGAAAAGTAAGTTATTCCTTTATGTATCATAGATTTTTCCCCATAATATATGATTAGCTCTCCTTCTCTGTTATTTTATTTTGCGAGAAAAATGATTTACTTAAACAAGTTTGGGAGCGGATTTATTTTACCATTCATTTTTACTCTACCGTATGCCATGTATGCTCTTTATATTATTCAGTGTTTAATAAACGCCTTGAGGCGCGTGTTATGGCTTTTTTGCCAAAAAATGCGTTAAGGCTCATCAATGTTTAAAAAAGGCGAGGCGTAAGCCTAAGGCGTTGTCTTGTCAAAAAGCAAGGCATAAGCCCCTTTGTGCTTCTATATTTTTGGTTAAAAAATATTAAAATGTGTGCAAATATAAAATTTATTAAATAACACGTACACATGCAATTTGGAATACCTAAATTCCATACAAAAGAGCCAGAAATTAAACATTCATAACTTCATAATACCAATCCTTACTAAAAGTCTTACCGTCTTAGGATTACAATTTGCCTACTATTATCAGATTTTTTTTTCAAAGCACTGAATTTTTGCTTCTTCTGTTACTTTTATACATTTTTCTATTCTACTTTTTGTGCCATCCAAGTGATGTTTCAGCCTACAATGACCTCCAGTGGACTTCTTCTCACAAAAAATACCTTTAAATCTTTTCATGCTCTACAACCTTTGCATACTTCCAAGAAAAATCTCTTTCACTCACTATCTCCTACAAATGTTGAAAAAAGGAGAAAAAGGATGATTGTAGAAGCATTGGAAAAAGAACTTAAAAGATCAAAGGCTAAAAAAGAAGAAGATCCAAACAAAAAAAATTCCAAAAAACAGAGAGATCAATCTACAAAAAAGGGAAAAAATAACAAAATACATACCACAAATGGATCAATGAGAAGCGAGAGGAAAATCTTCTGATTTCGTTAACTTTTTTCTTTCTTTTGTAATATGGGTTGAATTTTCTAAGGTTTCCTTTTCTTCATCAAATGAAAACAACTGTTATTTGTTTCTATATTTTATTTTTGGTTTAACGCTTGGTTTTGTGACTTGTGACTTTGATTGACTTGGGTAAAACTGACCTAAACTACACGTCAAAGGCACAAAACAAAAATAAATACACAACTAGTGAGAGAAATTAGAATTTCTTTATATATTTCAAATGATGAATATATCTTTCAAATTAGAAGGGATCTCGTAAGCTCCTATTGGTTGAGAGGGTGTAAGTCCAAGTGATGTCGTATGGGCTATAACTAACTCCCAAATACATCATATGTCAAAATGAAACCTTCTAAAAGCTATTAGCTAAGTATGAGTTGTTATAACAACTTATCCGTGATAACACTAACTAATGGAACCTTCTAGAAGCTTCAATCTCAACCCCTGCTACAACTAAAAATGTAACAAAAATACTAAATACCTAATAAAAGGAAAAATACATTAAATAAAAAATGCAAGAAAATACTAAAATAAACCCTAATTTTCATTACTCTCGCCCACTTAAAATCAAGCTCGTCTTAGAGCTTTCAAAATTGGAGATGCATGTGAAAAGTTCATAAAATATGTGCCGACTGATCATTGCCTGAGAAGACTTAGCCTCATTCTCATTTCGGCGACAATCTTCCTCCATTTCTTTCTCGTCTCACTTCCGACCCACAAAATGTGTCGCCTCCGGGGTAAAAAATCAGTCTAGGGCTTCGAAATCTTAAATCAAACTGTCCATGGTCATCACCGGTCAGATCCAAAGCCGTCAGGTGTCTTCGGAGCCCAAAGAGGGCTGCCGAAGATAACACGGTGATGGGGAGGTCCAATTCTCCCCCCCCCCCCCACACACACCTATTGGCCACTTTCTTCTCTATTCTCCTGCCTCTCCTCCATGTAATCCTAGGGCTGAATTTCATTCCCTCTTTCTTCGTTTTTTCTTTGTTTTGATAGGGTGGTTAGGGTTTTGAGTTTGTGGGGCAACAGAGTGTAGTGAAATGGGGAATGAGGGTGTTGGAGCAGTTGGGATGATGGCGAAAGGTGGTGTTTTTTTGGGTTGAGGTTAGGAGAAGAGGCGGAGGAGATCTTCAAATTTTTGGTTGATTCTTTTGGAAAATAGGGTTTGTTGTCGGGCTAATTCGTTAATGCCTCATTTCTTGATTGATCTCCTCTTGATGTTGACTTGATTTCTTCGGGGCCATCGAAAGTGTAGCGTACGATTTTTTTTGATAATCGATACACCAATACACTAATTGGGGAGTGATACCTCGCTCTGATACCAATTTGACGTAAACTACGAGTCAAAGACCCAAAACAAAAACAAACACACAACTAGAGAGAGATTTTAATTTCTTTATATATTTCAAATGTCATATTTTTTTCAAATGAGGGACTAAGGCCCTTTATATTTGGGGGGGGGGGGGAGATTCTAGAAGGGATTCCCTAAGCTCCTATTGGTTGAGAGGGTGTAAGCCCACGTGATGTCACATGAGCTATAAGTAACTCCCAATTATATCACATGTCAAAATAAAACCTTCTAGAAGCTATTAGCGAAGTATGAGTTGTCATGACAACCATCACTAACTAATGAAACCTTCTAGAAGCTTCCATCTCAACCCTTGCTACAACTAAAAATGTAACAAAATTGCCAAACAACTAATAAAAGGAAAAATACAATGAAATAAAAAAATGCAAAAAATACGAAAATAAACCCTAATTTTCATAAAAAATTGTGTATTTTTTATCCCCTTTCTCATCAGAAAATGACATCTTCCCCCATTCAGCGTTTTTTTTAAAAGGGTGCGAAAAGCGTAGTAAAAGCGCAAAAAATGTAGTTTTTTTTTTGTCTCTCTCGCTTATCCGCATGAGCCTCAAGGCATTTTTTTTTTGCAAAAAAGCCTTAAGGCGCGCCTTGTCATGTGGATAAGCGAGACACAAAAAACCCTACATTTTTTGCACTTCTGTGCTGTTACTACGCATTTCATGCTTGTTAAAAAAAGGCTGAATGGGGGCAAATATGTCATTTGCTAGAAGGAAGGTGGGGAAACAAAAATAAAGACACAGCTCCAGTCGGTCAAAGTCACAAGTCATAGAACCAAATGTAAAATCCAAAAATTCTTAGAAACAAATAAACAGTTGCTGTCGTTTGTACAAGAAAAAGAAACCCTATAAACTTCAACCCAAATCACAAAGGAAAGAAGCGAAAGTGAACAAAATTATATGGGATTCTTCTTGCGCTTCTTGTTGATCCATTTGTGGTGTGTATTATGTTATATTTTCATTTTTTATAGATCGGTTTCTTTGTTTTTTGAAATTTTTGCTTCGGATCTTCTTCTTTTTTCAGCCTTTGATCATTTCGGTTCATTTTTTTCCTTATGCTTCTACAATTATCTTTTTCTCCTTTTTCCCTATATTTGTAGGAGAAAAATGAGTAAAAGAGATTTTGCTTGGAAGTATACAAAGGTCGTAGAGGGTGAAAAAGGATCCAAGGTGTATCTCCTATGATAAGAAGTCCACTGGAGGTAAAACATGATCAGTTGCAGCAGCTTTGAAAAAATTGTCTGATAATAGAATAGGCAATGGTAATCCTAAGATAGTAAGACTTTTAGTAAGGAATTAGTAATTGACATTGAAAATGTACAAAAGTAATAGAGAAGCAAAAAATCAGTTGCAGCAATGGTTTTCCAAGACAGTAAGACTTTTAGTAAGGAATTAGTATTATGAATGTTTAATTTTTTGCTCATTTAGGTGTTACGAATTGCATGTGTAACTCTTATTTAATGAATTTAAATATTTTCACACATTTTAATATTTTTTTAAATACAAATATAAAAAGCACAAAAGGCTTATGCCTTGCATTTTGACAAGAAAAATCCTTAGGCTTACGCCTCGCCTTTTTAAAACATTGACGTTATTTAAAATACCTGTCATTTGAGAGAAAGAAAGAAAAAAAGCGTTCTGTAATCACAACTAATTTTCATTAAGGCTAGTGGTTATGCATATTAAGGAACAGTTATATATGTAGAAGTTGTAAACTATTTGAAGGCAGTTTATAAATTGGGCTTGGAAGAAAGATCAAATAGGTCTATAACTTCCCCCATGTCATTCAGCCTTATATGTATATATACACCTAGAAAATAAAAGAAAGAAAAGTTTAAAGACCAAAAAAATGTATATTGTAGAGTATATGTAAAAAGATACAAAGGCACCTTCTTAGGAGTTCAAATTTGTTGACTTTCTTTAGTGAGAGTTAACACGACCCTCTAATTTGGTTGATAAAACATGGACAATTCATGAAAAATTGTGGAGTCCATTGCTTAGTCATTCATGTTTCAGCGAATCTCAATAGAGTGTAGGGTCAACAAATTTATACTCCCTTCTCTCTCTCCCCCCTTTCTCTCTACACTACATATACGCACACCTCGGATTTCATATGTCTTTTTAAATTCAGCCAAATAGAGTATTGTGATATGTTTATTTTTATATTTTCATTTTTTTACCAACCGAATTAACAAGTATGAGAACCGAATTCGAGTTTGATGATTGCAACTTCGCTCAAATAAAGCAAGTGATATGCATTTTATAACACTCCGTATTTTTAGAGTATTTTAAATTACACGTGTGCACGTAATTTAATTAAATTGAGAAATAAAGTGAATTAAATAAATATTATTTAGCGAGTAAAAGGAGTAATATATATGTGCAATTGTATTTACTTGTGTGATAAGTAAATGAAAATATGTTAAATTACATTACGTCATAAGTGTCTAAAATCGATGGGTTTAATGGTATCTCATTCGGGACGTGCGGATAGGGTCGTGTTGGGAATGAGAAGGAAAATTTATGTTAGATAACTCGAATGGTGATTTCGAGTGCGCGGATAATCCGGAATGGGTCGAGATAGTCAGAATTCGGTACCCTGGGGTGGTAATTGGGTTCCGGGACCTTTTAAGCTACACGAGACTCGTATAAGGGCGTTCAGGTCATTTCACACATTGGGCCAGTCTTAATTTCGAGATTAATGATTTTTAGGGTTATATTTAGGGAGGGTGGATGGAGTGTGGGCAACCATTCCACCATCCAAGAAACCTAGACTTTGAGAGAGAAGTGAAAAGAGAAGGAAAAATCAAGAGAATGTGAAGAGAAATGATTCGGAAGGGGAATAGAATCATTGCGGGCACAAGATCACTATGTAAAGAGGATCACAAAGTGGAGAATTCAGAATCTTAATGATCATAAGGCAAGTGTTTATCTTGCTTCAATTATTGATGTGGTTTCAATAGTTCATGAATAAATTTGGTGTAGGAACACAATTTTTTTTTTTGTGCAATTAACATGTTAAATGGGGATTTTGTGAATGAATTCATAGAGAGAATTTGAATGTGATTACATGTTAAATCTGATGTAAATGAAGATATAAAGGTACATTCTTGGGTGGTTAATATGATAGTTGATGAGATCTTGAAGTAAGGTTGATATAATGAATAATTCTTGATGACAAATTGATAATCCCATAGTTTTAAACTTATTCAAAAGCAGCTCTCAGTTACCTTCACACATTCTTGGAGAGAAACAAACACTATTGCAGACAGCCTAGCCAACTATGGAATTCAGTCTAAAGCCTTCTCAAGTTTCAATCATTCAATAGAGCTTCCAAGCATTGCTAAAGGTCACTATATAATGGATCTTCAAGGATTTTAATCAGTCAAACTTCTTTTTTAATTATTATATGATCTTCTCTAGCTTTTTTTCTTTCTCTTGTTAAAGCTATCATGATAGGGCCGTTCTATCATAAATAATAAATTTGGGGTCTTTACACCTCTTCAAAAAAACAATAATATAGTTTTAAAGGTTTTTGGGATGATTCGTATGTAGAAATATGTTGTATTATGTTCGGGATTGATTTAATAATCATATTAGTGGTTTGTGTGAAGGTTAGAACTCCTAAGGTTGAATGGAAAGGGTTGTAATTGGGTTCCAGGGGCCTTTTAAGCTACATGGGACCAGTATAAGGGTGTTCAGGTCATTGTACGTATTGGGCCAGACTTAATTTCGAGATTAATGATATTTAGGGTTATATTTAGGGAGGGTGGATGGAGGATGGAGTGGGCAACCATTCCATCATCTAAGAAACCTAGACTTTGACAGAGAAGAGAAAAGAGAAGAAAAATCAAGAGTAAGTGAAGAAAAAACAATCCGGGAGGGGAATCGAATCATTGCTAGCACAAGATCACTACGTAAAGAGGATCACAAAGGGGAGAATTCAGAATCTCTACGATCATAAGGCAAGTGTTTATCTTGCTTTAATTAAAACTCCTAAGGTTGAATGGAAAGGGGAAAATCCCGTCAAAAGTTCCCCTTGGTAGCCCAACAAACCGAACCGGTTCGGCTAGCAAGCGAACCGGTTCGCTTTTGAAAGTTGGATAATGTTGCGCAGAATGAATTTACGAAAGCGTGAGCGCCTGTTTCATATTTTTATGATTTTTTTGAATTAGTTATGAATTTTTTACTAATAGGTGCGCGATACCGAAATTTTAAATTAGTGGTTTTGAATGTGGCTTTCCTTTAGAAATTTGAATTTGGGGAAACAAACTGGCTCGGTTTGCTAGGCTGGCCTCCTTTGTCTTATGTGATTTTTTCGTGGACCGTCTTGGTTTATGGAGTTCGAGAGATGGAATTTGGCTTCTGGAAATAAAAAGGGAAGGTTAGAAATTACCTTAGGCTAAACGGGGATAAATTTCCTGTAAGAGATTACGGGTGTACTAGGGTGAAAAGTACTCGGGTAATAATTATGAAATCGAGTTAGGATTTCGGGAAGGATTAGGTTAAGTGCTCAAGTAGAATAGCATGTTGGCAAAAAACATGAAGTTAGAGATTTAAGTTTAAGCACGTGAATACTGGAGAAATTGAGAATCGGGATAGACTTGGGAATTGTGGGCTAGTGCAACGAGTGATATATGAACGATTAACTGGTTTTATATATATATATACGTACCGAGTGAGATAGTATATGTATTTGGATATATCTGTGTGATTGATATATTTATATGTGAATATACCTACTCCATGGATGCTAACGTTGGAGGTTGCGCGCGTAGTGGGCGGTCCACCCCGGTGTGACCAGTAGGTGTTAAGTCGTTTTCCCAGCTCATAAGACTGTTGCATGACTACTGTATGTGAGTTTATAGTCTAGTGGGGTAATGTGGTATGGTTATGACTCCCAGATGTATGTCTATGACCGTCTCCAGTTTATGTGTTTACGATTTGGGTTCGGTGTTGAGATTCCGACCCGGTGGCACAGGAGTGGTACGTGACGTACCTTTAGTCTGATAGCATGCTAGGGAATGCATCCGAGAGGAAAACTCGGGGATGCTATGTGTATACGTATGAAAGAGTGTTATATGTATATGTGTGAACATTGAAATTATAACTAAGTGTACAATTATGTAAATTGTGTAATGTTAAGATTATAACTGAGAATTATTATGATATAGCTTACGTAATAGCTAAAGGAGAAACAAAGCAAAGTAAAATACGTGTAGTACAGTTGGGCTAAAAGTTTAGCGTGTGGGGCTAAGTTCAATGGTTATACGAGTTAAACGGGGTAGCATAACTATGAAATTAAAATACATTCGTTAGGTGCGCACTTTAGATGAGGGGCGAGGATAATCTCATGTGAGTGCGACACTCGAAAAACATTAACAATTCAGCTGCATATTCATCATTGCATTTTAAATACTTGCAAAATGTTTTTAAATAGTTTTGGGCTCTGCTGGTATCAAAAATTCTTTTTCAAAACCTTTTAGGTGATCAGCCAAAAGGACGTCAGACTTAGCTATCGTTCCAGTCAGACGATCTGCGGCAATTGTGGATGACTACTATCTCGATAGGATTTCATTTCAGTTATTTATTCGGGCATGTCGCCATTGTTGGACAATCTTTATATTATTCAGATTTTATTATATTTCTTCATCTTCATCAGTTGGATATTGTATTTGGATTTATCGAGGGTTATTCGGTTAATTTATATAATTTATGTCATCAGTATTCGTTTTTATTCTTGTGGTGATTGTGTATTTAAATGGTTGGAATGGTTTGTTATATGGTTGGATGTTTTTAATAAGGCAAGTTATATAGTTTTAAAATTTGACACTGAGCTAAACAGATTATTAGTGATTAAATTGATTTTCGACAGTGATACTAAGAATGAACCAGACTGAGTTTCCTGTTATATTTTAGTAGAGGGTTAGCCATCCGTTATTTGAATAGGCGAGGTGTCACATATGGTATCAGAGCATTAAGTTTTAGTGTCCTCAGGATCTGTGCGGACTTACTACGTTTTCAGCGTTGCTTTTCTTTGATGTAGAGTCCCATGCTGTTGATACATGCTGCGGTTTTACATTCTTCTGCTATTATATATAGTTGAAGTTAATCTTATACAAATTCGGTTTGATTTCAGGTTGCCAAACAACAGGAGGGGACGACCATCACGTGTCGCAAGGAGGGTCGTAGAGGAGGAGGCTCAGCCGGAGCCGCAGGTCCCTCAAGAGACGGTAACTGCAGTAGGGATCGCCACTATTGTTACACAGGCGGTTAACGTCGTGATGACTGCCATCGCCCAACGGTTTTCCAGGCACAACCACAACAGCCAATGGCGCCAGTTCAGGCTCACCCAGTGGCGTTAGTTTTGGAGCGAGTTAGAGAGGTCTTTCAGAAGGGCAGGGAAATGCGAATGTTGTAGTAGCTAGCCAATGGAAAAAGAACATCTAGAGGCATTAGCGTATGGTTAAGTGCAGCGACACTCAAAAGCAGGTACTAGCTACGTTCAAGCTAGTCGGGGCAGCTCTGCAATGGTGGGAGTCGGTTACCACAGCAAAGGAGAGGGATTCGATGAGTATTCGGTTCGACTGCAGGTTCTTTTTGTCGGCAGTTAAGACGGAGATGAGGAGGAGGTTCCTAGATGTTTCACAAGAGGGCCGGACTGTGGCCGAATATGAGGAGGAGTTTGCGCACCTGGCATACTTTGTACTGGACGAGGTGAACGCCGAGGAGAAGAGTGTCCTTAAGTTTATTGATGGACTCACTTAGAGGATTCGCTAGCATTTGTTAGGAAACTCGACATCGAAGACTTATGTTGATGTAGTCAATGCCGCACTTTTACACCGTCAAGATCACTGCTTCCATGTGAAGGGATGTAAGAGAGTTGAAGAGTCTAGCCAGCAGGGCAAGATCGGAGGTAACGGTGCTAGTGGGGCACCGCAGTAGCAGTGGGGCAAGCCCCATGAGTGGGATACCCAGCAGGGGGATCCAGCTAAGAGATTAGATCATGGGGATTCCATCCAGGAGATGGTGGATTCAGGCAGGGCCATTAAGGCCAACAGCGTGTTCCTCAGGGCCAGCAGGGCTAAAGAAACAATAGGGGTGGCCATCAAGGCCAGAGATCAGGACAACCCCGACATGGCCACCAGGGATAGAGACAGGGGGATTTCAAGAGCTGGTGTTTTATATGTGGAGGGCAGGGCCACATGCGTCGAGCTTGTTCGCAGCGAGTTAGAGGACAGGAGCAGGGTGCCCGACAGGGGCAACAGTTGCAGCACTTCTTGGAGCAGTTTGGGCGTGAGTATTACGTTTGTGAACCAATTAAATAGCTAGTACCATTGGCAATTGAAGACATGCTTTCTATCCATGGGCAAATGGGGCGAGTTTTGTGTGACACGGGTGCGTCATAGTATTTTGTTAGCACTAGATTCACGCGTGAGACGGGTTTAGTGGATGTAGCGTCAGTATTACTATTAGTTCCATCTGCAGGAGAGCGGGTGTGGACACTGGGATGATATGTATTAGTGGATCTACTCGTTTTAGAGAGGTACGAGTATGATGTTATCCTGGATCTGGTCTGGTTGGCGACAGTTTGAGCGATAATGGACTATTACAGTAAGGCTATCGTGTTCGCTGTTGTAGGGTAGGATGTGTTGATTTTGTGATGTCTCGTCCCGAGAGAGGGTCGAGCTCACGTTTATATTATATTGGAGAGGAAACTTTGGAGAGTATAGTCGTTTCGTTATATTCGATCCCTGCGCGTAGAGATTTTATTAATGTGATTCAGGGGATTTCGGGGTTACCGTCGAGCCGAGAGAGAGAGTTCGTTATTAACTTAGCACTGGGAATGTCCCAATAATTTGCAGGGGGGGGATTCTTTGTTTGGATTTCTCTTGCGAGATGTTCCACGCATAAACCTTAGTAAGCGTCGAGAGTTGGGAGACGTTTTGGGGCTTGAGGGAATTGATTTAGTATGTTTGTTATTACACGTGTATAGATAACACTTCGAGCAGAGAGCTATTATATGATTTAAGGCCATTGGAGCCAGGTAGTGCCGTGTAGAAAGCACTGAGGAATGTTTGCGCCACTAGTTGATAGGTGGGGAAATATCAAGAAGAATTAAGACGCAATTAGTAGGGTAATCGAGTCTACCCTTACTGTATGGTCATGCAGAGCATGCGGGGCCGAGTTTGATGCACGTAAGTTGCATCTGTGATATTTGTGCAGATATGCACGGGCTATAAGGTGTATGGGCGCCCTGGTTAGTTTGATATTCAGTATCGTCCGAGACGAGGTAACGTGAAGGTAAATGAGTTGAGCCGTATGCCTATAGGGCATTACAACAGAATTGGAATGGTAAGGTTGACTGAATTTCATTAAAAGAAGAAGCTAGTCTGGACATTTATTGTAGAGAGAGTATCACACTCAAGATGGGTTAAAGGACTGTGAAGACACAGGCAAGGGATCCTTCTTGCCTTGAGAGTCCAACAGTTTTGAGAAGTAAAGCGGAGTCGTATTCAGTCAAGTTCTGAGGGTGGCTTGTGCATAAGTAGGTAGTTGATTATGCCAGACGAGAAGGACCGACGAAGTGCACGGTTTTGAAGCAGACGCATGGGTCACAGTTTTTGGTATACCCTAGGGAGGGGAATAAGATGTACCACATAATGTGGGATACAGGACGTGTGGGTTGCTGCAGAGGGAGACATAGTGAAGTTTGTCTCCAGGTGCACCGATCGTTAGATGGAAAAGGTTGATCCTAGGAGATCAACTAAAGTTTTGCAATAGTTGATGATTACAATGACGGAAGGGGTGCGTAGACCGTTGAAATCCATTTTGGATTATCAACATCACGGAGGAGTCAAGATTCCCTTGGAGTTATTGAGATCGGTTGACCGAGGTGGAGCAGTTATTACTAATTTGGGTGAATTACATGATCGGATAGTGTGCCCAACATTTCATTGTAGAAGGAGAATGAGCCGGCACGAGGTGCCGCCCAACATTGTTTTGGATCAAGATATGATCCTTGTGTCTCACCTTTGGTAGAGTTGTTAGGAGGTGATGTGGACGGAGTTACGGTTGAACAAGGCGTGTCACCCGCAGATCGATGGGTAGCCGGTGTTGATATAAAAAATTATCCATCTACGTGGACCAATTAGAAATGGACACTTGTCTCCTTACGTGGCAACAGTCTTAGTCAACGGCCACCTAATTAGCCTCGAAAATAGTTGCTCGGCAGGCAGGCCGACCAACATGAAGAATGCAGATCATCAATGTAGATAAATAGTCACCACTTGGGAAACAATTAAGGGTCCTTCCACACGTGGTCTGGACTATCAATCATCACATTCAGGTGTAAATGCTTGAATATATAAAGGCATTCCAACCCTTGATCTCCGTGTCACTATAAATACGTTGTATTCCTTTCACAAAAGGCAAGATAGGATGGATTCTAGGTTATTCTTCTTGTATCAAGAGTACCTGGCTTTCTGTAATAATTCAAATTAATACAATCGCAATGGCCGTAGGCTTTTCTTTATAGCCGAATCACTCTATATACTCTTTGTCTCGTGTGTGTTTATTTCATCGCATATTATATTTTATCTGAGATTAGAAAATTGAATCTAGTCCATTTTTTGACATCAACAGATTGGCGCCATTTGTGGGAACGTGTCTATTACTGGTCTCTATCTTGTACGTCAACAAAATGACCTTGAGATTAGTACCAGAAATGAAGGTAACACTATCGTCCCATCTGCTCTTCCGACAGTAGTCGACTTGAATGGAATTCTTGCCAGTATTGCCAGGGGTCAAGATGCCATGCAGGAAACCAGGAGGCAATTGGCTCAATCATTACGAGCCAAGTCTCTAGCTCTTTCTAGGCAAAATACGGCTCCTTCTTTGCGGAGAGAAATGCCACCTCCGCCTCCTAGGCATAGCTGACATAGCTATTTCAGGTGTTCACGTGATAGGTGTTACCGTTCGGGAGTAAGCTCATCGCTCAGATCCACAGAATTTTATGACGGCCATTCTCTTTCTTCTGAAAGGCCAAGCATTTTGGAAAGATTGAGCAGAGCTTCGCCTTTTGATCGTTTGGGACCCCGAGCAAACAACAATCATCCCAGAGAGTTAGAACCAATGAACATCGAGCTGAACATCGTGAAACCTCAATTAGGTCCAGATCAAGCATCCGACGAACTGTGCATGCTGGGCAGACTTCTCAGGAAGAGAGCTCAGCACAAACACATGCTCGAGACGGTCGAGCTGCTTCAAACAGATCTAATGCAGGCAATCCTTCATGGAAAGGATCAATCCAACGATTAAAAGATCGGCTGAGAAAAATGGACAAGGCAAAGAACCCATTGCAGCATAATTTTGTCAAGGGGTCTCCCTTCATCTAGCCAATTGTTGATTTCCCAACTCCATCAAAGTTCAAAACCCTTGTGGTCACCCCCAAATATGATGGTAAAACTGACCCAGTTTTACACATTGAGCAGTATCAGGCTGCAACTGACATATATTCGAAATGAGATGTAGAACTTTTTCAAGCACCATTACTGGTTCAGCCCAAATATGGTACAATAACTTGCCCCGAGGACAAATTACTAACTTCAATCAACTTGCCGAGCTGTTCATCAGCAACTTCTATTTTGGGGCCAAGCCAGTTAAGAGAGTGGCCCATGTCTTGAGTGTTAGGTAGCGAGCAGGGGAAACCACCAGAGAATACATCACTCGTTTTAATAACGGAAAACTATAAATAGTTGATTATGAAGAGAAAACAACCATCACCGCTTTAATGAGTGGATTACTTCCAAAGAAGCTATACTACGCTTTGGCAAAAGATCCTCCCAAAATCATGACAGAGCTCATGGCTAAGGCATGAAAAATCATGAATGCTGAGGAAACAATGGCTGCAAAGCAAAGCCCCGCCACTAAGTCTTGAGAAGAAGGAGCGAAAACAGAAGAAAGATGATAAGCCCAAAAAGTATGGAGCATATACTCCATTGACGGTCACTATTCACCATATCCTGGAGGAAATTAAGCACAATAAAGATTTGAGATGACCTAAGAAACTGAGGGTACCACCCAACATGAGAGATAAATCTAAATATTGTGAGTTCCATAAGGTTCATGGCCACACGACCGATAACTGTATTGCTTTAAAGAATGAAGTGGAATCCCTCATTCGCCGAGGAAAGCTGAACAAATTTGTTGATCAGCATGAAAGTCGAGAAACTGGAGGGACGGCCAAATTCTCCATGCAAACCTAGAGATGACAGGAAGCAAAACCATGAAGATGGTTATGAAGACGATTCCGATCTGCCGAAGAAGCCCAAACAACCAAAACTTGAAGTAGCTATGGTACGTTTTGGTTCTTTTGATTGTCATGTCATTACAGGTGGAGATGCAGGAGGGGGAGATCAAACTGCAGAGAGAGGCCTACCTAAATGAAGAACAAGCCTGCTCCTATATATAACGAATCAATCTGAATGATGATGATCGACCCAGGAAAGTCAACAAAGACAAATTGGTTATCGGCTTTTCCAAAAATGATCTCTCTGGAGTACTGTATCCTCATGATGATCCGTTGGTCGTCAAGTTTAGAATCCAAGAAGCTATCATCGCCAGGGTTTTGATAGATAATGGAAGTTCAGCTGATGTTATATTTAACCCCAGCTTTCAGAGTTTAGGACTGAAACTTAGCCAACTGGAACCATTTCATAAACACTTAATTGTTTTTCCAGGGATAAAAGTTTATCCCCTAGGAACAGTCAAGTTGGAAGTGTTATTCGGCACTTGGCCAGCAAGTCGCACCGAAAAGATACGCTTCTTTGTTATGGATAAAAATGTTCACTCTCCTTACAATGCGATCTTCGGTCGGGTAGGATTAAAGAAATTTGAAGCTGTACCATCCAAAGTCCATTAATGTTTGAAGTTTTTTACTTACTTTGGGGTTGGTGTCGTGAAAGGTGATCAAAAGGTGGCCAGAGAATGCTATTACTCCTCAGCCGAGCAGGATGACTTGGCCGACGTGAAGAAAAAGACCACTACTTATTAAGTTGACACGCTGGAGCCTAATAGCGAATCAGAAGTTGACACCTTAGATCTCATAGATGAGACAGAGCTAGTCAAAGGGTAGATAGTAGAAGCTACTGAAAGCATCATTTTGGATGTTGAAAGACCGGAAAGGACCACCAAAATTGTCTCCACACCTCCGACAAGAACTGATTGCATTCTTAAAGGAGCGAAAGAACATATTTGCTTGGATTCATGAAGATATACCTGGGATTGATCCAAACTTCCTCTGTCATGAGCTCAGTATTAACAAGGACGCTAAGCCGATCAAACAGAAGCGCAGGGTGTTCAGTCCTAAGAAAAACCAAGCCATACAGGAAGAGGTGGAGAAACTATTAAAGACCCAATTCATTGAGGATGTCAAATATCCAACATGGTTGACCAATGTCGTGATGGTCAAAAAAGAAAAATGATAAGTGGAAAATGTGTGTAGATTTTACTTATCTTAATAAGGTTTGCCCAAAGGACCATTTTCCTTTACCCAGAATTGATCAGTTGGTGTATGCCACATCAGGACATGAGTTGTTGAGCTTTATGGATGCTTATTCTGGGTATAACCAGATAAAAATGAAACCAAAAGACAAGGAAAGCACTTCGTTCATTGCCAATCGAGGTACTTATTGCTACAATGCAATGCCTTTCGGGCTTAAAAACGTTGGAGCAACGTATCAGAGATTGGTCAATAAGGTGTTTGAGGAACAGATTGGGAAAAATATGGAGGTTTATGTAGATGATATGTTGACTAAAAGCAAGAAAGCATCATATCATATCAAGGACCTCAGTCAGACTTTCGACCACTTGGAAAAGCATCAAATGAAGTTAAATCCGACCCAGTGTGTGTTTGGTGTAAGAGGGAATGTTCCTCGGCTTTATAGTAAACCAAAGAGAAATAGAAGCTAACACTGCCAAAATCAAAGCTCTGATAGAGATGCAATCGCCGACCTGCAAAAAAGATGTTCAAAAACTTACCGGTAGAGTTGTTGCTTTAAACCGGTTTGTTTCTCGTGCAACAGTTAGGTGTTTACCATTCTTTAAGGTGCTTAGAAAGACCTTTGAGTGGAATACAAAGTGTGAAGAAACATTTTAAGAATTAAAGAAGTATCTGGGATCTCCACCATTGTTGTCCCGACCAGTCTTGGGAGAAAAATTGTATTTGTATTTAGCTTTTTCTGAGTCCGCAGTTAGCTCGGCATTAGTTCGGTTGGAGAATGGGGTCCAGAAATCAATCTTCTACACCAACAAAGCATTCCGGCGAGCCGAAATCAGGTATCCACGCTTGGAAAAATTGGCCTTAGCACTCATTGAAGCCTCCAAGCGTATGAAGCCTTATTTTCAAGCGCACACCATAGTAGTGTACACTGATCCACCTCTTCGGCAAGCACTTAATAAACCTAAAAAGTCATTCAGGTTAATGTGTTAGGCAGTAGAGTTGGGAGAATATGACATCATTTACGAGCCAAGGTCATCATTGAAAGGAAAAGCTTTGGCAAATTTCATTGCAGAGTTCACCTATCCAGAGGTTACCTACCAACCAAACTTGCCTGCCGAGCAGACTTCTTCGGAAGAGAGATCAGCTCAAAAGCAAGCCAAAGTCGTAGCCGATCAACCCGAATCATCCAACACTCGAGAGTTGGCTCAGAAGTACGCAGAGGAAAGCAAAAAGATATTCCGTCACGGAGTTCTGTCTGCAGAAAGCTTTTGCAGTGATATTCTATTGTGAAATTTATATGTGGATGGATCTTCATGCGCAACTAGTAGTGGAGCAGGTATCATACTTAATACTCCTGATAATATCGATGTTGAATATGCCCTTCGGTTTCAATTCAAGGCATCAAACAATGAAGTTGAGTACGAGGCTTTGATAACTGGACTGAAATTAGCCCATTCATTAGGCGCCGAGCAAGTAGTGGCGCACAGTGATTCACAGTTGGTTGTCAATCAAGTTCTTCATCTATATGGAGTCGAGGGAGAGTTGATGACTAGATACTTGACCAAGGCAATGGAAGTCATTTCCAAATTTCCTGGCCTGCAAATGAATAGGATACCAAGGATAGCTAATGCCCGAACTGATACACTTGCTCGGCTAGCCTTAGCTACAAGAATATAACTCAGAAGAAGCATTCCAATTGAGATCTTGGCAAGCAGGAGCATAGATGAGGATCCAATGATCAGTTTCAATATTTTAGATTTGGGACCTTCCTGGATGGATCTGATTAAAGCTTACATCAAAGAAGGAACCCTATCAACTGATCCAAAAGAAGCAAAAAAGCTTCGGTACAAAGCAGCCAAATATGTGTTGGATAAAGGAATCTTATACAAAAGGGGATTTACTATCTCCTTACTTCGTTTTGTCCATCCATTGGAAGTTGATGATTTGATCTAGGAGGTACATGAAGGTTCTTGTGGAGCTCATTCTGCTGGTCGGTCATTACTCTAGGGAATCAACACACAAGGATACTACTGGCCAACTATGAAGGCGTATTGTAGGACCTTCACGAGAAACTGTGATAAGTGCCAGAGGTTTATCGCTATTCACAAAGCACCAAGCGCTGCTTTAACACCAATCACTTCTCCTTGGCCATTCGCCATTTGGGGAATTGACTTGGTCCGCTCACTACCGACCACCAGAGGTAGGTTCAAGTACCTGGTAGTTGCTGTCGATTATTCTACAAATGGGTGGAAGCAGAACCGTTGATAGAGATGTCTTATGAGAAGGTATACCAATTCATCTGGAAGAACATCATAAGTAGGTATGGCATGCCCTATGCCTTCATAACTGACCATGGAACCCAGTTCGACAATGATGAATTCGAAGCATACTGTGTTCAGTCCAAGATCCAAAAACTCCACTCTGCGCTAGGCCATCAACAAAGCAATGGTCAAACGAAAGTGACAAACAAAACCTTGCTTAATGGTCTGAAGAAGCGACTCGATGCTGCTAAGGGTAACTGGATTAATGAATTGCACTCTGTTATTTGGGCTTATTGAACAACGCCGAGGACAGCAATTGGAGAAACACCTTACATGCTTGCGTTTGGGACAGAAGCCATGGTACCGGCCTAGATAGGCCTACCAACTCGCAGTGTTCTGAATTTTGATTCTCCAAAGAGTGATTTGATGAGGAGATTGGACTTGGACATGGTGGAAGAAGTCCGAGAAGATGCCGCACTCAGAAATGCTGCATATCAACAAAGGACTGCTCGCTTTTACAACAAAAGGGTCAAGCCGACCAACTTAAAAGAAGGCGACTACGTTTTCAAGAAAGTCATCCAGAAGGGTAACAAGCTTGAAGCCAATTGGCATAGCTCATCGTATTTCAACGGTAATCTGACCAGGGACTTTTCGACTAGAGACACTTGATGGGGAAGAATTCAAGAACCCTTGGAACGCCGAACACCTCCGCAAATATTATCAGTGAATAAAGGCATTGACATATTGTATTTTTCTTTACTTTATGTTCAACACAACAATCTTTCAAGTTCAATAAACAATCTTGATTTTAGTTCCCTCAATTTGTTTGATTTTTTTATCGGAGTACGCCGATATCCATCCCCAGAAATAACAGACAAACAATATCTTGCCGATCAACAACACCAACTTAATCAAGTTGAACTTATAAAATTCGAGATGCACCAACAGCTTAATACACAGTCGTGTCTCGCCCGACTAAGTTATTACTTCTCGTATTAACAAGTCACGAACAAGAAGTTTTACCCGATCAAGTTAAATACAGGAATATACACATATATTCCTAACACACTTGGTTGCCACTAATAATTTGCTTCATGTATGATTTCGTTTTTGACAGGTCAAGAACGAGAAGTCTGTAAAACTTCGTATACAACTTAAACAGTTAAAAACAAGTTTTACCCGACTAAGTTAAGTGCCGGAAGACATGTATACATTCCTAAATATGGGAATACACACATATATTTCTCATACACTTGATCACCGCTGATAACTGATGATAAACTTAGATCAATAAAACTATTTATAGTTTCATCTAAGTGCATTGGTAGTATGTATGGCCCTCCAATCACAGTTTAATAATTCATTATTAAACGATAACTTAGTTGATTAATTGATTACTAATCATAAGTTGACAACACAAAAGCATGTAGTGTTATTCAAATACTAACGATATTACATTCAAGATCAAATAAGTACAAAACACATAAGAATCATTCAGCTGGACGTTTTCCTTGTGTTGGTCATTTCATAAGACGTTTGTGGCACTCTCTCTTGTGGCACTCTCTCCATCCCAGCAGGAGGGTCGTCCAGGGTATAAGGGAAATTTATGTAATTAAAATCCCTCAGCATTTGTCTATTGCTGCTGCTTGGCCTGTTGATCAGATGAGGAGGATGAATTATTTTGTGCACATCGTGAAGACCATAATCTCCCAAGTATTTGGTGATTAAACACTGGGGAATAGTATAAGGTGGAATCCATGATATGTCAAACTTAAATGGGAGCTTGTCACAATCTAGCAAGTCGGGTTCATTCCAGTACTATATAGCTCACTGTTGGGTTATATTTCAGCAAGATTAGCAAATTGGTCCATCCCCATTTGTAACCTTCATGATGACTCTGGGCAAGATGAATCAACATGGCTAAGGGCCTCATTATAGCCTTCTATCCAGACCTCCCTGGGTTGCTTGTGAAATTGAAAAGTTAACCTTTCAACCTGATGTTGAAATTTCTTCAGGACATCTTTCAACTAGACGGATTGATTGGCGATGGCTTTATCCTTAGCTTCTAATTGGATAGACAAGTCAACAATGGCCCGACTCTTTGCTTTTAACTGGGCAGCTTGGTTGGCCAGTGTTTTTCTAGTTCTTTCCTTATCTGCAGTTGGTCGGATAGCCCTTTGCTGCCTGGAAGTTTGCCCAAGTTTGGCTTTTTGCAGTGCTTCAAGTTCTTTTACTAGTCTGGTATTCTTAGTTTCCAAGAAAGAAGCACCTTCATCAGCACCAATGGCAAACGATTTCTTCAGGCTACCTAACTTATCTCTGAGCCAATTGTTTTCCTCTTTAAGCAGTTTAGCTACTTCCCGAGCTTCATGCACATCTCGGTTCAACAAGAACTCTTTTCTTCTGTACTGGAGGCATACTCTTTAAGCTTCTTCTCAAAACCCCATCCTTTTCACTCAATGCTTTATACTTAGCCTCATAGTTGGCATGGAGTGAAGCCAAAGAAAATTTATGGTCTTCTTGCAAATTTTCAATCATCTCATAATATGCAACATTATTTGCCACCGCCCTGTCCAACAAGCAATGAATATGAATGTATGATTCCTTAACTTGATCGGACATATCAGGACCAAGCAAGCCGACTAAGTCTTCTTCGGATAAAGGAACATGGCCAGCTTCTAGAAGATTTCTACTCCGCCTGAGCAGGTCGGATTCAGCAGAAATTATGGCCTTTTTCCTAGCATCAAACTGAAAATTATAAATGTAAGAACGCAAGTATGATTGCTGAGTAAATATAATACAAGGTGTGTGACTTCATGAAGATAATACAACTAAGAAAGAAGGCATAAATATGGTAAATACAAAACATTTAGTTAAAAGGAAATGTTTTCATTAATAAACCAAGCGGTGTTACAGAATAGCTATCCTATTACAAGGTAGAAGAACAAAAGGAAAAACAAAGGAGTTAAACCTTCTCATTATCTTGAATATTAACTTCAGAAGGCAGCTCGACAGAAGGGACAACTTCATCAATTGGCTTCAGAATAGACTCAACAGGTTGAATGGAAGATTCTCCAGATCCTTCTTCATCATCAAAGTCTTCCTCACCTGGATTATGCCTCTGGAATAGCTCAGAGTCTTCAGCAGTGTCGACTTCATTGAGTGCCTCCCACCAGGCATCCTTGAATGACTTCTTGACAAACTCAATCTGTGCAGAAGCAGCCAATAATGCTTTGTCCCTACCTTTGTTAAAGGAATCTTCCTTTATTTTCTTATGTTTGATCTTCTCTGCAACCAGGTCAGCAGTCAGACCTACTGTCTTCTCCTCGGCAGACTTAGAGAAGAATTTGATTTTCCACCGATTTGTCTTCGGCCACCTTGGCCCTACCCTCAGCAGCTGTTAGACCGGTCTCAGCAGTCTTTAATTTCTCCTCAGCAGTGGTGGCCCTATCATTGGCCTTCTGTAGTTCCTCTTCCCAAGACTTCTGCTTGGACTCCAGCGCTTGCCGAGAAGTTTCCAAAGATTTCTTTAGACCTTCAAAGGCCTCTTCCACATCTCCTCCAGAAGAACGCAGTTGATCGTCCTTCTCCATCATCTGGTTGAAATTCACCCGAAACTGCACAAAGGAAAACTATCAGATTAAAAGAAAAGGAATAAGACAGTAAGGACAAGTAGTAAGGGGATAAGAGTTACCGAAGCCAAACTCTGGCAAGCATTTCTACCAACTTTAATCTTGGCAAAGAAGCAACAGTTGTCCTATTAGTAGGACGAGTACCAACTTTTATCAGTTTCTTACCTAGACCAGGATTAATAGCTACAAAGGATGACCCAACAGTAGCCATGTCAGCTTGAGTTTTCTCGACTAACTCTTGGTTGGCAGTGTTCTTCTCAGCTTGTTTCTCAGAAAGACCTTTTCTCAACCTCTTGAATTGGGGTGCAGCAGTATCAATTTCCCCAATGGTAATGATCTGAGGTACGTTTTCAGCAATTTTGGATGTTTTCTCCGTCACAGTGGACTTCTTGGCATCTGCAGCCTTGGCAGTTCTTTCTGTAGCCCTCTTGGCAGTAGGAGACAAAGCTCCAGTCATCAAGTCAGGAATTTTTCTCTTGCCCATACCTGCCACAGGTGAAGTTAGGATTGCCGAGATGTCTACCGATTCAAAAGAAGAAGAAGTACCTAAATCCTTTTCAACTCCTGCAGACTCTTCGGTCGAAGAAGTGGGAACTGGTTCCTCTTCTAGATTAATGGGGGTTAAAGCTGCTGCAGGGGTGGGCCTAGCAACAAACGAAGTAACAAAACTTCTGTATTGCAACAGGTAAGAAGCTGCTCTAGGGTGCTCCTCACCAATCCTTTGATGGGTGCTCCACACAAACTTCAGCTCTTGAATATTGACGTCCTCTTCTTTAGAACACTTCTTCTTGCTCTCAACCGTACAAAACAGGACAAAAGACATTAGTCAACATATTATTAAACAATTGGTTAGCAAAAAAGAAAAATATAGTAATCAAGGTCAGCAACCTATGCCATGTCCTACTTGAGGGCATCTGGGCCCATCATACACTTCTCCTCTTTGAAGAGGAGCATGTTGCCAATTCTTTGCTATTACCCATAATCAAGATAATCTTTGTTGGAGTCTGGTAACTTGACGACTAAGGCTCTATCGACAAACCTAGTTTTCAGATAATAGGTACTGTCACTAGTAACCCATTTGTAACAAAACATCAACTCAAGCATGCCAATATGGGTTCTGTATATTTGGTTAAGCCTATGGATCCCATTCACTATTTTCCATGTGTTGGGGCTACTCTAGCAGGGACGACATCAAAATGTTGATAGAATTCCAGAAAGAAACTATTGGGGGGAAATGTGAAACCACACTTAGCTATGAATAGTGAGGGAATCCAGTGACCCTCTGGTAGGGATAAAACCTTAACTGCAGAAGCAAAGGTAGAATGTAAAAGAAAGCTCAAAGACGAAGAGCTTGAAGAAGGAAGAGAGTTCGAAAGCTTGAGAAGTTGTGGTGCGAAAAATCGGCAAAACTCTCCTCTCTTATAGCTTACCTAGAAAACAGTGCAAGTAATGATTATTTGTATCGACGATTAACGTTCTGACGGTTGCACAACTCTAAAAGCGGAAAAATACAAATATACCCTTTGGCGGTTCATTAACTTTCAAATTATTCACAAAATTGCCATAACATGTGTAACACCCCGTAATTTTGAGGATTTAGTATTTAATTATTTTTGGGAGCTATAAAAATATTTAAATTGGAGAAACTTAAATTTATGATTTGGAGAGTTTATTTGAGTGAGAAGAATTATCTATTATTTAGCGACTTTAAGTTAAATTATTCGAAATTTTCTGTGTCGCATTTTGAGGTCAAAATTGGAGAATGTTATAAAGTATTTCGGATGACAATTCTGAGTGTGCGGTTGAGTCCGGATGGGTCGAGATAGTCAGAAAAGAATACCCGGGGGTAGTAATCGGGTCTCGGGTCATTTTTGGGCATAGCCGGGCCACACGGGGTGATTTGGGCCATTTTAATTACGCCCATATGGCCAAAAACGGGATTAGGGGTTTTAAACCTAATTGAGGGACTAGTTGAACGACAATTAGCAAATTCTAAACCTAGGGTTTGAGAGAGAAACAAAAGAAGCTAATCAAGAGCCAATTGGGGACCTTTTGGAGTCAAATTAAGGGACTAATTGGGGTGTTCTTCATCAACACGTTCTCTACACCAACGGATCAGACTCTACGAACAATTCCAGGCAAGTGGTTAACTGTCGTGATTCTTAAAATAGGTGATAACCAAATCATATTATAGTATGTGTATATGAAAATTTGTTTTGGGTGTGTAACCATAATTAAAATTGGGTTTTTCTGAATATAGAGTAATGGATAGATTTAATTAAAGGATGTTAAGTTATGATTTGGGACTGTTTTGATTGAATTGTAGGGTGGATTACAGTATGTATTAGTGATTAAATTGACTGAGAATGATGAGGTCGAATTCGGTAAACACGAGACCCGGGTGAAAAACCCAAATTTGATATACCCACGGTTATATATAAATTTGATGATAAATTAAGGTCTCTAGGATGTTTAGACCCTTTTCTTATGTGAGGTAATGTTAGTTGTGTTTGGGTAAGGGTTTGGGAAGAAACTAAAAGCTTGAGGGTTCATTAATGGTGAAACAGAAGGTCGGAGAAGAATCAGACCTGTTTGATCGATCGATCGATGGTCCCAGAATTCTGGCAGGTTCGCCAGTTTTATATATAAAGGGAAATTAATTTAGGATTTTCCCCTACTTCTTATTTAGTGATAAATGCATATGTAGCACATATTCCTTAGCAATTATAAGGGGATATAATTGGGTTTAGGAGGGTGATAATTGTATGTCACGAGATGAATAAATTTCGGGAAATAATTCGTAAATGTTGATTCTGGAACGAGGGAAAATATTCGGGTATTGTAGTTGAGTGACACTACATTATTAAAAGAATTGAGGTGTAATCAATTAAGTATGGGGCGAAATATAGAATCGGGTATTAACGACGGTACGGGCAAGTGAGCGAGTCCGGGTATAATGGTTGGGCGACACCAAGTATTAAATTAATTGATGTGTTGATTAATTAAATTATAGTCGGACAGTAGATTCGGGAAGGTAATAAATTAATTAAAGAGAAAATTAATTAATTTGAGTCGGACCATAGATTCGGGAATATACGGGCTAGTGTTACGGGTTTTAGTACACGGTAAAGCCGGGATTTATATTATATATATACGGTGTGGTAATAGTATATATATGTGTGTGTACTTTGTGTGTGCTATTAAATATCAGGGACTAGATATTTATTTAAGTTATATACTCTAGTGCTATCAAGGGAGGTTGCGCGTTGTGGGTGAATCCCCTAGCTTGAGGAGTAGGGTGAGTATATCCCCAGGTTATAGCGTCCGGTATATGGGTGAGGGGTTTATCTCACTTTCAGGGAAGGAATATGACCGCCTCCACTACGTTTATATTTTGGGCCAGGTTAGTGAGCGATTCCAACTTGGGTAACTAGGTTATGTGAGCACACCTAGTGAGATAACACTTTAGAGGAAATCATCCGGCGAGGGTATACTCGGAGGGATGGATATACATATGATATATGTGTGGATGTTCTTAGTAAAGATACGTATTTAATGGTAGTAAATATTATATGCGGGTAATAATACAGTGTGTGATGTATTTATTTTATAACTTGTGTCACAGTTATATGATATTATTTAAAAGAAATTAATTAAGTTACTTGATGAGATAACTTATAACCCATGGAAAATAATACTCGGTTTAGAGTAGAAAGGCAAGGGAGGATTACAAGGACTAGTTGGACGGGGTAGTACAACTAGGTGGGGGGTTAAGGTAATCGTTAGGTGTGCACATTAGTGGAGGGGTGAGTATGTCCTTAAGAGAGTGCGACACTAACTTAAATATGAAGCATGCATTTTAAATTATTGCAGTTAATTCACTTGCTAAATATTTTCAAAATGTTTTGGGTTCTAACCCTTGCTATAAAATTATTTTCAAAACCTTTTAGCTGTCCAGCCGCAGGGACGCCAGACTTGATATTCTATTCCAGGGATACAGAGTTGCAGCACATGTGGATGCTAGCAGGAGTTTGGTTTAGACGCATCGTTCATTCCTTCCTAGAGTAGGAATCATTTATCAGTTTCAGTTTTACTTAGGGCTTGCCGCTCAGACTTTTCAGTACAGTTTTCAGATTTACTTATTCAGGTGTTGGATTTTTGTATTGGACTATTTACTTTGGTGGCCGATGGTTTATTCGGCATGTAGTTTAATTAATTATTCTGTTGATTTAATTCAGTCATGGTGTATGACTCATATTATCCTTCCGCATGTTATTGGTTGTTTAATTAAAAAGATAAAATTTGGCACCAGCTTTTTGGAATACTAGATGGTTAGTAAGTTTTAAAGAGGTTTTCGACAGTGATGCTAAGGATGAACCAACTGGGATTCCTGTTTTAATTTGGTATAGGACTGATCACCCGGTATTTTATTAGGCGGGGTGTCACAACATGCTCAAGGCCTGGCAAATTTTCACAAGTCCTGCAAGTCGGCTTATGCCGACTAAAATTGAAGAAATCATACTCCATCCTTTCAATAAAAATATCAAGAATGAAGCATTGGGGGTTTCTGTTGATACAAAAAATTATTCATCTACGTGGACTAATTAGAAATGGACACTTGTCTCCTTACGTGGCAACAGTCTTAGTTAGTAGCCACCTAATTAGCCCCGAAGATAGTTGCTCGGTAGGCAGGCCGACCAACATGACGAATGCAGATCATCAATGTAGATAAATAGTCACCACTTGGGAAACAACCAAGGGTCCTTCCACACGTGATCTAGCCTATCAACCATCACATTCATTATGTACGGGTGTAAATGCTTGAATATATAAAGGCATTCCAACCCTTGATCTTTGGGTCACTATAAATACGTTGTATTCCTTTCACAAAAGGCACGATAAAACGGATTTTAGATTATTCTTCTTGTATTAAGAGTACCTAACTTTTTGTTATCACTCAAATTAGTACAATCACAGTGAACATAGGGTTTTCTTCGTAGCCAAACCACTCTAAAAACTCTTTGTCTCTCGTGTGTTTATTTCATCGCATATTATATTTTATCTGAGATTAGAAATTTGGATCTAGTCCATTTTTTGACATCAACAGTCGGGATGGATGACTAAGAGGTTGAAAGATATGCCAGGAATGTGTGTTCTGGACTTTAAGGGTAATTGGAAGGAATAATTACCATTGGTAGAGTTGCGTATAATAACTCGTACCTGTTTGGTATTGGCATGGCGCCTTTTGAGGTTTTGTACGAGAGACCTTGTCGTCTGCCCTCTGGTTGGTTAGAGGTGGGGGATAATAAGATTCTCGGGCCAAACGTGACTTAGGGTACTGTGACACCCCGACTAATTAAATACCGGGTAGCTATTCCTTTATTAAATTAATACAAAATGCCAAGCTGGTTCAGTTAATAGCATCACTGTCGAAAACATTTTAATAATTACTAACCATCTAGTATTTAAAAAGTAAGTACCAAATTTTAAGTTAAGTCTGATTAACATGCAATAAAAGAATAATGGAAGAACAACATAATCCATTCACCATAATGAAGTAATGAATAACCAACAATTAATAATAATAAGTCCGGAGGAAAAACTCCTCACAACAGTCCCACAACAAAAATATAAGACAAGTCTGAATCCTGAATAATTACATGCCAAAAGTCTGAATACTGAAATAAATGGAATGTCTCTAAAAGAAATGGGCGACATGCCCTACAACTGATAACTGGAGAATATTGAGTCAAGATAGATGCAGCGTCTACAAGCAAAGTCCTGTAACTCCCACAAACAGCTACAGCTCGTCACCTGAATGAGAATCCTAAGCATGGTGTCCTTGTGGCTGGGCACCTAAAATGGTTTTTACAAAAATAGATTTGAAAGCAAATGGGTCAGAGCCCGAAAGTGGAAAACATTTTGAAAACAGCAAGTGTTTTAATAACATTAAAACATTAAATGCAAAGTACATGTTAGGACGTGCACTCGCATGAAATTCTCACCTCTCGACTACATGTGCACTCCTAACGTACCGTACCCATCTACATGACATACACATCTAACCAGACCGTAATAAGTTCTACCCCTTACTACTCGATCCCCATATTACATTCTAGCGTTATCAAATAAGTAGAGGGCTTCACTTAAACTCAGATTCTCAATTAGTAACATAATTCACTATCAGTTAACCCGTTATGTTCTCTCACTACATTACCATAATTATGTTCACAATAACAACATGAAAGTTTCCATTAATTAAGTGTATATTATTCCCGTCATAAATATACAATACAATACAAGCACCCCGAGAACTAGCTGCGGTGCACACATACTCTGCTATCCATCCCGGTACATCACGTACATAAGGATCACATATTCCGAATCTCTCAGGAATAGTTCACAGATAACATCACAAATAATGGAGGCGAACACAGTCACATCACATGGGTCACGCACATACCTGCGCTCCCACGATCAGCAGACTTATTAACATCCCAATAAGTCCTTCTCTGGCCTATGTTCATCGAGGTAACCAGTCTAAATCCGGGCATCACAAGGATTAGAGGGCCCTAAGCGAACGCAAACCTCCCGTGATAGCAAGTATGGTAGGTATGTCATACACATAAAATCAATACATATACTAAGTATGCACACGTCTTAGTAATCACCATAATATATTGGTACATATCTCTTCTCGTACTGACATATAATACTACACCATTTATATGTTCCCGGTTAATATAATTAATTAGGCCGTCAATAGCTCACATCGTAATAGACACTCACGTCCTACTTCATATTTTCCCTTAGGTTCAAACTACACTTCTAGGTTTGACTCCTCATTATATCTCAATCATCCCAAATATATCAATTACTCATCAAGGAAAGGCTAGCTCTACCTATACACAAGGTTACGGGGCACTCGGGATCAAAACAGGCTAAAAAGCCTAAACTGTCAACTCGTTCGAAGTCTCGTTCGAACGAGGCTGTTCGAACGAGACTTCGTTCGAACGAACTGAGTCTTCTAACGAGATCTCGTTCGAACGAAGTGGGCTTTCTAACGAGATCTCGTTCGAACGATCTCATCGAACGAACTTCACCCTCGTTAGAAGTCAATGGTCAACTCGTTAGAAGCTCGTTCGAACGAGGTCGTTCGAACGACCTGGGCAGGTCTTCTAACGAGCGACCAGATTCGAGCCCAGATTTCTTATTTTCGTTTTTCCAACTTCTCTACTCCCCAAATCTCATCCAAACCTCAATCTAACAATTGTTTAAGGTCTCTAATCGTCCCTAAACATACTTAGTTCACATATTGACATGTTTGGGGGTATTAATTCATCCTAACATCATTCAAATATCAAATCTCTACATATTTTTCCCCAAATTTTAAAACTATGAACCCTAGAATTTGAATCATCAAAGAACTGAATTAAATCCGTTTTTGGTTTCCTACTAATTGTAATATCATCAGAATAATCATTACACACCAATCTACATGCGATTTCCTCATCAAAATGTACTTTCTATTTCCAATTTACATGGGTTTTTCATTAACTCCCAAGAACAACACGATTTTAATAAATTCCTACACATGGAAGAAGCATTCTTTGAAATAAACGAAATTAAACCACTTGCCTTATTAAAATCTCTGATTTTGATGACGAATTGATGGATGGTTCTCTCTCTCTGCAGAGTTCTCCTTCAATCTCTCTCTCTCTACAAGCTTTCTTCTCCAAAATCAATGGTGGCTAGGGTTTGTGGTTTAGGAACTCTTTGGAATAACTTTCAATAACCTCCGTAGCCTATATGGTTATTAGTGGGCTTAGTGGGTTATTGACAAATCAGATATTAATTCCCAATTTTCGTAGGTTATAATTCCCCAAAATTCAAAATTACCAAACTACCCTTATACGTTGCCGGTATGGCCTAAATATGCCCCGGGACCCAAACCCAACCCTCGGCTAGTGTTTTCTGACTATTTCGACCCTTCCGGACGCGTTGGCGCACTCAAAACGACTATACATTTAAAATTCACTTTTTAATTAAAATAAATATTTCCCTGACGCGACTGTCACACGCGTTTCAACAAAATTTCCAAATTGCCGTATTTCAATCTCACGACAAATTTCATAATTCAAAATTCATATATAATCATATATGCACATATAATAAAATACCAACTCGCATCTCCCTAGTATTTTAACCCGGATTAATTTCCAATTGATACGCATTTAATTTAATTAATCCCATAAAATAAATATCACAAAAATACGGGGTATTACATACTTCCCCCCTAATAACTGAATTTCGTCCTGAAATTTGGAACTAGAAAGTACCTGGTAAGAACAACTCTGGATAACGTTCGCGCATCTCATCCTCGCGCTCCCATGTGGACTCCTCGACATTATGATGTCGCCACTGAACACGCACTAACGGAACGATCTTTGACCGCAGTTTCCGCTCACTTCGGTCCAAAATAGCAATCGGCCCCTCCTCGTAGGAGCTATCAGGTTGGAGATCGATGTCCTCCAAAGTAATATGAGAATGAGCCAAATTGTCTCTAAGATATTTCCTTAGCGAGGAAATATGAAATACATCGTGAATCCGATGCAAATGCTCCGGTAATCCAAGCCTATACGCAACCGGTCCAATCCGCTCAATAATAGGAAATGGTCCCACATATCTCGGTGCCAACTTCCCTTTCTTCCCGAAACGCATAATCCCCTTCATAGGAGTTACTCTAAGCAAAACCTGGTCCCCCACTTGAAACTCTCTGAAGAACCTCTTCGCATCAGCATAGCTCTTCTGCCTGTCTTGAGCTACCCGAATGCGACTCCGAATCAATTCTATCCTTGCCGAAGTATCCTGAATCACCTTCGGTCCAAGTAGTTTGTTATCCCCTACCTCCAACCAACATGCTGGGGAACGACAAGGTCTACCGTACAACGCCTCAAATGGAGCCATGCTAATGGTGAACTGATAGGAGTTGTTGTAAGCAAACTCTACCAGTGGAAGATACTGCTCCCATCCACCCCCGAAATCAATGATACTCATACGTAGCATGTCCTCCAACGTCTGGTTTGTACGCTCCGTTTGCCCATCGGTCTGCGGGTGGTACGCCGTACTCAACCGCAATTCCGTGCCCATGGCCTCCTGAAAACTCTCCCAAAACCGTGAAACAAATATCTTGTCTCGGTCAGACACGATATTTAAGGGCACACCGTGAAGTCTCACTATCTCTGCAATAAAGAGCTGGGCATACTGTCCCGCAGTGTAGTCTGTCCTTACGGGTAGAAAATGAGCGACTTTGGTCAACCTGTCCACAATTACCCAAATGGAGTCGTGACCTCTCTGTGACGTAGGCAACCCCGTGATAAAGTCCATGGATATGCTCTCCCACATCCACATCGGGACCTCCAACGGCTGTAGCAGTCCTGCCGGTCTCTGATGATCCACTTTTACTAGCTGACAAGTGGCGCATTTAGAAACAAACTCGACAATATCTCTCTTCATCCCGCTCCACCAATACTGACGTCTCATGTCTTGGTACATTTTGTCCCCACCGGGATGTACCGCGAACCGTGAGCCGTGCGACTCGGCCATCACCTCATGCCGTAATTCCTCCCCTTCCGGAACTACTAATCTCCCATTGAAGCGTAATCCCCCGTCTGAGCTAACGGTATAGGATTCAGCTCCCTCTGTTAGTAATCGAACTATCAGCTCCTGACAGAACGAGTCATCTGCTTGTGCCTTTACCACTCTCGTGACAATCTGTGGTGTAACAGTCATTACCGACATGAATGATCGGGCCACTGCATCCTGGTGTCCCAATTCCTTCCACTTGGCCTTCCACACCTTTGCCACTTCATCTGCTGGCCTACGGCTCAACGCGTCTGCCACCACGTTAGCCTTCCCCGGGTGATACTGGATATCAAACTGATAGTCCTTCACAAACTCAAGCCACCTTCGCTGCCGCATATTCAACTCCTTCTGCGTGAATAGGTACTGTAGGGACTTGTGGTCTGTGAACAATCGAAACTTTTCCCCCAAAAGGTAATGTCTCCAAATACGAAGGGCGAAAACAACTGCCGCCAACTCCAAGTCATGAGTGGGGTAATTCTTCTCGTGAGGCTTTAGCTTACGGGAAGCATAAGCTATGGCTTGACTCTCCTGCTGCAATACACCTCCAAGTCCTTGCAAGGACGCATCGGTGTAAACCAAATACTCAACTCCCGGTCTCGGCAATGCTAACACAGGTGCTGAGGTCAACTTATCCTTCAATTCATCGAATGCCAACTGACAGGCATCACTCCAGATGAATGGCACACCCTTACGAGTCAGATGTGTCAAAGGACCTGCAATCTTCGAGAATCCCCGAATGAACCTCCTGTAGTATCCTGCTAGGCCCAAGAAACTACGAATCTCCGTTGGTGTCGTGGGCTGTCCCCACTCCCTCACCGCGGATACTTTCCCCGGATCAACAGATATCCCCCGGTCGGAAATAATGTCCCAAAAACTGGACCTCCTTCAGCCAAAACCCGCATTTCTCATATTTTGCGTACAACTCGTTCTGACGTAGTGTCTGCAAAACTTGCCTCAAATGCTCGGCGTGCTCCTCCTCTGTCTGGGAGTAAACCAGAATATCATCGATGAAGACAATGACAAACTGATCTAGGAAATCCCTGAACACTCTATTCATCAAGTCCATAAAACACTGCTGGAGCGTTGGTCAAACCAAAAGGCATAACCCGAAACTCTTAAGAACCATATCTTGATAAGAACGCAGTCTTCGAGACGTCCTCCTCCCTGATACGCAACTGATGGTATCCCGATCTCAAATCAATCTTTAAGAAGAAAGAAGCTCCTCTCAACTGGTCGAATAAGTCATCGATTCGAGGCAACGGATACTTATTCCGTATCGTGACCTTATTCAACTCTCGGTAGTCCACACACAATCTCAGTGAACCATCTCTCTTCTTCACGAACAACACAGGGGCACCCCACGGTGAAGTACTCCTCCGTAAAAACCCCTGACCCAACAACTGCTCAATCTGATCCCGCAACTCCCTCATCTCAGCTGGAGCCATACGGTACGGTGCGCGTGCTATAGGTCTCGTACCTGGTAATAAGTCTAACAAAGTCTATCTCTCGACTGGGGGGTAGGCCTGGTATCGCCTGAAACACATCAGAATACTCCCTGACAACTGGGATCGAATCTAAAGGAATCACAACCTCCTTAGAGGGATCCTCCTCTAGGTAATACAAATGAGCGGTCGAGCCTCCCTCTGGACGAGGCATCGCCACTACAAACATCTCTTGCCCCGGAATGGCAAAAACAATGCTCCCACCGAAGCAATCAATCATGGCTCTATAATCAGCGAGCCAATCCATACCGATAATCACATCGTGAACATGCATATCTAATACCAACATATCTGCAGGTAATACCAGACTACCAATCTCTACCCCTACTCCCCGGCATATAAAGAAAATAAGTGACCCACTCCCCAATGGTGAGCCTACACACGTCACTGTGCTCTCTGCCGTAGCTAACAACCCTAAGGCTTTCGCAAAATGTGTAGCTATAAAGCAATGTGTTGCCCCCGTATCAAACAAAACTCGACCCATAGTACCATGAATAGGAAACGTACCCTCAATAGCGGGTGGTGCCTGCGGAGCCGCTGCCTGGTGGACGTTATAGACACGTCCATACTGTAACTGTCCCTGCTGCACAGGAACTGCTGGAATGGCTGGAAGAGCTGGCACCTGGGCTGGAGCTGGGAGGGCTGGTGGAAAAAGTGGCCTCTGTGGCTCATGTCGAGCACCCTGCTGCTGCTGCGGGGCCCTGCCCCTATCAGGACAGTCCTGGCGTTTATGGCCAGTCTTGCCACAAACAAAACACTTCCCTGGGAAGTTCCCCCCTCTCTGTCCCTGCTGCCCCCGGCCCTGGTGGCCGTTACCATTCCTCCACTGGCCTGCTGGCCCTGCTGAAACTGCTGTTGACCATTCTGACCCTGCTGGTTCTGATGGCCTTCTGACCCTGATGGCCCTGCCGGAAACCTCCTTGTCCGTGCCTGAAATTTCCTGACCTGAACCTCTTGTGATCCCCCTGCTGGGTACCCTGATCACCCTGCCTCTGCCCCTGAACAGATTGTGCCCCACTGGCACCATTTCCTCCAGTCCTGCCCTGATGGCTAGACTCTCCCGATCGTTTGCCCTCAGCCATGTGAAAGCGGTGATCCTGGCAATGGAGCAATGCAGCGTTAACCACATCAGAATAAGTGGCTAACGAGAGGTTCCCTAACAAGTGCTGACGAATCCTCCATGTCAACCCGTCTGTAAATTTCTGTATCTTCTTTTCCTCCGTCGGTATCTCATCCGGAACAATGTTCAGAAGATCAGTGAATTCGGCCTCATACTCGGCCACATTCTTACCCTCCTGTCGAAGGCTCATCAACTTCCTCCTCATTTCCGTGTGAACAGCTGACGGAAAGTACTTGCGGTCGAACCGCACCCAGAACTCCTGAATAGTGAGATTATCTCTCTCCTCAACGGTGGTAATAGACTCCCACCACTGCAGTGCAGATCCTACTAGCTTAAAGGTAGCTAGTATCTGCTTCTGGACATCGGTGCACTCATACATCCTCAAGTGGCGCTGTATACCTTCCTCCACTGACTCGAAACTACCACATCGGAGCTACCTGCGAACTCCGGAGGGTGTGCTTTCTGAAAAGCATCACGTACACGTTCCCAAGCAGACGGGAATGCATGAGCCTGAACTGGCGCGGCTATCGGCGCCTGAGGTGGTGCCTGCTGAACTACTGCTAGTGCGGCATTTACCGCCTGGGCCACAATGGCTGCAACCTCGGCGGCATTCATCGTGCCCTGAACTGGTGCGGGCTGTGGTTCAGGCGTTGCATTCCTGGGAATCCTTTGTGCACGTCGTGGAGGCATCTGAAATAGGAATGAAGTTTATAAGTTCGCAGTTATAAACTTAAGATAGCTGAAGAACGTAGCATATACAAAAGAATACAACAGTCCTAAAATATAGGGCTCTACATCAAAGAAAGCTCAGCGGAAAACATAATAAGCCGTTCAGATCCTAAAGGACACTAGAACCTGATGCTCTGATATCACCTGTGACACCCCGACTAATTAAATACCGGGTAGCTACTCCTTTATTAAATTAATACAAAATGCCAAGCTGGTTCAGTTAATAGCATCACTGTCGAAAACATTTTAATAATTACTAACCACCTAGTATTTAAAAAGTAAGTGCCAAATTTTAAGTTAAGTCTGATTAACATGCAATAAAAGAATAATGGAAGAACAACATAATCCATTCACCATAATGAAGTAATGAATAACCAACAATTAATAATAATAAGTCCGGAGGAAAAACTCCTCACAACAGTCCCACAACAAAAATATAAGACAAGTCTGAATCCTGAATAATTACATGCCAAAAGTCTGAATACTGAAATAAATGGAATGTCTCTAAAAGAAATGGGCGACATGCCCTACAACTGATAACTGGAGAATATTGAGTCAAGATAGATGCAGCGTCTACAAGCAAAGTCCTGTAACTCCCACAAACAGCTACAGCTCGTCACCTGAATGAGAATCCTAAGCATGGTGTCCTTGTGGCTGGGCACCTAAAATGGTTTTTACAAAAATAGATTTGAAAGCAAATGGGTCAGAGCCCGAAAGTGGAAAACATTTTGAAAACAGCAAGTGTTTTAATAACATTAAAACATTAAATGCAAAGTACATGTTAGGACGTGTACTCGCATGAAATTCTCACCTCTCGACTACATGTGCACTCCTAACGTACCGTACCCATCTACATGACATACACATCTAACCAGACCGTAATAAGTTCTACCCCTTACTACTCGATCCCCATATTACATTCTAGCGTTATCAAATAAGTAGAGGGCTTCACTTAAACTCAGATTCTCAATTAGTAACATAATTCACTATCAGTTAACCCGTTATGTTCTCTCACTACATTACCATAATTATGTTCACAATAACAACATGAAAGTTTCCATTAATTAAGTGTATATTATTCCCGTCATAAATATACAATACAATACAAGCACCCCGAGAACTAGCTGCGGTGCACACATACTCTGCTATCCATCCCGGTACATCACGTACATAAGGATCACATATTCCGAATCTCTCAGGAATAGTTCACAGATAACATCACAAATAATGGAGGCGAACACAGTCACATCACATGGGTCACGCACATACCTGCGCTCCCACGATCAGCAGACTTATTAACATCCCAATAAGTCCTTCTCTGGCCTATGTTCATCGAGGTAACCAGTCTAAATCCGGGCAACACAAGGATTAGAGGGCCCTAAGCGAACGCAAACCTCCCGTGATAGCAAGTATGGTAGGTATGTCATACACATAAAATCAATACATATACTAAGTATGCACACGTCTTAGTAATCACCATAATATATTGGTACATATCTCTTCTCGTACTGACATATAATACTACACCATTTATATGTTCCCGGTTAATATAATTAATTAGGCCGTCAATAGCTCACATCGTAATAGACACTCACGTCCTACTTCATATTTTCCCTTAGGTTCAAACTACACTTCTAGGTTTGACTCCTCATTATATCTCAATCATCCCAAATATATCAATTACTCATCAAGGAAAGGCTAGCTCTACCTATACACAAGGTTACGGGGCACTCGGGATCAAAACAGGCTAAAAAGCCTAAACTGTCAACTCGTTCGAAGTCTCGTTCGAACGAGGCTGTTCGAACGAGACTTCGTTCGAACGAACTGAGTCTTCTAACGAGATCTCGTTCGAACGAAGTGGGCTTTCTAACGAGATCTCGTTCGAACGATCTCATCGAACGAACTTCACCCTCGTTAGAAGTCAATGGTCAACTCGTTAGAAGCTCGTTCGAACGAGGTCGTTCGAACGACCTGGGCAGGTCTTCTAACGAGCGACCAGATTCGAGCCCAGATTTCTTATTTTCGTTTTTCCAACTTCTCTACTCCCCAAATCTCATCCAAACCTCAATCTAACAATTGTTTAAGGTCTCTAATCGTCCCTAAACATACTTAGTTCACATATTGACATGTTTGGGGGTATTAATTCATCCTAACATCATTCAAATATCAAATCTCTACATATTTTTCCCCAAATTTTAAAACTATGAACCCTAGAATTTGAATCATCAAAGAACTGAATTAAATCCGTTTTTGGTTTCCTACTAATTGCAAGGTTCTAAAAGGCGCGAGGCGTGGTCGAGGCGTAGAGGTCAAGCCTCAAGCCTTAGGAGCCTAGGCGTAAAAAGGCGTTTTTCCTTTTTTTATTATTTTAATTATTCTAAGGCTAGTAATATAATAAAATAATACATACCTTGAATTTTGAAAATATATTCGTATGTTTGGTAGCCATCTTTCTCATATTCATGCTCCATAACCAATATTTGTTAACTAATCCTTCATTTGTTTTTTAAAAAGTGTGCCTTAAGCCTTTTACCAAGAATAAGGCGTAATAAGGCGTGGGCGATGCGTTTCTCCCAAGCCTCAAGCCTAGGCGGGCCTAGGCGGAGCCTAGGCGGGCCTTTTAGAACACTGACTAATTGTAATATCATCAGAATAATCATTACACACCAATCTACATGCGATTTCCTCATCAAAATGTACTTTCTATTTCCAATTTACATGGGTTTTTCATTAACTCCCAAGAACAACATGATTTTAATAAATTCCTACATATGGAAGAAGCATTCTTTGAAATAAACGAAATTAAACCACTTGCCTTATTAAAATCTCTGATTTTGATGACGAATTGATGGATGGTTCTCTCTCTCTGCAGAGTTCTCCTTCAATCTCTCTCTCTCTACAAGCTTTCTTCTCCAAAATCAATGGTGGCTAGGGTTTGTGGTTTAGGAACTCTTTGGAATAACTTTCAATAACCTCTGTAGCCTATATGGTTATTAGTGGGCTTAGTGGGTTATTGACAAATCAGATATTAATTCCCAATTTTCGTAGGTTATAATTCCCCAAAATTCAAAATTACCAAACTACCCTTATACGTTGCCGGTATGGCCTAAATATGCCCCGGGACCCAAACCAAACCCCCGACTAGTGTTTTCTGACTATTTCGACCCTTCCGGAGGCGTTGGCGCACTCAAAACGACCATACGTTTTATAGAACTAAAATTCACTTTTTAATTAAAATAAATATTTCCCTGACGCGACTGTCACACGCGTCTCAACAAAATTTCCAAATTGCCGTATTTCAATCTCACGACAAATTTCATAATTCAAAATTCATATATAATCATATATGCACATATAATCAAATACCAACTCGCATCTCGCTAGTATTTTAACCCGGATTAATTTCCAATTGATACGCATTTAATTTAATTAATCCCATAAAATAAATATCACAAAAATACGGGGTATTACAGGTACGTAGGTAGGGATTGAGTTAATTAATCAAGAGTTATTTTTGGGTAGCTCAGGAGCGTCGGAAGAGTTACGTCGTTGTGAACCGAAGATTTTGAAGTTTGACGTGAGTGGTCAGGTATTATGGCGAGTATCTCCCATGAAGGGAATGATGCGGTTTGTGATGACGGGAGGTTGACACCTAGGGATGTGGGTCCTTTCATCATTATTGAGATGACATAGCCAGTTGTGTATATGATCGTCTTACTGGAGCATTTACAGCGGGTTCACGATGTGTTTCGTGTGTCCTCATCAAAGAGAGACCTTAGGAATGACGTATTATATCGGCATATAATGATTAGAATAGACTTGTTGATATTTTTGGGTCGTAGTGAGTAGGACTTCGGTCAAGATGGTACCGTTAGTACCCGTGTAGTGGGGGCACCACAATGTTGTCGTGAGTTGATCTGGGAACATGAGGATGCCATGCAAAAAAGGTATCCGGAGCTCTTGGTACCGGTATTTTCGAATTTCGGGGACGAAATTCGATTGTAGGGGGTATGTAACACCCTGTATTTTTAGAGTATTTTAAATTACACGTGTGCACGTAATTTAATTAAATTGAGAAATAAAATGAATTAAATAAATATTATTTATCGAGTATAAGGATTAATATTCATGTGTAATTGTATTTACTTGTGTGATAAGTAAATGAAAATATGTTAAATTACATTACGTTGCAAGTGAGTAAAATCGACGGGTTTAACGGTATTTCATTCGGGACGCGCGGATAAGGTCATGTTGGGAATGAGATGGAAAATTTATGTTAGATAATTCGAATGGTGATTTAGAGTGTGCGGATAATTCAAAATGGGTCGAGATATTCAGAATTAGGTACTCGGGGGTTGGAATTGGGTTCCGGGGACCTTTTAGGGTACACGGGACCCGTATAAGGGCGTTCAGATCATTTTACCCTTTTGGCCTGACTTAGTTTCGAGATTAATGATATTTAGGGTTATATCTAGGGAGGGTGGATGGAGTGGGAAACCATTCCATCATCCAAGAAACCTAGACTTTGAGAAAAAAGAGAAAAGAGAAGGACAAATCAAGAGAAAGTGAAGACAAACGATCCGGGAGGGAAATCGAATCATTTCGGCACAAGATCATAAGGCAAGTGTTTATCTTGTTTTACTTATTGATGTGTTTTCAATCGTTCATGAATAAATTTGGTGTAGGAACACAAAATTTTTGGGTGGGAGTAACATGTAAAATGGGGATTTCGTGCATGAATTCATAGAGAGAGAATTTGAATGTGATTACATGTTAAATCTGATATAAATGAAGATATAAAGATACATTCTTGGGTGGTTAATATGATAGTTAATGAGATCTTGAATAAAGGTTGATATAATGAATAATTCTTGATGACAAATTGATAATCCTATTGTTTTAAAGGTTTTCAAGTTGTATCGTATGTAATAATATATTGTATTATGTTTGGGATTGATTTAGTAATCATATTAGGGGTTTGTGTGAAGGTTCTAACTCCTAAGGTTGAAGGGAAAAGGGAAAATCCCGTCAAAAGTTCTCCTTGACAGCCGAGTAAAACGAACCGGTTTGCTAGGGGGAGCGAATCGATTCGCAAATTGAACAGGTTCGGTCAGCAAGTGAACCGGTTTCCTTTTGGAAGTTGAATAATGTGTGCAAAATCGAATTACGAAGGCGTGATCGCCGATTTTGTATTTTTCTGATTTTTTTTTGAACTAGTTATGAATTTTCTACTAATAGGTGCGCGATACCCAATGTTTTAAATCGCGGTCGCGCAGGGTGTCGGGTTCGGGCTCCAAAGTAGTGTCGCGCTAATCGCATCGCGCGAGCAATTCATGCATTCCCGCTTTTTAATTAAAAAACTTATAAATAAAATATAAATAAATAAATAAATAACATTTTAAAATGAAATTTGTAAGAAAGTAACATTTCAAACTGAAATTGGTAAAAAAAGTTATATTTGAAATTGATTTTTTTAAAGTTACTTTTTAAATTAATAATAATAATAATAATAATAATAATAATAATAATAATAAAACAACAATAATAGAATTCTGAAATTAAGTGACATTCAAAGCTAAAAATAATAAAATAAATAAAATTCTAATATGAAATTTGTAAAATAAGTAAAAGTTTAAACTTTAAATTATAATATAATAACATTTTAAACAGAAATTTATAAAACAAGTAGTATTTTAAATTGAAAAATAAAAAAAAATTAATAATAATAACATTTTAAACAGAAATCTGAGAAATAAGTAACATTTAAAGCTGAAAATTATAAAATAAATAACAATTTAAACAGATATTTATGACACGTGTAGCATTTTAAACTGACAATTATTAAAAATAAAACATTTTGAACTGAGATTTGAAAAATTAGCAACATTTAAAACTGGAAATTATAAAATAAAAAACATTATTTACTGAAAAATGTAAAATAAGAAAACGTTTAAGTAAACCGAGAGTTTGGAATAGAAAATATTAAATAAAAGTAACCTTTTAAGCTAAACTTTTTAAAATAAGCAAATAACATCATTGAGACCTTCGTAAATAAGTAAATTGAGGGTTTGGAACAAAGAATACCTCACCCAAACAAAGTCCGCACGTGAAATAAGGTAACACTTTTTCCCCCTCCTTGACTAAAATGAGATTTCTAAAAAAAACATGGATAGCGTTGCTGTTGCGCCAAATAGCGCAAAATAGCGTACAATAGCGCACAATAGCGCACGCTTTTTGAGCATCCCGTAATACATTGATTGCAACATTGCTTTTTTGGCCCGCAAAAAGCAATAGTGCGCTATTGCGTTCGCAATAGCGCGCTTTTTAAAACATTGGCGATACCGAAATTTTAAATTAGTGGTTTTGGATTTGGCTTTCCTTTGGAAATTTGAACCTGGGGGATCCAAATTGGCTCGGTTTGCTGTGCTAGCCTCCCATGTCTTTTGTGGTTGTTCGTGGATTGTTTAGGTTTCGACAGGGTTTATGGAGTTCGAGAGATGGAATATGACTTCTGGAAATAAAAAGGGAAGGTTAGAAAGTACCTCAGGCTAAACGAGGATAAATTCCGGGTAAGAGATTATGGGTGTACTATCGTGAAAAGTACTCGGGTAATAATTGTGAAATTGGGTGAGGCTCGCGGGAAGGATTATGCTAAGTGTTTAGGTAGAATAGTATGTTGGTAAAAAACGTGAAGTTAGAGAATTAAATTTAAGTACATGAATACTTGAGAAATTGGGAGTCGGGATAGACTCGGGTATTGTGGGCTAGTGCTACGAGTGATATATGCACGATTAGCTTGTTATATATATATACGTATTGAGTGAGATAGTATATGTATACGTGTGTAATTGATATATGTGAACATACCTACTCTATGGATGCTATCGTTGGAGGTTGTGCGTATAGTGGGCAATCCACCCTGGCGTGCCCAACAGGTGTTGGGTCGTTTCCCCAAGTCATAGGACTGTTGCATGACCATTGTATGTGAATCTAGAGTCTAGTGGGGTAATGTAGTATGGTTATGACCCACGGATTTATGTCTATGACCGCCTCCAGTTTATGTATTTACGATTTGGGTTCGGTGGTGAGATTCCGACCCGGTGGCCCAAGAGTGATACGTGATGTTCCTGGAGTCTGATAGTATGCTAGGGAAAGCATTCGGGAGGAAAATTCGGGGATGCTATATATATACGTATAAAAAAGTGTTATATGTATATATTTGATAAAACGAATGTGTGAACATTGAAATTATAACTAGTGTATAGTTATGTAAATTGTGTAATGTTAAGATTAGAACTGAGAATTATAATGATATGAGAAACGAAGCTAAGTAAAGTACGCGTAGCAAAGTTGGGCTAAATTCAGTGGTTATGCTGGTTAAATGGGGTAGCATAACTAGGGAATTAAAATACATGCGTTAGGTGCATACTTTAGATGAGGGCCAAGATAATCTCATGTGAGTGCGACACCAGATAGATATGAACAATTCTATTGAATATTCATTATTTTATTTTAAATACTTGCAAAATACTTTTGAATAGTTTTGGGCTTCGACCCGTATCAAAAATCCTTTTTCAAAACCTTTTAGGTGCTAGACTTAGCTATCCTTCCAGTCAGACGATGCTGTGACAGCAGTGGATGACTGCAGACATTGACTAGACGGTTCTATCCTTGCTATCAATATAGGATTTCGTTTCAGTTATTTATTCGGGCATGTCACCATTGTTGGACAGTCTTTATGTTGTTCAAATTTTATTATATTTTTTCATCAGTTGGATATTGTATTTGAATTTATCGAGGGTTATTCGGTTAATTTATTTAATTCATGTCACCAGTATTCGTTTTTATTCTTGTGTATTTAAATGATTGGAATGGTTTGTTTTATGGTTGGATGTTTTTAATAAGGCAAGTTATTAAATTTTGAAATTTGACATCGGGCTTAATAGATTATTAGTAATTAAATTTGTTTTTGACGGTGATACTAAGAATGAACTAGACTGAGATTCCTGTGTTATTTTAGTAGAGGGCTGACCACCTGTTATATGAATAGGCGGGGTGCCACATTTATCCTCTGAAAACGTAGGGTGAGCATAAGTGTAAGGTTATAAAAATGTCTATTGGAGCCATGTCATTTTCCCAAAAAGATTAGTTGCATAGCGTAATGTATCTCGTGATACACTTTGATTTTTATAGTAAAAACTATATATATATATATATCTTATAGAAACAACAATATAAATATTATCATAAAAAATTTGCAAGTCCTTATGCTTCTGTCCTTCATATCATAATCTTCATAAAATGACACTGACTATTCAGTTACATCTTAATCTTAATCCTCCAAATTAACATCACTGCCATCAATCTCATCATCAACAATGTTGGGCATCTCTTTCAACAACTTGTTACACAGATTTTGTGATCTATGTGTCACTTGTATTGATTTCAACAATGATACGTATCAATTATAACTTCTTATTCTTTCTCACCTTATACTTGTCTACGCTGGTCATGTATTGGGTCATTAGCCTTGTTGGACTTGGACATATCTATAAGGAAAAGTTAAAAAAAAGCTAAGCATCTTCGGAAAAAATAATATATTGTACGTATTGTATGTAACCTGCATATCACATCATGTATTATATGTATCGTATATCAATGTTGTAGAGCTTCAAAACGGAGACACTGTATCTTATCGTTCTACTCACAAAACATATCATATTTTACGTATCGTGTTGCGTATCATATGAGATTAATAACAATGCTACCGTACCTCAGCAGTGTAACTCATACAAATATTTGAGGTTTAATAGGACTTCAACAGTGATTTTGAAGTTTCAATGTTCATTTAAAGTTGGGTAGATATTAGGCTTTGATTGATGATTATGAGAAGGGTTAATAAGAGTTTAAAGTTTATATTTTTCTGATTGGTTAATAGGCAAATTGACCTTGTATTGTTGGATACTTGATAGAAAGAGTGATAATCAATGTGTACAATGAATATCACCTCTACCTAAAATACCATCTAAAGTAGAATATATATTGATATTAAACTGAATTTAGACACTTAATAATATGAAACAAATACAATTAAATCCCTGGGAACTCTCGTACACTTCATACATACTCTCAAATTTCTCTAGCATTTTTATTAATAGGACTTCAACCAAAAAATAGAGCATAAATGTCTATTTTCAAACTTTGACTTCTCACCCAAATAGCACTGTATGTAATCTAACATTTTGTAGTCCTTTAGTACAACTAAACTTATGTTCCTTTTTTTTCTTTAATGTAATATAATGCTGTGTTTGTGTATATATCATATCAGACTTGGAATTCGGAAGGAACATCTGCCCAAATATGAAGAACAGTTGGAACATAAAATTGCGAAAGCACAATTGGAGGAGCTGAAGAAGGAACGTTTGAGGCGATGGAAAATCAAAAGAAACGGTATGTGTGCATTATTTTGCTAATCTTACTTTTAAACCATATTTTCTCTGTACTTGTTGATTTCAAACTTCGAAGCACGGATACGGACTAGCATATGATACGATATGAGCAATAGGATACGAAAAACTTGGAAAAACTCGGATACGGGAAAACTGGGATATGAAATTGCAAACGAAATTATAATGTAATATGTTTTTGATGTATAAATATTTAATAATTTAAGAACTTTATGAACTATATTACTAGAGGGGTGAACCAAGAGCAACGGTAAGGTTGTCCCATTGTGACCCAGAGGTCACATGTTCGAGTCGCGAAACAGCCTCTCTGTATATGCAGAAATAAGGCTGCGTACATCTAACCCTCCAAGTACCCCGCAGTGGCGGGAGCCTCGTGCACTGGGTTTGCCCCTTGTGTAACAGTTGTATGAAAGATGAAATCAACATATCAAATATTAATCATAAATGTTCAAACGTAGCTTGCATATATGCAGAGCAACAAGAGAATTGTTTTAGTTTCCAAGTTCATCTTCATCTTTTATTCTGTAATGTGCTGCTAAATGAGTTATTTGGGTTTAATTATGAAAATAATATTTATATTCGTTATATTATTTAAATTTCGAAAATGGCATCGTCAAAAATTGCAAAAATTCCCCATCGTATTCCCCAAGTATCTCTCACCAGAACTCCTTACTTATCTGAGATTCCACCCTCCCTATCCCTTCCCCCACCCCCAACCCCCACCCCCCACCCCTCAAAAAAAAAAGGATGGATACGTATATGATATATCTGTTATTACTCTGATACTTCTGAGGCAGGTACCGATATCGGTATGGGACCCCTAAAGGAGTTGATTGTTGATTAAAATCTTATGTGTATTCTAACACATGTAAAGCTTGGCTACTTTAATGTAATCGGAAGCAATTTAACCCTACAACATTTAGAAATAGGCTAGGTTTCTTAATCATTCATTTATTCTCTAAATTAATGTAACTAGGTTCCTCTCTCTCAATCATTCATGCTTTAAAATAAATTACCTACAATGGTTGGCCATTTAGCTTTATTTATAAATAAAAATTATCTTGCTAGACAAGAGAACCTAAAAAGGTCACGATGAATATCACCTCTACTTAAAATACCGTCTAAAGTAGAATATATATTGATATTAAACTGAAGTTAGACACTTAATAATATGAAACAAATACAATTAAATCCCTGGGAAATCTCGTACACATCATACATACTCTCAAATTTCTCTAGCATTTTTATTAATAGAACTTCAACCAAAAAATAGAGCATAAATGTCTATTTTCAAACTTTGACTTCTGACCCAAATAGCACTGTATGTAATCAAAGATTTTGAAGTCCTTTACTACAACTAAACTTATGCTCCTTTTTTTTCTTTAATGTAATATAATGGTGTGTTTGTGTATATATCATATCAGACTTGGAATTCGGAAGGAAGATCTGCCCAAATATGAAGAACAGTTGGAACATAAAATTGCAAAAGCACAATTCGAGGAGCTGAAGAAGGAAGCGTTTGAGGCAATGGAAGCTCAAAAGAAACGGTATGTGTGCATTATTTTTCTAGTCTTACTTTTAAACCATATTTTCTCTGTACTTGTTGATTTCAAACTTAGAAGCACGGATACGGACTAGCATATGATACGATATGAACAATAGGATACGAAAAACTTGAAAAAACTAGGATACGGGAAAACTGGGAGATGAAATTGCAAATGAAATTATAATGTAATATATTTTTGATGTATAATAATTTACTAATTTAAGAACTTTATGAACTATATCACTAGAGGGGTGAACCAAGAGCAGCGGTAAGGTTTCCCCATTGTGACCCAGAGGTCAGATGTTCGAGTCGGGAAACAGCCTCTCTGTATATGCAGAAATAAGGCTGCGTACATCTAACCCTCCAAGTACCCCACAGTGGGCGGGAACCTCGTGCACTGGTTTTGCCCCTTGTGTAGCAGTTGTATATAAGATTAAATCAACATATCAAGTATTAATCATAAATGTTCAAACGTAGCTTGAATATATGCAGAGCAACAAGGGAATTGTTTTAGTTTCCCAGTTCATCTTCATCTTTTATTCTGTAATGTGATAAACGAGTTATTTGGGTTTAATTATGAAAATAATATTTATATTCGTTATGTTATTTAAATTTCCAAAATGGCGTCGTCAAAAATTGCAAAAATTCCCCATCGTATTACCCAAGTATCTCTCACCAGAACTCCTTACTTATCTGAGATTCCACCCTTCCTTTCCGTTCCCTACCGCCCATCCACCCCCCCAAAAAAAAGAAAAACAAACAAAAAAGATGGATACATATATGATATATCTGTTATTACTCTGATACTTCTGAGGCAGATACCGATACCGGTATAGGACCCCTAAAAAGGTTTCTGCGACAGATTTTATGTAAAGCTATTTTATAGATAACCATGAAATAGTTACATAGCGTAATGTATCTCGTGATACACTTTGATTTTTATAGTAAAAACTATATATATATATATATATCTTATAGAACCAACAATATAAATATTATCATAAAAAATTTGCAAGTCCTTATGCTTCTGTCCTTCATATCATAATCTTCATAAAATGACACGGACTATTCAGTTACATCTTAATCTTAATCCTCCAAATTAACATCACTGCCATCAATCTCATCATCAACAATGTTGGGCATCTCTTTCAACAACTTGTTACACAGATTTTGTGATCTATGTGTCACTTGTATTGATTTCAACAATGATACGTATCAATTATAACTTCTTATTCTTTCTCACCTTATACTTGTCTACGCTGGTCATGTATTGGGTCATTAGCCTTGTTGGACTTGGACATATCTATAAGGAAAAGTTAACAAAAAGCTAAGCATCTTCGGAAAAAATAATATATTGTACGTATTGTATGTAACCTGCATATCACATCATGTATTATATGTATCGTATATCTATGTTGTAGAGCTTCAAAACGGAGAAACTGTATCTTATCGTTCTACTCACAAAACATATCATATTTTACGTATTGTGTTGCGTATCATATGATATTAATAACAATGCTACTGTACCTCAGCAGTGTAACTCATACAAATATTTGAGGTTTAATAGGACTTCAACAGTGATTTTGAAGTTTCAATGTTCATTTAAAGTTGGGTAGATATTAAGCTTTGATTGATGATTATGAGAAGGGTTAATAAGAGTTTAAAGTTTATATTTTTCTGATTGGTTAATAGGCAAATTGACCTTGTATTGTTGGATACTTGATAGAAAAAGTGATAATGTGTACGACGAATATTACCTTTACATAAAATGCCATCTAAAGTAGAATATATATTGATATTAAACTGAAGTTAGACACTTAATAATATGAAACAAATACAATTAAATCCCTGGGAACTCTCGTACACATCATACATAGTCTCAAATTTCTCTAGCATTTTTATTAATAGAACTTCAACCAAAAAATAGTGCATAAATGTCTATTTTCAAACTTTGACTTCTCACCCAAATAGCACTGTATGTAATCTAAGATTTCGAAGTTCTTTAGTACAACTAAACTTATGTTCCTTTTTTTTCTTTAATGTAATATAATGGTGTGTTTGTGTATATATCATATCAGACTTGGAATTCGGAAGGAAGATCTGCTCAAATGTGAAGAACAGTTGGAACATAAAATTGCGAAAGCACAATTGGAGGAGCTGAAGAAGGAAGCGTTTGAGGCAATGGAAACTCAAAAGAAACGGTATGTGTGCATTATTTTACTATTCTTACTTTTAAACCATATTTTCTCTGTACTTGTTAATTTCAAACTTAGAAGCACGGATACGGACTAGCATATGATACGATATGAACAATAGGATACGAAAAACTTGAAAAAACTAGGATACGGTAAAACTGGGATATGAAATTACAAATGAAATTATAATGTAATATATTTTTGATGTATAAAAATTTACTAATTTAAGAACTTTATGAACTATTTTACTAGAGGGGTGAACCAAAAGCAACGGTAAGGTTGCCCCATTGTGACCCAGAGGTCACATGTTCGAGTCACAAAACAGCCTCTCTGTATATGCAGAAATAAGGCTGTGTACATCTAACCCTCCAAGTACCCCGCAGTGGCGGGAGCCTCGTGCACTGTGCCCCTTGTATAACGGTTGTATAAAAGATGAAATCAACATATCAAATATTAATCATAAATGTTCAAACGTAGCTTGCATATATGCAAAGCGACAAGAGAATTGTTTTAGTTTCCAAGTTCGGCTTCATCTTTTATTCTGTAATGTGATAAATGAGTTATTTGGGTTTAATTATGAAAATAATATTTATATTCGTTATATATTTAAATTTCGAAAATGGCATCGTCTAAAGTTGCCAAAATTCCCCATCGTATTACCCAAGTATCTCTCCCCCGAACTCCTTACTTATCTGAGATTCCACCATCCCTTTCCCTTCCCCACCCGCCACCCCCCTAAAAAAAAAGAAAAACAAACAAAAAAGATGGATACATATAGTTATTACTCTGATACTTCTGAAGTAGGTACCGATACCGGTATGGGACCCCTAAAAAGGTATCTGTGACACATTTGAAGTAAAGCTATTTTATATATAACCATGAAGCCCAGCACCCCCCCCCCCCCTCCCCCCCCCCCACCCCCACCCCCCCACTCTCTCTTCCCGTTGTTTCATTTGGATTCATAGTGGTTATCTGTACAAGGAGTTGATTGTTGATTAAAATCTTATGTGTATTCTAACACATAAAGCTTGGCTACTTTAATGTAATCGGAAGCAATTTAAACCTACAACATTTAGAAATAGGCTAGGTTTCTTACTCATTCATTTATTCTCTAAATTAATGTAACTAGGTTCCTCTCTCTCAATCATTCATGCTTTAAAATAAATTACCTACAATGGTTGGCCATTGAGCTTTATTCATAAATAAAAGTTATCTTGCTAGACAAGAGAACCTAAAAAGGTCACGATGAATATCACCTCTACCTAAAATACCATCTAAAGTAGAATATATATTGATATTAAACTGAAGTTAGACACTTAATAATATGAAACAAATACAATTAAATCCCTGGGAACTCTCGTACACATCATACACAGTCTCAAATTTCTCTAGCATTTTTATTAATCGAACTTCAACCAAAAAATAGAGCATAAATGTTTATTTTCAAACTTTGACTTCTCACCCAAATAGCACTGTATGTAATTTAAGATTTTGAAGTCCTTTAGTACAACTAAACTTATGTTCCTTTTTTTTCTTTAATGTAATATAATGGTGTGTTTGTGTATATCTCATATCAGACTTTGAATTCGGAAGGAAGATCTGCCCAAATATGACGAACAGTTGGAACATAAAATTGCGAAAGCACAATTGGAGGAGCTGAAGAAGGAAGCGTTTGAGGCAATGGAAACTCAAAAGAAACGGTATGTGTGCATTATTTTTCTAATCTTACTTTTAAACCATATTTTCTCTGTACTTGTTGATTTCAAACTTAGAAGCACGGATACGGACTAGAATATGATACGATATGAACAATAGGATATGAAAAACTTGAAAAAACTAGGATACGGGAAGATTGGGATATGAAATTACAAATGAAATTATAATGTAATATATTTTTGATGTATAAAAATTTACTAATTTAAGAACTTTATGAACCATATTACTAGAGGGGTGAACCAAGAGCAACGGTAAGGTTGCCCCATTGTGACCCAGAGGTCACATGTTCGAGTCGCGAAACAGTCTCTCTGTATATGCAGAAATAAGGCTGCGTGCATCTAACCCTCCAAGTACCCCGCAGTGGTGGGAGCCTCGTGCACTGGGTTTGCGCCGTGTGTAACAGTTGTATAAAAGATGATATCAACATATCAAATATTAATCATAAATGTTCAAACGTAGCTTCCATATATGCAGAGCAACAAGAGAATTGTTTTAGTTTCCAGGTTCATCTTCATCTTTTATTCTGTAATGTGATAAATGAGTTATTTGGGTTTAATTATGAAAATAATATTTATATTCGTTATGTTATTTAAATTTCGAAAATGGCATCGTCAAAAATTGCAAAAATTCCCCATCGTATTACCCAAGTATCTCTCACCAGAACTCCTTACTTGTCTGAGATTCCACCCTCCCTTTCCCTTCCCCACCCCCCACCCCTCCCCCCCAAAAAAAGAAAAACAAACAAAAAAGATGGATACATATATGATATATCTGTTATTACTCTGATACTTCTGAGGCAGGTACCGATACCGGTTTGGGACCCCTAAAAAGGTATCTGTGACACATTTTAAGTAAAACTATTTTAAATATGACCATGAATGAAGCCCCCCCCCCCCCCCCTCCCCCCCCCCCCCCCCCCCCCCTCCTTTTCATTTGGATTCATAGTGGTTATCTGTACAAGGAGTTGATTGTTGATTAAAATCTTATGTGTATTCTAACACATAAAGCTTGGCTACTTTAATGTGATCGGAAGCAATTTAACCCTACAACATTTAGAAATAGGCTAGGTTTCTTACTCATTCATTTATTCTCTAAATTAATGTAACTAGGTTCCTCTCTCTCAATCAATTATGCTTTAAAATAAATTACCTACAATGGTTGGCCATTGAGCTTTATTTATAAATAAAAGTTATCTTGCTAGACAAGAGAACCTAAGAAGGTCATTATGAATATCACCTCTACCTAAAATACCATCTAAAGTAGAGTATATATTGATATTAAACTGAAGTTAGACACTTAATAATATGAAACAAATACAATTAAACATAGTCTAAAATTTCTCTAGCATTTTTATTAATAGAACTTCAACCAAAAAATAGAGCATAAATGTCTATTTTCAAACTTTGACTTCTCACCCAAATAGCACTGTATGTAATCTAAGATTTTGAAGTCCTTTAGGACAACTAAACTTATGTTTCTTTTTTTTCTTTAATGTAATATGATGGTGTGTTTGTGTATGTATCATATCAGACTTGGAATTCGGAAGGAAGATCTGCCCAAATATGAAGAACAGTTGGAACATAAAATTGTGAAAGCATAATTGGTGGAGCTGAAGAGGGAAGCGTTTGGGGCAATGGAAACTCAAAAGAAACGGTATGTGTGCATTATTTTGCTAATCTTACTTTGAAACCATATCTTCTCTGTACTTGTTGATTTCAAACTTAGAAGCACGGGTACGGACTAGCATATGATACGATATGAACAATAGGATACGAAAAACTTGAAGAAACTAGGATACGGGAAAACTGGGATATTAAATTACAAATGAAATTATAATGTAATATATTTTTGCTGTATAAAAATTTACTAATTTAAGAACTTTATGAACTATATTACTAGAGGGGTGAACCAAGAGCAACGGTAAGGTTTCCCCATTGTGACCTAGAGGTCCCATGTTCGAGTCGCGAAACAGCCTCTCTGTATATGCAGAAATAAAGCTGCGTACATCTAACCCTCCAAGTACCCCGCAGTGGCGGGAGCCTTGTGCACTGGGTTTGCCCCTTGTATAACAGTTGTATAAAAGATGAAATTAATATATCAAATATTAATCATAAATGTTCAAACGTAGCTTGCATATATGCAGAGCAACAAGAGAATGGTTATAGTTTCCAAGTTCATCTTCATCTTTTATTCTGTAATGTGATAAATGAGTTATTTGGGTTTAATTATGAAAATAATATTTATATTCGTTATGTTATTTAAATTTCGAAATTGGCATCGTCAAAAATTGCAAAAATTCCCCATCATATTACCCAAGTATCTCTCACCAGAACTCCGTACTTATCTGAGATTCCACCCTCCCTTTCCCTTTCCCTTTCCCTTCCCCCCCCCCCCCCCCCCCCCCCCGCTCGAAACTAAAAAGAAAAAATATCAGGAAAAAGAAGAAAAGGAAAGAAATTTACTCTATATAGGTATCCAGATTGTGTAGGAATTTTAATATAAGATATAAACATAAATAAAATTGGTTTTGCATAAATTGTTTTATTTAAGGACGAGGAGATGACTGATGTGAAATCGCTAGACATAAGGAACTTTCTCTAGATTCAGAATTTCCACTTCATCAATTTCCTTTGCAGTTAACAACTGCTAGTAGTTTGAAATCAATCTAGCAATTACTTTGACGACACGGAAATATGAGTCAAGGTGTTTTTCTGTTGAAAATAACTCGGAAGCAAAATACAATTGCAACTGAGATAAATGTCAATTTTCTTCTTCATGTTTCCATAATTTTGTGTTTGTTTCAAAGAGCCAAAGAGTTTGATGGATCAACTGTTGTACACTAATTTGAATTATTATCTTTTGTTTGAGATAAACTGTATCTTTGTAGACCTGTCAAAAGTGGGATTTGTTAAATTTAATCTTGAATCTAGCTAATGGTCTTACTTTCATCTCATATTTTATCTTTTTTTTCCTGAACAAATAAATTTTGTTGATGCCATTAACAGTTTTTTCTTTACCAAAAAATTGTTTGCAGTTAAAATGGCTTTAGGGTTATGGAGTCCAAGAGTTAATAATAATGTACTTTTGAGGTCTAAAATTTCACTATTTACACTTTGGGATCCACTATGCATTTATTATAAACTTTTGTCATAAAAAAACTTACAAATTGCCACAGCAAAGGAAAAGTGGCCCTAAGATGTAAACAGTGAAAATCTTTGCAAAATTATGTAGTCAACATGTTAATTGGTTCACTTATTGCTTTGTAATTTTATTTGAGTGGTGTTATGAGTACAAAGCAAGTCCCTCCAATCTCCCCCCAAAACAATAAATTTGGGTGTCCTGGTGGGACCCATACCACATGGCAATACTTAATAGGTAGGTGACATGGAATCCACTCAAATTTGGGAGAGTTTGGCGCTCATATTATTATTCATTTTATTTTAATAAAGTCTATACTAGGAAGTGAAAAAATTAAACAAACACAAAAAAACTGAACTTCAATTTTTTGCAAAGACTCCCATGAATTAGCGGCGTTTTGGGGGTATATTTTTTATTTGGGTGGGGGGTCTTTGTAGCAAAATGCATAATTCTGGGACCTCAAACATAGTTTAGGGCTCTTTTTGCCAATAAAAAGCTTAATTACATTTAGGCCCCTTGAACTTGACCGCCCCCCCCAATTTCAAGTTTTTTCAATTCACTCTCCTAACTTTGAAAACGGCAACAATTAATCTCCTGTCGTCTAACTCCGTTAGCTTTTGCCGTGAAATGACACATGGCAACCCTTTTGACTTTTTTAAAGGGCATTTTGGGTATTTTATTCTTTTTTTTTCAAAAATCCTAAACTCACTCTCGTCTCTCTCATTTGCCTTCCTCTCTCTCTCTCTCACTCACTCACTCACTCACTCACTCACAGCTCTCTTCTTCCTCCCCCCCCTCTCTCTCTCACCCACCCACGAACACCCATACACTCATACGAACAGCTCTGGGGTCGGTGGGTGGGAGGGGGGAGGGGTGCGGTGCTGAGTTGAATCTGGGGTGGGGCTGTTGAATTCGGCGGGGGGGAGGGGGGGCGGGTTGCTTCACGAACAAATCCTGTTTTTTTTCCTTCTTTTATATATATACATATTTTTTTCTTCTAGAAATCATATTTTATTTGCTGAAAATAATTTATATTGCTGAAAATCATATTTGTATTGCTGGAAATAATTTTTATTTGTGGGAAATAATTTTTTATTTCTAAACCTATATTATTATTGCTGGAAGTCATATTTTATTTGCTGATTTTTTTTTTAAATTCCATTTTTTATAATATTATATTGCTGGAAATAATGTATTTTCAGTGTTTTTTTTAATATATTTTCTGAATTATATTTTAGAATTTCAAAGATTTTAAATATTTTTTTTGTTATTTTTCAGAAATTTTAAATATATATTCGTATTTTCCAAATGTTTTAAAAATTTTGTAAATTTTTTCCAAGATTTTTTGATATTTTTAAAATATTTTATTGTATTTTCTTAATTTTTAAATATTTTTACTATTATTTTAAGATTTTTTTCAAAAAAATTATTTTAGGACAAAAGTGCCCTTTAAGTCATGTACCGTTCACATGTCTAACGTTTCCCGCCAAAAGTTAACGGAATTTGACGGTGGGGTTTTCAAAGTTAGGAGGGGAATTGAATAAACTTGAAGTTTGAAGTATTGAGTGTGTGTGTGTGTTTGTCAAAGTTCAGGGTGCCGTGTAAATACACCCCCCCCCCCTCCACACTAGGGGTGGCCATAGGCCCGAGGCCCGCCAAGCCCGCCCAACCCGCCCAATAAAAATATAGGGCTTGGGTAAGGTAAATAGGCCCGCAAAGCGGGCTTGGCAAAATTTTATAGGCCCGATTTTTTTTCGGGCGGGCTTGGGCATGAGTTCTTAAGCCCGATGAGGCCCGGCCCGGCCCGAGGCCCGAAATATATATATATATATATATATATATATATATATATATATATATATATATATATATATATATATATATATATATATATATATATATATATATGTGTGTGTGTGTGTGGGGGGGGGGGGGGGGGGACTTCTATAAATATAAAAACGTATACCAAGTCTTTTCATGTAAAGTGAGAACCTTTATATATGGACTTTGTAATATATGGAATTTAAAACATATTTTTAATTAAAAAAATTGGTCTTTAAATAAAAAAATAGGTATTTTAATTTAAAAAAAAATCTTTTAATTAACATAATAGGGCCCGATCGGGCGGGCCTAGGTAAAGAGCTTTCAAATCTGGGCGGGCTTGGGATTACATAATAAGGCCCGATCTAGGCCCGAGCGGGCTTGGGATAACACTTAATTTTTCAAGCGCGGCCCGAGCCTGCCCAGGCCCGGCCCACGGCCACCCATACTCCACACACACACACACACAGAGATTAAAGTTCAAGAGTTATACCTATTACCAAACAAAGATTTATGCTTCATTCCTTTTATGTTTTATCTTGATTATACGGATGGTAAACATCTCCCCCATCTTTCAATAATCAGTAAGAGTTGAGCTCAGTTTTCATTCATTTTGAATTTATATTTAAGGACAATAGAATTACTTATTTTGGTTTGACCCATGGATGAGTCTTTTCACTAGGCCCGCACAAAAAAATCCCTACCAAATTAAAATTAGAAAAGTCAGTTACACAAGGCAACTAACTGATTAACCAATCCTTTTCCATAAATGGCATTTTCCACAAATAGAAAACACCATTAAAGGAAATTGTGATCACCCACTTCTCTCTCCTCATTTAGTATTTCCTCTTACCTCTGCCTCTCAACTAGTAGTGGCAAATGGGCGGTTATGAACGGTTCAAAAATGGATATGGATAAATTTGGGCGGGTTAAAAGTGGGTCGGACAGAATAATTTGGACGTGTTGGGTCGGGTCAAATTCGGGTCGGGTTGGGCCAAACTCGGATCGGGTCGGGTTGACCCGCCTTTTTTTTGGGGGGGACAATTATTATACCATATACGGATATATATGGTATAATGATTTAGAAAAAAAATATACAAGTACATAAATAAAAAAATCTTTGAACTTTTTGGTAATTTCAGTTTTATTTTTGAGAGGTTTCAAAACCATGTTGACCTGCTAATGACCCGCTAACAAACCGTAATATTAGATCGCTCAAACCATTTTGACCCACAAACACAATTAATGGGCCCCAAACACATTATTTTGGGTGGATTATGGACGATTTCATCCTCAATAGCTCATATTGTCAGGGCTACTCTCAACTAGCAATTCCATCACTTTTCATCTCTCCTCATAACTCCCAATTCTCGTAAACCCAAGCTCAACCCAATACAATTAACCGGTGAACCGGCTTGAACCATGGTCCTTCTATGGTCCTCTTATGTTTTGTTGGTCGCGGCCAAACTGGCCGAGGGTCTCGGTGTCAATTGGGGGACCCAAACGGCGCAAAGCTTCGACCCGAAAGTAGTGGTCCCTTGGACGGTCAAACACTTTGCAGGGACCGGCATCGAAGTCATGCTTAAGGACAATGAGATCAACAAGGTCAAATTGTTTGACTCGGACCCTTGGATGGTCAAACACTTTGCAGGGACCGGCATCGAAGTCATGCTCGGCATACCGAACAATGAGTTGCCTCGATTTAGCGACGATTACGACAACGCCAAGAAGTGGGTGGAAAAGAATGTCACCAAACATTTATATGATGGAGGTGTTGATATGAAGTGAGCAGCCCTTATCTTATTTCAAATGTTCTTTTATTTATTTAAGAAGATAATTAATAAAAGGGAAAAATTGCATATTGGCAGTTATGTGGCAGTTGGAAATGAGCCGTTTTTGACATCCTACAATGGCACGAATCTGAAGACAACTTTTCCCGCATTGCAAAATATTCAATATGCTTTAAATGAAGCAGGAGTTGGGGACAAATCAAAGCAACAATTCCCCAAAATGCTGATGTTTATGAGTCCGGTTCAAAGGGTACTCCATCTCAAGGCAGTTTTCGGAAGGACATAAAAGACCTTATGACGAAAATCGTGCATTTCTTTAAGGAACACAACGCCCCATTTGTCGTGAACATATATCCTTTTCTTAATCTCTACTAGAATCCTTATTTTCCCTTTGAGTTTGCGTTTTTTGATGGTGGCACCAAGCCGGTACATGACAACAATATCGAATACCAAAATGTGTTCGATGCAAACCTAGACACGCTCGTGTGGTCCCTTAGGAAAGCCGGGGCACCCAATGTGAAAATTGTAGTTGGGGAGATCGGTTGGCCAACTGATGGCGTAGTTAATGCCAATGTCAAATTGGCAAACAAGTTCTACGATGGACTCTTTAGGAAATTGGCAGCCAATAAGGGCACCCACTTCACCCGGGCTATATTGAAGTGTACCTAGCCTAACAGATGAGAATCAAAAGAGCATCGAACCAGGTGATTTCGAACGGCACTAGGGGATTTTCCAGTATGATGGAAAACCAAAATTTCTAATGGACTTCAATGGGAGAGGATATGACAAAATGCCAGTTGGTGCAAAGGATGTTGCGTACCAAGATGCAAAGTGGTGCGTCTTCAACGGTAACACCGACGACATGGACAAGGTTCCCCAAAACCTCCAGTACGCTTGCTCATTGTCCGATTGCACGAGCCTCAACTATGGGTCGACGTGTAATAATTTGGACCAGGTGGGGAATGTTTCGTACACGTTTAATATGTATTTTCAAATGCAAAATCAAGCTGTGGAGACCTGCGATTTCCAAGGCCTTGCCAAGATAGTGAAGAAGAATGCCTCTACCGAGCATTGCCTTTTTCCAAAGCCATACAAAGTCGAGCGGAAAGGATAGTCAATATGGTGAGCGGAGTGAGTTTTTCCGCAAGCTTGTTATTGTCCTTGCTTATATTGCTTTAGAAAAAATTATATAAGAGACCAAAAATCTAACACTTAAATACGACGGGACTTGAGTGTTAGCAATTCATTGAAAGTTAGATAATTCTAAGATTTACATTTGTTCTTGAAAGTTAATGAAAAACCCATGAGTTTGGAATTAGAATACTATATTTTGAGGAAAGGATTGCATGTAGAATCGTATTTAGAGGACTAATCTGATGTTGATATATCTTGCAAGCAACAAAAACGGATTTAAGTGGATAAATTAAAGACTTAAAATTTTAGGGTTTATGTTCTTGAAATAAATTGGGGAAAAGTGTAGAGACTTGTGATTCAATGATGATTAGGACGAATTAATCCTTTAAAACACGTTAATATGTGATTATAATATGTTTATGATTGATTAGAGACCTTAAAACATTGTTGGGATGAATTTTAGAGGAGAATTGAGGAGTAGAAATTGGTGAAAAACGAGTAGAAAATTCTGGGCTTGAATCTGGCCACTCGTTAGAAGACCTACCCAGGTCGTTCGAACGAGCTCGTTCGAACGAGCTTCTAACGAGTTGACCATTGACTTCTAACGAGGGTGAAGTTCGTTCGATAAGATCGTTCGAACGAGATCTCGTTAGAAAGCCCACTTCGTTCGAACGAGATCTCGTTAGTAGACTCAGTTCGTTCGAACGAGACTTCGAACGAGTTGACAGTTTAGGCTTTTTAGCCTGTTTTGATCCCGAGTGCCCAGTAACCTTGTGTATAGGTAGAGATAGCCTTTCCTTGATGAGTGATTGATATATTTGGGATGTTTGGGATATTATGAGGAGTCAAACCTAGAAGTGTAGTTTGAACCTAAGGGAAAATGTGAAGTAGGACGTGAGTGTCTATTACGATGTGAGCTATTGACGACCTAATTAATTATATTAACCGGGAACATATAAATGGTGTAGTATTATATGTCAGTACGAGAAGAGATACGTACCAATATATTATGGTGATTACTAAGATGCGTGTTTACTTAGTATTGATATATGATTTGTGTGTATGACATACCTACCATACTTGCTATCACGGGAGGTTTGCGTTCGCTTAGGGCCCTCTAATCCTTGTGTTGCCCGGATTTAGACTGGTTACCTCGATGAACATAGGTCAGAGAAGGACTTATTGGGATGTTGATAAGTCTGCTGATCGTGGGAGCGTAGGTATGTGCGTGACCCATGTGATGTGACTGTGTTCGCCTCCACTGTTTGTGATTTGTGTTATCTGAACGATTCCTGAGAGATTCGAAATGCGTGATCCTTATGTACGTGATGTACCGGGATGGATAGCAGAGTATGTGTGCACCGCAGCTTAGTCTCGGGGTGCTTATATTGTATATTTATGTTGTGGAAAATATACACTTTATTATTGGAACTTTCATATGGTATTGTGTGTATAAATTTGGAAAATATAAAAGGGATAATCTATAATGAGTTGTGTTGCTTTTATGGGAGAAACTGAATTTACGTTAAGCCCTATTTAAATGAGATCGTTATTATGTAAATGGGAACCGAGTAATAAGAGTAGAACCTATGACAGTCTAGCTAGATATGATGTCACTTAGCTAGGGATTAGTGTCATTTTAGATGGGTACTTACGTTAGGAGTGCACATTTAGTCGAGAGGTGAGAATTTCATGTGAGTGCACGTCCTAACATGTACTTTGCATTTAATGTTTTAAATGTTTTTAAAGCACTTGCAGGTTTTTAAAATATCTCCACATTCGGGCTCTGACCCGTTTGCTTTCAAATCTATTTTTCTTGTAAAACCATTTTTAGGTGCCCAGCCACAAGGACACCATGCATAGGATTCTCACTCAGATGACGAGCTGTAGCTGTTTGTGGAAGATACAGGGATTTGCTTTTAGACGCTTCTATCATTTGGATCCCATATTCAGTATTCCTCAGTTTTAGGGCATGTTGCCCAGTTCCATTAGAGATACATTTCCATTTCAGTTTTTCAGACTTTGGCATGTATTAATTCTGTATTCAGTATTTCGTTACTTATTTCAGTTGTGGGATTTGTTGTGAGGAGTTTTTCCTCCGGATTTATTTATATCATGTGATGGTTATTCTATTATTTCGTTATGGTGAATGGTGATATTATTCTTGTTTTAAATCTTTTACTGCATGTTAATCAGACTTTAATTAAAATTTGACAACTTACTTTTTAAATACTAGGTGGTTAGTAATAAAAAAAATATTTTCGACAGTGATGCTATTAACTGAGCCAACTTGGCATTTTGATTTAATTTAATAAAGGAGTAGCTACCCGATATTTAATTAGTCGGGGTGTCACAATTTCAAATCGACTCATTTACAAATTAGTTGCACGAATGAATTAATTCAAAATTAACTAATTCAAGTTAATTCATAAAAACTTAAATTTATCAATTTTACCAAAAACTTGAAATTACACAATTGAATTTAATAACAAAAGTCTTAAATGGCCAATTGAAAAAAAGCTTAAAGACTAACATATATTGACCAAATTTTTTAAATTGCAAAAAATATTATTTTCATCTTAATGTTTTTTTAGGTTTGTTGAAATGTTTATATACTGTAAAAAAAAACAGCTCAAAGTATTTTTTTTACTAATTTTAAAAAATGGTACGTTTTGGTATGTTGGATATGCTCCACTATCCCCCTCTCTCTCTCTCTCTCTCTCTCTCTCTCTATATATATATATATATATATATATATATATATATATATATATATATATATAGTTAGTTAGTTAGGGTCTTTAACATACCTCATTAAACATGCCTATGAAAATATCAATTTTTTTAAAATAGTAAAAATATAATTTTGAGTTAATATTTTTTATATGGGTTCGTGATATTTCAATGTGCCCCTGTAAAAATATTCAGATCAAAATAATGTGTTTTGATATTTTTAAAAAATAGGTAAAAAAACTCACAGTTTTAAAGGGTAAAAATTAATAGTTTTTTGACTTATTTTTTAAAAATAACAAAAATCATTATTTTCAATTGATTTTTTTTATAGGGGCACATTGAAATATCATGAATCCATATAAAACATATCATCTCAAAATTATTTTTTTTACTATTTTAAAAAAAGGGTATGTTGCTAGGAGGTATGTTGGAGAACGTGACTCACTCTCTCTCTCTCTCTCTCTTTATATATATATATATATATATATATATATATATATATATATATATATATATATATATATATATATATATATTGTCCTTGCGCGTACTATCCCGCATTTTAACTTGGACATGTGTCACCTGGCGGTGAACCCACTCTCTCTCTCTTTTTTGGGTTCACCGTCAGGTGACACATGTCCACTCCGCACTGTTAAAATGCGGGATAATCCACACAAGAGCAGTACTCTGTGTGTGTATATATAGTTAGACCCTCCTTGGGGTGGAAGCGGTAGGGGTTTTTACCGTACCGTACCGTTTTGGTCTGAAAAAAAATGGTTTTGGTTTCATATATTAAAATACCAGAAATCAGTCTTACCGAAACCGAAATTATCTCAAAAAAGTTGGTTGGTTTTGGTTTTAATAATTAAAAAATCGATTTATCGAAATTACCGTACCGAATTTACTGAAACCAGAAAAAATCGTACCGAAATTACCATACCGTACCGAATTTACCGAAACAAAAAAAAAACGTATCGAAATTACTGTACCGTACCGAATTTACCAAAATTATTGTACCGAATTTACCAAAAACAGAAAAAAGTTGATTTTGGTTTTGGTTTTATTGCTTAAAAAAGTTGGTTGGTTTTGTTTTTGGTTTTTTGGGTCTTTTAGTGTTGTTTACCGAAACCAGAAAAAATCGAAACCATAAACCAGAAAAAACCCGAAATTACCGAAAAAATCGAAATACCAGCCGGTTTGGTTTTGGTATCGGATGGTAAACAGGTACGGTTTGATTTTACCATCTAGAGTTTGGTTTTGGTATTGGTATCTACTATTTATTGACCAAACCGTACCGCTTACACCCCTAGACCCTCCTATATACTCCCTAACAACATACCTATTTTTTTAAAATAGTAAAAAATTAATTTTGAGTTGATATTTTTGACATGAATTCATGGTATTTTAGTGTGCCCCTGTAAAAAAATATTCAATTCACAATAATGTGTTTTGTTATTTTTAAAAAATAGGTAAAAAAACTGACAATTTTAAAGGGTAAAAATCAAGGTTCTAAAAAACGCGGGCGTGATCGAGGCGTGGAGGTCAACCCTTAAGCCTTAAAAGCTAGGCGGACTTAGGCGTGAAAAAGCATTTAGGCCTTTTAAATATTTTTTAACCTTAACAAGGCTATTAAAATAGTAAAATTGTACATATCATAAAAATATGTCTAAATATTTATAAATTAAAATACTATTTGATTATTTTGGATGAGATAATGGTCCGATTTGTAAAAAAATCTTTAAAAGGCGATATCGTTTCACTAAAGCATTGCTGTTTTTAGAGAAAAAGTGTGCATTAAGGGTTTTACCAGGCATAAGGGGTCAAAATCTTAAGGCGAGGCGTTTCTCCCAACCCTCAAGCCTAGGCGGAGCCTAAACAGGTTTTTAAAACAGTGGTAAAAATTGTCAGTTTTTTGACATATTTTTTAAAAATAACAAAAAATATTATTTTCAGTTGATTTTTTTATAGGGGTACACTAAAATATCATGACCCTATAGAAAAAATATCATCTCAATTTTTTTTAATATTTTAAAAAAAGGGTATGTTCTTAGGTATGTTGCTAGGAGGTGTGTTGGAGAGCCTGACTACACACACACACACACACACACGCCACACACACACACATATATCGACAATGTTATTAATTCTAAATTGATAAATTTATATAATTAACCAATTTATGTAACCAAATGCGGCCTTAATTTTCGGGAATCTAAATGGTAAAGTCACGTGTAAAATTTGAGCAATAAGAAAAGAATTAGCATAATATGATTCAAACTCTTAGCATAAATTATGAAACTTTATATGTGAGCTCTATTCCATGAATTTTGAAAATCATAAAAACTAGAACCAAAGGAACACTTCAAATTTCACGTGCCAATAATACTTTTGATCTCGCACTTCGAGTGTGATGACTCTCACTATCGCGATCTGGTCGTAAATCTTAATCCTTCAATTTTAAATGTTCGAATGCTTAAAATTTATGTTTGACAATAAGTCGCAATCTAGTCATAACTCTTAATCCTTTTTGTGAGGGGCATCTCTACTTTGCCACCATTTTCACTATACCCCATACTTTCATTATTTCATTAGACCCCCTAAACTTTTCATAAATGGATTAAATCATCCCCAAACCCTAACTTTTTGGAAGAAACACAAGTGTATTTGTGTACATCAATACCCACATGTGCCATGCATGACTAATTCTCCGTCCAAAAATCGAACAACATTATAAATTAATCAATTTCACCAAAAACTCGAAATCGCATAATTTAAGACCCCGTTTGGTTGTCCCAAAATTTTAAATTGACTCATTAATAAATTGATCTATTTACAAATTGACCCATTAATGTGTTTGGTTTTATTAACGAAATGATTCATTAATTGTCCCATTTTAGTTCATGTGTAAAATCTGAAATTGAATTATTTCACAAAAAACGTGAAATGCATCCATTTGAAATTACAGTTACATTAATTGCATGTTCCTTTTTCTCTCTTTCTCTCCCCCTCCCCCTCTCTCTTATTTTATTTTTATCTTTATTTCACATAGATACTTAATATCAATTTCAGATTACCAAACATTGCGTAAAATTGAATTTAAAACATTTCAAATTCACTCATTTATAATTCACTAATTCACAATGAACCAATTTAAATAATCAAATAATTTGCGTAACCAAACAGGGCCTAACTTAATGACAACAATCTTAATTGGCTAATTGAAAAAAGCTTAAAAACTAACATATATTAACAATTTTTTTTTTAAAATAGCAAAACAAATATTTTCAACTGATTATTTTTTTGTGGGTTCATTGAAATGTTTAAATACCGTACAAAAAAATTCAGCTCAAAATAATTTTTTAAATTATTTTTGAAAATGGTCCGTTTTTTTATCATATGTTTGAGGAACACACACACACACACACACACACACACACCAACGATGTATAACTCCATTTTATTGTTCCAAATAGTACATAATTGGATTTAAATCCATCTCAAATGAATACATCGATAATGTTATTAATTCTAAATTGACAAATTTATATAATTAAACAATATATGCAACCAAACAGGGCCTTAATTTTCCGCAATCTAAATTGGTAAAGTCACGGGTAAAATTTGAGCAATAAGAAATGAATAAGCATAATGTGATTCAAACTCTTAACATAATTTATGAGACTTTATACGTGAATTTTATGTCATGAATTATGAAAATCACAAAAACCAAAGGAACTCTTAAAATTTCACGTATCAATAATACTTTCGATCTTGCACTTCAAGTGTGGCTCTCGCCATCGCCATCGCGATCTGGTCATAGGTCATAATCCTTCAATTTTAAATGTTTGAAGACTTAAAATTTATGATTGACAATAACTCGCAATCTGGTCATAACTCACAATCCTTTTGTGAGGGGCATCAAATAGGTTTCGAACATGACACGAAGTTAGCAGTTTATTGTTGATTATTTCCATAAATGAATTTGGAATAACACAACCCACTAACACGAATAGTAAACAAACCGAGTTATTGTTAAACATAAATAATCGAAAAATGACTTTATTAAACATATATAAATAATATCATCCGAATAAATTATTCTATACTTTTATGTGTTGATATGTTATTGTAAAAAAAACTTCTAGAGTTATATGGAATTGTACTTATTTATTCCTAGAATTAGAATTAACGATTTTTTAGTTTATACGAGGATGAGTGGTATGGTTGGTTGATAGAGAAAATGATTATAGTATTATGTTCTAATTTACGAGTTATGTGTATGAATCCAAACAAAACATGACTAATAAGATGGTCGGATTAGTGCGAGGTCATTTGACCACTCGAACAAATATTTAACCATATCACATTAGAATTAACTAAAATATTTAAAATGGACTTAAAACAACGCAATTTGAACACAGCACAATATATGAATTGTCACGTACTTTTTTCTCCATCTTTCTCAAACAATAGCAATTTTGCATCTCTTGCATTTTCCCTCTTTAATTATTCAATATAGAGGAAGGTTATTCCTTATTTTTAGTTTGGCCTTTCAAGTTTTCACTTCTTGACCATTGACCCACAAAATGACTTTTTTTTTCACTTACTAAATCATTTTGCGACAATTTATGAGGTAAAAAATATTGCGAAAAATCGTTTCAAGGGTCAAAACCCTCCAAAATAAATTTTTGGGAGTTCAAATAGGTTAGCAAAAATAAATAACAGTGAAACTCAAAACATCATTTTTTTAAGCTTAAGAATTCAATCTCTAACCAATAACATTTTTGTGCTCAATCCACTAATATAGTTTTTGTACACTAAGATTCCTCTCACCTTTAATCCTTCTATCCCAAATTAATAATCGTGCTTTCCTTTTTAGCCTGTCCCAAATTATATATTATTCCATATATAAACTTAATACACATATATTACAAAAATTCATATAGACATTATGAAAATTCATTTATTTAAAAAACACGCGTATACAATATGCCAGAGGCACCGCATTAAAACTAACATAGTATTGTTGAACTTTAGTTTTAGAGTTAATTATACTTTGATCCTTCGAACTTTGCCACCATTTTCACTATACCACATACTTTCATTATTTCACTAAACCTCCTAAACTTTTCATAAACATATCAAATTGTCCCAACACAAGGGTATTTCTGTACATCAATACCCACATCACATGTGCCACATATGATTAATTTTCCGCCCAAAAATTAAACAACGTTAGGGTTTTGGGATAAAATTATGCATTTTTTAAAGTTGGAATTCCTAGTCTAGAAAATGAAAGTAAAGTGATGAAACACAAATTGAAATAAAATTAGAGGAGTCAATGTATAATGAACTTCAATTTTCAAATCATTTCAGGGCATCATAAATCCAAGAAAATATGGAAAATGATAGGCCTATACAAAAATCGGATACAAAAGTGCGACATAGGTGATGTATCGCATCTTCGTTCGCTTGTGATCAGGTGCCACTAAGAGTCTAGTTTTGGCAGTGACGAAGCCAGAAATTTACCTTAAGGGGGGCCAGTACACATTGTATGGATAAAATTTGTGAAGAAAATGACTAAATTTTGTACTATAAAAAAATTAAGGGGTCATTATCTATAGGAACATTGTAAATTTAGGACCTATTGTAATATGTATTTTGGAAATAAGACAATAAATATTTTATTTATGGTTTTAGTCCCTATTTTTGAATAAAGCCGCTGGTGCGGACCCATATTCATAAAACGTCGACCAATCACATCATGCCACGTGTCCCTTTGATTTGAAAATAGGGACTAAAAATGAAAACGAAATGTTTATTGTCCTATATCCATAATCAATATTATTTTAAATCCTAAAATTACATAATCTATTATCTAAAATCTTTTAAAAGTTAAGGGGGGCCATGGCCCCCTCCAAAAGTGGTTGGCTTCGTCCCTGAGTTTTGGGACCTACAAACAAGAATAAATACGAGTACGACACATCAATTATATCGCGTTTTTATGTCACGATTATTAAAAAACACCCAGGGGGTATGGTAGAGCGGTAGGGGCTCTTCCTCCCTTAATCAAGTGCGGGGGTTCGATTCCCGCCTTGCGCATGGAGCAGCCTTAAATCTCTGCGCCAGCTGTCCCACCCATCGAGGTGCCTACAATCAGCGAAGGGATTAGTCACTAAATCGCTAGTGAATACCCTGATTTACCAAAAAAAAATCTAAAACAAAAATCATTTTTTTATCTTTAAACAAGATTGGACCGTGACCAAAGGTGAGATGCAAAAGTGGCAAGTGTGTAGCTACATTGACGTGATGCTTGCAAGAGAATTAATGTACAAAGAAACTGGATAACTTTAAACCATTAAGACTAGGCTAGTGCTATTTTACAGTCTCGTGGTTGATGGTGATAGAGAGGAGAAAAAAAGCTGCCTATTTTACAGTCTCAAATACCACACGCGCAGTTCAGGCACGTGATGTTTTTTTAGCAGTTCTTTTATGGGTTTCAGCTGCAAACTTTCATCATTTTGAGTAAGAAGTAGCAGCCAGTACATTTGTACAACCATCAGAGAGAGAATCACCGACACCTCACGATAAGAGTTTTTTTTACTCCATATTATACGACAAATGCTTTTTTAATGAAATAATTACAATACAAAAGTATAATATAATTAGGAAAATGTTACTCTTACCAGGAGTTAGCACCGGGCTAGTACCGAATGCGCTTTATATGGCTTGTACTATGATGTGGGTCCCGCCAGGGTACAAGCCATATAAAGCGCATTCGGTACTAACCCAGTGCTAACTCCCGGTAAAAGTATCATTACTCATATAATTAGGGTCCGTTTGATATACATTGAACAGAAGTGTTGACATCAGTGGCGGAGCCAGGATTATTAGTGAGTGGGTGCGAAAGTGTGTGATGATTCCCGGGGGTTCGGGGGCGGGAGCCCCCGAGGCGAATTTTTTGAAGCTATTTTTACTTTTTTGGGCATAAATCTAGTACTAAAGAAAATTTCAACAAAAAAATCATGCATTAATATTCATAAATCCGCTAATATAAATCAATAAAAAGTCAAATAAATTTAATCGAGGGAGAGAAAGAAGAAGAGTTCTCTTGGAAAATAGGGCCAGCTGGCTATTAAGGAAGAGTAAAACTAGGGAGAGCCACTTTGTTGACACATTTCGTGGACCCGTGAATAAGACAAAAATATGTACAAGTATTTATTGCATTGGTTGATGCCCTGGCGGCACCCAAAACAATAAGGTATAAGCTTTTAATGCAGTGTGTCCACGAAATGTGTCCACGAAGTGGGTCTCCCTAATATTTTCCATTAACAAAATGCAGGTCTCTTTCATATAAATGATTAAGGTTTCAGAAATTAACAGTTTCACCTCAACAATTAAGTTATTACACAAAGGTATAAAAAAAAAAATCAGAAATCTCAGAATTTCAGTGGGTGCCTCCGCACCCACTCGTCCTAGTGTAGCTCCGCCCATGGTTGACATGATAAAATTTATTGCCTGGCCCAATATTTTTTTTTCACATTAGGCTATCAAACACCAAATGAGATAAAACAAGTTTTTTAGGCAAAACATTTTAATAACACATTTTCGTCCATATTATCATATATAATAATAAAAAATATGTTTTTTTTTTCCGTCCCAAGTTTTATTTAATAAAAAACAGTTTTTTTTTTCTTTTTACTTCCCGTTTTTATTTATTAAAAAAGTAAAAAACTATATATAAAAAAAGTTTTTTACCCCAAAAGTATCTATTAAAAACAGTTTTTACATTAAAACAGTTTTTAATTTTTACATTAAAACAGTTTTTACGAAAAAACAGTTTTTACATTAAAGCAATTTTTTATATTAAAACAGTTTTCACATCAAAACAATTTTTAATTTTTTACATTAAAACAGTTTTTCCATTAAAACAAATTTTTACATTAAAACAGTTTTTTACATTAAAACGGTTTTTACGAAAAAACAGTTTTTACATTAAAACAGTTTTTTTAACTATTTAAAACAATTTTTAAAATATTCATAACAATTTTAAAAATATTAATAACATTTTTTTTTAATTATTTAAAACAGTTTTTAAATTGTTTTTTAAATATTAAAAGAGTTTAAGAAGTTAGCAAATTTGTTGACAAATGTTACTCACCCATATAGCAAAGCAAAATTTGCCAACATGTTATGCATAAAAGGTGTTGTACATTGGCAAATAGGTTGTAGGCAAATTTTGCTATCAAACACCAAATTGTAGGCAAATGTGATATTTGCCAACTTATTTGTCATTTGTCATGGCAAATAATGGCAAATAATGCTATCAAACGGACCCTTAATGTGTTCCATTCTCATTTGTTTTCGTCTGGAATTAAAATATCATAAATTTATAATATTGTGGAACGATATGATGGTCGAGATTCGCAACGTAGGGTGGGGGCGGGAAACTGTAGTGTGCTTGCCAAGAGGGGGTTACCACTTGGGTCACGCTTTGACAGGGGGGCAACAATTTTGCGCTTAGGCTACGTGACAGTTAACTCTTTTACGTGCCTAGCATAGGGCGCGAAACTGTTTTGCCCCTGACATGCACTCTAACGAATCCCTTATTCCTTCCCGTCTATGGTACTCTAAGCGGATTCAGTCCAAATTAGAAGGGATTTACCTTTCATCGTGAGTCAAAAACACCAAAAATAAAGGATCCACAATGGTATTAGAGTACCCGAACACGAGTGTAGTTTTGTGGCCCTAGACACCAGTGAACGAAGGTGCGACATATCAATTGTGTCGCGCTTTTGTATCACAATGTTACATCAGTGTAAAAGGAATCTTTTTTTATGTAACACAAACAAGATTCGTGTTTCTATATGACACGATTAACACGATTTCATAAATTTTATACTTAATTAATCATGAAGACACAACCTGAATGAAAATATGATTATCACGACAAGGTACGATAACATGATTAACACATATACATAATTTTGATACGAACATGACCTGACATTACTTGGTCATACATAAGACATTTCTTAATTAGTCCTATCAAAGCAAAATTTTCTGAATAGGGTATACGTGTAGTGAATATTGAATACGTGTTTCAAATAAGACTCATTTAAGTATTTTTTTATGGAACCTATTTGACTCCATACTTAGTAAACGAGAGTAATTAGTAAAAAGTCCAAGAAAAAAATAATTTTAGGCGAACTCTCATTTCCTATTCAATGAGTGCAATGCGCTGACATGCCACACCCGTATTGATCGTATTTGAATCAATTGAAGCCGTTTAGCAAAGGAAAAGACCGCTGTTACTAACAACTCTAGAAATGGCTATACATTTGGACCGGCGATTGGTGCTTCCTCAGTTCTAGAATGAAGACTCTTGGTAAATTTGGAAAAGTAGCTTCGCCGCTTTTGTTCAATTATAAATAAATAATGTGAAAATCAAACACAAATTAATATAAATACAACATACAATTGCACTCATTAAATTAAAATCAATGTGAAAGGCCTCGGAAAAAAACCTCTTATATAAATACAATATATCATGTCAATTTCCTATAGTTTTGCATTGTATTTTTTGTATCTTTTTAAAATTTACACAGCTAATGAGATGAGTGTTGGGCATAGCTGGTCTCTGACAGGTAGGATGTGGGACGTGAATGGGGTAAGTGAGCATGGGGTATAGTATAGAAGGATCAGGCCAAGAGAGAGAAGGTGGGGGTGGTGTAAGTAATGATTCAAAGAAATTGAAGGTGACTGAATGGACACCTAAAATAGGGCCATTGGTAGAGAAATAATTAGGTGCTCTTGTGACATACTAAGCTTGAGAAGTGATTTTTTTATTGAGAAAAAGGAAAGTGTACATATATATTTTTAAAAGGGTATTTTATTATTTGAGATAATAATTTTTTGATCAAATATTAAAAAGTCAGTCAAATATTTTTTAATACATATTTAGTTCAAGTCTTTTATTTTATATCAAAAAGTCTCTTATTCTCTTATCTTTAAAGGTTCGCACCAGCGACATGGTAAAACCTTTTTGGCATGGTGAAGAACTTTTTTGTACAAAATAAAAGGGTTGGACTAAACCTGTATTAAAAAAAAATTCGAGAGACTATTTGGTATATGCTCCATAATTTTTACTATTTTTTTTGATTGAGTACATTAATTTTCGTATTTACTCTTTGCGTTCATTTTCACTTTTAGGGACGATTTTTTGACAATTTCATGGCTAAATATCTTATTAATCGTTGTTAAAGTTGAAAATGGACCCCAAGGAATAAATACGAAAACTGATGTCATTTTCACTTTTAGGGACGATTTTTTGAAAAAATTTCATGGCTAAATATCTTATTAATCGTTGCTAAAGTTGAAAATGGACCCCAAGGAATAAATACGAAAACTGATGTTTCTAATAAAAAGTAATGAGAACCATTTACAAAAAATAATACCATTGGGTTACACTTTCCAACTTTTTTGGTTTACAAGCAGGTTTTGAAAATAGTTTTCAATATTTAATTTATGTATTTTTAAATATTTGTAAATGTTCTGTAAACTTAGGTAAAAACAATTTAAAATAAAATTAGGGTAAATTATAGTGAGTCACCCCGAACTAGAATGATTTTACATATCATACTCTGATCTAAAAAATCTGGCAAAGTATCCTATAAACTATTGCGACAGTTAACACATTTCCATTCGAATTTTAACATCTTTTATGCACAAGATCATATTTTTATCAACCTTTTGTTTACGGAAACATGTTAGTTGCCACAGTTTAGTAGTTTAGGGAACTTTATTAGATTTTTTTAGAACACTGGCGTGATCAATAAAGCCGCTTTAATATAATTTTTTATTTTTTATTTTTTACCTCTTTTTACCGAAAAAATTGTAATGCTTTTGGTATGTACTGAGGATAATTTCCACCCCATGTCCGTCGATCACCCAACCGGAGGCTAAGGAAGATCGCGATTGTCGAATGAGAGATCATGGTTCGACTTGACAAAGCAACTAGGTCCTTCGAATAAGGATGGTGGCATTCAACCAAGCACATGGGCAATTGATGCAATCTTGTGTAAGGTCGAAAATAACGAAGCCGACAGTTGCATGAGTTATCCCCCATACACATTATCCATGAGCAGTCGTACTAGGGGATCACCCACCCACTTACATGGAGAGCGGGCCACTACCTAACACCGCCATATCACACCTGTTCGTCAACATAGCCTATCCATTGAGTAGTGTAATTAACACCTATGAGTGATAGACATTATAAGATTTCTATATAAATTCATTACGAGTATAATAATGAATATGCAATAATTTCCTCACAACTTATCCTTGTAATGTCTCCCAAGTGATTACTATAATAATCTTCCCTTTCTCCTTTATGGATGTCGATCAATCTAAGTGAAACCATGTAATTAGTGTTTTTAAATTTTCTTTACAATTCCTGCAATGTTATAACTTTATGGTGTGGAGAATCAACTCTACATATTTTCCATTTTCTAAGGAACCGACACAACTGTAATCCATGAAAAACACCCAGTGACACAATTCATTAACGAATTGGTAAGCAACAAAGAGTTATGCAGAAGAAACTCACCTAGATATTGATAAAACTACAATAGGTTCTTTACGAGTAAGATTTAATAATTTCTCATAGTTTAGATATATGGAATATCCCCTTACAAACCGAATACTACATCCGCATATACTTCCACGTTCATTGAAGACAAGTTAGTGACCAAGTTAGTGGGTTCGAGCGAAGCCTCATTTTCATTAGAACAAAGCTATTCAATTCGTTAGAAGGAACTTCTAACGAGCTTCGGATGTGATCTATACTTGTTGGAAGTCCATTGGAAGCTCATTAGAACGAGCTAAGCATTTCGTACAAATGACAATGGACCTCGTTAGAACGAAACTATGGTTTTCTTTCAAACGAAGTCCAATTTTTGTTCGGGTGAATGTTTCCGCCTCGAAAAATGTGTTTATTTATTTTATAAATAGGACCCTTTTGGACTATTTTTTTACAAGACTTTTGGTGAAAATAGATTCCCATACCTACTCCAAAAATTTCCTCCTTTTATTTCTTTTGAAGTAACACTTTATTTTTGAAATCATATATCCATAGAATAATTTGTTGAGTTTGTCAAACCCTAGTTTCATACAAAAATATCAAACCCTTGTAGAGTGTTTTCTATGACTAAAATTTATGGAGTTGGGACTCTACGGTTGAAGAAGAAAGGATTTTGCAATCCTGAGGCTGATTGGTGGATACCGAGGGAAGAGCTGCTTCCTATGGGTGGTGCGGGACTGCACCACTTTTTGTTGAAGATTTGAAGACCTACACCGCATTATACTTATTGGATCTCTAAGTAGTCTGTAGGTTGATTCTTATTGGTCAAATCTTAAACGATGCTGAATTAAAAGGTTTTGCTCACAAGGGATTTTTCCTTAATTTTCTTTTGTTTGGTTTGATTTCTTTTGGCTTGACACTACAAGAAAAAAGTCTTTTTATGACATTTTTTAAGTGTCATAAAACGCATTTTATGACGTTTTATATTTCAATAAAAAGCGTCATAAATTTGGTTGTCATATTAGGTTAACGGTTATATATGACCTTTTTTTCCAAAACAACCACATTTGCTACAAAAGTCATAATATAGTCTATAAGATGCCATATTTGATATATAAAATGTCATACCATATAATTTTCATATATTTAAAAAGGTCATATAAAATATTTCATCACATGAGAGTTTAATATAAAACGTCATAATTTATAATAAAAAAAATTAATAACCTACATCAATGTCGTAGTTGACAAATAAATTTAGATACAAATCAAAATTCACTGCAACATAAAAACAACCTTAATTTTTGTTGTATTCGAAGTCACGTACATCTAAAATGCACCAAACCAAGTCATTTGTCCTTATAAAAAATAGTGGGACACAAATAGATATATCCACCATCTACATCATTCACTAAAAAATGACTTATACTACATGGATCATAGCTAGATATATCCACTATGTACATCAATGTCTTCAAAAAATATACATCCAAAAATCAACCATAAATGTGTCAGTCTTCCTTTGATTTTTGCAAAATAGTCGACACATCAAAAGCGCTCCAAATTATGTCATATAAGCCAAATAAATTTAATAAACTCATGTTGAAGGATTACTCGATACACAACCCGGATTTAGGATCGAGTTAGTCTTGAACATAAAAAACTTGTTTGGCTTGAGAAGCTAATATGAAGGGCTCATTCTTATGGCCAACTCTACAAAGATCAACAGATTTAAAGCCAAGCTCATCTACGTTAATACCATTACCGTTTTCGACCCAATCACACTTGAAAACTGGAATTTCGAAAGTGAAATAATCAAGCATCCATATTTCACTGATGACACCATAGAAACTTAAATTTGAAACCAAGGGATGTTATCCTTTGCACTAGCGACTTGTATTGTTGTGGTCGTAATGTTAATTCCACTGTTTTGACTAACTCGTTCAGTATCACGTTCTTTCGTATGGTAACGACAACCATTAACGATATAACCCTTATATTTTACCACGTCTCGACGAGGTCCCCGAGCTATCCAGTTTAAGATGTCTGAAACATTGTTGTTGGGGAGATTTATCTCCTTTTCAACCTGATTTGTCTTAAATGTTAGTTACAATTTTAATAGTATATTAAATCGTCACATATTGATATTAATCATACCCTTTCACGAAGCCAGCTAATAATGGTCTTGTTATGTTCATCTTGTAACCATTTTTCAACTTTGCACTTTCGAGGATACTTTTGCCTCAAGCCCTCCATATGCTCCCTATAAGGGTGTTAATAGAGAACAATATTTTAACCATTAAAACAAAATACAGTATAGTACATGATTTGTTACAGAAGCAATGAAAAGAGAAATTACTCGATATATGGTAGAACATCATCCGTGTTTTGCAACACATAATGATGTGCTTGCTCCTATGACAATTCATCCATCTTAATTACTTTACCACCCCTATTGGTTTGCCATCGCATATCATATCATCATTTGTTGTATTTCTACCTAATGGAAACCCAACGGCATCAAGCCCATGTAAAAATTCCGTACAAAATTTAATTGCTTCTTCGGCAATATAGCGTTGGGCGGTGCAACCTTATGGATGAATTTGATTGTTTACTTAGAACTTTAAGAATTTCATGTTCTACAAATATTTTAAATAAAACAAATATTAATGATGTTTAATTATAACCTTATAAAGTAATGACATATTTTTTTAAGCATGTGCAAAACTTTCAAATGCATACATCTAACGAGCGAAAACTGGACCACATAATTCAACCTCCCTAAGAAGATGTACCAGAAGATGCACCATTATATCAAAGAATACCAGAGGGAAGTACTTATCAAATAAACACAATGTAATCACAATGTCATCTTGAATACTGTTCAACTTCTTCACGTCCACTTATTTTGCACAAAGGGCATTAAAAAAAAGCACACCCTTATGATTGCAAATCTAACATGCTTTGGTAACACGAATCGAATGTCCATCGAAACTATTTGTTACACGAGTATGTGACAATCATGGGACTTGAGACCAACCAATTTTAACTCTTCCATTGAAGCAAGGTTACTAAAATTTGATGAGTATCCAACGGGAACTTTAAGTCGAAGCAACGTCTCGCATACCCTCTTCTTATCCACTCTAGACAATGTATAACATACAGGCGGTAAATACATTCGTTTTCCCTTATCTTGTGGTGCTAACTCCCCTCTTACACTCAATTTTATAAGATCAAGACGACTCTTGACTCCATATTTTGTCTTACCGGGAATGTTGCGTAGCGTCTCTATTATGTTGTCACAAACATTCTTCTCAATATGCATAATATCCAAATTGTGCCGAACAAGAAAATATTTCCAATACCCCAACCTAAAGAATATTGATTTTTTCTTCCAACATTTGGAGTTATTAGGATCATTCATATTCTCCTTAGCGTATTTCCTCTTTTGTTTCAATTTATCCTTTTCCTTTGCTATTTACGCTTCAAAAGAACCCATCTTTTTTCCCCAACATGCATTAATATTTTCAACCCGCTCTAGTATTTGTTCTCCGTTCAGTGGATTAGGTTGTTCACAAAACTCTTTCTTACCATTAAAAGCTTTAGATTGCTTTCGAAACAGATGATTTTGTGGAAGAAATCTTCTATGTGATGTATATACATTCTTATTAGAATGCTTTAATCGAATATAATCTGTTTCTTCACCACAAATTGGACAGGCATAGTACCCCTTTGCAGCATAACCACACAAATTACTGTATGCAGGGAAATCATTAATGGTTCATAGTAATGTTGCCTTCAAAGTAAAGGATTCTTTGAGGTAAGCATCATAAGCCAATACACCTTGATACCATAAGGTTTTCAAGTCCTCAATTAATGGTGCCAAGTAAACATCGATATCATTTCCAGGCTGTCACGGACCCGATATCAACATTGTTAACATAAAACATTTTCTCTTTATGCTTAGTGACGACTCAAAGTTATAAGTTGCCAACATGATCGACCAACAACTATACTTACTACTAAGAGTACAATGTGGGTTAATTCCATCTGCTGAAAGTGCTAACCGAAGGCTTCTAGTTTCGGTTCCAAACTTCGGCCATTTGTCATCCACCAATTTCCATGCAGGGGAATCCGTTGGGTGACGTAACTTACCATCAACTTGTCTTTCGTTTGCATACCAAGTTAAGGCCTTTGCAGTTTGTATAGATTGAAACCACCTTTTGAACCTAGGAATGGGCAAAAAATACCATAATACTTTTGCAGGAACTCCCACCTTCACCTCAGTTGTATTTTTTTTCAACTTTTACCTTGGTGTTCCACAAGTAGGGCATTCAGTTGAATCTTTGTACTCTTTTCTATAGAGTATGTAATCATTAGGGCATACATGTATTTTTTCATACCCCATCCCAAACACGGACAACATTTGTATGACCTTTCGTAGACTAAGGCAATTCATTATCTTCTGGGAGTAATTAGGAAAATAATTAAAGCATGTTTGAAAAGCTCGTATCAGTCCACCCACTCTTTGCTTTCAAATTGAGTAGACTCACCAGTGCAGACATCTTCCTAAACTTTTTACACCCTTTGTAAAAGGGCTTTTTGGCATCCTCTCGCAACTTCTCAAATGATTTAGGATCCCCCCATAAAGTCTTCATTTATCGTTTCAAACATCTCCGCCATATCATCAGCATCTTCTAGATTTTCGACCAAATTATCGTGATGGATGGGGTCACCCATGTTGACACGTGAGAAAGTTAAATTAGGAGCAACTTCCCCGTGCCATATCCTTATATGATAACTTTGATCAATATCGTTCGCATATAAATGACCTTTAATATCTCTTAAACTTCGTTTAAAATAATTTCCACATAATGTACACGGATACCGTACAACTTCATTATTTACAACATTCCTCTCTGCAACTTTAAGAAAATATTCAACCTTTTACAAGTACTCGTTTGATAATCTATGCATAGACATCCACTACTTGTCTGTTCCTATTTCTCAAATTGTACCTATATTAAGATTGTAAATATTAGTTGTACAAATGTAATTTTCGTATAAAATAACACAATCCTCAAATCATATTAATTTTTCATCTCCTAATTCATAAAGTATGCATGTGTTTTATACGATTCATCTTAGTTTAAGTCACAAATAATATTATTAATGATGTAATACTAACACCGCCGACACACATTAACTTTATTACTAAAGATAAATAACAAAATGGATGCATTTTAACTTGAGCTTTCGAGGTGCATAATCACATATACACAAAAAAATAAGTAAGAATTTTTACGCAAAACATTCAAATCAAACAAAAGGCAATGCCGAGGTGAAATTCTTTTACACGAAAACATGTTTTACTAAAAAACTCGATAATGTTTAGACAACCCTATTATGACACGACAGTTGACATAATTCATTAGTTAAGCTTGTTTTAGATTTATTGCTTCTAAAAATTAGTATGTGAACCCAAATCAGCACAACCCGATTATCATCCCTAATGCCTAATAACATCAAATGGTCATCATATATGAGGTAATTAAGATCATTGCAATGAATTTTAATACTAATATCAATGAAAGAATTCTTTTATCCCGGGTTAAAGTGGAAAGTATTGATTTCATGGGTCAATGAGACAAAAAATTGTTAACTTCTAAGTTCACTACCACATTTTATCACTAATCAAGTACAATGAAAAAATAATTAAATCCTGGTAGCACTCTTGTGGATAAATATTTGTAAACAATTGACGACAAGAACAAAAATAGAATGACAATAAGTTAATGCAAGCTTAAATAAATAATAAGAAGATTTAAAGCCTGAAGAAGTTAATGGAAGCTTCAAACCACGATGAGCGAAATAAAAAATGTCTTCAATCAACCATAAACTATTTGTAATTCAAAAAAAATATTAAGAAATATAAATGTCTTCAGAGAAGGAGAAATAAAATGTTTGTCAACTAATATTATTTGTCGATTAATATTTCATAGACCGATTCAGATTGAGAATGAACTAAAATCAACTGTCAACAATATCATAGAAGATGAATATTTCAAAATCAAATTCATTACCTTCTAAACCTAAACTCATATCAATCAAAATCTTTAAAAACACACAAATAAATCTACCGAATAAAAAATTACTTAATCAATATGTCATAACCGATCAACCAAGATGGAAGCATTGAATGGGTTCTATAACCGATCTATAAAAAACCCACTTGTTACAACATAATTTTCCAGATAAACAGTAATTGGCCAATCAAGACAACTAGTAACAAAAAATGGCAACATTTTATTGAGAAGGCACTATAGCTTGGTAATCAATATGTCGCTAGGGTTCATTTCATTTCATTTCATTTTTCACTTCACGCACACTCCACCCTTATCATTAACCCTTACTAGGGTCACATTTTCCATTCACATACATGTTATCATTCATTAATCATAAATATTCGAAGTGTATAAGTACACTAATCTTGCTTATTGAGAACAAAACTCTCTTATTTGATTCCTTTGGTTCTGTAGTTATATCGCTTTCACAATCCAATACAATTCACATCAGATGCCTTCCAATTAATATTGAATACATGCAATTATGCTCAACATGACATCATTAATGCTCTTCCCCAAATTCAATACTAATTTTATCATTGAAATTCTATTATACGAACAATGGGCCTATTTACCATCATTAAAATGATCCCATCACATTAAATTCAAACTCATCTAACTTAATTGAATTTCATTAAAATTGCATTTTATAAATCTTATTTATTTCTAAATCAATACAAAGTTTTGGGGAAAAGAGAAAAGAAGGAAAGAAAAAAAATTAAAAATTAAGCCTTCTTGGCTACTGTAGTTTCTCTCAGGAATGGCAAAATTCAATAAAAATTCTCCGTTTTCTCATTTTTCCCCTCTTCAACCAACACCCAACCATTTCACAAATACATACATATAAATTTCAACAAATATAAGTCCATATGCAATCTCAAGATTACTTTGTAAATCAAAATTTGTATAAAACTCATCAATACCAAACATTTTTTTTAAAGATAATAAGTTTTAATATGTATTTCGGAGTTGGTTCTCAAGTATAGAACGAATATGATTTTAAAGGAACATGAAATGGCAGACTTCTTGATTATGTGTTACATACATATACGTGCAGGTCGACAACTTGAGAGTGGAGAGGAGAAAACATGCCAGATAATGGAGAAATCGCTTAACTTGAGAGAGAATGGAGAGCAGACATGAGTAAAGGAGGTGAGAGGACTCATGAGGATAGGAGCCGGGAGGATAGGAACTGTGAGGAGAAAGGAGTTAGCGCGCAGGCAAAACCAAAATTTGGAGGCTGCCACTGAAAGAATATGCCACTTAAGTTGTTTAAAAGGTTTATAAACAGTTTAAATGGCTCCGAACAGTTTGTTTGAGAAACTTTTTTTTACAAAACAAATTACTAACATAAGATGTGTATGAAGATTGTTATGAACGAGATATTTCATTTATAGGTGACCAAGTTTTGAAAACTAAAAGAGTTCTAAATCGGCGCATAATCAGAAGGGGATGAGAGGAAGATTAAACATGCAAGTGCACATGTATTTTAACGTGGTAAAACCCCACTTAATTGGAGAAACATCCACGGAGGTGTCTATACCTCAAAAATAAAAATTCACTAAAAACGAGTTAACAGGTTACAAACTATTAACAAACTAAATGCACAATCAGACCTATTCTAAGTCAAGAATTTATACTAACTCTATTAGGTAATTCCGACTTCTCTGAAGGCTCTGAAGTTGTTCTTATTGTTCTCCCAACTTTGTACCTCCTCCTCCTTTGAGCTTTACGTCGACTCTAAGGTCAAAAATCTCTCAACCAACACTGTTGTAGTGTGAAACGTGTATTATGGTGTTGTACCTAACACATGCATGAACACACACACACACACACACACACACACACACACACACACACACACACACACACACACTCTTATACAGACAAATAATCCTAAAAATGACAGGTTTCGTCTAAGATGATGTATAAGATTCTGAATCACAGTTTATTGAAAACTTAGACTTCTCTCCTTTTTTGTGATAGATCGAGTGATAACCTTGCTATTCAAAAGAGATAAGATCCTATACACTTCCTTTTTATTTATTTACACTTTTATTTCACAAAATGTGAAATATGAATTTGAAAGTGCAAACGTCTCAAGATCTTTAAATGTTTTGAAGTCCGTTTTTCTCAAAACTTGAAACAGAAGATGGATTTGTTGGTAAATCGATTAAAAGAAACATTTGAGTATAAAAATACCAACAAATAAAGTTTTCTTGAAATAGAAATAAAGCTAAGTAGATCTAGGTGATTTATATCACAATAGAAATCAGATCTACGTTTTCTATGAAACAGAAAACAAGATCTAACCAAGTGAATGGTTGGAAAACATATTTAAAACCAGAGAGGAATTGATCTTCGAACAAAGAATCACTCTCAAACTCACAAGGAAATTTTCTGGGACAATTTTGCAAGAGTTTGGCTAGGTTTGTAATCTCTCTCTCTCTCTTAAGCTCAGACTCACCAAAGATTATAAACGTATAACCCATAGCCTCTATTTATACTAGACAATGGAAGGTCTGGAAACAATAACCAAATCAACGGCTTAGATTAAGTATAACAAATTGATTATAAATCCAAGGGCTGTAAAGGCATCGCATTTAAACGCTCTCTCATTGGTTAAAAATGGTTAAGTCTTGGATTGAGATAAACAACTTGCAGAACATCGATAAGGTTAATCCAATGACTGATAAGAGTTCTTAGTTATGTGAGAGGCAAAAACCACAATCTTAAAGGATGTAAATCAAACACGTGTAAGGCTAAGATTTCAAATGAAAAGTGTGTTTTTGGAGTATAAACAATCCCATTTTCTACCCCATAAGTTCTTTTCGCTTTCGATTTCTACCCAACCAACTTTTTAGGAATAAAATGATATTACAAATTAGCCCAAAACATTTTAAAACCTTAATTTGAAATGTTTAAAAAATGTTTAAAAATATTTAAAAAATCCCAAAAATATTTAGAAAATTATTTTGATGGGAATTAACACTCACACACCTAAAATGATATAAATGCAGCATAAAATATGCAAACCTAGGTGTAGTGTTGATATACAACCTTTGAGACATTTAGAGGAATTTGATGTAGTGCCCGAGACTCTTTGGTAGTAAGGGATATAACTATAATTTTGTCACTATTTCCAAACTAGATAAGCGCCTATATAGTATAGACTCAAGTGAGTAAAAAATATAGGGTGCTTCAAGTGCACGGGTAACCCCCCTCCCCCCCCCTAAAAAAAAATTAAAAAAATTAAAAGGGTCATAATATTTATTTACGTAAAAAACTTTTCAAAAAATGTCATAATATGTATAACTAAATATGATTTTTATATTTAGAGTGTCATTAAAAAAAGATTAATATGTATAAAATGACGTTTTATATTATAAATGTCATATTAATAATAACATTAACCTTTAAATGATATTTTTGTAATAAATGTCATTAAATTATTTTTTCAAGCATCATAAAAAGGTGTTTTTCTTGTAGTGTGACATCTTTTATCTTTGGAGTTTTCTTGCATATTCGCATATATCTAATCAAGATAAAACTTGGCTATTGTGTGTGTATGACCTAAGATACAAGTGAATTCTTATACTTCACACTTTCGAACCACACTTTCAAATTGGTATCAGAGCGAGTTACACTAATTTTTAATTTAATCTTTTGTAATACCCCGTATTTTTATTGATTTTATTTATTGGGATTTATTGATTTTATTTATTGGGATTAATTAAATTAAATGGGATAATTAATTAAAAATTAATCCGAATTTAAAATACTAGCGGGACGAGACTTAGTATTTGATTATGATAACTATGTTGAATACTACTGAGTGAATATAGTAATATATGATTTTTAAATTATTAAAATTGTCGCGAGTTGAAAATGCGACAGTTTCGGTAATTAAGTTAAGACGCGCGTGTTAGTCATGTCAGGAGCCAATTCAATGGTTTTAAAAGTAACTTATTTTTATATCACCCATATGGTCATTTTGAGTATGCCAACGTGTCCGAAAGGGTCGATATAGTTAGAAAACACTAGCCGTGGGTTTAGTTTGGGTTCCGGGGCATTTACGCAAAACCAAAAACCCGGGAGGGTATTTTAGTCAATTATAATATCGCTGAAGAGTAACCTACGAGATTTAGGTTTTATATATCAGAAAAACTTAGGGTTATTAGGGCTATTAGTTGTTAAACACAAGAGAGAGATCAACGTGAGAAGAAATCAAGGGTTTCAAGAGAGTTCCAAGGCCAAACAACTGCCATACACCACACCATCGCCAGATTTATGATCGGAAAGAGAGGGAGAACCAACTGATATCGCTATCAAAGGATAAAAAACTTCTAATAAGAGGCAATTGATTTATCTTGCAATGATTTAAGGCATAGATTTTACATGATAGTTTAGATTTGAAGACAAATTATGAAAAATTGTAATGATGTGAAATTGGAGACTAAATTATTGAACTTGGATAGGTTTGCATGCAGTGGATCTTCTGGAAATATTAAATGAACGAATTTATAAACTAAGAGTTAGGAAATCACTAAATTAAATTGAGATTTATGATGATTATTTAAGAGATATTGAAGAATTAGGGTTGTAGTAATATTCATGACTTTTGATCCAAGAAATCGATATTCTGTGATGGGTTGATGAATCTTGAACATTAAAACTAGTGTAGATATGTTGGCTTAATGTTTAGTATACTTATTTGGGAGTTTGGGACGTTGTAATGGAGAATTGAAAATGTAAAAATGGGAGAATCCGTAACAGTTAAAGGAATTTTGGGCAGATAACTGCTCGATTGATCGATTAACCCAAGAATATCGATCGATCCACCCATTTCTATGATCGATCGATCTGGAAATTGTTATTAATTTTCCTTTAAATAATTGATTGACTCCCAACCTTTAAAACCCTTTAGTTGTGATTGATTGAACATATTGGTACTTAGGGAACATATTGGTATTTGAAGCCCGAAAGATATTAGGTTAGTTTGTGATTTAATGTTAAACTTACGAATGCCCGACGAGTGAGTTATGTTTGGAAGTTGTGAGAACTTGAAAGTAATTTGCACAAACAATAACTTAAGGTTAGAGACTGTATTAGGGGTACCATAATTACTGGAATAACCTTAGAGATTAGAGGGAAACTTAGTAACCTTTTGGGTTAGGGGTAAGTACCCGAAATTATATGAAGAGAGTTATTGCGCTAAACTTATTATGTGAGATAAACGGGATAATACTATAATACATATGAGACTTATGATATAGGGTCGGGATACACCTATATTAATATGATAATTGCCTAAGTGTGTGATTACTTAGTATATGGATTATTTTGTGTATGACATACCTACCATACTTGCTATCATGGGAGGTTGATTTAGGGAAAGGACCATCTTATCTTTTTGTGCCTTTGGGGGGATTTAGACTGGTATCTTAAGGACATAGGACCATGAATGACTTATCTGTGATTTGATAAGTCATCTGACCATGGGAGCGTAGATATGTGCATGAACCATAGGTATGTGAACTATGTTCGCCTCCAATATGTGTGACTTTTATTGAAACGATTCCTGAGCGATTCGGAACACGTGATTCTTATGTACGTGATGTACCGGGATTCGATAGCAGAGTATGCGTTCATCGCATCTTAGACTAGGGGTGCCATATATGTATATATGTAATGAGAGTGACTTATATATGTACTTGTGACTGGTTCACTGTTACTTAGTAGATGCGAATGACTAAAAGATTCAATCGGGTTAAGAATAATGTGAACTTAACTAATACTTGAGATAAGTAAATTAGCAAATGAATATGTGACTTATGAATATAATTTATTTGAATAATATGGGTGGCATCTAAAATAAGACTGTCTTGATTAGGATTAGAACAGACTTATCAGGTGGTAACATAACTAGGTGGAATTTGGAGGATGCGTTAGGCGTGCACAATAGTTGAGGGGTGAGGATCTCAAGTGAGGGCACGCGACTAACATGTTTAATAAATGTGTTGTTTAATATTGTAATTTAAACACTTGTTGTTTTTAAAATATTTTCACCTCGGGCTCTGATCTGTTTGCTTCCAAATCTAGTTTTTTGTTTTTATAAAAATATTTTAGGTGCCCAGCCACGGGGATGCCAAGGATAGGAGTTCCATTCCATTGATGTATTGTAGCTGCTGCGAAAGTTACATGATATCATTACTAGACTCCTCCACATCTATCCTTGTTTCTTTCAGAGTCATTTATTCCAGTTACCTGTTGCCCACTCTTATTCAGAGAGAACAGTTTAGACATTCATTTTATTTCAGTCTTGGGATTTATTTATTTCATTTAGAAATTTGTATTGGTTTTATTTACATTGCTACTATTATTGGAGAGTTTACTTAAGACATCAGTTATTTAATTCCATTTATTACCTTATGAGATTGTTCATGTGATTGTTGGATGATGATTTAAATTATTTAGTTGATGGTTAATTCTAATATAAAAATTTGACACTTCATTATTTTAAATATTAGGTGGTTAGTAATTAATCAAATGTTTTTGACAATGATGCTATGAACTGAACCAACTTGACATTTTGTATTAATTTAAAGAATGGATTAGCTACTCGGTATTTAATTAGTCGGGGTGTCACAGGTGGTATCAGAGCATCAGGTTCTAGAGTCCTTAGGATCTGTATGACTTGTTATTATTTATGCGTAGCCTCCTTTGATACAGAGCCCTATTATTAGGACTGTTGCACTATTTGTTACGTTTTGTAGACTACGTACTTATACTACAATGTTATGTATATTCGGTGGACTTATATAATTTATATGAATTTCAGATGTCATTCATGAGGGAAATAGAAACTAACACCGTTGAAGGAGCAAATGCGGGACCAGACCAATTAGTACCTCAGGTATACCAGGAAAGAGCGAAAATCACTGAGATAGCGAATATCGTGGCACAAGCAGTGACTATCGTAATATTACAGTACCAAAATCGCAGTGTACAACTTATAGGGGGTAAAAGAATACGAGAAGTTGATCAATATGCGGGAAGAGCCAAACCCTCCAGGGTTAACAAAGCCAAGGGAAGAGGACTACCATAATAAGGTTTTTTAAATGTGGGATAAATGTCCATACACGTCGGGTCTGCCCTGATTTTACTTGAGAGAAACCTCATCCCACTCAGCAAGGACAACTAGGCCTAAGAAGGAAAGGGCTTCAAGGTCATTGTTATAAGTGCGAATAGGAGGGTCATAAGTGGAGGGACTACCTGCAACTAGATAGAGTACCAGGACAGAATGCCCAACATGAGGAAGCCTGGATATTTACCCCAACAGCGCAGACACCACAACAACAACACGGAGTACAGTATGGATGTATCTATAATGCCCGATATGCAGTTATGCCATTGATACTGCAACTATAACCTGTGTTCGGAGGTACAATACTTCATTATTTATAGTGTCCTTTAAGATAAAGGGAAATCTCGGAGAACTTATATGCGTTACAGTTTATTACTAATATGTTGAGGAACGTGAGCATAAAATGCATTCTTATCCTGATTTTCAAACTAGCTAACGATGGTTTGGGTGAGAATAGACTGTTAAAGTGATATTTTTATGTTCGTTAGAAATTGTACTAAGTGTCACCTGAGAGGAGGCGGAACCACACACACACACACACACACATATATATATATATATATATATATATATTCTTTTATATGGTATTGTATAGAGACTTCGTGGAATATGTCGTCTGGCTATACCTAATCCCAGTCAGTAGGGATGTTTATTAAAGTGATTCAAGATTGTATGAAATTTTTTGGAGCATGGGGATTATTCCGTGGTAAATTTTAGAGTCTAACGCCAAGTTTTTAGGAGTAATGGGTTAAATATTATCCCTCGTAACATGGGAAGTATGTGACTTAAGTTTATAGCAAAAAGCAGGGATGCGGGGTACAAGTCAGATACTGAGGCCCCACAAAAACCTATTTGACCGATAATGTTAGTTAATAGTGTATCGTGGGGTTCCTTATTTGGATTTCACTTTGTGAGACATCCCACGAATGAAACCTAATGAACGTCGGGAGCTGGAAATGTTTGGCCTTTAGTACACGGGTTGGTACCCTGGTTGCCATCCGTAAGGGAAACGATAACCTTAAGATTTATCATAATATACGACGTAAGAAGCATTGTTGAATGTCTTACATCATGGATAAATCAATATAACAAAGGAGGACGGTATAACTACAATTATTAAGATGATTGAGCCTAACCTTATCGAACCATTGGAGTCACAAGACCAGACTGAGAAGATGTTAGGTCAAGGCTTCATCAGGAGGAGTACCTCGCCTTGGGGTGCTCCCGTGTTATTTATGAAGAAAAAGGGATGGATCTTTACGGCTATGTGTTGATTATAGGGAATTGAATAAAGTCACGATACGGAATAAGTATTCGTTACCTCGAATCGATGACTTATTCGACCAGTTGAGAGGATATGACTTCTTCTCAAAGATGGACTTGAGATCGGGATACCATCAGTTGCATATCAGGGAGAAGGATGTATCGAAGACTGCCTTCTTGACGAGATATGGTTACTACGAGTTCAAGGTTATGCCTTTTGGTCTGACCAACGCCCCATCCGTGTTTATGGAGTTGATGAACAGGGTGTTCAGAGAGAACCTGGACTAGTTCGTCATTGTCTTTATAGATAATATTCTGGTTTACTCTTAAACCGAGGTGGAGCATGTCGATCACTTGAGGCAGGTTTTGCAGACATTGCGTCAGCATAAGTTGTATGCAAAAATATGAGAAATGCGAGTTTTGGCTGAAGGAGGTTCAATTTTTGGGGCACATCGTTTCTAACTGGGGGATATCTGTAGATCCGAGGAAGGTATCATAAGTGAGGGAGTGGAGATAGCCCACGACATCGACATAAATACATAGTTTCTTGGGCCTAGCAGGATACTACAGGAGGTTTATTCAGGGGTTTTCAAAGATAGCGGGTCCATTGACATATCTAACTGGCAAAGGGGTACAATTTATCTTGAGTGATGCCTTCCAGTTGGCTTTTAATGATTTGAAGGACAAGTTGACCTCAACACCAATGTTAGCATTGCCTAGGACGAGAATGGAGTATCTAGTCTACACTGATGCATCCTTACTAGGACTTGAGGGTGTACAGCAATAGGAGAGTAAGGCTATAGCTTATGCTTCCTGCAAGCTTAAGCCTCACGCGAGGAATTACCCCACCCACGACTTAGAGTTAGTGGTCATCGTGTTTGCACTTCAAATTTGGAGACATTATCTCCTGTAGGAGAAATTCCATTTATTGACAGACCACAAGTCATTATAGTACCTCTTTATGCAGAAGGAGCTGAATATGCATCAACGTCGATGACTCGAGTTTGTGAAGGATTATCAGTTCGATATCTAATACCACCCAGAGAAGGCTAACGTGGTAGCAGACGTGTTAAGATGTAAGCCAGTAGGTGAGGTGGCCGAGGTGTAGAAAGTGAAGTGGAAGGAGTTGGGACACCAAGATGCATTAGCTCGATCATTTATGTCCATGATGGCAGTTACGTCCCAGATCATTACGAGAGTAGGACAGGCTCAGGCAGCGGACCCATTCTGTCAGGAGCGAATAGTGTAGTTACTAGTAGAGGGGGCCAAGTCTTATACTATTGGTTCACACGGGGGCTTATGCTTCAATGGGATATTGGTTGTTCCTGAGGGAGAGGACTTACGACACGAGGTGATGATAGAGTCGCACGGTTCACGATTCACGGTACATCTCGGTGGGGATAAGATGTACCAGGATATAAGGCAACAGTACTGGTGGGGCAGGATGAAGAAGGATATTATCGAGTTTGTGTCAAAATGTGCCACTTGTCAGCTGGTAAAGGTGGACCATCAGAGACAGGTAGGACTCCTACAACCATTGGAGGTCCCTAGATGGAAATGGGAGAGCATTTTCATGGACTTCATCACGGAGTTTCCTACATCGCAGAGGGGTCATGATTCCATATGGGTGATTGTGGATCGATTGACCAAGGTTTCTCACTTTCTACTAGATCGAATAAATTACACCATGGGACAATAAGCACAGATCTTCATAGCCTAGATATTGAGACTTCATGGGGTAACTCTCGATATCGTGTCTGACAGAGATAAGATATTTGTATCTCGGTTTTGAGATAATTTCCAGGAAGCTATGGGTACGGAGTTGCGATTAAGTACAGTGTATCATCCGTAGACAGATGGACAGACCGAGGGGACGAATCAGATGCTAGAGGACATGTTGCATATGTGCATCCTCGATTTTGGCAGAGGTTGGGAGCAGTATCTCCCAGTGGTGGAGTTTGCTTATAATAAATCCTTCCAGTTTACTTTTGGTATGTCTCCATTCGAGGCATTGTACGATAGGCATTGTCGCTCCCCAACATGTTGGTTAGCGGTGGGCGACAACAAACTACTTGGGCCGGAAGTGATTCAGGATACTTAGGTGAGGATAGAGATGATACGGATCCATATTCGAGTTGTTCAGGATCGACAGAAGAGTTACGCCGACGCCAAGAGGTTCTTTTGAGAGTTTAATGTGGGGGACCAAGTGTTACTCTGAGTGTCTCCTATGAAGGAGGTTATGTGTTTTGGTAAAAAGGGGAAGTTGGCTCCTAGATATGTGGGGCCAGTTGCTTATAGACTTGGGTTACCGGAACACTTGCATAGGATTCACGACGCGTTCCATATTTCTTCACTGAGGAGATATCTTCGAGATGAGTTGGCTCATACTCATATTTCTTTAGAGGAGATTGATCTACAACCTGATAGTTCCTACGAGAAGGGGCCAATTTCTATCATAGACTGTAGTGAGATGAAGTTGAGGTCGAAGGTTATATCGCTAATACGTGTCCAGTGGCGACATCATAATGCCGAGGAGTCTACCTGGGAGCGCAAGGATGAGATGCGCGAGCGTTATCCAGAGTTATTTTTGCAAGGTATATCCTATTTCTGAATTTCGGGATGAAATTATGTTATTAGGGGGGAAGTATGTAATACCTCGTATTTTTATTGATTTTATTTATTAGGATTTATTGATTTTATTTATTGGGATTAAATAAATTAAATGGGATAATTAATTGAAAATTAATCCGGATTTAAAATACTAGCGGGACGAGACTTAGTATTTGATTATGATAAATATGTTGAATATTACTGAGTGAATATAGTAATATATGATTTTGAAATTATTAAAATTATCGCGATTTGAATATGCGGCAGTTTCGGTAATTAAGTTGAGACGTGCGTGTCAGGAGCTAATTTAATGAATTTAAAAGTAACTTATTTTTATATCATCCGTATGGTCATTTTGAGTACGCCAACGTGTCTGGAAGGGCTGAGATAGTAAAAAAACACTAGCCGAGGGTTTAGTTTGGATCCCGGGGCATTTTAAACGAAATCGACAATCCGGGAGGGTATTTTAGTCATTTCTAATTTTGGTGAACAGTAACCTACGAGATTTAGGTTTTATATATCAGCAAACCTTAGGGTTATTAGGTCTATTATATGTTAAACACAAAAGAGAGAGCAACGTGAGAAGAAAGCAAGGGTTTCAAGAGAGTTCCAAGACCAAACAACTGCCATACACCACACCATCACCAGATTTGTGACCGGAAAGAGAGGGAGAACTAACTGATATCGTCATCAAAGGATCAGAAACTTCTAATCAGAGGCAATTGATTTATCTTGAAATGATTTAAGGCATAGATTTTACATGATAGTTTAGATTTGAAGACAAATTATGAAAAATTGTAATGATGTGAAATTGGAGACTAAATTATTAAACTTGGATAGGTTTGCATGTAGTGGATCTTCTGAAAATATTAAATGAACGAATTTATAAAATAAGAGTTAGGAAATCACGAAATTAAATTGAGATTTATGATGATTATTTAAGAGATATTGAAGAATTAGGTTTGTAGTAATATTCATGACTTTTGATCCAAGAAATCGATATTCTATGATGGTTTGATGAATCTTGAACGTTAAAACTAGTGTAGATATATTGGTTTAATGTTTAGTATACTTATTTGGGAGTTTGGGATGTTATAATGGAGAATTGGAGGTGTAAAAATGGGAGAAACCGTAACTGTTAAAGTAATTCTGGGCAGATAAATGCTCGATCGATCGATCAACCCAAGAATGTCGATCAATCGACCCATTTCTTCGATCGATCGATCCCTCTGGAAATTGTGATTATTTTTCCTTTAAATAATTGATTGACTCCCAACCTTTAAAACCCTTTAGTGATGATTGATTGAACATATTGGTACTTAGGGAAGACCAGCAGAGATGTATTTCAAGCCCGAAAGATATTAGGTTAGTTTGGGATTTAATGTTAAACTTGCAAATGCCCAACGAGTGATTTACATTTGTAAGTTGTGAGAACTTGAAAGTAATTCGCACAAACAACAACTTAAGGTTAGAGACTGTATTAGGGGAACCTTAATTACTTGAATAACCTTAGAGATTAGAGGGAAACTTTGTAACCTTTTGGGTGAGGGGTAAGTACCCGAAATTATACGAAGAGAGTTATTGCGCTAAACTTATTACGTTGGATAAATTGGATGATACTATAATACATATGAGACTTATGATATACGGCTAGGATACACCTATATTAATATGATAATTGCCTAAGTGTGTGATTACGTAGTATATGAATTATTTTGTGTATGACATACCTACCATACTTGCTATCACGGGAGGTTAATTTTCGAGAAAGGACCATCTTATCTTTGTGTTCCTTTGGGGGGATTTAGACTGGTACCTTAAGGACATAGGACCATGAATGAATTATTTGTGAGTTGATAAGTCAGATGACCATGGGAGCGTAGGTATGTGTGTGACCCATGGGTATGTGAACTATGTTCACCTCTAATATGTGTGACTTTTATTGAAACGGTTCCTGAACGATTCGAAACACGTGATCCTTATATATGTGATGTACCGGGATTCAATAACAGAGTATGCGTGTACTGCAACTTAGCTTAGGGGTGCCATATATGTATATATGTAATGAGAGTGACTTATATATGTACTTGTGACTGGTTCACTGTTACTTAGTAGATGCAAATGACTAAGAGATTCAATCGGGTTAAGAATAATGTGAACTTAAATAATACTTGAAATAAGTAAATTAGCTAATGAACGTGTGACTTATGAATATAATTTATTTGAATAATATGGGTGCCATCTAAAATAAGACCGTCTTGATTAGGCTTAGAACAGACTAGTCAGGCGGTAGCATAACTATATGGAATTTAGAGGATGCGTTAGGCATGCACAATAGTTGAGGGGTGAGGGTCTCAAGTGAGGGCACGTGACTATCATGTTTAATATATGTGTTGTTTAATATTGTAATTTAAACACTTGTTATTTTTAAAAAAAAATCACCTTGGGCTCTGACCTGTTTGCTTCCAAATCTATTTTTTTATTTTTATATAAATATTTTAGGTGCCCAGCCACAGGGATGCCAAGCATAGGAGTTCCATTGCATTGACGTACTGTAGCTGCTGTGAAAGTTACAGGATCTCGTTACTAGACGCCTCCGCGTCTATCCTTGCTTCTTTCAGAGTCATTTATTCCAGTTAGGGCCTGTTTTCCACTCATAATCAGACACAGTAGTTTAGACATTCATTTTATTTCAGTCTTGGGATTTATTGATTTCATTTAGACATTTGCATTGGTTTTTTTAACATTGTTGCTATTATTGGAGAGTTTACTCAAGACATCGGTTATTTCATTCCATTGATTACCTTATGAGATTGTTCATGTGATTGTTGGATGATGATTTAAAATATTTAGTTGATCGTTAATTATAATATTAAAATTTGACACTTCACTATTTTAAATATTAGGTGGTTAGTAATTAATTAAATGTTTTCGACAATGATGCTATGAACATAACCAACTTGACATTTTGTATTAATTTAAATAAAGGAGTGGCTACCCGGTATTTAATTTGTCGAGGTGTCACATCTTTATTTTGGGATTATATGAATAATTTTTATAATAGGGTTCCTGGAAATTTTAGATACTCTTGGGTTTGAAGAACTCTTAGGAGATCTTCAAACTTACAAAATCAATATGTTCCCAAAAACTCAAAATAAGAAGATTGAAAAAGAGATTGCTTTTAATGCCCAATCTAAAAAGATAAAAGAGGAGGTTTCTTCTGACTTTGAATTTGATTTTGATCACGATGATCTTGCCGTTTACGAAACGGTTAAAAAATTTCTCAAACTAAGAAAACAAAATTCTTCCAAAGAAGTTAAAGGTTTTGAGAAAGATTTAAAAATTTATGTCTGCAAGAAAGGTTTTAAAAAAGGAAGAGGAGAGTACCCTAAGAAAGATGCCGTGAGTGTGAGGGGAAGGGTCACAAAGCTCACGCGTGTTCTACGAGGCTAAACAAACATGGCAAAGGCAAAGCCACTTATAATGCCCCTATTAGCGATAGCGATATCTAGTCGGTGGATTTTAAGAACGAATCATCGTATTCATATGGATGTAACTTCAATGCGTTTATGGCTAGCCGTATTAGTACATCGAGTATGTCTCACCAATTAGGACATTAATAAACATAATACTTCAATAGTCAATCGAGTAATTTTGGATAGAGTGAAGGAGATGACAATTTAAGTGAAGGAGAAAATGGCCTCAGAAGCGCTTACGTCGAGCTTGTAACACCCCGTATTTTTGTGCATTTAATATTTAATTAATTAGGGAATTTTAAATTACTTGTGTGTTGTAATTTTAATTAAATAAATTATGGCAATATATATATATATATATATATATATATATATATATATATATAAATATTAATCGGGGAGTGAATGGTTAATGTTTGGGGAAATTTATTTACTAAGTGAATAGTAATAATTTAATTACGTCATTTCGGGTATTAATGACGGGGTATGCACTTATCCGAGCCGGGAGTCGGTATAGACTAAATTGGGTGTAAGATAAGGATTTTTATAAATTAATTCGGATGCCAATCCTGAGCGCGCGGTTGTGTCCGGATGGGTTGAGATAGTAAAAAAAGAGTACCCAGGGGTAGTAATTGGGTCTCGGGGCATTTTTGGGCATAGCCGCACACGGGGTGATTTGGGCTATTTTAATTAAGCCCATTAGGATAAAAACGGGATTAAGGGTTTTTAACCTAATTGGGAGATTAAGGAATGACAACCAACATAACTCTAAACCTAGGGTTTGAGAGGGGATTTGGGGGAAAGCAAATCAAGAGCAAGTTGGAGGTTATTAGAGCCAAGTTAAGGGACATCAACAACTGATCAAACCCTACGAGTAATTCCAGGCAAGTGGTTAATTGTTTTTACTCCTAAATTGTGATATCCAATTCATATTTTAGTGATGTGTATACTAAAATCCATTTTGGGGATAAATGGGTACAAAAATGGGGTTTTTATTTATGGAACATTTGAATGAGATTCAAAGTAAGATTTAGATGGGTGATAGACCTCTGAGTAGGTATGTATGATTTGAATGAGAAATCCAGAACGAAAAGGGGTGGAAATTGAATATGAAATTTGAGATTTGTAAAATAGATAATTGAATTTTTTATGGAGAAAAACCCATTTCGAAAAGTATGATATAAGTGGAGAAATTGATTATCTTAAGGTCCCTATGATGTGTTGGATATGGAATAACCATGTTTTTGTGGTGGGATGATGTAATTAGAGGTTTAGATTATGGGTCAAAAAACTTGAATTTCATTAATGGTGGAAATCAGTGGGGAAGAAGATCTGCCAGGATCGATCGGTCAACGATGGGAAAATCTGGGCAGTTCGACCAGTTTGTGATATAAGGGAGAAATTAATTAATTAAATTAATTTCCATACATAAATTAGTGGAATAAATTTATGAAACACATATTCCTAGTAATTATGGGGAAAAGTAATTGGGACTAGGTAAAATTTATGTGGAGCACTTTATGGATGAATTTGATGAATGTTATTCTAAAATAGGGAGATACGGATTAAGTGAGTGAGTCCGGGTATATTGGCTAAGCGACGCCAAGGTAGTGAATTAAGTTTGGAGATAAACTAATTAATTTATAGTCGGGATATAGACTCGGGAAATATTTAATTTCGGGCCAAGTGATCGAGTTCGGGGTATAATTGATAATTATAGGTAAATATAATTGGAAAATTTATGGAGATGCATGTATGACACATTGTGGGCGAAAATATGGGAATGAAATTATGAGAGGTAAAATGGACCAAGTGAGCGAGTTCGGGTATGTTGGTTAAATGACACCAAAGTATTTAATTAATTATTGAGAGAGAGTAATAAATTTGAAGTCGGAATAAAGACTCGGGAAATATTAAGGTATGGGCCAAGTGAGCGAGTCTGGGGATAATAGTTGGGTGACACCAAGTTATTAAATTAATAAGGGTAATAATTAATTTAATTAGAGTCGGATTGTAGACTCGGGTAGGATTAAATTAATGGGTGTGATAATTAATTTAATTAGAGTCGGACGATAGACTCGGGGCGGTATTAAATTAATAAGTGTGTTAATTAATTTAATTAAATTTGGGTGATAGACTCAGGAATGTATTAAATTAATATGTGTGTTAGTTAATTTAATTAGAGTCGGACGAGTTAATTAATTTAATTAGAGTCGGACGATAGACTCGAGAAGGTATTAAATTAATATGTATGTTAGTTAATTTAATTAGAGTAGGACGATAGACTCGGGAAGGTATTAAATTAATAAGTGTGTTACCCTTGCTATAAAAATATTTTCAAAACCTTTTAGGTGTCCAGCCACAGGGACACCAGGATTGATATTCTATTCCAGGGACACGGATCTGCGGCATATATGGATGTTAGCAGGAGTTTGGATTAGACGCATCGTTCATTCATTACTAGAGTAGGAATCATTTATCAGTTCCAATTTTATTTAGGGCTCGTCGCCCATACTTATCAGTAAAGTTTCAAATGTACTTATTCAGGTGTTGGATGTTTGTATTGGATTTCATTTTGGTGGCCGATGGTTTATTCGACAAATTGTTTATTAATTAATTATTCAGTTGAGTTTTATTCGGTTGTGTTTATGGTTTATATTTAATTCCGCATGTACTGTTTTGTTTAATTAACAAGTTAAAATTTGGCACCAGTTTTTGGAATACTAAGTGATTAGTAAGTTGTAAAAAGTTTTCGACAGTGATGCTAAGGATGATCAAACTGGGATTCCTGTTTTAATTTTGTATAGGACTGATCACCCGGTATTTTATTAGGCAGGGTGTCCTTAGGATCTGGGCGGCTTTTCACGTTTCGATTTAGCAATCTTAGATATAAAGCCCTATCATAGGATTGTTGTATTCTCATACATAAGCGCATATACGTTCTTTTGCAAAATTTATATTTGAGGGTGGACTCATACCAATTCTGTTCTCATTCCAGATAACGCCCAGGAGAGAGCAGCTAGGGAAACCGGGGGGGATGAGACGAGGGAGGCTCGTCAGGAGCAAGAGTTACTGCAGTAACTGCCAGGGATGATTTTGGTAGCACAGGTAATCGAACTAGTGGCACAGGCAGTTGAGACGACGGTAGTCGCAAATGACAAAGTAATTTCCATGGGATCAGCCACAAGTGTTAGTGGCGTCGGATGTTCAGACTCACGCGGAGTCGTCGGGGTGGAAGAAAGAAAGAGAGGTTATTTTTAGTGGGAACCCACCAGAGTTGCGAGGGGGTTCAGATGTAGTGCTAGCGTGTCAAGGAAGAGAGATATCCAGCATCACCTACGCATGGGAGATTAGGATGAGGAGCGAAAGCAAATGCTAACCACTTTTAGTTTAGTGGGAGCAGCGCTACAGTGGTGGGAGTCGATCACCACAGTTTAGGAAAGGGACACACTAGCTATTTCAGGGTTGTGGGTGCGGTTCGACCGCAAGTATTTTCCTCCAGCGGTTGAGACCGAAACGAGGAGAAAAATTTTGTGAGGACTCGGGGGGAGACCGTTCAATGGCCGATTACGAGGAAGAATTCACTCGTTGGCAAAATTTTTGTACCGGATGAGGTAAGCAAGGAAAAGAGAAAGAAAGCAAAGTTTATGGATGGGTTAGTCTGGAGAATTAGACAACATTTAATTTGTAAATACGCATTAGTAGCTTATACTGATGTCGTTAACGCAGAACTCCGGCACTGTCAGAAATATCGCTTCCACGTGAAAGGAAGTGAGAAGGGAGTGGGAACTAGCCAGTCGGATAAGGCAGGAGGGAACAATACCATTGGGGTATCTCAGAAGCAGACTGGGGGAGATTAGGGCAGAATTTTTGGCAGGGAAATCATGCCAAACGATCTAGAACTGGATGGCCAGGAATTACAACAAGGTCAGCATGGAAGGGACCAGTGGCAGGGTAAATGTATTAGAAAGTGTTTCGTTTGTGGGGAAAGAGAGACACATAAAGATAATTTGTCTTAAGCGAGGCAGGGGTCAACTACAGGACGAGGTCCTAAATGTACAACCACTAAAGCAAGTCATGGGCATAGTTGGGCAGGGAGAAGATGCTCCGGAACCCGAGGATCAGCCGTTACAGCTGGAGTATGGAGGTAATTATTTTTTACCCAATGGGCGTGGGGTATATTTTTGAGTGACAAGGAAGATGTCACAATATAAGACTTATTTTTCACTAGAGTTCGCGGGTGAGTCGAACTTAGTGGGTACGTTGGCTGTAGCAGCCATAGTATGTAGATAAACTTTCCGTAGGGTAGCGGAGTTTCCTTGGTGTTCTTCACGGGAGAGTGAAGGTGTACACTGAGTAAAGGTTTGAATTATGCGAGTAATTACTACTTTCGAGAATTGTGGGAGTAGGGTTAGTAATATTTTCAAAATATCGGCTGGATAACGATGAAATTTAACTATGGTGGATAGTGGTGTAAAGTTTTGGTGTTCGTGACACCAAGGTATGGTTGGTAATAGGTATCACCGGAGAGGGCGTATAGCCTATATATATGTGGATATATATGTTGTATTGCGTGGTGCGATAGCACATAGTGAGGTTTTATGTTCTCACAATTTATCCCGATTAGTGGGGCTGTTTACTGAAGTGAATTAGGGTGGTTAGATTTATTTTCGAGCAAAGAGAGATAGATCGGGGTTTATTTTGCTCAAGGACTAGTGATAGTAAGGGCGCGGTATTTTATGTTGTCTTTGGTAGCATAAGGGTAAGCGTATATACTTTTGTGTTGAGAGATAAGTATTTATGGGGAGATGTTTGGACGTTAGAACATGGGTTGGGTACCCGGGTAGTTGATATATATATATATATATATATATATATATATATATATATATATATATATATATATGTGATATGACTACGGGTTCGAAGTTATATTACGGGTTACGACTAACATAGTCGGGTAACTTTCGTGCGGTAGAGAGCGGGGATAGGGTGTATGGGCACCCGAGTTAATTAAGGCAAATTTTGTGCGGTTAAGCACGGGTATAGGGTGTATGGGCACCCTGGGTAATCTAAATGCATATTTGTGAAACGTATGGTAAAAAGCGGATGGGATAGATATAGCGGGCTTGGAGGCACATGACTAGAGAGTAATATGCGAAGCTTGGAACATTACACTCATCTTAATTTCGAGGACGAAATTCCTTTGTGTGTGTGGGGGGGGGGGGGGGGAGGGGGGAGTATGTAACACCCCGTATTTTTGTGCATTTAACATTTAATTAATTCGGAAATTTTAAATTACTTGTGTGTTATAATTTTAATTAAATTAATTATGGCAATATATATATATTTAAATATTAGTCGGGGAGTGAATGGTTAATGTTTATGGAAATTTATTTACTAAGTGAATAGTAATAATTTAATTACGTCATTTCGGGTATTAATGACGGGGTATGCACTTATCCAAGCCGGGAGTCGGTATAGAATAAATTGGGTGTAAGATAAGGATTTTTATAAATTAATTCGGATACCAATTCTGAGTGCGCGGTTATGTTCGGATGGGTCGAGATAGTCAGAAAAGAGTACCCTGGGTAGTAATTGAGTCTCGGGGCATTTTTGGGCATAGCCGGGCCCACACGAGGTGATTTGGGCTATTTTAATTAAGCCCATTAGGCTAAAAATGGGATTAAGAGTTTTTAACCTAATTGGGAGATTAAGGAATGGCAGCCAACATAACTCTAAACCTAGGGTTTGAGAGGGGATTTAGGGGAAAGCAAATCAAGAGCAAATAGGAGGTTATTGGAGCCAAGTTAAGGGACATCAACAACGGATCAGACCCTATGAGTAATTCCAGGCAAGTGGTTAACTGTTTTTACTCCTAAATTGTGATATCCAATTCATATTTTAGTGATGTATATACTAAAATCCGTTTTGGGGATAAATGGGTACAAAAATGGGGTTTTTATTTATGGAACACTTGAATGAGATTCAAAGTAAGATTTAGATGGGTGATAGACCTCTGAGTAGGTATGTATGATTTGAATGAGAAATCCAGAATGAAATGAGGTGGAAATTGAATCTGAAATTTGAGATTTGTAAAATAGATAATTGAATTTTTAATGAGAAAAACCCTTTTCGAAAAGTATGATATAAGTGGAGAAATTGATTATCTTAAGGTCCGTGCCTATGATGTGTTGGATATGGAATAACCATGTTTTTGTGGTGGGATGATGTAATTAGAGGTTTAGATTATGGGTCAAAAACCTTGAATTTCGTTAATGGTGGAAATCAGTGGGGAAGAAGATCTGCCAGGAAGGGGTCGATCGATCGATCGGGGGGCATCGATCGGTCGACGATGGGAAAATCTGGGCAGTTCGGCCAGTTTGTGATATAAGGGGGAGATTAATTAATTAAATTAATTTCCATACTTTAATTAGTGAAAAAAAAAATTATGAAACACATATTCCTAGTAATTATGGGGAAAATTAATTGGGACTAGGGGGAATTTATGTGGAGCACTTTATGGATGAATTTGATGAATGTTATTCTAAAATAGGGAGATACGGATTAAGTGAGTGAGTCTGGATATATTGGCTAAGCGATGCCAAGGTAGTGAATTAAGTTTGGAGATAAACTAATTAATTTAGAGTCGGGATATAGACTCGAAAAATAATTAATTTCGGGCCAAGTGATCGAGTTCAGGGTATAATTGATAATTATAGGTAAATATAATTGGAAAATTTATGGAGATGCATGTATGACACATTGTGGGCGAAAATGTGGGAATGAAATTATGAGAGGTAAAATGGACCAAGTGAGCGAGTCCGGATATGTTGGTTAAATGACACCAAAGTATTTTATTAATTATTGAGAGAGAGTAATAAATTTGAAGTCGGAATAAAGACTTGGGAAATATTAAGGTATGGGCCAAGTGAGCGAGTCCGGGGATAATAGTTGGGTGACACCAAGTCATAATATTAAAAAGGGTAATAATTAATTTAATTAGAGTCGGATTGTAGACTCGGGTAGGATTAAATTAATGGATGTGATAATTAATTTAATTAGAGTTGGATGATAGACTCGGGGCGGTACCCTTGCTATAAAACTATTTTCTAAACCTTTTAGGTGTCTAGCCACATGGACGCCAGGATTGATATTCTATTCCAGGGACACGGAGTTGCGGCATATGTGGATGTTATCAGGAGTTTGGATTAGACGCATCGTTCATTCATACCTAGACTAGGAATCATTTATCAGTTCCAGTTTTATTTAGGGCTCGTCGCCCATACTTCTCATTAAAGTTTTCAGATGTACTTATTCAGGTGTTGGATGTTTTTATTGGATTTCATTTTGGTGGCCGATGGTTTATTCGGCAAATTGTTTATTAATCAATTATTCAGTTGAGTTTTATTCAGTTGTGTGTATGGTTTATATTTAATTCCATATGTACTGTTTTGTTTAATTAACAAGTTAAAATTTGGCACCAGTTTTTGGAATTCTAGGTGGTTAGTAAGTTTTAAAAAGTTTTCAACAGTGATGCTAAGGATGATCCAACTGGGATTCTTATTTTAATTTAGTATAGGACTGATCACCTGGTATTTTATTAGGCGGGGTGTCACAGAGCTTTACGTTGAGTCCTTTAAAATGAGAAATAAAATTAAAAATTTAGTGCTTAGGGTGTTATCTCTAGAGAAAGAGTTGAAAGCGTCGAGAGAGAGCAAAATCTCCTTAAGAGTTTCTTTGGGAGAGAGTTATTTTAGTGGAGAGGGAAAATAGTGACTTGACCAACAAAGTGGCTAGTCTTATGAGAGATCTTCAAGATTTATTGAAGAGTCGTGAGAAACTTGAAGCCTTTATAGCCCAACTCAAGAAAGATCTCAAACGTGCCCGGAAGGTCAAGGTTACTATCGATGATGCACCGAAAAAGGTAGGAAAGATTCAGGATCCACAAGGATAAGCCAGGGATAGGTCCAGAGTTCCTCTTCCATTAACTCAACATATGAAAGATGCTAAGCCTGTAAAGCAAAAATGCTATATGTTCAGTTAGGAGAAGAACATGGAAATACAAGAGGAGTTTGATAAATTACAGAAGGCAGACTTCGTTAAAGATTTCAAGTGCCCAGAATTTCTCTCAAATGTGGTCATGTTCAGGAATAAGAACGACAATTAGCGAACGTGCAATGACTTCATGGGCCTTAACAAAGCGTGTCCCAATGATCACAATACCTTGCCTAGGATTGGCTAGCTAATTGATGCTACTACCAAACTTGAACTGGTCGGCTTTTGGAAACATATTGAGGTATAATTAGATAAAATGAATTTAGAGGTTAGGGAGAAAACCTCATTTATCACTAGGTCAAGTCTTTGGGTTAAAAATGATGGAAAACATATCAAAGGTTGGTGAGTAACGTTTTTGAGGATCAGATCGATAAGACCATGAAAGTTTACATTGACAACATGATAAACAAGAGTAAGAAAGTAACCGAACACATTCGAAATTTGGGGAAAGATGTTGATCAACTAGAGAAGCACCAAATGAAGATCTTTGGGGTTCGGTGAGGAAAGTTACCATGACACTTCACCTATTTTAATCACGGGTGATAAGTCCTTTATTAAAATAAACACGAATCTTATCTGGATCATTCTTAGTATCACCGTCGAAAACTATTTAAATTTCTAACCACCTATGTAATATTAAGCTGGTGCTAAATTTTATCTTTCATTAATATAACAATATGCTAAAAAATAAATATAATAACTAAACCATTCACACAATTTAAATTAGTCTGAATCAACCCCACAGTAAATAGATAAATAAAGAGTACCGAATAAACCATCGGTTCCCAAGTAATATTCAAACCATTATTCTACGAAAATAAGACTGAATTCAAACATAGTCTAATAAAAAAACCAAAGAGACTAGATTTGATGAAGGGGAAACATCCCCAAATGAAACACTGAAATGTAAATTCTAACGTAAGAATGAATAATCAAAGCATCTACATAAAGTCTTGAAAGTCTCCACAATGCGAAAACTACGCATCCCTATAGTGAGTCATCAAGCTTGGTGTCCATGTGGCTGGACACCTAAAATGTTTTGGAAAATATTTAACACGGGTCAGAGCCCAAAACCATTTGACAAATATATAGCAAGTATTTAAATTGCAGTTATAAAAGAAGTTATTAGATACATACGTTAGTCCAGCATACACTCCCTTAAGTTCTCACCTCTCATCTATAGTTCACACCTAATGTCTCCTATTTTACCCGCCTAGCCATGCTACCCAACTTAAGTAAACCTAAGTATCTAACTAACCATACTAGGTTGATCTCCCCCATACCGCCCATATGATATGCAACCGTTAAGCCAATAATTAATGTTAACCACATATTATTATTGAATTACTTTATTAAGTTTCTCCACTTAATTTACTTAAAGATACGCACAATCTATCTTTCTATCATCACACATAAGTAGAATAATCACACTTTCTTATAGCATTATTAGTTAAGTTCCTCAAACTCAAGTTGCTTTTAGATATACACTCTCTACCTTTTCTACCATCACACATACGTAGAATAATCACACTTGTATATATTTATCACACTATAATATATACAACTACCTCATCCCCGGAATGACCATCGTGATGCAGGCATATTCTGCTATCAAGTCCATGTACCTCTCGAACCAAATCCAGTACTTCCGGTTCGAAATGTATCCTCGAACCATAAATCAAACAACATATAATGCTGCGAACATAGTTCTAAGACTTTGGGATGTGAAGATACCTAACGTACCCAAATGAGTTACCAGTCCTATTAATACACAACACATAGTGAGCCTCCCTAAGTTCTATGTTCTGAGGCACACATTTAAACCTCGCTGGAATCGCCAAGGATCTCCCTATGCGCGGAACCTCCCGTGATAACAGGCTGCGTCAGTATGTTTAGACACATACAAAATGACATGATAGGTATTCACATATCATATATATATATCATCAATATAGGTATCCACATAGCCTATAATATATATCTCGTACATAGTATTTATATCTCTCGAATACTTAACGTACTAATAATTCACTCATATCGTTATCTTCATAATTTTTGAGTGTTACTCACTACCCGAAGGGTCCCAATTGTAGTTAACCCATCACTATCATACTAGTATTTATCGTAGGTTATAGTTTACCCTTCCCATAACCCAAAATGTACATTCCTGATACGCATCTCAATCAGTTAACTATCGTCTGTCCTAATCCTAAATTTTACCCTCATTAAGATTAACAAGGCCCAAACTAAATGCCTACTAACCTTCTCTAAGTCTTTATATCATTAATAAACCATCACTAAGATTTCCCGTAATTAGTTTCATGCGAAAGTATAACATAAATGGAAAAATCTCACAAAACTGGGCAGCCAAATCGATTCGGTAAGGATTTCGAATCGATTCTGTCGTGAAACCAAATCGATTCTCACCTAACTGAGTCGTCTTTTTCGTTGCTGTTACAAGTTTTCACCATCTTAAATTCCTCAAACCTCTATAAAACAATTCCAAACTCCCATCCAACCTAACTAAAGATCAATTATATGCACTACACCAAATCCTGCGAATGGTCACGCCCAGTGGGTCACGGCCCAAGTCCGCGACTAGTTGGTCGCGGACTTGGGCAATGACTCAATCAATATTTGGCGTGATCATATTTATTATCACACTAAATTATCGATGCTTTAGAAGTGGTCTTGGACCAAGTCCGCGACCACGATGGTCACGAACTTGGGCTGTGACTAGGTCATGACCATCTTAGCGCCAAACACGCGCCAAAATTCCCTCCAAGCCTGGTCGCGAATTGGTCACGGACTTGGGCCGTGACCATTTCTGGGTATGGGTCACGGCTATGGGCCATGACCATCCATCATTCAAGCATCGCGCATCACAGATCATGGGTCACGGCTATGGGCCGTGACGAGCTCTTAGTATGGGTCACGGCTATGGGCCGTGACCAGACCTTAATCAAGCTTCGAAGAGAGTCTACTATGGTGGGTTACGGCTTTAGTCCGTGACCATGTCTCCATGTTTTGCAGATCGACCTTGTAAATTTTAGGGGATGCGCGTATGGAGTCACGGCTGTTGGCCATGACTAGTTCCAAGTTTAAAAAAAAAAGCCCCCCGTCGCTTTCATTTCGTTCATTTGGAGATTGAGTTGCAGCTGATTTCCTTTATTATATTCGACGATTTTTGCGATTTTGACGATTTTGGCAGGCATTTCTCATTTCATTTGGAGGTTGAGGTATGTATTGAGTTATATGTATATATAAAGCCCTAATTTCTGTGTATGTATGTGTAGATTTACGTTTGTATGTGTGTATGTATAGATTTATGCTTATATGTGTGTGTGTGTGTGTGTATAGATTTATATGTATATGTATGTTTATTTCAATAAATTTTATATTGTATGTGTGTGTATGTATAGATTGTATGTGTGTAAACCATAAATAGTAAGTGTGTGTATGTATAGATTGTATGTGTGTAAACCCTAAATAATATTAGGGTTTAGTAAACCCTAAATAGTATGTGTTTGTATGTATATATTATGTCAATAAACCCTAGATTGCATGTGTGTGTTTGTATAGATTATGCCAATAAACCTAGATTGTATGTGTGTGTATTTTTTTTGACAAAATATAATTAAATGGATTTTTAATGAGTAAAAAAATTTACATCCACCTTGTCATGATTTTATTGGTGGTTATATGCGTGCCATCATATTATATTAGGGGTTATATGCATGTCGTGATTTTTTGCACTACAATACCGCCGTAAGTACTACAATATGCGTGTAACTACTACAATATGTGTTATAAACAATTACGACGGGTTGTTGTTGGGATTTCACATATACTTTTAAACTCTCATAACTTTCAAACCTAAACCTTAATAGCAGGACTTGTATTCATGCCCTCGTATACTTTTCTCAGGAAAAATGAGGCACGGTGATAATTACTGTCAACAAAAGTGGGAGAGGTTGCAATTAGACCGAACACATAACTCTTTTATTAGCGTGCGTCATATAGAGGGTACTCCTATTTATAGGTACGAAAATAAAAAGATCGAATAATTTAACTACCTTGTAAATCGTGGATTTGATATCCAGCAAGATTACTTGTTCGATCGTATTCTATTTTCTCTACCAGAAAACTGGGATGACGTTATACAAAATATATTTCACACACATAATCCCGACATAGCCCTGACCTTGGTTACGTTGTTGGAGAAGACGGAAAAAAAATCCACCCGTTATGGATACAACTACGTACAGAGAGCATTGACATAGACTGTGATGTCTCGCGCCACATGCACGTAAAATTGAATCTTGCCAACAAGTTGAGAAATAGGGGATTCCGAGTTCATGTCACTGACATCTACACATCAATCATAGATACCCTCCCTTCTAGTTGGCCACGTGCAAAAATTTATAGGTTCTTAAAAATTAATACCGAATGGATGGAGATCAGACAGATTGAACTTATTCTAAAGTCTTACTTTGAAAAGGTATTTATCTATCTATATATATATAACTAATTAAGCTTGATTAATTAGTTATAATTTCATATTACTATAATTATTTAGTCACTTATATTTTTTAATTTTTGTAGATAATGTCGAGAGGAAAGACCCCAAGGGTACCAAGTGCCGAGGTGACACCACAACGAGATTCATCATCTCGTGCAGAACCCGGATTCTCAACACCAATGGCTGAGCAATTTACAACTCTACCAATGTATCACTCCTCACCAAGTCCAACTCCAAGTGCTCCTACGTCCCAATCCAGCACTCCCGTTGCTTTAACGCCCCCATCCAACACTCCTGATGCCTCCCTCTCAAATGAAAAGAAGCCTATTAGCTTCTCCCTTCTCGGGAATAACCCGACGGGTGATAGGAATGACGTGCTGAAGTTTAAATCCCGGTGCTTGTCGCTGGGAAAAATGAACGTGGGAGTCGATTTATAAGACAATTGGAACCTTTTTGATCAAGCTATCAAAGATGACATACATGACCAACTTTGCAAGCATTTCTCATTTCCTGACCGTTCCAAGAATAAGGTTCTATCTCGGGTTGCTGAAGGATTGAGGACATACAGGAGAAACCTTCGGAAGAAACATTTCCCGAAAGAGGCAACGAGCTCAGATATTTTGGCTTTGAAAGAGAGATTGCCTCCCAATGTTGAAATGCCGTTGGATCAGTGGAATAAGTTTTTGGAGAATGAGGCGAAGGAAAAAAAGTTGGTCCAGAGGGATCAAAATAAAAAAATAGGGCACAAAAAACTGATATCCATAGGCTGGGATCCAAATCATATGAGGATTTGAAGAATGAATGGGAGAGTAGGACAAAAGATGGTCCAGATGTCGGTAAAAACCCAAATCGGTCCAACTTATTCCTTCATGCTCGACGGGACAAAGATAATAAATTCCCGTCGCACTTGGCTAAGACACTGGAATCAATAGAGGCCATCAACAGTTAATCCGATTCAAGCCCTACTGATGACTTTGACCTTAAAAATGATGCCCTAACACAGACCTTTGGAAAGGACAAAAGGGGGAGGACGAGAGGTGTTGGCTCACATATGCCAAAAACAAAACTTCAACACATTGCACCTCTTGTGGACGAGCTTTCTTCGGTCAAGAATTCTATCTCATCCCAAAAGGAGCACCAGTTGAAGACCGATGGGGATGTCCATGAGATTAAAAATACCCTGGGATTATTGACAAATCAAATTGGGAAACTTGTGAACTTTTCTGAAAGTTATAGGCCCCCAATGCCTCCTCAAGGTTACCCTTAACCTACTCCTACGCAAGGTGTCACTCATCCTCCAACATTCCCCTCCCATGCACCTCCGCCAATCACAGGGCTTGGATCATCGTCAACAACTCACAGTGACTATGGCGAAGAGTACTATATCAAGGACATGAGCAATTCGGGGTTTGTTGGCGTGTGCATACTCCTCTCCACGGTTCCTGTAACTCTAGTACATTGCCGACCTTTGGAGAAGGGTGATGCTAAAATAATGGTCGATGAAATATACGACGGCTGCGAAGATGTACCTGTGTACGTTAACAGCGGGGAGGGGATGGAATTGAGGAATTATGAAAAATCTTTTACTACTTGGCCACTTTATCTGTTGGCCAAGATTTAATAATATTTTCTTTCGTTTCAGTTGTGATAATTTTTTTTGTTTTAGTTGTAAGAATATTGGTTTTGCTTCAGTTGGAATGATATTTTTTTTTGTTTCAGTTGTAAAATTATTAGTTTTGTTTCTTTTGGAATGATTTTTTTTTTTGTTTCAGTCGTAAGAATATTCTTTTTATTTCAGTTGTAATAATATTTTTTAACCTATTACCATAGGACTGAAATTTGAAGATTATTACACGGATTTCCCACAATACAAAGAGTGGATAGGAGAGACTAATCGGATATCAAATAGTCATGTAAAGGGCGTTTATGAATTTGTTAAATACGCTTCCAAAAATCTTAAAAGTGAGAAGATTCCGTGTCCGTGCACTCATTGTATTAACGAAAAATATAAGTCATTGGAAATTATTGAGTTGCATTTACTAAAGTGGGGAATCTGTCAAGACTATATAATATGGACATACCATGGTGAAAAAGTTGTACTTTATGTTCCAGAAGAATTACCGACACCCGACCGTGTAACGGAACCTCAAGGAGTAGAAGTGGTACATGATTCACCAACACATCGTCCATTGACCGACTTAATTGATGATACTTATGGACTCCACAACCAACAAAACCACCAACCTATGGATACAAATAATGCGCATTATAACCAAGTAAATGAACAAATTGATGCTGAACTACTAAGAGACCGGGAATACATACGATTGAAAGTCGATGTGTCTAGACCGTTGTATAAATATTGCGATGAAGATCACTCGGTATTATATGCAATAATTGGTTTGCATAATTTGAAGAGTCAATTTGGTTTGTCTGGAAATAACGTAACCGGAATTCTTAAGTGGGTTAAAGAAATTCTCCCAAAAGAGAACATGTTACCAGATAATTATCCTACCATGAAGAAGAGTTTGAAGGGTTTAGGTTTGAAATGAAAATCTATTCATGCTTGCAAGTATGATTGCATATTGTACCGAAACGAGCACGAAGAGAAGGATGAATGTCCTGTATGCAGGAAGCCTAGATATATGGTTTGTGAGAATGGAAATGACAAACATGCAAAAAATCCCAAGTTCTCACAAGTCCCACAAAAGGTTTTGAAGTATTTTCCACTCGGGCCACGGTTAAAACGTTTTTTTATTGTACCGTGGATAGCGGAGGCCATGACATGGCATGCTCGATGCGAGGTGGGTGGGAATTTAATACGTCATCCGGTTGATTCACTCATCTGGAAAATTTCAAATGCACAACACCATGAATTTGCAAAGGAACCACACAACGCTCGTCTTGCAATCTCAACCGATGGGTTTAACCCTTTCGGTAATTTAAGTACTAATCAGAGTTATTGGCCAATTCTTATGGCGCCTTTAAGTCTTCCTCCGACATTATGCATGAGAAAGGAGTTCACATTGTTATCTTTGTTGATACCCGGGCTGAAGGCTCCCAGTGATGATATTGATATATTCTTAGCACCATTAATCGAAGAACTTAAAGAGTTGTGGGATAAAGGCGTGACGGAGTTCGATTCTCATAAGGGTGAAGAGTTCACACTTAAAGCAATGGTGATGTGGATGATCCACGATCTTCTTGCTTATGGGACCTTATTGTGACACCCCAACTAATTAAATACCGGGTAGCTACTCCTTTATTAAATCAATATAAAATGCCAAGTTGGTTCAGTTAATAGCATCACTGTTGAAAACATTTTAATGATTACTAACCACCTAGTATTTAAAAAGAAAGTTGCCAAATTTTAATTTAAGTCTGATTAACATGCGATAAACGAATAATGGAAGAATAACATAATCCATTCACCATAACGAAGTAATGAAATAATCAACCAATAATAATAAGTCCGGAGGAAAACTCCTCACAACAATCCCACAACTGAAAATAAAATGACAAGTCTGAATCCTGAATTAATTACATGCCAGAAGTCCGAATAACTGAAATAAATGAAAAGTCTCCAAAAGAAATGGGTGACATGCCCTACAACTGATAAGTGCTGAATATAGAGTCAAGATAGATGAAGTGTCTACAAGCAAAGTCCTGTAACGTCCACAAACAGCTACAGCTCGTCACCTGAATGAGGATCCTAAGCATGGTGTCCTTGTGGCTGGGCACCTAAAATGGTTTTTACAAAAATAGATTTGAAAGCAAATGGGTCAGATCCCGAAAGTGGAAATCATTTTAAAAACAGCAAATGTTTTAATAACATTAAAACATTAAATGCAAAATACATGTTAGGACGTGCACTCTCATGAAATTCTCACCTCTCGACTACATGTGCACTCCTAACGTACCGTACCCATCTACATGACATACATATTTAACCAAACCGTAATAAGTTCTACCCCTTACTACTCGATTCCCATATTACATTTTAGCGTTATCAAATAAATAAAGGACTTTATTTAAACTCAGATTCTCGATTAGTAATACCACTCACTATCAGTTAACCCGTTATGTATTTCTCAAAACATTACCATAATATTATTCACAATACCAATCATGAAAGTTCCCATTAATTAAGTGTATATTATTCACGTCATAAATATACAATACAAGCACCCCGAGACTAGCTGCGGTGCACCCATACTCTGCTATCCATCCCGGTACATCACGTACATAAGGATCACGCATTCCGAATCTCTCAGGAATCGTTCTCAGATAACAACATCACAAATATTGGAGGCGAACACAGTCACATCACATGGGTCACGCACATACCTGCGCTCCCACGATCAGCAGACTTATTAATATCCCAATAAGCCCTTCTCTGACCTATGTTCATCGAGGTAACCAATCTAAATCCGGGCAACACAAGGATTAGAAGGCCCTAAGCGAACGTAAACCTCCCGTGATAGCAAGTATGGTAGGTATGTCATACACATAAAATCAATACATATACTAAGTATTCACACGTCTTAGTAATCACCATAATATATTGGTGGTACACTTCTCATTTTCGTACCGACATATAATACTACACAATTTATATGTTCTCGGTTAATATAATAAATTAGGCCGTCAATGGTTCTCGCATCGTAATTAACACTCACGTCCTACTTCATATTTTTCCCTAGGTTCAAACTACACTTCTAAGTTTGAATCCTCATTATATACCAAACATCCCAAATATATCAATTAATCATCAAGGAAAGGTTATCTCTACATATACACAAGGTTACGGGACACTCGGGATCAAAACAGGCTAAAAAGCCTAAATTGTCAACTCGTTAGAAGTCTCGTTCGAACGAGGCTGTTCGAACGAGAGTTCGTTCGAACGAACTGGGCCTTCTAACGAGATCTCGTTCGAACTAAAGTCATCGAACGAACATCCCTCTCGTTAGAAGTCAAACTGTCAACTCGTTAGAAGCTCGTTCGAACGAGCTCGTTCGAACGACCAGGGCAGGTCTTCTAACGAGTGGCCAGATTCGAGCCCAGAAATTCCTATCTCGTTTTTCCCATTTCTCTTCACCTCTAATCTCACCTTAATGTCATTCCAACAATGTTTCAAGGTATCTAATCCTTCCTAAACATGTTTCAACCGTATTACAACATTTATATGGGTTCAAATCATCCTAAACTACATCAAATTATCAAATCTCCAACATTTATTTTTCAAATCTCAACAACATGAACCCTAGAAAAATCAAGTCATTCATAAACATAAATAAATCCGTTTTTATGATGTAAAATATGTATTTTCATCTGACTAATCATCCTATCAACGTTCTACATGCAATTTCCTCAATAGATTCTTAAATCTCTACATCTAATTAAATGGGTTTTCATCATCCTCCAAGAACAATACAATTTATTTGAGTTTCCTACGCATGGAAGAAGCATTCTCTGCAAAATAATGAAATTAAACCACTTGCCTTAAGGGTAACTCTGGATTTGATGACGAATCTGATGAATGGTTCTCTCTCTCTTCTGCAGAATTCCTCCTCCTCTCTCTCTCCAAGCTTTCTTCTCTAATGGTGGCAATGGAGGCTAGGGTTTGTCTTAGGAACTTTTGGGGCTAATTCTAATAACCCCCGCAGCCCTCTAATCAGTTAATGGCTGGTAATGGGTTAGTGGGTCTTTTAATTTTCCATTTAAAACTCCTAAAATTCGTTAATAAAAAATCCCAAAATTCTAAAATTACCAAAATACCCTTATACGTTGCCGGTATGGCCTAAAAATTCCCCGGGACCCAAACTAAACCCCCGGCTAGTGTTTTCTGACTATTTCGACCCTTCCGGACGCGTTGGCGCACTCAAAATGACCATATGGTTTATAGAAATAAAATTCACTTTTTAATTATCATAATTATATTCCATGACGCGACTGTCACACGCGTCTCAACAAGATTTCCAAATTGCCGTATTTCTATCTCACGACAAATCAATAATTCCATATTCATATATAGCCATATATACTCATTAATATCAAATACTAACTCGCATCTTGCTAGTATTTTTATCCGGATTAATTTCCAATTAATACGCATTTAATTCAATTAATCCCATAAATAAATATCACAAAAATATGGGGTATTACACTTATCCGGTTGTAATGTTCATGGTTATTATGGAGGTCCCATATGTGGGGAGGAAACTGAAGCCTGTTGGTTAAAACATAGTGGTAAGATGAGTTACACGGGTCATCGTAGATTTTTTCCGACCAGTCACCCTTTTAGGAACGACAAGTCTAACTTTTTGCCTGTCGGTCACGTGCGCAGAACGACACCTATTTGACTTTCTGGTCAGCAAATTGAGGATAAGGCGGTTGCTGAGACTGCGGGGAATAGGTACGTAGGCAAACACCCCCAGTTTGTAAACCTGAAGCGTAAAGCTAAGGAGGATCCGAACGACCCTAGTAAAGCGAATCCACGGTCAAGGCGATCAATATTTTTTGATTTTTCGTATTGGAAAGATCATCGTGTAAGGCATATAATTGATGTGATGCACATAGAGAAGAATGTTGCAGAACATTTGATAGGAACATGTCTGGGTGGATCTCATTCCAAAGATGGAGAGCGTGCCCGTCGAGATCTACAGGATATGAAAATAAAGAAGAGACTGTGGTTAAAAAATGATCCAACGACAGGAAGAATTTCTATCCCCTCGACTGCTTTCACTTTGACTACTAGTGAGAATAAGATCCTCTTAGACACGTTGTTCAACTTTAAGACTCCAACCGGTTATTCTGGTAATTTACGTAGGGCAGTAAGCTACCAAGCAAGTGACTTGAAACAGTGCAAGTCTCACGACTGGCACGTAATCATCCAATTAATCCCGCTGTTATTTCGACATTGCTTCTCTGAACACAAAGATCTACGTCGTGCAATTATGAAAATCCATTTGTGTTTTACCCTACTTTGTGCAAAAGTGGTAAATAGAAGGCACATTAAAGCTGCGAAATCAACTTTAGCTGAGGCAGTTTGTGTATTAGAGAAATATTTTCCTCCATCATTCTTCGATATCAGTATCCACCTGCTTGTGCATTTATGCGATGAAGCTTTATTATGTGGTCCCGTGAGGTATCATTGGATGTATCCTTTTGAGCACTTGATGAAAACTTTCAAAGATTATGTAAAGAATACACGGTATATTGGAGGGTCGATTGCTGAAGAATACATAACGGTGGAATCATCGCTATACGCTAGGGAACATATGCCAGAACAAGAGGTGAGGAGGTTTAATCCTCATGGAGAACGAGTGATAGAGGAACCTGACGAGTTTGAGGACGAATTAACGTTTGGGAACCCTAAAGAGGTGAAACTCACAAACCTACAATACGAGCAAGCAACTCGTCATGTCTTCGAATCGCAAGATGAAGTCCAAGACTGGAGAGAGTGAGTATTTACTGAATTCTTCTTCTTTGATTATATGTATTTTTTATTTTATGATCTAAACTCTATAATTTTTCGGTAGGAAGTACGAGAACGAAATTATCCAAAATCAAAGGAGAAATTGGACGACAATTGACTTAGGGCATGGGTGTCAAAAGAGGTACTTTTCACAACTTATGTGTGTGGTTATTTATTCATGTGTGGTAAAAACATGCCCTAATACAAATTCATTAATAAATGCAGCTTCTAAAGAGAGGTGATGTCTGTTCCAGACTTGCACGCCTAGCAAAAGGTCCTAGTTTTCGTGCGAAAGAATTTAAGAAATTTCCCACCAACGGTTTTGATTTCATTTCATATCCATATGAGGAAAAGCTTTTGATGCAAAACAGTGGAATATAAATTTCTGCCTTGACCACCTGTATCGCTAGCAAAAGTGATAAAAATCCAAAGAATACGGTTCTAACTTATTATGGGATAATTCAATAAATCCTAGAACTTGATTACTTGGATTTCATAGAAACCGTATTCTATTGTTATTGGGTAAAGGTGGAGGATACAACGAATGCTTGCAAAGTTGATCCCGACTCCAAACTTATTATGGTAGATTTATCAAAGCTGAAGACTAAAGACCGCATAGTCGACGAGCCTTTTATTTGTGCCTGTCAGAATGTAAAGAAGGTATTCTACTCGAAGTGCATAAACGATGGAAATTGGTCTATTGTTGTGCATGCACCAAAGGGTATGACTACTGAAGTAAACGCATTAAAGGCTCCAAAAGAGTTCCAGTCAGCTCTTGATGACAACCCTAATTTGAAGGATCTTTTAGTTGATTTAGAGGAAGATTGAGTATCAAAATATTATTTTATCCTCATCAATCTTATTTGTATCCTATTATGATATTGACATTGTATTAGCACTTTACATTAATTTATGAATTTCATCTACTTTTAAGTGTAATGTCCTGCTATTTGTGCAAATGGTAGGTGATTTATCGGTTCTTTTGTTTAGAATAGATATGTTTTCATTTATTTATCTCTATCATTTATCTTTAGAGGTCAAAAACTCGAAACAACCCATGAACGGCCCCGTGAGTGGCACCAACACCTCCCACCCACGGTATCAATGTAACTCGTAGGAACTGACTGCGCGATCACGGGAATCCCGGTTTGATAATACGACGGTAATTTGCATATATATAGACTTAAGCTTAAAAACATGGCATTAGTGGGTGAAAAGCCGAAACAACCCTCGAACGGCCCTGTGAGTGGCACCAACACCTGCCACGGGACCAATGTAACTCGTAGGAACTGATCGCGCGATCACGGGACCCCCGGTTTGAGAATACGACGGTAATTTGCATATTTATAGTCTAAGGCTTAAAAATATGGCATTAGTGGGTGAAAACCCGAAACAACCCATGAATGGGCTCGTGAGTGGCACTAACACCTCCCACGGGACCAATGTAACTCGTAGGAACTGACCGCGCGATCACGGGACCCCCGCTTTGAGAATACGATGATAATTTGCATATTTCTAGTCTTCGGCTTAAAAACATGGCGTTAGTGGGTTAAACCTGAAACAACCCATGGACGTCCCCGTGAGTGGCACCAATAGCTCGCATGGGACCAATGTAACTTGTAGGAACTGACCGCATGATCGCGGGACTCCCGGTTTGAGAATACGTTGATAATTTGAAAATATCTAGACTTAAGCTTAAGAAAATGGCGTTAGAGGACGAAAACCTAAAATAGCCTCCGAACGGCCCCGTGGGTCGCACCAACACCTCCCCCAAACCCGACACAATGTCCGTTAGGATCGTCTTCGTTTACTACACCAGCAATAAGATCGTCTCTTCGAGTATGAAATGAATAGTAGAAACCAACGGTGTGAAAGCGTCCGTTAGCAAATAGGTATATTTCCAATGTTTTGCACCTATCCGAGAACGACATCTTCTGCCAACATCTCGCGTCAGACAACTCCCGCTATAGATATAAATTTACCTTTTATTTTATTAAATTAGACAACGTGGATCGATATTCATTTGTTCATGTTTTATAAAAACACGTTATATGTATGGTTTAAAAAACCCGACAGCATATATGCATCTGCATATATGCATCTGCATATATGCCCATACATGCATATATGCGCATTGCATTCTCTATGGATTGGTTTACATATTGAAAGCAAGCGGATCGAGTTTTACATATTGCCTACTTGGATTGGTTTTCATTTATTTTTCAATTTTACATTTTGTATTCGTGGAATGATGTTATCAAATTGTTGTTGATGACTCATTTCACACTATTCAGGTAATTCCTATTGAGGTAATTCCCTTTGAGGTCTCTGTATTCTTTGATAATGTAGGTATAAAGCTTGGGGTTCTATTTTAGGATAGTAGTTGGCAGAAAGAGACATTATAGTGGCATGCATTGATTACAGGTGAACGTCATTTCACATTGTAAATATACTTTCTTAGACAAAATAAATACAGCTGCTTTGATACTCATAGAAATTCCTGACCACTAACTTCCTTACTGACCATGGCAAAAAATTTAAACGATATATTTTGTTAAATGATATATTTTGGGTAAAAACCCGAAACATACCCCGACCGTCCCCGTGGGTGGTACCAACACCTCCCACGGGACCAATGTAACTTGTAGGAACTGACCCCGCATCCGCGGGACTCCCGGTTTGAGAATACGATGGTAATTTGCATATTTCTAGACTTAGGCTTAAAAACATGACGTTAGAAGGTGAAAACTAAAAACAGCTCTCGAACGGCCCCGTGGGTGGCACCAACACCTCCCACGGGACCAATGTAACTCGTAGGAACTGATCCCGCAGCCGCGGGTCTCCCGGTTTGAGAATACGACGGTAATTTGCATATTTCTAGACTTAGGCTTAAAAACATGACGTTCGAGAGTGAAAACTTGAAATAGCCCCCGAACGGCCCCGTGGGTGGCGCCAACACCTCCCATGGGACCAATGTAACTCGTAGGAACTGACCCCGCAGCCGCGGGTCTCCCGGTTTGAGAGTACGACGTTAATTTTCATATTTCTAGACTTAGGCTTAAAAACATGGTGTTAGAGGGTGAAAACTCCAAACATCACCCGAATGGCCCCATGGGTGGCACCAACACCTCCCACGAGACCAATATAACTCATAGGAACTGACCCCGCAGCCGCGGGTCTCCCGGTTTGAGAGTACGACGGTAATTTTCATATTTCTAGACTTAGGCTTAAAAACATGGCGTTAGAGGGTGAAAACTCAAAACAACTCCCGAATGTCCCCGTGGGTGGAACAAACACCTCCCACGGGACCAATGTAACTCGTAGGAACTGCCCCGCAACCGCGGGTCTCCCAGTTTAAGAGTACGGCGTTAATTTGCATATTTCTAGACTTAGGCTTAAAAATATGGCGTTAAACGGTGAAAACTCGAAACAGCCCCCGAACGTCCCCGTGGGTGGCACCAACACCTCTCACGGGACCAATATAACTCGTAGGAACTGACCCCGCATCTGCAGGTCTCTCGGTTTGAGAGTACGACGTTAATTTGCATATTTCTAGACTTATTCTTAAGAACAAGGTGTTAGAGGGTGAAAACTCGAAACAGCCCCCGAACGACCCCGTGGGTGGCACCAACACTTCCCACGGGACCAATGTAACTCGTAGGAACTGACCTCGCAGCCGCGGGTCTCCCGGTTTAAGATTACGACGGTAATTTATATATTTCTAGACTTAGGCTTAAAAACATGGCGTTAGAGGGTGAAAACTCGAAACAACCCCCGAACGGCCCCGTGGGTGGCACCAACACCTCCCACGGGACCAATGTAACTCGTAAGAACTGACCCCGCAGCCGCGGGTCTCCCGATTTGAGAGTACGATGATAATTTGCATATTTCTAGACTGAAGCTTAAAAACATGGCGTTAGAGGGTAAAAACTCCAAACAGCCCCCGAACGGCCCCGTGGGTGGCACCAACACCTCCCACGGGACCAATGTAACTCGTAGGAACTGACCCCGCAGCCACGGGTCTCCCGGTTTGAGAGTACGATGGTAATTTGCATATTTCTAGACTTGGGCTTAAAAACACGGCGTTAGAGGGTGAAAACTCCAAACAGCTCCCGAACGGCCCCGTGGGTGGCATCAACACCTCCCACGGGACCAATGTAACTCGTAGGAACTGATCCCGCAGCTGCGGGTCTCCCGATTTGAGAGTATGATGGTAATTTGCATATTTTTAGAATTAGGCTTAAAAACATGGCGTTAGAGGGTGAAAACTCCAAACATCCCTCGAACGGCCCCGTGGGTGGCACCAACACCTCCCATGGGACCAATGTAACTCGTAGGAACTGACCCCGCAGCGCGGGTCTCCCGGTTTGAGAGTACGACGATAATTTGCATATTTATAGACTTAGGCTTAAAAATATAGTGTTAGAGGGTGAAAACTAGAAACATACCCTGACCGACCCTGTGGGTGGAACCAACACCTCCCACGGGACCAATGTAACTCGTAGGAACTGACCTCGCAGTCGCGGGTCTCCCGATTTGAGAGTACGACGTTAATTTGCATACTTCTAGACTTAGGCTTAAAAACATGGCGTTAGAGGGTGAAAACTCGAAATTGCTCCCGAATGGCCCCGTGGGTGTCACCAACACCTCCCACGGGACCAATGTAACTCGTAGGAACTGACCCCGTAGCCGCGGGTCTCACGGTTTGAGAATACGATGGTAATTTGCATATTTCTAGACTTAGACTTAAAAACATGGCGTTAGAGGGTGAAAACTCCAAACAGACCCCGAACGGCCCCGTAGGTGGCACCAACACCTCCCACAGGACCAATGTAACTCGTAGGAACTGACCCCGCAGTCGCGGGTCTCAAAATGACTGTAATATGCATATTTCTACTTGGTTATTGATAATTTTAACTCATATATGCAATTTTTCAGCTTGATTAAATTTTTTGTAAAACTATTTGGTTACTGATATTTTTTTTATGTATCTTATCATTTGTAGGATTTTTGCACGCGGAACAAACGAAGGATGCAATGGTCTATAGCATGAAGATTGTTTATATGTTGTGGACATTCAGGATTTTGTTTTTTGTGTTACAGCCGTGCGGGCTTTTATTGTTTAGTTTTATGGCCGTGCGGGCTTTTATAATTTGATTGTTGAATTTTATGGCCGTGCGGGCTTTATAATAAGTAGGTTTTACATTTATAGGTTTTGGAATGTCAAGAAAATAGGGGAAACTCTGCCCAATTTTTTTTTTGTCTGTGAATTATTAAGACGCTTAATATTTATAAGTTTGTATATATATCTATTTATTAACGACGTTCTCGATTCACAGTTTGTGGTTGGACCCCCAATTTTAGGTGCACTCACAGGTTCCCCAATTTTAGGATTGGACCAAAGAAATACATTTTTTATAAAAATTATAGTTAAATATGGTCATGGACTTTGTCCATGACCATTTTTATTTTTTTCGTCACGCATAAAAATGGTCGCGGACTTGAACCGCGACCATTTTTTTTATATTTTTGGTCACGGTTATGGGTCACGGCCAAAGTCCGCAATGATTTTTTTCCTTTTTCTTCGTCACGGTCGTGGGTCACGGACTTGGACCGCAACCATTTTTTTATTTTTTTGGTCACGGTTGTGGGTCGCGGACTTTGGCGGCGACCAATTTGTCACGGTTGTGGGTCACGGATCAGGACCGCGACCAATTTTTTTCAATTTTTTTTGTCACGGTCGTGGGTCGCGTAATTTGGCCGCGACCAATTTGTCATGGTTGTGGGTCACGGATGAGGGCCGCGACTCGTCACGGCATGGGTCACAGCCGAAGTCCGCGACCATCTTCCATGACCCCCTCTCGACCGTGACCATTTTCTGGTCACGAACTTGGGTCGCGACCCACGAAAATGGTCACGCCCGAAATGGTCACGGCCCAAGTCCGCGACCCACAGTTTTGGTCAGGGATTTTGGCCGTGACCAATCGCCTGTTTTGGTGTAGTGATGTGTGGGGACAATTCCTAATGTAAATAATACATTAGATCCATAAGAATTATATCCAAGAATAGATTAAACCCAATAATTCTCAAAATCATAGTTTATAAATTTCTTCATACATGTCCTACAAGATTTCCAAATTTCTTCAAGGTTATTTATCATAGATATCAGATTCTGTCATATTAACCTAGAGGAATTATTTCTACATGCATTCATACTTCAAATCAGGGATTCACGTACCTAATTCCCAATAATTATTTGAAAACCTATAATTTAAACCCTACACTACATGGGTATTATAATATGCTTAATGCAAGATTAACATTTGCCTTGTAATAGCAGGTCTGATTTTCATTAATTGATGATGGAGTTGATCTTTCCTTGCTTCGATCTCGATTTCGGCGATGTCTTGGTGAAAAACGGTGTGGGAAGACCTGTTTCCTTCTCCTTTTCCTCTCCTATGGTCTCCTCTCTCTATGGTGTTCTAATCCCATCCTCACACTCAAATGGGGTGATATACCTCTTTAATTTGTGATGTTTCCTCTACCCTAAACTCCTAAATGACCGAAACCCCTTACGTGGACATTCTAGTACACTATTCTAACTATTTTAATCCATTCGAAATCACCCTTGACCTCAAAATCGCCCTCTGGGTCACTCTACACAATTTTCCTACGTGTACCTCATATAATTTACACTTGACTCCCAGTTGAGATATAAGACCCTCACGTCACTATGACTTGTTATGACGTAAAAATAATTATTTACTATTCCCCTAATAATTATATTCCATAAACATTACTCATTCTCTCTCCCTATAAATATTTTAATCAACACATAATAATTTATTTATCTAATTTATAACCCAAGTGTAAATTACAAATCACCATATTAATTAAATTTTAAATACTCAGATATACGGGGTGTTGCATACTTACCCCTTTACAAAGGAATTTCTTCCATGAAATTTGGATAAGTCTGGTACTAGTATATTCGGATACCTCCTCGTACAACATCCATCTCTACCCAAAGTCGAATCTTGTTAATCTGTTACCACTACACTTCTACTAACGGTACTCCTCAGTCTAACGGTCTATACTTTACCATTCAATACTAGTGACCTATCTGCTTTAGTCACCTTACACTGAAGTATTTCCATCATTTTTTTACCATCTCTCTTTGGGGATTGTTCAACGCATTAAAATTTTTCCTAAAACTTTCCACTAGTATGAGCCTAGATACTAACAGTATATCATTATCTCTACTGGGGAAGGTCCCAACATCCCTAGGTGCCAACTCCCTTATTCTCATATGCTTATGTTCAACACATATATTTCCACACCTTATGATTGCGAACCATACGAAAATACAACTAACAAGGGAGCTCATACACCCTATATATCATGCATAACTGCACAAATACTACTCGACTCCTACTAGTCTTAAATCATCACATAAGTTTTAACTCACGGTCTTAACCACACATCCGTGCAATAATTAGTTTACTAGATCCATGTCCTAAATACCACACATATCCCAACTTTCGATGTTTGCTATGGTTCATGCGTGAGATATCTTGCAAGCGAAATCTAAACAAGGAACATCCCTGATACACTACTACCTAACATTATCGGTCATCAAGATATGTGGATCCAAAGAACATAACTAAGATACCTCAAATACTGTCCCCCGACAAATAAGTCAAATAGTACATGCCCATCACTCCAGGAGTAATACAACACTGCGCTATCACTATCACTAAGTCCTTAACATTAAATTAATAACGAATTAAATCTCTCCGTCCGATAGTAAACCCAAATACCCTGAATCACATTAGTGAAAATTCCTTACGCATCGGGATCAAGTGTAATGAGAGAACTATACTCTTTGGAGTCTAATATACAATGCAATATACATATAAGCTAGACCCTCTTTCAGGTGATACCTTGTAAAAATTACGTCTTACCCTAGAATATCGAATACGAGAGTCTTATTATAACAGTCAACTACCGCTCAACCCTCACTAACCAGTCAATACTCAGGATAATAATATGCTCTAATCTCATAACTCTCAAAAGTAGCGAACTAATACACAATTAAAACACCCTCTTAGTAATAACACCTTCTCCCTTGCAGGTAATACTGACGAACCCCTCTACCCAATGGTAAATATATTCATAATAATAAGGCTGATATTGCCAATGCACCCACTAGACCCAACTCACACACGAATATTAGTGTTAAAAATCATATATTGTGAAGCACACATGTCACTCGAAACTTATCCCATACTTGTAAGGAAGGCATAAAAATATTACCTCCATTTGCCAACTGCCTTACCCGGTCGACGGGATCCTTAATGTGATTCTTGCATCAAAATTGACCCAATATCTTCTGCAATGGTTATAAATCTAGGACCTCATCCTATTGTTTCCCCTGCGTCACTTTGGAAAATCTCTCTTCTTGTGGCTCATTTTCCACAACTAAAATAGTGGTCCGAATGATCTCTTTATCTTTGGCCCTGGCCCTGCTTGCCTCGCCAATATTCCCTTAGTTCTGGTGTCCCCGAGGAATATGTAACTTTTGCTACTGAGGGATTTGCTGGCCCTGCCTTAAATCTCCGCTCTTGGGTTAATAACCTCTGGATCTACATCTCTTAAATGGACCCCCTGTTAGAAATCCCGCTCCTGCTACTGTTGTGTCCCACTAGCACCGTTTCCACCCACATTTCCAGTATAACTGGACTCACTTACTCACTTGGTTCCCTTAACGTGTAAGTGTTGATCCTGACAATAAAGTAGAGTGTCATTGACAATCTCACTGCACATCTGCAATGCTGGATTACCTAACAAGTGTTGTCGAATTCTCCAGTTAAGTCCATCTATGAACTTTCAGATCTTCTTCTCTTCAGTGTTCACCTCGTCCTTCACAAAATTAGCTAAACGAGTGAACTCCTCCTCGTATTCCACTATGGTTTGGTATCCTTGAAAGACATAGAGAAACTTCTATCGCATCTATGTTTGAATAGCGTACAAAAAATACATACGATCAAATCGTGTCAAAAACTCCCCAATGATCATCATATCTCTCTCTTGTCACTACACTCAACCATACGAAGGTGGTGTTGCATGTCTTTCTTACACTGAGTGGCCATGACTACATCTGAGCTATCCTGAAATCCAGTGGTGGCCCTTCTTAAATACCTCTGTCACTCTCTACCACTCGGATGTCCCTGAGTGGGCTTGAATAACTAGTGCCACTGGCGATTGTGGATGAATTTATAAAAAGTGTTATGCCATTGTAGTCATCGCCTCATTAACTGCCTGTGCCATGATCTAAAGCACGTCCGCTGCAGAAATGTTTCCTTGTTGTGGCTAAGACTTCTGTACTTTTGGATCCTACTGAGCCTCTCTCTCATAAGTTCTCGTCGTTGCTCTAGCCGATCTTCCTCTCTTGGGTGGCATCTGAAACCAGATCGAGTTGTATGACTTCACAATCTATACAAATATAGTAGCAGAAGAACGAAATCTCAAATATGTAATCATGAATGCAACTGTCCTTATACTAGGTCTATATATCAAAGAATTCTACGCTAGAATTGTAATAATCTGTATAGATCCTATGGACACTAGAACCTGGACCTAATACCATATGTGACACCCCACCTATTTTAACCACGAGTGATCAGTACTTTATTAAAATAAAGAGGAATCTAATTTGGATCATTCTTAGCATCATTATCGAAAACTATTTAAATTACTAACCACCTATGTTAAATTGTGTTGGTGCCAAATTTTTTCTTTCATTAATATAACGACATACGAAAAAATAAATATAATAACCAAACCATCCACACAATTTAAATTTGTCTAAATCAACCCCATAATAAATAGATAAATTAAAAGTACCGAATAAACCATCGATTTCCTAGTAATATTCAAACCATAAGTCTACGAAAATAAGACTAAATTCAAACATAGTTTGATAAATAAACCAAAGAGACTGTATCTGCTAAAGGGGATACAAATCCAAATGAAACACAGAATTGTAAATCATAATCTAGGAATGAAAAACTGAAGCGTCTACACTAAGTCCTGCAAGCCTCCACAATGCTGCAACTATGCATCCTTGGAATGAGTCATCAAGATTGGCGTCCCTGTGGCTGGACATGTAAAATGTATTGGAAAATATTTTGACACGGGTCAGAGCCCAAAACCATTTGAAAAATATTTAGCTAGTATTTAAATTGCACTTATAAAAGCATTTATTAGATATATATGCTAGTCTAGCGTACACTCCCTTGAGTTCTTCAACTCTCATCTATAGTGCACACCTGACATCTTTTATTTTACCCACCTATCCATGCTACCCAACTTAACTAGGCCTAAGTATCTAACTAACCATACTGGGTTGAGCACCCTCGTACCGACCATACGATACGCTACTGTTACGACAATAATTAATGTTAACAATATATTATTATTTAATTACTTTATTAAATTTCTCCACTTAATTTACTTCCAGATACACACAACCTATCGTTCTATCATCACATATAAGTAGAATAATCACACTTTCTTATATCGTTGTTAGTTAAGTTCCTAACACTTAAGTTACTTTTAGATATACACTCTCTATATTTTCTACCATCACACATAAGTAGAATAATCATACTTATATATATTTATCATACTATAATATATACAACTACAGTATCCCCTAGAATGACCACCGCGATGTAGACATACTCTACTATCAAGTCTATGTACTTCTCGTATCAAATCCAGGACTACCGATTCGTAATGTCTCCTCGACCATAAATAAAAAACACACACAATGGAGGCGAATATAATTCTATGCCTTAGGGATAGGCTTATACCTAACGTACCCAAATGATATGCCAGCCCTTTTAATATACAACACATAGTGAGCCGTCCTAAGTTCTATGTTATGGGGCACACATCCAGACCTCGTTGGAATCGCCTAAGTTAGATCACCCTCTGCACTGAACCTCCCATGATAACAGACATCGTACATAACAAATCACATAATAGGTATTCACACAACCTATATATATATATATATCATCTTTATAATTATACACACAACTATGGGGACCCATTCAACATGGCCCATGAGAGTAGCTGACCAACCTGGGCTAATCAAAGAACTACCCAACCCAAATCATGATTTAATTCCCACACGAGTATTCCAAAGACACTAGAAAACTTACAGATATAGTAAAATCAGTTACCAATAATCTCTAAAGAGATATTCAGTTACTCCTTGATATATTCACGTGTTAATTGAGTTCCTTGTACAACTCAATCTCTACTTTGATGAACCTATAAATTGTAAACCCTGACCCAGGGCAAAGAAATGTAACAAAAAACGTCGAGAGACAATATAATAAAATAGTAACCTATTCGTGGACGTAGGCAAGTTGCCGGACCACGTATATCATTGTTGTCTATGATCTTTACTTTATGTTCTTTATGATTATTTTTGTGGATGTCTTAATTATGATATTTCTTGTCCTCACAATTGGCACCTTCCGTGGGAATCTATTTTTATTCTTGTGAAAATCTTCACAAATAGAAAGCCCGTGATGTCTCACCATAACAGCAACATTCCTCAAGTTGACCCAAGTTTCCCCAGGAAAGGCAACCTTTCAAAGAAAGCTAGGGACCACCTAGATCTATGCAGATCTCTAGGTTGGTCGACGCTTACGAAGCTAGGCTTCGTGAATAAGAGGAGGCCACAGGCCTCCAAGTGGAAGAGAATGCTTATCTCTAAAGGTGACTTGAAAGAATGGAGAGAGATCTCCAGAGGGATACCAGGAAATGCCGTGATAGGACTCCTAGTCCTCATTTGAGTAACAATCACAGCTGAGGGAGGAGCTCTAGGCACGACTAGGATAGAACTGAATGTGAAAGATCATATCATGGTCAATCAGAGCATGGCCAACCAGAGAGACTCCACACTAGCAATGATCGACATAATGAAGGCATTAGGATTCTGGTCCATTGAGAGATAGACCAACATCCAACCCATCATGGATCTAGGTCCACCAGAGATATAGATAGAAGGGAACTCAATACCAAGATGAAATCCACTTTGTCAAGGGAAATTGAGGGGTTGGATCCCCCTAAGAAGTTTTATATTCCCAGTTTTAAAATCTACGATGTAAAAACAGATCCCATAGACCATGTTCGGGCATATCGACAAGTAATGATCATGTGGACCCATAATAATGCACTAATGTGCTAAATTTTCCCTTCTAGCCTACAGGATGTAACATGAAAATGGTTTGAGAGGGTGCCTCATAGGTCAATCAGAAACTTCAAGGCTCTAGTAGAGGCCTTCACTACTTGCTTCATAACCAACAGCTCCTATCCTAAATGAATGGATGCACTTCTGACGATAAAGAAGAAACCACAAGAGAGCCTTCAAGATTATGCCAAAAGGTATTGGGAAGTCTTCAAAGAGGTCGAGTACTGCTCGAAGCAAGTTTCCCTAACATCCTTTAAAATTAGTCTGCCTACCATCTCTTTGCTACACTAATCCCTAACTAAGAAAGAAGCCCACACTATTGACGACCTCATGGCTCGCAATGAGAAATGTGATGAGGTGGAAGATGTGGTTCACTCTAACATAGGGGACGACAGTCGAGCAAAGGAAAATAATAGAATAGAGAAGAATAATACTCCAAAAAAGGGGAGAAAGAATGGCTCTAAGAATGGGAATAAGGCTGATCCCTCCAAGGAATTTCAGGCTGTTAACACAGTCTTCGAGGAACCTGTTTATAAGATTTTAAGCAAGATAAAAAACCAACCATTCATCAAGTGGCCCAAGCAGATGGGTTGCGACCCAGTAAAAAGAAACAGTGCACTGAGATGCGTACTCTATAAAGAGGGCGACCACAAGACCAAAAATTACAAGGCTCTAAAGTCGCACTTAGAGGAGCTGGCCCAAGATGGGCACCTCAATGAGTAAATAAAAAATAAATCAGATAAGGTCGCAACAAATGGTGTCCAGAAGCTGGATAACGTCCTTGAAGATGATACAGGACATGAGTTCGTGGTAATCCAAGGGAATCAAATCTTAAGAAAATCTAAGAAAATGCTGTGCCGATGGAGCTGAAGAAGGTTACCACTATCATAGAGGCATTTACCAAAATCCATGTTAGTAAGCGCCAATGACCAGAGGACGTCAACTACACCAAGCATATTATATTCAACGTGGAAGATATGGTTGGGGTAATAACCCCACATCATGACACATTGGTGATCACACTCAGAATAGAAAATTAGGACGTTAACAAGCTGCTCGTGGACCAGGGAGTTTATCAGAAGTGATGTACCTGGAGTTGTTTCAAAAGCTGAAGCTGAACATCATCGACCTCAAAAAAGCCATAGTTCTATTGGTCAGTTTTGGAAGGAGGATAATGATGCCAATGGAAAAGATAATCCTGCTAGTCATAGAAGGCTACATCTCAAAGGTAATCGAGTTTTTAGTGGTGTACATTGAGTCCCCATATCACGCGATCTCAGGTAGAGGCCGGTTGGATTCATGAAAGTCTATCATCCACATACCACAAAAGGCTAAAGTGTGTTACCAATTGGGGCGTGGTCAAAATTCGTAGTGGCTAGGCCACAACCAGTAAGTTCTTTATTGTAGCCATTCACCCTAGAAAGGAAAAGAAGAACGAGATAAAGGATGCTCAGGAGGAAGCCCAGGAGGGGGTGTACCTTCAAAATAGAAACTACGGTATAACCGAACAGGGGTGGAGGAGACTAGGTTCCACCCTACCGACAGGGTCATTGAAATCCTAGAAGAAGTTGGGGCTGATAATAACTTTTTAGAGAGGAAATTCCTTATTGGAGCCACCCTTTCCGATCAAGAGAAGAAAGAAATGGTTGCCTTTCTCGAAAGCAATCTAGATGTTTTTGATTGGGAACCATACGACTTGTTAGGGATTAATCCCAGTGCAGCCTGCATTGCCTGCACATTGATCCGATCTTCAAGTTGATAACTCAAAAGGCTAGCTGAATAGCGCCCCAAAAGGAAAAATTGATGGAAAATAAAGTAGGGAAACTACTGGATGCAGGATCCATCAGGGAAGTCCAATTCCCCAAGTGGTTGTCCAACCCAGTGGTGGTACGCAAGAGAAATGGTAGTTTGAGAGTCCATATTGATTTGATGGACCTCAATAGATCACGTACCAAAGAAAGCTTTTTGGTTCATAAAATAGATCAATTGGTTGACTCTACGTCAACACATAAAAGAATGAGCTTTCTGGATGCATACTCGGGCTACCATATGATTCCTTTGTTCGGACCCAATCAAGATAAAATGCCCTTTATAACCCCCATTAGTTTATATTACTATAAGGTTATGCCGTTCGATTTAAAGAACACATGGGCGACTTATCAGAGGATGTTTAAGAGATATATGGAAGACTCAATGGAGGTTTCCATCAACGATATGCTAGTCAAAAGCAAGAATAAAGATGACTACCTCATAGAATTATCCAAAACTTTTGAGATCCTAAAGAAGTACCGAATGAAGCTTAATGAAAGAAAGCATTCATTCAATGTCCAGTTAGGAAATTCCTTGGGCAATCCAGATCAGATCGATGCTATCATTAGAGTCTACCCTCCTCAGACATTATGAGATGTTCAAAATCTCACTAGTATTCTCGCTGCACTTAATCACTTCATCTATAAGTCTTCAAAATTCTACCGACCATTCTTTCAACTCTTGAAGAAGGACACGGGCCTCATATGGAATTATGTTTGTTCAAGATATTTGGAAGATATCAAATCCTACATTATCAAGCCACCCCTTATAGTGATTCCAAATAATGGAGACTCACTGTACCTTTACCTTGTAGTATCAGATCACGCTATAAGCTCTACTGTGGTATGTGAAAAGGAAAAAGGTCAACACCCAGTTTATTACTGCAGCAAGACACTTTTGGACGCAGAGCAACGGTACCTTCTTCTGGAGAAACTAACCTATGCACTGGTGGTTTCCTTAAGGAAGCTGAAACATTAGTTTGAAGCCCATTAAATCACCGTAATCACTTCCTACCCCCTCAAAGTTGTTATGTGGAAAGCTTGCCTCTCCGAACGAATTTTAAAATGGTCGATCAAGCTTGGGAGGTTCTATAACCACTTTCAACCAAGAACAATGATTAAGGGACAAGTCTTATCATACTTCATTACTGAATTTATAGGAGACCAACCAATCGACCAACTAGAAGCAAAACAGTCTATAAATGAGGAAGCACAGTCTAAGGACTGGACCCTATATGTTGATGAAGCATACAATTCCAAAGGGGAGGGAATAGGGATTGTTCTCATCACTACAAAAGATGGTATGATTGAGTAAGGAATTAGATTGGTATTTGAGGCCTCCAAAAATGAAGCCGAGTACGAATCACTGATCGATGACTTATGTAAGGCCTAACTGTTAGGGGCAAAGTGCCTTCGCATATTGGGCGACTCCAAACTGGTCTCCAATCAAGTTAGATGGGACTTTAATTCCAAAGATGATAAAATAGAATCCTACCTCGTTGTGGTAAGAGGACTTATGGAAGGATTTGAGAAAGTATACATTCAACAGTTCTCCTGGGGTCAGAATAGTCATAATGACTCCTTAGCGGCATTGAGCTCAGCAATTGAATCTGACCAAAGGAAAACTATTCAGATAGAGTTCCTCATACAGCCAAGTATTAACCAAATGGTTGCTGTCGAGCAAGTCCTTATCTCCAATACGTCCACCCACATGCCACTGAGCAATCAGGGCATTTATAGAAGTCACGCATGAGGGAGTTTTCTATCCTTTTGAGTAATTAAAGAGGGTTACTAGTGGCCTCATACCCAAAAGGGTGCATACACTTACGTTCATAAGTGTGAAAAATGTCTCAACCACTCTCCTATGATCCACCAGCCCGCCAGTGGGAAGCCTACTTATGACATTTGGAAATTTTAAGTATCTACTGTGGTCACATATTACTTCATCAAATGGTTAGAGTCAAAACCACTGGTGAACATTCACGACTCAGATATGACCAGGTTCATCTGGAGAAACATCATAACACACTTTGGGGTACCAAGGACTATCATCACCAATAATGGTACGTAAGTAGTTTCTTTAAAAAAATTTATGTTGAACATGGCATCAAGCACCACTTCAGTTCTATGGTGTACCCCCAAAGAAATGGACAAAAAGAGGCTTCTAACAAAGCCATGCTCGATGGACTGAAAAAGCGGTTAAAAAGAGATAAGGGTGCCTTGGTGGATGAGCTCCCTCATATTCTATGGGTTTATCGTACCACCCCCAGGAGACCAATTGTGGCAACCCCATTCGCGCTCGCTTATAGAATGGAAGCTATTACCCAACTAGAAGTAGGTCTCCCACCATAAGAACCACCTTAGTCGACCAAGGCCTTAATGATGATGCCTTATGCACTGAACTTGACTTAGCAGATGAACGGAGAGAGTTGTCCATGATCAAATTGGCTTCCTACCACCAGAGGTTGGCGAAGCAACAAAGTAAAAAAATCAATCCGAGGAGTGTTCTGGTAGGAGATTATGTCATAAGGAAAGTGCTCAGCAGTGCTGTAAGACCATCAGATGGGAAACTGGGACTAAACTAGGAAAGACACTTCAAAGTAATTAGGGACGACCTTCAAGGAGCATATCACTTGGAAACGCTGAAGGGCAGGGAGATACCAAGAGCTTGGAATGTAGCCAATCTCAAGAAGTTCTACTTTTAAGTCTTCTTTATCTTTTACTAGAACATTTAGTTTAAGAAAATTTTCATTTTTAAGCTTATGTTGCTCGTCAGAAAATATTTAATGAATAAAGGCCAGTTAGCCCCTGTACTTTTATATTATCCATTAGCTGCTTAATTTTTCTTGGATGCATATCATTAATATACCCCTTTTCTAAATGATAACTCCTTCACGACTAAACTCCCGGGATTACAGAAAATTGTTTAACTTATTTCCACCTCGCATATCGAGCACAATTTGAAGTAGTCATAAGAGGTCGATATAAGCGTTTCAATTACTATAACCCTTAAGTCTTACAAACGCAAGAGACCTCATGAGTTACCCCGACAACAAAAAAACCTCTATTGGTAATCCTTAGGCAATAAAGCCAACCTAGGTTGGTCACCAACTTTGTTGGTCGCGAAAAAGCCAGTTCGGGCGGATGTCCCATCTACCATGTATATTCTCACCATTATCTTACTTTGGCATAAGGGAGTGTGATGACACAACCTAAAAGGTAAAATATATAGAATGATACTGCTAAGGCATATTGGATTGGGAGAATGTTCAAACACATAACAACTTGTGACTAATGCTAGTTCTTAATACCATTTAGTTAACTAAGAAGTTCAAAGACCTAAGAGTTGGTCCACTTGAGAAACAAAGGACCCAAGGTGGCCAATCAAAATTATTTAGTTGAAAAATATGTTGATTAGCTAACAAGCAACAACACTTTCTAGTTCAAGCAACAAATTAATAACACATGTTTAGTCAACTCAGGTCGAAAACATCAAAAGTTGATAAAAAAAACACTCTTTCATTAACTGGAATGAGAAGTTATATTTACATCAAAACCAAACTATACAAAAAACTTATGATGGCCTAGGATGGTGAGCAAGATAGTCTGTGACACACACTATCCCACACTTATCTAGGTGTGGGACGAAATACTCTTAAGCATTTTCTAAGTAATGCTCCAAAAGCTAAATAGGGATATCGTCTATTGGGATCAATGTCATTTCTCGAGAAGGTATTGTGACGATAGGCTGGACAGTTGATCAACTAGTTGTACCATAAGTTAGACTCCTTAGGTATTTTCACCTCTCTGAGGGCACTAAGCCATCCCTAAGAAAAAGAAAAGTCCTCTTCTTTCTTTAATCTAGTCGTGGCGTCAGTCCATCCTTGGTCATAACCATCTGCCTAGGCCTGTCGAGGCCCCATTCGGAATAAGTTTCTAAGCCTTATCACATCTCTTTGATTTCCATCATCGATCGCATGAATCTCTTTAGACATCTCCCTTTAGCTTAGAAACCTCCCTTTGCAGAGATTGGTTTTCAGATCGAGCTAGCATCGCATATGTTGAACAGGACTGTCGTAGCACTAGAGAGGACCTCGATGGAATGTTCTCCTTAAGTTGAGCAACTTCCCTCTTCAGTGACTCATTTTCTCTTTGCAGTATCTCCCCCACTTAATTGACCTTAGTGGCGTCTAGGAGTTTGGACTTAAAGGAATACACTTCCTCCTAAATTGAAGCCCCAATCTCCTCTACTTCTTCAAGACCATCATTTAATTTGGCTACCAGCTCAGCCTGATCCTTATATTACTCGATCATTGCCTTCAAAGATTTGTAAATCTTGATGAAAGATTTATGAGCCAGACACTGATGTTCGATCCTAGGATCTGCCTTAATAGGGAATCAATAGGAATATATTCATTTAAATCAATGGGCTAGAACCAACAAAATAAGTAATGGATTTGTCACGCACCAATAATAGAGATCACCAAATAAAAGACAACACAAGCAAGAAAGAAAAGAAGATACGATACAAGTATGGGGAAATTACAACATAACACCAACCAAAAAAAGAAGAGAAAAGACATAAATCCTACAAATTGCAAGATCTACACCAACTCGGAAGAGACTGACCCTTTTCTCTTTTGCAGCATCCCTAGCAACCTGGTGTTTAGTAGCCACGATGGCACCAAGATCCCCCACAACTTGATCAACAGAAAGATATCTTACAATATAATCAACGGGCTCCATCTCAGATTGAGTAGTAGGTTGGTGGACTGGAGTCTCTTCAACAACCATTGGATTGGGGCCTGGCATATTTTGGGTGAACATGTGAGAATCTATAGGAACCCTAACATCCATCAAGGCCTGAGCAAAACCATTTTTGAATCTCACTTGCCTGACATAAATTATTTTATGCTCAACCTCATCATATGCGACTTCCCAGCCTTTGTTTTACCCACTCTCCCTAACAGTCGAAGCCTTTCCATCCAGTTTCTCGACCTTAGTGACCATCCCCTTCTTCTCTTCAGCAACCTTCAACTTGTTTCCAGACTATAATCATCTTGGAGATCGGCCAAATCCTTTGCTGAGTTCGCCTTAAGGGAAAATAAACTTTCTCTTTTTATTTCTTAAAGGTGGCCTTAGCATCAACCATAGCCTTCTCGGAGTTATTTAAGGCCATATCCAAGGCGACATTCCTCCTCGACTGGTTATCCTGACCACGCAGCAGTGTTGTAAAACTAGAAACAAACTATAAGAGAAATAAGGAGCAGATGTTAACTTAAAGAAATTACAAAGAAGACACAAAGAAGGACAAAGAGAGAAAATAGGACATACCAAAGCAAGATCTTAAGCGGACTTGAGGGCCAACTAGTCAGGCCCCATCCTCATTGATAGCTTGTGATCAGCAACGATCACAACCCCTTCTAGTAGCTTGGGGGAAAAAAGGGGATCGTTATCCACACTCGATCCCTAAGCAACCATGTGGGGAGAAGTCCTGGAGGAGGCCTTTAAGTCCCGTGCTCTCTTCTTTTCCTCTTCTCTTTTTCTTTCCTCTTCTTTCTTCTTCTCTCACTCTTTTTTCCCCCTCCCCTCTCCTCTTCTTCTCCACCTCACTCTCCTTCCCCTTGGCTCCTAATTTGGAACCCCACGATAGAGTATATTGAAAAGTCATTGACCATCATGAGAATGTATTTCTTACCACTAATGCTCTCCGTACGTGTAGGACCCATAAGATCCATGTGTATCAATTTAACATATGAGAGGTGGTAATAGTATTCAACTTTTGATGGTGACTTTAAAGTTATTTTCCTTATTGGCAAGGACCACAAATAGAGTAAGTTAGTTTCCTATGTGATGGTAAGTCATGATTTAGGTCATTCCTCATTAATCTCTTAATATCTCTAAAGTTTACATGACATAGTCGTTGATGCCAAAGGTTCATAGAGGAGACCGTGACATTATTTCACATAAATGAGGACTTAGGAATGATCCCATAATAATTATATTTGGTCCTAACCCTTGTAGTAATATTTCACTAGATTAGATTTCGATTGTTAGAGATTTTTCTAATGTATTGAGAAGGTTTCAGGGTTGCCACCAACCCTAGAGATTGTTTTTGCTTTTGGCACAAAACTGATTACCAAGGCACCGTATTGGATGGTCCTATGGTAATAATTGATTTAATAGAGAAAATTAAGAAGTTGTTAGATCAAGGATTCATTTGGCATAGTGTGTCTCCATGGGGATCTCCAATTTTTTTGTGAAGAAGTGGAATAGTTCACCGCGGTTATCAATTGACTATCTTGATTTGAATAAGTTTACATGAGGAAAAAGTATCCTTTGACGATGTTCGAAGATTTATTTAATCAACTTCAGAGTTTTTCATTCTTATCGAAAAAAAGATTTGCATTCACAGTACCACCAGGTTAGGGTAAATGAGGAGGACATATTAAAGACTGACTTGTTATGGGTCCTATGATTTCATAGTCATGCCGTTTAGATTGACCAATTCCCCCACCATGTTCGTGGATGTAATGAACTGGATTTTTAGCCCATACTTAGATCAATATATCATGATCTTTGTAAATAAAATCTTGATTTATTCCCTGACCGAGGAGGATCTTGCTGAGAATCTTAGAGTTACACTTTAAACATTATGGGAGCACAAGATATATGCAAAATTTTAGAATTATGAGTTTTAGAAATAGGAAGTGAAGTTTTTGGACAATGTAATTTCAGGGACAAGATTATAGGTGGATCCGAAGAAGGTGTCAACTATTTTGGATTGGGGGAAACCCACGACAACTACAATGGTTTTAGCTTTTTGGGTTTGTCTAGATATTACTGAAGGTTTATCTGAAGAATTTTTAAGATGAATGGATCATTAACCGATTTTACTTGAAAAGGGATTCTTTTTTTTAAACGGAGAGATGTTAAAATGACTTTGACACTCTCAAGGAGAGGTTTTCTTTGGTTGCACTTTTGCCTCTGCCTCGGAGAGGAGTTGAATATTAGTTATAAATTGAGGCTTTTTTACATGGACTAGGTGGAGTGTTGATGCATTTCCTCTGCGTCTAAGAAGAGTTGTGTAATACCCCGTATTTTTGTGATATTTATTTATGGGATTAATTGAATTAAATGCGTATTAATTGGAAATTAATCCGGATTAAAATACTAGCAAGATGCGAGTTGGTATTTGATTATAATGTGCATATATGTTTATATATGAATACTGAATTATGAAATTTGTCGTGAGATTGAAATACGACAATTTGGAAAATTTTGTTGAGACGCGTGTGACAGTCGCGTCCGGAGTATATTTATTTTAATAATAAAAGTGAAATTTATTTCTATAAACCTTATGGTCATTTTGAGTGCGCCAACGCATCCGAAAGGGTCGAAATAGTCAGAAAACACTAGCCGGGGGTTTAGTTTGGGTCCCGGGGCATTTTTAGGCCATACCGGCAACGTATAAGGGTAGTTTGGTAATTTTAGAATTTTGGGATTTTTGATTAACGAATTTTAGGAGTTTTAAATGGAAAATTAAAAGACCCACTAACCCATTACCAGCCATTAACTGATTAGAGGGCTACGGGGGTTATTAGAATTAACCCCAAAAGTTCCTAAGACAAACCCTAGCCTCCATTGCCACGATTAGAGAAGAGCTTGTAGAGGGAGAGAGAAGAGAGGAGAATTCTGCAGAGAGAGAGAGAGAAACTCATCAATTCATCATCAAAATCAGAGATTCAAATAAGTCAAGTGGTTTAATTTCGTTATTTTGCAAAGAATGTTTTCTCCATGTGTAGGAATTGATAAAATCTTAATGTTCTTGGGAGTTAATGAAAAAAAACCCATTTAAATTGGAAGTAGAAATTTCATTTTTGATGAGGAATCGCATGTAGATTGGTATTTAGATGATTATTCTGATGATATTATAATTTGGATGAAACAAAAACGGATTTAATTAGGCTCTTTGATGATTTATAAATTCTAGGGTTCATGTTCTTAAAATTGGGGGAAAATATGAAGAGATTTGATAATTGAATGAGGTTAGAATGAATTAACCCCACAAATCATGTTAGTATATGACCTAAATATGTTTAGGAATGATTAGTGACTTTAAACAATCGTTGGATTAATGTTTGGATGAGATTTGAGGTGTAGAGAAGTTGGAAAAACGAGATTTGGAAAATCTGGGCTCGAATCTGGCCACTCGTTAGAAGACCTGCCCAGGTCGTTCGAACGAGCTCGTTCGAACGAGCTTCTAACGAGTTGAAAGTTTGGGTTCTAACGAGAGGGATGTTCGTTCGAAGACTTTCGTTCGAACGAGATCTCGTTAGAAGGCCCAGTTCGTTCGAACGAACTCTCGTTTGAACAGTCTCGTTCGAACGAGACTTCTAACGAGTTGGCAGTTTAGACTTTTTAGCCTGTTTTGATTTCGCATATCCCGTAACCTTATTTAATGGTAGATATAACCTTCCCCTGATGATAAATTGATATAGTAGGGACATTTGAGATATAATGAGGAGCAAAACCTAGAAGTGTAGTTGAACCTAAGGGAAATTATGAGGTAGGACGTGAGTGTCTATTACGACGCGAGAACTATTGACGGCCTAAATTACTATATGAATCGGGAACATATAAATTGTGTAGCATTATATGTCGGTACGAGATTGAGAAGTGTACCACCAATATATTATGGTGATTTCTAAGATGTGTGCATACTTAGTATATGTATTGATTTTATGTGTATGACATACCTACCATACTTGCTATCACGGGAGGTTTACGTTCGCTTAGGGCCCTCTAATCGTTGTGTTTCCCGGATTTAGACTGGTACCTCGATGAACATAGGTCAGAGAAGGACTTATTGGGATGTTAATAAGTCTGCTGATCGTGGGAGCGCAGGTATGTGCGTGACCCATGTGATGTGACTGTGTTCACCTCCATTATTTGTGATGTTGTTATCTGAACGATTCCTGAGAGATTCGGAATGCGTGATCCTTATGTACGTGATGTACCGGGATGGATAGCAGAGTATGTGTGCACCGCATCTAGTCTCGGGGTGCTTGTATTGTATATTTATGACGTGAATAATATACATTTAATTAATGGGAACTTTCATGTTAATATTGTGAATATAATTATGGTATTGTTTTGAGAAAACATAACGGGTTACTTGATAGTGAATGGTATTACTAATCGAGAATCTGAGTTTAAGTAAAGCGTTCTATTTATTTGATAATGCTAGAATGCATTATGGGGATCGAGTAGTAAGGGGTAGAACTTATTACGTTTTGGTTAGATATGTATGTATTTAGATGGGTACGGTACGTTAGGAGTGCACATATAGTCGAGAGGTGAGAATTTCATGTGAGTGCACGTCCTAACATGTATTTTGCATTTAATGTTTTAATGTTATTAAAACACTTGTTGTTTTTAAAATGATTTCCACTTTCGGGCTCTGACCCATTTGCTTTCAAATCTATTTTTGTAAAAAAACCATTTTAGGTGCCCAGCCACAAGGACACCATGTTTAGGATCCTCATTCAGGTGACGAGCTGTAGCTATTTGTGGAAGTTACAGGACCTTGCTTGTAGACGCTTCATCTATATTGACTCTATATTCAGCATTTATCAGTTGTAGGGCATGTCGCCCATTTCTTGAGAGACATTTCATTTATTTCAGTTATTCAGACTTATGGCATGTAATTAATTCAGGATTCAGACTTGTTATTTTACTTTCAGTTGTGGGATTGTTGTGAGGAGTTTTTCCTCCGGACTTATTATTATCTGTTGATTATTTCATTACTTCGTTATGGTGAATGAATTATGTTGTTCTTCCATTATTCTTTTATCGCATGTTAATCAGACTTAAATTAAAATTTGGCAACTTACTTTTTAAATACTAGGTGGTTAGTAATTATTAAAAAATTTTCGACAGTGATGCTATTAACTGAACCAACTTGGCATTTTGTATTGATTTAATAAAGGAGTAGCTACCCGGTATTTAATTAGTCAGGCTGTCACAAGTTGATCCCCTATGAGGATAACTATCCGACTCTTGATTTGGATCTAACAACTATAATGTTTGCACTACATGTTTGGAGGCATTGTTTATGGGGTGAAAATTTCAGTCTCTTTAGAGATCACCAGAGTCTTCAATATTTTTATACAAACAATTTGAACAAGCGACAACAACAGTGGTTCGAGTTTATCAAGAACTACTAGTTTAAGATTCAGTATCACTTGAGGAAGACTAATGGGGTTGCAGATTTTTTGAGACGACGACCTAATGGCAGTTTGTGTTCTCTTTAGTTGACTGATGTGGGTTCCGTTAAGGTGATTATTGAGTTAGCCAATGCATTTATGGGGATTCTCCCCGTGAATCTCGATATTCTTTTGCATGTGGTTTAATTGCAGATAAATGATATATTTTTTAAGGAGAGAGTGGTTGAAATTTTGGTCACCATTGTACCTATTTACACAATTGGTTTGGATGGTGGATTGTGGTACAAGTAGAGGTTTGTTATCTCGTCAGACGAGGAGTTGAGTAGGGTCGTGATGCAGGAGGTCTATGGATCATAATTTTCGATGAATCCCGATGGGGTTAAGATGTACCATGATATGAGGAGACAATTTTGATGGATCAAGATGATGTGGGATGATTCTACGTATGTTTCCCAATGTAGGACTTGTCAGATAGTGAAGGTGGATCATCAACCGTTAGGGAAGATTTTACCCTTATCCTTTCCTGAGCGAAAGTGGGATATTTTGATGGATTTAATCACCGGGTTGCCTTTAAAACCAAGGCTACATGATTCTATTTGGGATATAGTGGACCTTTTTATGAAGACGGTACATTTATTTCCTGTTCATAGTCAGTTTATGGAAGAGCAGTATGCACATTTGTGTGTGGTTGTAAGGACATTGTCCGTCACATTAGTATGTCGTATACCGCCACAAGTTTGTCGAAGCATTGGAAATCGCACATCTGCAATCGACGATTCAAATTTCACGTTAAATTCAACAATCATGCCCAATAAGGACGATCTTGGTAAATTGGTTAAGTTCCATTTACGGTTTGCATAAAAAGTGTTGGGTTTTTTTGATAAAAATTAAAATATTTTTCCCTTTATGAAAAATGATTTTTGAATTATTTCAAATGGATTTTTATCTTTTCAAAAAATATTTGTATCATAAAATCTTTTTGATAGCTGATTTCAGATTCGTAAGAGTGTTGGTTTATAAGTCTCCAAATTTTTGAAAACTCTGTAAAACGAATCTCGAGATTTGTGAGTAGTCATTCAAATGAGATACTATCTCGTTCGAACGAGACCAGAAGTTGTTCGAACGACATGACAGTTCATTCGAACGAGAAGTCTTTTTTGTTGACACATCACTGCCTTAAAAGTTTTATAAATAGGATGTCAAACTTCATTATTTTGTGTAGAGAAAACACTGGTTTTAACATAATACGTTTTTAAGTGTTTTTGGTTTATTCTCGATCATTTTGAGGGTTCAAAACCTGGTTTTATAATTCATAAATCCCAGTGCTTTTGTGTGAGTTGTTTTATGGAACCCAAAACTTAGGTTTGCTGGGAGCTATTGTTCATCCTTGATGGGGAGATCTCTACAACCGAAAAGATGCGTGCTATTGTGGAGGGATACTCTACGAAGTTTATGACTGCGTATCATTGAGGATCTTCTGCGTATTGATTCTTTGCTGAAAACTACGTGTTAGGGCTGCGTGTCTTTGTGGTGTTACTGAGCGTAAACCACTGCTGATTTCTAGACCGGTACTTTGAAGATTTTCTAAAGGCATCATGCGTTACACTTGTGAGCGATTATCAAGTGGTCTATAAGTCAGGTCTTGTAAATTATTTCAAAGTTATAGAAATATAAAAGGTTTTTCCCCCGTGGGGGATTTTTCCTGAAGCTTGTGCATATTTAATTTGTTTTGACACGTAGTTGCATATTTTAGGGATGAACTAAAATTGGTTTGAAATTGGGTTTTATATAATTTAGAATCAAATTTTTTGAAACATCCCAAAGGCAATTATTCTTGGGCTAACAAGTAGAATTATTCGATTGGACGGGGTACCTTTGTCAATCGTCACAGATAGAGATTTGACCTTAGTATTTTAATTTTGGGTAAGTTTCCAAGAGATTATGGGGACTAGGTTATAGTTGAGTACATCATACCATCCTAAAAAATATGGGCAGATGGAGCGGGTGAACCAAATTTTAGAGGATATTCTTAGACCATGCGCATTGGATTTCAAGGATAGTTGGGAGAAAAAGTTGCCTGTAGTTAAATTCGCCTACGGTAACAATGATAAAAAATCAATCATCATGGCATCGTATGAGGCATTTTATGAGATACCATGTAAGACACCGACGTGTTGGTTGGGCAAGGAAAGTATCTTGTTGGGACCCGAGTTTATTCATGAGACTACGGAGAAGATAAAGATGATTCAGAAATGAATCAAGACAGCTCAGACTAGACAAACGAGTTACGTGAACTTGGATAAGGAGGATGCTGAATTCCAGGTGAGTAACTAGGTATTTCTCAAAGTATCACCTATAAAGGGGTGGTGCGTTTTTGGAAGAAGGGCAAGTTAGCACCAAGCTACGTTGGGTTATTTATGATCACGGACCATGTAGGGATGCTTGCCTACCATTTAACTCTTCTAGACCATATCGCTTGGGTACACAATGTGTTTCATGTATCGATGATTCATAGATTATTATGGGTTAAGTCCACCTATCATACTATAAACTCAAATGTATGGGTGTAAAACGAACGAATATAGAGCGTATACAATGATATACATTATCCATCCATATCCTTATTCACTCGTATAGTATACCCTGCTATCCTTGTTTGTATCCTTTTAAATTTTTTATAGTCGGATAATATTCGTATCTTTTTATATTATTTAATGTACACATATTTTACTTATCAAGCATTGATTTGAAAATTTTCTAAATCCTAACAAAAATATTTGCACTCAGCATTGTAAATAATGTAAATTATTTTACTAAAGATGAATAGAGAAATAGAGGAGCATTAAAATTAAGTGCTAACGTTAATATAAAATTGACCAACGAAAAATGATATCTAGGTGAATGAGAGTTTGAGAAAGCATTTTAGTGAATAAATAAAGGAATATAAATTGGGTCCCAACTACATTACATTGAAAAAATAACTTACTATGAATAGTCATCAATATGTCAACCAAATAAGGCAATGTCGAGAGTTATATTGTCTTTCATCAATAAGTCAACTAATGTAAAATAGCGACATAGTATGTAAGAAGGTATTGAAGACAATGGACAAATGGATATAATTTTATTTTTTCTGTTTATGAATTAAATAATTAATGATTTTAATTCTTTATAAAAAAATCTAACAATTAAATTTCACACACATATATATATATATATATATATATATATATATATATATATATATATATATATATATATATATATATAATGGATACGAATATGGATAGTCCACTTCAGATATGTATTATCCATGACAGATACCTTGGTATCCATATTTGTATCCGTTTTATCGAATATCTAATAATGATATCCTTATCGGGTCTTTCAGATATCTGTTCGGATAAATATCCTCAAAATGATTTGAATACCGAACAAATTCAAAATTTTAAATATCCATTTATACCCCTACATAGATTATATCCAGTTAGATGTCGATGTTTCGTACCTTAAAAATCAAATCCGTATCCTAGGCCATAGAGTTCATATTTTGATGACTAAGGAGATTCCATTAGTCCGTATTCAATGGGGTCAGCATAGTGAGGATGAATCCACTTGGGAGAGAGTGGATTTGATGAGACAATAATAACCACATTTATTTTGAGGTAATTACATGCTATTTTGTTTTCTATGAATTCCAAGGACAAAATTCTTTTCTTAAATGGGAATAATGTAATACCCTTATTTTCGAAGAATATATTAATTAAGAGTTAATTAATTAATTTAAAAAATTCTCGGTATTAGATAAATTTAAATGATCAAAGTGTTAATAAGTTAGAATTAATTAATTTAATTAAATAATACAAAATTTTAAGTTATTAGGTGGATTTATTTAGTTTTTTGTTGAATACAGTAATTGGTCGTACCATTTAATCATTGGCAAATGACTTTGGGATGGTTGTGAATTAATTAGGGGCAATTGATATTGAGCCTACTGCTTCTAAATAGACCTAGGGTTGATAAGATGGGGTTTAAAAAGGGTAAGGTTTTAATTATGGAACATTTATAAGGAGTTAAAATTCGGCGGATAAGTAATTGACTCTTGAATTTAGCTATTAACGTGTAGAGTTCTAGGGTCAGTTTCAACTTTCTTATTTTAGTGGTTGAGAGAGGGTTATGGTTTGGAGTTCCTCGTATCGATAATTGAGCTGAAGGAATATATATACCTCTTTCTACAGTCAACAATTGTGGCCTAAAAAGTGATGAATACGGTAAGCAGCTGGATGTTTTTAATAAAGGAAAAATGGTCTCACTTTTGGGAGTAATTTCATCCTTGTTTTGTGGTTTGAATACCATCTTTTTAGAAGAAGTTCATTTCTTTATTTCTAATAATTAGTAATAAAGTAAAAATATTATTTACCCATAATTCCCCTTCTTGAAAAAAAACCCACCACCATATCAGTAAATCCTCATTTTAAACCATTGTCTTAAAATTTAACCAAAATCATACACCTAACCCCATATATTTTAGAGATTAAAATAAAGGGATTTACATTTGTACAAAAGGATTCCAGAGGATTTTTTTCAAGGATTATTTTCAAGTTCCATTCAGGCGTTTCTTCACTAACATGAAAAGTAATTTTGAGGATACATTTTCGAAGCAAGTGACTTTCTACTATCTTCATTTTCTATGCGTAGTTGTTAAATTCAAGTAAATTAAGTTTTATTGTTAAAATTTATTAAGAACCCTTAGAAAATTATATATTCTTAATTACATCATGAATAGGTGAATATGAATAGTTTTATACACTAGAAATTTCTTATCGAGCCCTATTACTTTGGGAAAATTATTAATAGGCCCCACGGCATGAAAGTGACATTTTAGGATTTGGACCCGATTTGTAGAATTTGACGATTAAGATTTGATAGTATATGATGCAGACTTAAATTTAGAGTTATTAAATTCTATAATTTTTCATGATAAGTAGGGTTATACCTTATACTTTGAGAGTAGTACTTTAGATATTTTTGAACCAAATTGATGAGATTTACTATAAGAACCTCATTCATGTTATAATAACTAATGTGAATTCGTTGTTAATGACTATGGACATTTGACACATATAAGAACCCCTTGTGATGTAAAACACATGTAAATTAATTACATGTATCTTATATTCAAGAACACATATAAGTCATTATTTGAGATATTCTTATTATTGGTATATATGTTTATCATGTATATGACATAAGGAATACGAGATAATTATTGGTTTGGTTGTTAGATTGGTTGGCTTGATGGTAAACAAAGGCAAACTCTAGCCATAGTATCTCATAATAAACCCTAACTAAATTTATCTTAACAAGTACCCTGTCTAAATAGAAGTGTATCACCGGCGTGGGTGGGTGGGTGGGGGTGGGAGGTTACTTTTTTGGATTTTACTTCAGTGAGATGTTCCATGCATGGAGTTTAGAGATGGTAGGAGTGAGAACTCAAATCCTTCAAAAAATTTATATTCTTTCAATTTAATGCCCTACTTTACGAGCAATCACTAGTAGGATGATTATCCTTTTAGCTCTTTATGAAATGAAATAAAACATATTAATGTATCTAAATGGTACAATTTAGGTATGGAGTTTATAGCACAGAGTGAATAAAAACGTGTTAAATGGTGACTGTCAATGACAAATGAACATGGTAAGTGAAAATAAATGGGTGATCATCGAGAAGCGACACCCCTATGTTGTGAAATAATAAATTTTGGCCACTTGAATAGCGAGTCAAGTTGTGTCGTGTGATAATTGATGAGGACTATTTAGTATGATGTATTTTCCCGATACTATTTAGCAGAGAGGATACAAGTTTTCTGGTGGTTAAAAATAGGCGACCAAGATTTATGTGATGATTTAATTCTGCATATCTCATGTATTTGAGATGGCCAAGAGTAAGAGGCATCTTTAGGTTACGTGTAGTTTATTTAATGAGAATAAATAATCAATGAAATGAATTGAGATAATTCTATTACATTGGGACGCTACATTTTATGTGATGGGCCATTTTAATAGTAATATATATATAATTATCAAGATTCGGGATTTAGTTTTAGGGACTGGGTTACGGGTGGGGAAGGTGTAGGGACCCTACTTATATTTATCTATTATATTAGTTTATTTTAGACTCCTTAAATATTGATTGAATAGGGTATAGGTAATTATCAAGAGACTTTAGAATTTAGACCCCAAAGATGTGTAAACGCTGTAATTTGGCCCAAATAATGAATGAATTTAAAAATTTGAGGCTTTGGCAACTGAGAGGGTGGATATCTGAATTCCGTATGATCAATTTGGAAGCGCGAGTGTGCGTGTGCTCTTAAAGCGTGAATGCATGAGTTCCCGAAAAGCACGTGTGTTTGGTTGCTCTGAAAGTTATGTACATGTGTGTTACGACATCATACGCATGCTAATCTAATTGTTTGGTCTTATGAGTGGGGGATATGTATTGTAGCTATGTACCCGTTTATCAACAATATCAAAGACTACATAGCTCAAGTAATAAATTACAAACATGATCATGTGTAAAGAGTATTTTGGAGATATTGTGAAATCTCAGAGGGTAAATGTGGAAAGATATGGGTAAAGATATTGTGTATCTTAAGGTGGACAATAGGATATAGCTCAGAGAGGTACTGGGAACATCTCGAGGTGAAATAAATTTTCAGCGCATGTTGTGGGGTGATATATCAGAGATATATAACAAGTGTGAATTTATATAGTTTGTATGTGTGGGCGAAGATGTAACTTATAGGTGTGCAGAGTGGATATAAAAAGTGTGAATTTATCTATGTTACTCAGGACTAATACCTACCATAGTGTTCCATTTCTAAAGCATGATATTACATTGGTGCTTTGAGAAAGCAATCGATGTCGTGTTAACATAGATGTTATGTTAAACATTGTTTTGGGGTTTACTTTTTCTTCGCTATACAAAAGTGTTATAGTCAATAAGAGTGCGGAGATGCAACGATTTACTCTTTGACTAATTCAATAGGCTTTTAGGACATTCTATTATGCAGGATCTTTGCTAGTGACACCTTCTTTTGTAAAAAAGAGGAGGGTATGTTTACTCGGATATTTCTATTCTAACGACAATGATTGAATGTACTTGGGAATGCATGTAATGAAAAATTTATGATATGGATTACTTATGTGAGGGATGGATTGAGAGGAACCTAGACTTTCGAATAATCTATGTTTGGTATCCAGACTAAGCTGGGACAAACAGTTAAGGTAAGATTAAAAATCATTCTTAGTATACTTTAACTATACATTATTCTTCAATTCTATTAAGTGAGTTTTATTAATATCTAGAAGTGATAGATGATGAGAAGAACGAATATTTTGGAAAGATAAAATTCAAATTAAGGGTATGTATAACACTAAGCCTACGAAAAATTGGCTATATACAATGTGATTATATATAATATAGGAAAGGTTTCACCCATGTATTTAAGGTGTTGGAAAGATGAGTATTTTTTTTATGATTTTGGAAATTTTTATGTACAAGACAAATTTATACAATGTATACAAAGTTGAGATCTCGTGTATAAGGTTTGAAAAATGGACTAGTATTTATTACTATAGTGAGTGGGGTTGATTTTTGGTACATGAAATTTATATATAATGCATGCAAAGTTGCACCTTTGCATATGTGGTGCTGAATATGGACCAAGCTTGACAATATATAAAGACCCAGTAAATAAATAGTATTATATAGAACTCATGTAAGTTCATACTCTTACACCCTAGGCACTAAGAATGGAGTGGAATTTTAAGTACTAAGATTCTCATTTCTATATTTTACGTATAATTCTCTTATATGCCGTGCATCCAAAATTGTACCTTTGCATATAGGGTGCTAGGAATGGACCAGGAATGAATCTTTATATGGTTAGCTCATTTACGTTCTTATGTACAAATATGTGTAACTAATATCCCAGTGGAGTTTGTGAAAAATAAGGGAGCCAAGATTGTATATATTTATCCAATGTTTCAAACGGATAAACAAATAATAAGGGGTACAAAACGTATACCTCAGTGTATATGATTGTGTTAGTAGGTATAAGATCACAATTTAGAGGAATTCTCATCCAAGAAAGATCTGGGATTGTAATACCCCCTTTATATACTTATAATATTTGTTTCAGTATGCATGATGAGTGGATTATTTTATAATCCTATGTAGTAGAAAAATATGTTAAGTAATGTTAGTTAAAATCAATTAAAAAAAAATTGATTTGACCAAGAGAATATTAGTAACTTAACACGGGGATTCACATTATGTACCATATCAACTTTGCAAATAAAACCTAATTACTCCGAGTAATTTTGAGGTAAATAAATTATAGTGCGGTCATAATTATTTACTTGAATTAATTACGATTAAATAAAGATAGGAAATAAATCTCGGAATTGCAATTTAGGATTTCTGAGTACTTGTTGGAAGCCAATTTCATTATTTGGTCTTGGATCCCGAGTACAGTCCGTATGCCCAGACTCTTTACAAACCCAGTTTATCCTAAGCCCAATTACGTATTTATATTGGTGGATGCTTGAGTTTTAAGCTGCATACTTATTATTGAGGTTTATAGAGGGAGAAAGAAAACTCTATTCACATTTTTGTGAAGATGCTTAGAGAAAGAGGTCCATATCTCACTAAAAATCTAAGGTTTTCAATTCAAAAGGTTCCCCCACCCAGACCCATCTTTGGGAAGATCGTACACTAGAAGATCCAAGCCTTTCAATGGAAATAACTGAGCTTTTGGAGGACCAAAAGAAGGCAACCATTTCATATTATCTGAATAAATTTTGTCCTAATTCAATCACCAATAATATCTGCAAAGGTAATGTATTCGAAACATAGGTCCAAGATTTAAATGTATTTTTTTGTTTTGTATTTTCTATTTCATAATCATTAAATAGTTTTGGGAAGAAACTTTTCCCCGCATATCAATCCCTAATAACGGGGTGGTGCATAATGTAGCAGGTCTACTTGTTAGGCTGGAGTTGATAGTCTATGAGGTTCCAAATGCTCCTACTTTGGTTTCTCACCCACATCCTGTTGCGCGGGGAAATTACTTTTTGGAGAAGATGCCTCACTTTTTTAAAAAGCGAGTTAAAAATGGCGATGGAATTTTTGTAAAGTCTCCCATATTTTGGGTAGTATGTAGCCCTCCCTTTAGGACATGTTTACTTATTTAGCTTCCATGTGATGAATCCGAGAGTGGTTTGATCATTGCTCGTACAGGAAATGAGGTTCGCTTTCTATATGAGTTTTTACGAGGATAAGGATGACGTAAATACTAATATGAATTGAACTTAATATGTTTTAGTTACTTGGTCTCAATAAAACTTTCTAATGGGTGTTGAAATCATATATGACTTAAGACTCCCAAGTGCACCCCTCTGGACCTCAGACAAGTAAGAGGAGAGGAGTGTCAAAGTGTGAGACAATTATTTAAACTAGTTTAGACCTCAATTGAGGATCCTACATCCACTGTCAAGGGGTATTATACTGTTTATTAGATATAAAAGGAGTTATTACAATCAAGGAGACCTCTTGAGACTTGGTCAAGAGTGTCTCAGGTATTGTGCCTTTAATAACAATCTAAAGGAACTTAGGGATTAATTTAAGATATTTTTAAGGGTTACTGAGTATTGATTTAGGACTTAAGAATATACATAAAGTATATCATAATTGCAACTAATCTGAGGTACAAGTTTATACTCTCAACAGTCGGTTGAACGAGTGTGGAATAAAGAATAAACACTAATGAATGTTAAAGCCCTTTGCTAAGCCCTAAATGTACCCGCTCGACTCAGAGACATCAACCTCGGCCATGGAGATGGCCGATGTTGAAAGGGCCTTAGATAAAAAACCATCGGTCTCATCCCAAGAAAGGTCGGCCATGGCCGACGTTACTAGCCACCTCGGCAAGTGAGGTCTCCGTAATCCACAAGGGCGGTTATCCATCAGGTCATCCAAGGCTTGTAACCTCGGCTTGGTTCAGGCCGAGGTTGCCATCTCATCATTACCTCGACCCAGGATGACGTCACAGCTCAACATGCCTTACCTCATCTCTCCCACTGAGCCAAGGTCACCACCTCATCCTCTTCCAGGCCAAGGTTGAGACCATTCACAGATGGCCGAGCCCTTATCAACATATGTATTATTGGGAACACGTGTACACAATCAGTTATAACCGAATCATTACCCTCACGTGGGGGAATATTGAGGTCATCATTATCTAAATGAGATCAGCCAGGTTCCATTCTCATACTGGTTTAATCCTTGTGCACATGTTCATTGCTTGCTTGGGGGGTACACTACACCCCTCAGGCACTATATATATAGAGGTCATCCTCTACCTTGTAAGGGATCCGAAATTGGCAACCCTAGCTAAAAATCTGTCCAAATATACATTAGAGAGAGAAAGCTTGAGAGATTGTATCAATGGCCATTAGTGCCTTCATTCAGTGATATTACTCACACACACTCACAATGGACGTAGGCCAGATTGGCTGAACCACTTATACTCCGGTGTTGATCCTCTTCCCCTCACCTCTTTCTCCTATACTTGATATACATATATAATATACTGATATGCTGCCATTGTTATCATTAGCTTGAGCATACAAACACCTTGACTGGTGGTGCTATTTCCAGCATCATCTTTTGGCGCCGTCTGTGGGAACGAGAACTGTCTCTTCCTCTTTATTTTCTTAACCTCACCGGAGACTCTGGTGGTGAACCAAGCCTCACCCCTTGCGTGGAGCTGTTTCACCATTGAAAGAGGTCATGTAAGGTATTAAGCTCATCTACTACACAACCTCTTTTGTGCTAACACATGGCACCGGAATTACCACCACCTCTTCCACCGCCTGGTGCGGGAGGACTTGGCTCCAGCCAGGCACCGCCCCAATCCAAAATGGCGGAGGTGGCCGCAACCTTGAGGTCTTTGGTTGCAACAAGAAGTGCAAGAGAAATTTTCACTGCTCAGCCAAAATATGATGAGGCCACCTGGGGTCTCACCAGAGATGATTACTCCGGAGGTTGTCCAGTTGCACCCAGAGCTAGGGGACCACCCCAAACATTGCGAAAGGATCACCCTACGCCCTAGCTGAGGAGGGACATTGCTGACCCTAGGCGCTTGCGCCCGGGGTGGCAAGGAAACCCTTGCCCTAAGGACATGTATAATGATCTAGAGGCGAAAGATGTCCCAAAAGATTATTGAGATCCATATGAGGTTTTGAACAACACAGTTCGTCCTATCGAACGAAGCCAAGGTTGTGGAGGCAGAAGAGGTGGAGCAGCCCAACAACGAGGATAAGCTTTTGATCGACTGAGAAGAGGGTTAGCCTTTGAAAGGCTCGGCCCCGTAAATGACCTAAGATAAAGGTTGTCAAGGTCGAGAAGTGCAGTCGGCTCATAAAGGGAAAAGAGACAACGTCGGCCTCAAGTGGGACGGGGAAGAGACCAAGAAGAGGTCAAATGCAGACGTTGTGCTGTGGCTGGGGAACCCTCAGTCCACCCCTTGGAGGTTGCTGGGGGCAACATCGGCCAAGGCGACGTTGCAAAACCATGGAATGACTCCATCCAACGTCTTGAGGAAAAGATAGGAGACCTCATCAAAAGTCGGGATCCACTGCAAAGAGGTTTCTCCAAAGGCTCTCTGTTCGTGTCTAAAATAGTAAGCTTCCCTACCCCAGCCAAGTTCAAGCCACCTACAGTGACTCCCAAGTATGACGGTAGAACCAATCATGTACATCATATTGAGATGTACAGTCAGCGGCAGACATTTACTTAATACCAAATGAGATGAAATGCCGGTCCTTTTCTGGGACTTTGACGGGAGCTGCGCACATCTAGTTTACTTCTCTTTCGAAGAATTCGATTAAGAACTTTAAGGTCTTGGTTGAACGATTCATTCATAATTTCTGCTTCGAGGTAAGACCTCAAAAGAAGACCACCCATCTATTGTATGTCAAGCAAGGCAAGCACTAGAGCCTAAGAGACTACATCGTCAGGTTCAACAAAGAAAAACTTAAGGTAGAAGATTACGACGAGAATATTGCCATAATTGCCCTCATAGGAGGTATTCAGAAGGGGAAGTTATTGTGGAAACTTGTGGAAGACCCTCAAAAGTCCATGGAGGAGCTATTGGAAACTGCGGGGAAGGTCATGAATGCTATAGAGGCCATGGCCGCTAAGTATGAAGACGAGAATGGCGGTAGCAGCGAAAAGTTCCAAAGAAACAAGGATAGAAAGAAGAGGCCAGTTGATGACAAGTTTGCACATTATACCCCTCTTACTGTAAGATGAGAACACATCCTCAATGAGATCAAGAATGACCGGTCCCTAAGATGGACAGAGAAGCTGAAGGCTCCTCCACATAAGAGGAACCAGAACTTATGGTGTGAATTCCACCAAGACCATGGCCATATAACAGACAAGTGCTTTGCCTTAAAAGATGAGATCGAGAAGATGTGGAAGTCAGGAAAGTTGAGGAAGTACGTTGATAGCAAGGCTCCCAAAAGGGGAAGAGATGACCCTGAAAAGAGAAGAAACGATAGGTGTCGTGATGATACCCCCCAAAAAAGGGGCGATGACTCGGATGGCGATGATGAAGACAATCTCGAACTCCCACCAAAGAATGACAACACCCCCAAGAAGAGGGTTGGTATGATCTCCTTTGGTGTTAACACCATATGCGGAGTACTTGCAGGGGGTGGTTCTGAAGTGGCTGATCGAAAAGCTCGTGTCGCAAGGGCCAAGTCAGTGGCCAAACTTGAAATAGTAAATCTGACGTCTTCCGAAACAACGCAGAAGATAAAGAAGGTGGACATGGACACTCTCATAGTCGGGTTCTCCCGACTCGACTTCAAAGGCATCTTAGCTCCACATGATGACCCTTTGGTAATCACAACAAGAGTTTATGGATGTGAGGTACAGGGAATTATTGTAGACGGAGGAAGTTTAGCATATGTGATGTTCTGGCCCTGCTTCAAAAGCCTAGGCCTTAGCAGATCTAGGATGGTACCCTATCATCATTCGTTAATGGGGTTCAGCGGTAAAAGGGTCCATCCGCTGGGCATGTATGAGATGGATGTACGAATAGGCGATGAGTGGCCTAAGAGGTTAACCCGGAAGATCAATTTTTTCGTTATGGACAAAAATTTCTTCTCGGCCTATAACCTCATCATAGGAAGAGTAGCCCTTAAGGAGTTTGAAGCTGTGCCGCTGACGGTCCACCAGATGCTAAAATTACCGGCCCCCTATGGGGTAGGGGAAGTGCAGGGTGACCAGACCATAGCACGAGAATGCTACTTCAACTCGACCGAAGAGAGAGAGGCTCATAAGAGAGCAACTACCACATATAACATTGATACACTTGACCCCAGAGATGAAACGAAGTTAAAGAAAGGAGAGGCCGCGGAAGAGGTAGAATTCACCGTCCTCAATGAGGACGAGTCGGAAAAACCATCCAAGTCAGCAAAGCCTTAAAGGAAGAAATCAAAGAAGAATTGATAAACTTACCGAGGAAGAGGTAGAGTGTCTTCGCTTGGAGTCACGCGAACATGACTGGCATCAACCCTGAGGTTATGTGCCACAAGCTGAATGTGACTAAGGACGCTAGGCCAATCAAACAAAGATAAATAATCTACTCTAGGGAGAAGTACGACGTCATTCGGGAAGAAGTCAAAAAGTTGGAAGAGGCTTAGTTTATCAGAGAAGTCATATATCTGGAGTGGCTATCAAATGCAGTCATTATGCCCAAAGCCAATAAAAAATGGAGAATGTGCGTAGACTTCACCGACCTGAACAAGTCTTGCTCGAAAGACAGCTATCCCTTACCTCGGATCGACCAGATGGTAAATGCAACTGCAAGACATGAGCTCATGAGCTTCATGGATGCATATTCAGGATACAACCAGATCTTCATGGATGACGAAGGCTCAGAAAAGATAGCCTTCATCACTGATAAAGGGACGTATTGCTATAAGGTTATGCCATTTGGATTGAAAATTGCGAGGGAAACATACCAATGTCTTGTGAATAAGATGTTTGAAGACCAAATAGGCAAGAGTATGGAAGTCTACGTCGATGATATGTTAACGAAGAGCTTAAAGGCCTGCACCAACGTAGCAGACCTGGAAAAGACTTTCGATACCATGGACTTGTACAGAATGAAACTCAACCCTGCGAAGTGTGTCTTCGGGGTAGGACCAGGAAAATTTCTTGGATTCATTATCAATCAGAGGGGAATAGAGGCGAACCCCAAGAAAATTAAGGCTTTGCTCGACATGAAGACACCAAAGAGTATCAAGGACATTCAGAGGCTTACTAGAAGAGTAGCTGCACTCAACAGATTTGTTTCAAGAGCGACGGACAAGTGTCTTCCGTTCTTTAAGGTGCTTAGAAGGGCCTTCGAGTGGGACAAAGAGTGTGATGAGTCTTTTAATTAGCTCAAGTCCTACCTCGGATCCCCCTTACTCTTATCTCGACCCATAGCAGGAGAGAAGTTATATGTCTATCTAGAAATTTCTGAATCAGCTATAAGTGAAACCATAGTACGGGAAGACGTTGGGGTCCAAATGCCTGTGTACTTCAACAGTAAGGCCCTTCAAGGGTCTGAATAAAATTATCCTCGGATGGAAGAGTTAGCCTATGCCCTAATACATGCTTTTAGGAAGATGAAGCCTTACTTTCAAGCCCATTACATGGTCATCTTCATCGACTCCCCACTTAGACAAGGCCTCCATAAACCTTAGAAGTCGGGTAGATTGATGACATGGGCCATTGAGGTGGGAGAGTATGACCTTACCTATCAGCCCAGGATGGCCATCAAAGGGCAGGCACTGGCGGATTTTCTCGTTGAGTTCACATGGGAAGAGATCGAGGTTGAGAATAATCTAGAGACTGCAAAAGGGTTAAACAGCAACGTCTTCCGACACTCGAAAGAGGTTATGCCCAAGAGAGCCAGAGATGGAATAGCCGAGAATGAGGAAGATCGGTACCTCTTCAAGCAGGGAATAATGTTAGAAGGTGATTTCTCATCAGATAAAGACATCTGGAACCTCTTTGTCGACGGGCCTTCTTACGAAAGTGGAAGCGGTGAGGGGCTGATACTCTCAGCCCCGGATGGTACCAACATCGAGTATTCCCTAAGGTTTAACTTCAAGGCATCAAATAACGAGTTAGAATACGAGGCCATGATAACAGGCCTCTCCTTGGCAAGGACCCTTGGTACAAGATGACTCCTCCTGCACAGTGACTCAAGGTTAGTTGTTAATCAAGTATTGGGGGTTTATTAGGCCGAGGATGAAAGGATGGCCAAATACCCGAAGAGGGTGAGAATGATACTCGAAGGCTTCGAAAAGGTAAAGATGAAGAGAATACCTTTGCAAAACAATAGTCATGCAGATGCATTAGCAAGGCTAGCTTTGGCAACGAGGACAGATATCAGAAGGACAGTCCCTGTTGAGATCTTTCCCAGAGAAACCATTGAAGAAGAAGAGGTTTGTAACCCTTGCCTCAATTTGATCCTAGGGGACTCATGGATGGATCCCCTTATCAGATACATCAGAGAGGGGGTGCTACCAGAGTCAAAGTATGAGAGGAGGAAATTAAGGTACAAAGCTGCAAAGTTCTCAATAGTAGGAGATGTCCTGTATAATAAGGGATTCCTATTACCTCTCCTCAGATGCATTCATCCCACAGAAGTTCCCCACATCCTACAGGAGGTACACGAAGGTTCTTACTCCAGTCACATAGGAGGGAGACCTTTGGCGAAGAGGATTATCACGCAAGGATATTGGTGGCCGACCTTGACCAAAGATGCTACAGCCTACGTGAAGAGGTACGATAAATGTCATAGATTCTTCACTATCCCACATCAACCTCATCAGCCTATGACGTCAACCAGGTCCCCTTGGCCATTCGCAGTATGAGGAATTGACCTAGTAGGACCCCTGCCAAGGGCTGCAAATAATTACCGATTTTTGATAGTTGCCATTGATTACTTCTCCAAATGGGTAGAGGCAGAGCCGATGATCATGATTACAGAGCAGAATACCTTCTAATTTATTTGGAAAAACATCATATGCAGACATGGACTCCCAAACACCCTCATTTTGGACAACGGAACCCAGTTTAAGAATTCTTCCCTGGAAAAATACTGCGAAAGAGTTGGGATAAAGCACTTTTTCCCTTCTCCTGGCCGACCTCAAGCAAACGGTTAAATCGAAGTCACAAACAGAACGATCCTTAACGAGATCAAGAAGAGGTTAGAATAAGCTAAAGGTAGATGGACTGAAGAGGTTTATGTTGTGCTATGGGCCTACAGAACAACGGCTAGGACACCAATAGGGGAGACCCCATTTTTGTTGTCACATGGCTCTAAGGCCGTCATACCAACAGAGGTAGGACTCCCTACTCATAGGTTTCAGACCTATGACCTTGAGAAGAATGGGGAGGAGAAAAGACTCGATCTAGACTTGATTGAAGAGAGAAGGGAAGACGCAGAAGTCAGGCAGGTAACTTACAAGTAGAGAACAACAAAATTCTACAATCAAAAGGTAAAATTAAGACCCATAGCTATAGGATACCTGATGTTGAAGAAGACGTTACATAGGGTGAACAAGCTTCACCCAAATTAGCATGGTCTTTATAAAGTGATTGAGGAGGTTGTACCCGGGACCTACAGGCTAAAATACCTCGAAGGGGAACCTTTCTCCAACCCTTGGAATGATGTGAAGCACTTTATACTCTTGACTCACTTGAGTCTATATTGTATAAGTGTTCATCTAGTTTGTAAATTATGATAAAATTATGTCTAACCTAGAATCCAAAGAACCCCAGAGCTTGCATTGCTATTACATCTTTGATCGAAGTGATCTAGATCATATTACCAACACTCACACATAGTAGAAAGCATCATTTACATCTCATATTGCATATTAGTGTGTGTACATATGTTGAGTGTGTGTAAATCCCTAATATTGGCTTTTAAATATTTTTTTGGGATTTTATAAACATTCTAAAATAAGGTTTTATTATTTAAAACTTGGTTTTAAAAGTTTGTGGGGTCAATCTATAATTTAACTTTTATGGGTTTATTAGCCAAAAGTTACCTTGGGTAGAATGCGAAAGCGGCAGAGACTTTAGGGTGTCTTTTTAATTATTTTAGACACGCGTTTTATCTCGTGTTATTGGCCAACATTTGTTGTCCTCTGATTGGTGGGAAATATGTTTCTTTATAGGGAGTAAAACAACGCCTATTTTCAACCCTTGGATCGTTTGTGATCAATGATCTGCATGCGCCCCTTTATAATCCCTGTGAATCCATTTTAAACCAATCAGGTGAGTTTTAATCACCGCATATTGTGAGCCCTTGGATTAAGGTCAATCTATCTTGACTCAATATGGACCCTTAATTTTGGTCCTCATTCTCAAACCTTCTCAGCCTCCTATAAAAGGAGCCCTTTACTCAGCTTTCTAAGACTTTTGCCATTTCGTCCTTTTGAGAGAAGAGATAATAGAGAGAGAAGAGAGAAACTGGAAGAGAGAGAAAGAGTTAGAAACCCTAACCCTAACCCTAACCCTAACCCTAAATCGTCCAAACCATTCTTCAAATCAAAACCTCTTTCCAACTCCTGTATATCCCAAACACAACCTTGAGTGTTTGAGAGTTGTTTTGTTTAGTTGGTTTGTTGCTGTAACCTCTTCGTTCTTTAGATCTTGTGTCCAACTTAAACATTGTGTCTTAGATCTATTTTCTGCCTTATAGAAATTTCAGATCTGAGTTCTTTATGTTATATTACACTAAGTCTTGCATATTTCGTTTCTCAGCTTGAGAAATATATTGTTGATTCTTTTCTGTAAATTTTTATTAAAAAATTTGAAATCAACAATAATGTTTTCTGTTTTTAGTTCTCTTGAAACAAGACCTTTGACCTAGTTTGGAATCGCACTTGGTGGTTTTCAATCTCAAAAATCTTTTCAAAACCCGAGATTGATTAAGATCTTGATACGTCTTCTGAGCAAGATAGCCTTGGATTCTGGGATTGTTTTAAAGGTCAAAAAGGTTAAGTTTTGTGAGAAGAGAGAAAAAGAAAATTCACTGCATATAGTCTTATATGTAATTTGTTAGGACTGATTGTACATAATAAGTGTGTGTGTGTGTGCATGCATGTGTTAGAGAGCACCTCCACAAACACTTTCACCCTACCAAACGAAAAGTGTTGGTAATAAGATCTTGATAACAAGAGTCGACGTAAAGAGCTTGAATAAATTGGAAGTTAGCAAACTGGGAGAACAACATCAACAATCAGAACTGCAGAGAAGTTATAAGGACACCAGAGGGTACATTCCTAAACTTATATAGGTCTGAGTTGTATGCATGTTTGTTATATAGTTTGTAACTGTGAAATTTGTTTTAGTGGATTTTTTTGTTTACTCCGTAGAGGGAGTCGTGGATGTTTCCTCAGTTGGGTGAGGTTTTACCACGTAAAAAATCTTGTTCTTAATCTTTCTACATCTTCTCATCTCATTCTTGGTTGTGCTAAGTTTAAAGTTTTTAAACTGCTTTATTAAATCTGTTAATCGAATCTTGAACAGATCTCGTACATACTTTTGTTAAACACATCTTGTGTTCAAATAGTTTTGGTTTTTAAGAAAAGAGTTTCTTCAAAAAACTGTTCGGAGTTACTTAAATAGTTTAATTTTATTAAACGACTTTAGTAACAGATTTTCATGATGATCATTTAAAAAGTATTACTTATGATGTTACCAGGGCTTTCATGTAAATGTATCATCTTACGAAGAGATTATTAATGAGAAGATCGGTTTCCATGTCAATTCTTGGTTCATTGTACTCAAATGAAAATTTTTATGGGGATAACATCTTATGTGATAACCTCTGACCTTAACATTATTAGTTTGGTGAATATTTGATGAGGATAACATCTTAGGTGATGACCTCAGACCTTATAACATCATAATTTGGTGACAAGGTCTGAGGTAGGGCTGTCAATGGACCGGATCTGGACCCGGACCCGATCCGGACCCGACCTAAAATAACGGATTTGAGCAAATTTTATAGACCCGATTATCCGATTACCCGATTACCCAATTAGTTAATGGATCGGATCTGGATATACATGACTCCGATCCGATAAGGACTCGACCCGAATATAATAAATATATATTTATATATAATATTATATATATATAGTCTTACATATAGTTACTAAATATATATATAACTAATATATGTATGTAAATATGTATGTAATATATAACTTATATATATTTATGTAAAAACAGTATATATATATATAAGTTATATATAAAAAAACAGTTAGTTTTATATTATAAAAATAGTATATATATATTTATGTAAAAACAGTATATATATATATATATATATATATATATATATATATATATATATATATATATATATAAGTTATATATAAAAAAATAGTTAGTTTTATATTATAAAAAAAGTATATATATATATTTATGTAAAAACAGTATATATATATATATATATAAGTTATATATAAAAAAACAGTTAGTTTTATATTATAAAAACAGTTTACATACATAATATAAATTATATTATAAAAACAGTTTATATATATATAATATCAGTTAGTTTTATATAAAAAAAACAGTATACAGTATATATATATATGAGTTATATATAAAAAAGAGTTAGTTTTATATTATAAAAACAGTATATAACTTATATATATATATATAAGTTATATTTAAATAAAAAAATAGTTTTATAAAAACAGTTATATATGTATATATTCGGGTCGGGTAATCGGGTCGGGTCTCCGGGTCCTTAACGGATCCGGGTCTGGATCCATTTTCTGAGACCCGTCGGGTAATCGGGTAACACCCGATCCGATAAAAATATACCCGGATCGGATCTGGATATACCCAGATCCGATCCGTTTACACCCCTAGTCTGAGGTAAGACATCATACTTGGATAACCTCAGACCCTAAACATCATTAATTTGGTGAAAACTTTTATGGGGATAACATCTTAGGTGATGACCTCAGATCTTATAACATCATAATTTGGTGACAAGGCCTGAGATAAAACATCATACTTGGATGACCTCAAACCCTAGACATCATTAATTTAATGAAATTTTTTATGAGGATTACATCTTAGGTGATGACCTCAGACCTTATAACATCATAATTTGGTGATAAGGTCTGAGGTAAGACATCATACTTAGATGACCTCAGACCCTAGACATCATTAATTTGGTGAAAATTTTTATGGGGATAACATCTTAGGTGATGACCTCAGACCTTATAACATCATAATTTGGTGACAAGGTCTGAGGTAAGACATCATACTTGGATGACCTCAGACCCTAGACAACATTAATTTGTTGAAAATTTTTATGGGGATAATATCTTAGGCGATGACCTCAGACCTTTTAACATCATAATTTGGTGGCAAGGTCTGAGGTAAGACATCATACGTGGATGACCTCAGACCCTAGACATCATTAATTTGGTAAAAATTTTTATGGGGATAACATCTTAGTTGATGGCCTCAGACCTTATAACATCATAATTTGGTGACAAGGTCTAAGGTAAGACATCATACTTGGATGACCTCAGACCCTTAACATCATTAATTTGGTGAAAATTTTTATGGGGATAACATCTTGTGTGATGACCTCAGACCTTATAACATCATAATTTGGTGACAAGGTCTGAGGTAAGACACCATACTTGGATGACCTCATCCCTTAACATCATTAATTTGGTGAAAAGTTTTATGGGGATAACATCTTGTGTGATGACCTCAGACCTTAAACATCATAATTTGGTGACAAGGTCTGAGGTAAGACACCATACTTGGATGACCTCACACCTTAACATCATTAGTTTGGTGAATATTTGATGAGGATAACATCTTAGGTGATGACCTCAGACCTTAACATCATTAATTTGGTGAATATTTGATGAAGGATAACATCTTGTATGATGACCTCAGACCCTAAACATCATAACAAGGTCCGAGGTAAGAAATCATACTTGGATGATCTCAAACCTTAACATCATTATCTTGGTGAATATTTGATGAGGATAACATCTTAGGTGATGACCTCATACCTAAATACACATTGCATGACAAAGAAAATCATTCAAAGAACACTCAGCAAATAAGGAAGTGAAACATGTATCAGAAGTTAATATAGACTAAGAGTTACAAGATACAAGGTAACTGAGTTTATGATCAGAAGTTACATCTTGAAATCAAAATCAAAGAATTACATAAAGCTTCACAAAAAAGGCTTAAGGGTTTGCAGCTACAGTGTTGGCATCCTCAGCCTCATTCCCTTAACCAATGTTGGTCACCTCGGCCCCATCATCTTGGAGGTTGGCACCTTTAGTCTCAGTAACATCCAAAGGTGCAGTCTCTGCAGGGGAAGCATCTTCCTCTTTAACCTCTTGAAGGGACTGAGCAAATTGAGGGTTGGTAAAACCCAGACCAATGAAGTCAAAGGCCTTCAGGATCCCTGACTCCTTCTCCTTAGCGGCCGCCCATTTGCCAGTTTCCTTAATACCTCTTTCGAGGTATTCAAAGCCAAAGATGATGAATTCATCAGAGACTTTGCAATCAGCCAGGATCCCCTCAGAAGCATTCTCAAGGTCTGCCTTCACTACAGCATCAACCTTCTGCTGGAGAATGTCTTCCTTCTCCTTCAGGGCAGAGGTGTGTTCCTTCTTAAGCTTGGAGATCTCTTTCTCCAACTGCTTGACCTTCTTATCAGACCCTTCAAAGGCAGACTTAAGACGATCCACCTCTGCATTCAAAGAGCTTTGCACCTTCTCGGCCTCTTAGCCTTTCTCGATGAGGGGAAACTTCTTCAGAGTACAGTTGGCAAGATGATGCATAGCAACTATGCCCTACAAATCAAGAATTCAAATGTATAAGTTCAAATTCAAAACAGAGGTTACACTTCGGAATGAAACTAAAATCCAAAATCTTACCTGAATGGACCTATGAAGGCCAAACTCAACCAGCATAGGAGTATCCATGGAGCGACAAAAGCATTTGTCAGCATCGATCATAGCAGAGCCGATGGCATCCAACGCCTGCACACTATGGCCTATTATACTATCATTAATTTTCATCTGCTCCAGACGAGCAGCCAATGCATCTTCAGAGGATATGGGGATGGCCTTTTGGGCCTTACTTTTCCTCTGATCCAAATGGGAAGTGGTTGTAGTTTTCCTCTTTCTTGTGGCGTCAGCCTTGGACGTGTCGATACTCTTTTTTGGTGGGAGAGGAGGGGGTGCACTCAAGCCTTCCTTTTTCACCAGCTTCGTGAGACTTGGGGCAGACATCTCCCAAATATCGTCCGAGATGCCTTCAGGGCGTTCTGCAAATGGAAAGGTTTGAGTCAGAAGACCAGAGACATAAAAAGTCAGAGGTTTAACTTGATAAAATAATAAAATAAGCACTTATGAAGCTCGGTCAGAGGACTCTCCCCAAGGCCAGTCTCAGAGAGATAGTAGGGGGTCATCAGATGTTCAAACTTGACCAACAGACCATGTTACCCCTGATCTTGAAGGTCTTTCACTTTTTGAAGATTATTTTGTCTTAGCCCAGGGTTGGCCTGGCAACCATCGACACCTTACCCCATCTCAGGGGTATCCTCGGCTCTAAGTTCGAAGAGGGGACACAGGGACCAAATTCCCATGCCCCCGAGACGAATAAATATCACGGCTTCTAATTGTGATTTGAGGTTTGGGTGACCTGCAACATCTTCTTAGTTGAATTCTGAGCTAAGAAATGGTAATAACTCGGATGGTTCCTTATAGATGAATGGATATAGCATCCGGTGAAGACCTAGATGGGAAGGTCTGAGTGGTGGACTGCCATCCATATAACTATAGCTCCAATTATCATCCTCCAGGCATTGGGGGATAACTGGGAAGGAGCTAAATTGATGTAGGAAAGTATGGACCTAATAATGGGATGAATGGGCAGATGAAATCCTAAGTTAAACATCTGCTCGTACAAGCAAATCTCACCATCTCGGCCGCCATAAGCCCACTCTTCCCTCATTCAGAGGTCTCTTGAGTTTTATAGAAGGGCTTATGGAGTATAGATGTATGAACGCAAGGAGGTCGAGCTCGCTGACAGTGCTCTGAATCTCGGCTGCCTATGAGGTGTCAACATCACTCCCACTATCATCATCCTCGTCCTCTTCAACGTCGGCCCGAGCAGATGATGGGGCACCACTTGGGAACCTCTGAGCAAACTCAACTCCTATGATAGCTGACAGGGGAATGGCTTCAAGTATTGGTGGAACAGCTATGCTAGGTCCTACAATCTCAATGTCGGAGGAAGAGTGCGATGTGCTTGAACTCTTATGAGACGAGGCCCGACTGAAAACCTCGACTTTTCCAGGGACCTGATCCTGCCGAATGGAAAAGTCCATGGCCTCTCTAAAAGAATCCACAGACATAGGGTCTGAGGTACACGAATCAGACTCAAACATAGGAATAGGTTCAACTGGGACCTCTAATTGGGTTACTGTCTTTGTTGGATCAGGGTATATGATCTTTAGAGGGGATGGAAAGATAGTTCGGAGAGGGAAGGCCTCAGCCCTACGAGGTTCCTCTTGGGCCCTCTCTATTTGCCTAATCTTTTCCAAAGTCTTCTCTCTAAGAGAGGGGAATTCTTCTAAAAGTTGATAAAGAGGCTTGAGCATAGGAGGACGACCTAAAACAGGAATATATAACTTGACTTGGCTTAGCCAAGGATCAAACTAGGGTTTTAAATGAAGAATGATGAAGAACAGTTCACCAGAAAATACATGAACTTGTCGGAAAACTAATAAACTAACCGAAAACCTCTTAAAGCTCACCGAAAAATGAAAAAATAGGAACAAGGCAGGAAAAATAAAGAATAAGAGATGGTAAATGATACCTGATGGAAGGCAATGAGAAGAAAGGAAGGAATTGCAAGGAAAGTCCACCCAGTGCACTTCTAACCAGAGCTCTTATAGAGAGAGATGCAGAAAATTTCAGGCGAAGAAATGAAGAAGTGGGGAAGAAAGAGAAAGGAAATGAGGGTTTAACCCTCAAACATCCCCACACACATCCCAAGGCCAATTATTTCCTTATGAGCCCAAAAGACTGCAATCATTACACCCGTCAGGCACGCTACCCACTTCAGTAGCTGACACTTGTGAAAAAGGTATTAACACCTAAGGAAGTCCAACCTCAGGTAAATATACCCCTTAGGCACCTGATCACACATGTAACTAAGGGCTATGAGTTATTGACATGCCCTAAATGTACTCCCTCGGCTCAGAGACATCAACCTCAGCCATGGAGATGACCGATATTGGAAGGGTCTTAGATCAACAACCAGCGATCTCGTCCCAAGCAAGGTTGGCTATGCCCATGTTACTAGCCACCTCGACAAGTGAGGTCTCCGTAATCCACAGGGGCGATTATCCATATGGTCATCCAAGTCTTGCAACCTCGGCTTGGTTCAGGCCGAGGTTGCCATCCCATCATTACCTCGGCCCAGGCCGATGTCACAGCTCAACATGCCTTACCTCAGCTCTCCCACTGATCCAAGGTCACCACCTCGTCCTCTTCCAGGCCGAGGCTGAGACCATTCACAGATGGCCTAGCCCTTATCAGCATATGTATTATTGGGAACACGTGTACACAATCAGTTATAACTGAATCATTGCCCTCACGTGGGGGAATATTGAGGTCATCATTATCTACATGAGATCAGCCAGGTGTCATTCTTATACTATTTCGATCCTTATGCACATGTTCATTGCATGCTTGGGGGGTACACTACACCCCATAGGCACTATATATAGAGGTCATCCTCTACCTTGTAAAGGATCCAAAATTGGCAACCCTAGCTAAAACTCTGTCCAAATATACAGTAGAGAGAGAAAGCTTGAGAGATTGTATCCATGGCCATTAGTGCTTTCATTCAGTGATATTACTCACACACACATACAGTGGATGTAGGCTAGATTGGCTGAACCACTTATACTCCGGTGTTGATCCTCTTCCCCTCACCTCTTTCTCCTATACTTGATATAGATATATAGTATACTGATATGCTGCCATTGTTATCACTGGCTTGAGAATATAAACACCTTGACTGGTGGTGCTATTTCCAGCATCATCACCCTTATTTATTTCGAAGTATGATAATCTGAACGTGTTAACTTCTTAGATTCCTTAAGATTAGTTTCTTTTAACCATTCACCATCCTTCCTTTTATACACAAACTCTTGGAGTGAGAATGAGTTGCTTGTCACATTATAATTGTGTTTTCACTGAGGTCTAGCGGTGTCAGCAAGGTAGTGGAATGTTGGGAAATGGTTTTGTAGTTGATGTAAGGTAGTTTCTAGGTGCATTATATGCATATTGGATCCATTAATGCAAGTGAAGTTGAGAAGTGTAGGTAGGTGGAATAGTGTTATGCTTTCCACTTACCTTCGAAACTGGTTACAGGTTCTTTTCCGTAGGTTTGGGATCTCGGTAATTTTTATTGGATTGTCATAGGTTGACGATGAAGTATTACGCAATAATATACCTTAGTGATGAGAGTTAGGCAACCTTGGGATGATATTTCTCATAAAATCGAGGTCATATCGAGGCGTCGGGCTTGGCAAAACCCTGGTGTTGTAATCTCTGAGCTTAGTTGCAAAGACATGTTGGGACAACAGACCCTTATAAGAGATAAGAGGGGTGATTGAGTTTTGATAACGTACGGTGGCCTTTTATTAATATCAATAGAGGTTTTGAGGACCAAGAAGTTGTATGTTTGAGGTCAGAGGTCAGCCTTGGGACCTATGTTATTACTTGAAGGTTATCGAGGGGATCAAGAGCATTCCATATGCCAAGTGTTAAATAGGGTATCATGAGTAGCCCCTTATTTCTTCTTACAAGGACTGCAAGGTATAACATTTAAATTTTTACTCAAGTTAGGGGTAAGGTTATAACTATCCACTGAGATTCTTATAACCATTAGATTACAGTGGGAAGGCACTTGCAATTGACAATGGACAAGTGTTGGGGAATGGGATCATTGATATAATTAAGAGGAATGAAGCATCTAATCATAGAGGCTGAAGGAACTAGAACTTCTGAGACTTAGGGTTATAAAATAATCCTTTAGGTTGGGTTGAGTCCTTCACTACTCATCCTATCTATCTCTTCCATTTTCAGAATTTTCTTGTGCAAGAAACCCCCTTTATTTGTAATAATATATATTGAAAATATCTCACATTCAAAGTTATTGGACCCAAAGCCCTTATCTACAGTTGGTCCTCACGATTCCCTACCTCCAACTATGGAGCCAAAGGCTGAGACCTCTGACCGTCTCACGTCTTTGTATGTTCCTCTTTGTACAAAGGTGATTATCTATCAGGGAGTTATCAACCTTGACTTTGTTGGTGGGGTTCACTCCATCTCTCAGATCTATTAGTAAGACTTAGAAGAAATTCGAAGGACCTACCAAATTACTAAGAATATCATTCTAAGGGCCACAAGGCCTGATGAGAGGGCTTGTTTAATGGTCACCCAAAATGTGTGCTTCAATAACTGTTTCCTTCAACATGGGGCTAATTTACCACCGCCATTGCTGATGCTAAGGATTTTGAAGGCTATTGGCATAACCCCTTATTAATTTATGGTTAAATCATGAAGAACGTTGATGGCCATTGTCTTGGACTTTAGGGAGTTCAACAAAGGCAAGCATGAAGTTTTACCACCCCAATTCTTCAAGTTGTATAAAGTACTTATATCCTAAGGCCAATGTGGTCTTGCATAATGCTCCCATGAACTAGAAGGAGATGTTCTGCTTTATTGGTGGTGCCTAGGCCACTCCAAACCCTATAGAGCCAATTAGTTTCCTTACTTTCTGGCGTACTCCTCCGATTATGGGTAAGTTAAAGTTTACATTTTCTTCTGTACTCGTGCGTATTCATTAATCTCTATCACGAGTTTTAGTAATTTATTTTCCTTTGTAGGTGTTGTTGAGCCTTCTCAGGAGGAAGCAAACAAGATTGTTGAGGAAAATAAGTTAGCCTCTATAAGTTTTGATCTCCTTTTCATAGCTAATCATCTTTTCAACTATGGGCTAGGACCTAAGCCTAAGGCCTTGGCCTCCCTACGATGCTCCCGTGGTCCCTAAAATCTTAGTTAGGGATATGTTAAGGTCTGACTTCTTTTTCTTGTTCTTCATAAAGTGGAAGGTATGTACTGAGGTCTCCACTAAGGTCCTTGAATCCCTAGTTTAGGCCAAGAATCCCCCTATTCTTGAAGAGGTTCTCCCCTTAGCTAATGAACCTATTTTGCTAGAGTATAAATATTAACTCTTTAAGTAGATTTCCCTATATTTTTCTAGCAATTATCCTCATTCATAGTTCTTTGATAATTAAATTTCATTTATTTATGATATAATAAATAATTTGTAAGATCGAAGGATAACTAGTGGCTTTCCAAAGAGTCTCCGTCTAGGGAAATAGTCAAAAATAATAAGAGGTTCAAGACCACCAAATGTTTAAAGTTTAACACGTCGGTGGATATTCTATTTCTTGATGTTATAATAATGGAAGAGGCAAAGGTGGGGTCTAGCTTAGGTTGAGGCTCAATTTTGGAGCCTACAAAAACGTTCCCTTATTGCAACAAGAATCGAGGGTAGGTGGAATATTTGGGTGATACTTCTATTCTAAGTAACTTTTATTCCTTGGTAAAAAAAATTATGAAGACTTAGGTGATACCCTTTTAAAAGGGAAGGTTGTGGTGGTGTCCCCTAAAATGAGGGAGGTTTGAAGGAGGAAGTTAAGGTCTTCGGCCAACTGATGTTTTGAGGGAAGACCTTCTTAGCTCAGGAGTTTAGGGATACTCGAGTCCTCCGTTCTCCAAAGAGATAAAATCCTATGCATCTACTGTGGATGGATTTTGTTCTTTGGAAAAAAATAAATTCATTGATGACGATGGCCTAGTTAAGGGGCTATGAGGTCTTTGTTAGTGACCAGGAATTGATCCATCTATTGTGCAAGGTACTTTAACAGCTTTATTATCTTTTCCTTAGTTGATTTTATTTTCGTTAACCTCATTCTCATATTTGATCGAGGCTCTCATGGATAATGTTTTGAAGGGACAAAGAAGATGAAATAAGACCGTAGAAATGTGCGATAAGTGGGACCTCATCCAACTTGAACTAAATCAGATCATTACCAATAAATGAGGAAAGTTGACTTCTTTGGAGATAGAAAGAGTAGATATAGGGCTTAAGATCACCTTGTTAGAGCAGGGAAAACTTCTTAAAGAAAAGTCCCTTAGGAAAGTGGATCCCTCTTTCCTGCTGCTCAGGGCTCTTTTGCTAGGGATGAGGAGGTTCATGCTTTGAATCAGCTTGAGAATAGTGTTTTGGTGGATGCACTTCAAATTCAAACCCTCAAGATTCTTAATGCTCGGGGAAAACTTCTTCGGGCTGAGAAGGACATGGACTTATTGAAGCAATCGATATCGGATCTCAATGGTATAAAAAATCGATTAAGGAGATGTAGAAGGAATATGTTGAGGTCCTGGTGAAGCATAGTGATCTCCAAGGAAAAATTTACACCTCTATGGAGAACAAACTGGATGCCTATTTTAAGTCTGAGCACTTTAAAAAGTTTCTCTTTTAGAAGTAGAACTCCAGGTTTGAGGACTATTGGACTAAGTTCCAAGAGCTCTTTCCTGATATGGATGTTTTTGGCTTGTTCGTTGAAGCAAATCAGTCTGGTGAATAGATCTTGGATGATGAGTGCAACAACGGTGATGATGCTAATGAAGCCTATGCAACTTAGTCCCAAGATAAATAAGAAGATTCGAAGAAAGCCTCTGCCTCTCTGCCTCAATAAATCCACCTAAAAGCTATTATTAACACCACCAATCTCAATCCTTTAAGATTCTTTTATGTAATTTTTAATTTTCTTTTGAACTTTTGGTCCATGGGCCCTTTGGTGTAAACCCTTGCCCCCTTATCGTTGAATGACAGTGGGTTGGTTTTACCAATTTTAACTATCGTACAACTTTTCTATGCTTCATATTTACTGCAATGCGTCTCTTTACTTCATTCTTGCTTTACTGTTTTCTTTGCTAAGTAATTTTGCATAATATTCATCTATCGAAGGTCTGGCAGTACATAGTACTCCCTTAAACCCCCAATATTTCGTAGTAAAGAAAATTAACTTTAAGTCGCGAATTCGTTGAAGTAGATTTGAGGGTTCTACGACCTTTGCCGTATACTTTTAAATTTTCTAAAGTTGAGATTGAGGTTTTGTAATGGTTCATTAGACCTTAGAGCTATGGAGAATTTGACACTTGTACTTTTTTAGGCCTGAAGGCCCAAATTTTTTATATCAACACTTAGTCCCCAATGTTTAAAGGCTAAAAATTAAATCTTTTAGGGGTCATTAGACCTTAGATTTAAAATTTGAATTTGAAATTTGTTTAATAAAGGGTCCTAAGACCTTTGAAACATGTTTTGTTAAGGAAAAAAATCCTTACTATAGAAGAACTAGTCCTTCTGAGGGTTTTGAGACCTTGGAACTTATAAAATTTTCAACCTTAATCCCCCCAATGACCCTCAGACCTCTAGGGTTATGCGTTTTGAAATATAAATCCCCATAAAGAGTCATAAGATCATTGGACTAGGATAATCTAAAACCTAAATTCCCACAAAGGGCCATACGACCTCCGAACTTAGGTAAATTTTGAATCTGAATTTCTTCCCTGGTCATAAGACCTCTGAATTTGAAAATTTTGAAACCAGAAGTCCCATACAGAGTCATATGACCTTTGAACTTGGGTAAAATTTGAATTTGAAGTGCCACAATGGGTCTTCAGACCATTGAACTTGGAAAATTTTGAATATGAAGTTTCACAATGGATTGTAAGATCTCTGAACTTGAAAAATTTGAAACCTGAAGTCCACAAAAAGGTCATAAGACCACTGAGCTCAGGTAAAATTTTGATATGATACTTGTTTGAAAATCCTATGTTCCCTGAAGAGGATACTCTGAGGTTCCATAATGGGTCCTAAGACATCTGAACCTTTGGCCTTGCACGCTTGTTATAAAAATATTGTTTTTTTGGCAATTTTTTGCACTTGAACACTTAAGCCCCCAATTATTTTTGAAAAAATAAAATTTTAATTCTATGCCTTGTATTTTATAGTTACAAGAGAATCTTAATACTAATACTTTTTTCAAAAATGAGGTTAAACAAGATTCGATTAAGGTTGTTTCATATTCATATAACTTTAGCCTTTTGAAAACATTTTAAAGAGCGTAAAAAGCCTTTGAGTGAACTTTTTACGGGTCTTCTGACCTTTTTCATCTCGAATGAAGTTAAGTATAAAAATCTTGGTCATTACTTTATTCTATTTTGGGTCCTCAAACCTTTGACTATTAGTTCGTGGATACGTGGACCTCACCCAAATGGTAAAGAATGCTCAAAGCTTACTGTTATGGGTGTGTAAATTTACATGGAACAAAGGATGAAAATTTTGGTGATTCCATTAGCCTTTTTGGGTGCAAACCTTTGACTATTGTCTTGAGTATACATGGACCTCAACATATTGTTAAATAATGATAAAAGCTGGATGTTATGAGTCCTTAGACCTTAAGATGTTTAAATGGAACAATAATTAAAATCCTAGTGATTTCTTTAATCTTCTTTGGGTCCTTAGACCTTTGACTATTGGCCTGAGGATATGTGGACTTCAACTAAGTATTGAACAATGATCAAACCTGATTGTTATGGTTCCTTTGACCTTAGTAATTTTTAATGGAGCCAAGGATGAAAATCTTGGTGATTCGTTTAGTCTTTTTTAGGTCTTTAAACCTTTGACTATTGGACTGAGCCAATTATAGAGTCTTTGAAACTTGAGGTTTTGAGTATTTAGAGATTAGATTAAACTCAAATCTAAGGTTTAAGTCCTTGCGACTCTGTGTTTTATGTCATTAGACATTATTTTAAGCTTAGAGCCAAGGCTGAAATCCTTGCAGCTAAAAAAGAACACTTATATTGAAATATCGGGGGTAATAAAGGTTTTATTTTATTTCATTTCATTTCAAAGTACATAATTAGAAGTATTTTTTTAGGTGTTCTACATTCCAGGGGTGAGGAAGGTCATGTTCGTCAATGTTTTTGAGGTAATAACATCTCGATGTCACAATTTTGGTCACTACAAAGGGGCCTTCTCACTTGGTGACCATTTTCTCCTCACTTGGATTCCTGGTCATAATGGTGACTTCTCTTAAAACCAAGTTTCGCACCTTGAATTCTCTATGATAGACCTTTTTTTATTAAAGTATGAGGTTTTCCTCTGCAGTTATACAACCATTATAATTAGGGAAACTTACCTCTTTTTTTAACTCTTCGATAGATATCTTGAGTTCTTTATCATTGGATTCTTGTTCAAACTGAGTTAACCTTTGCATGGGTATTTCGACCTTTGGCGACCTTCATTGGGATCATCACCTTAGTGCCAAAGGTCATGGAGAATGGATTTTCTTTGTTGGACCATTGGTTATGGTCCTGTAGGCCTATAAGATGTATGGAAGTTCATTCGCCCATGTCCCTATGGCTTTATATAACCTCTTATTCAGGACATGAAATATGGTTCTACTAGTGACATTAACTTAGGCGTTATCTTATGGATGTGTTGGATAAGAATAATGTTTTCTTATGGCATACCGTGAGTAGAATTATCTAAATGCCGGGTTGTCATATTATTTGCCATTTTTTTTGAGATGATGGACCTAGGTAAGCTAAACCTACATATGAAATTTTTCTATATGAAGATGGTAGTCTTCATCTCTGTGATGGTGCCTAATGGCTCAACCTTATCCCACTTGGTGAAATAATCAATGGCCATAATACATAACATATTTTGGTCTTTATTGAGGAAAAATGTTGTTGTATAAAACTGATTGCCAAAGTAAATCATACCGTCAAAGATCTACACAATTGTCAAAGTATAGAAACTAAAGTAAGAGGGAGACAAAAGAGAGATAACCTGAGAATTCGGGTGGTTTGGCCATGAAAATGGACTACGTCCACTATTGTTTCTTATTCTCATTATATGTTTACATTCAGTACAAATTGTGATCCTTAAAGTCCTACAAGAAGAGATTAGTAATATAATTATATAAACATATACGTTTTATACTGTGGTGTGAGCATAATTTATAGTGATAACATATAGAGGCCGCAGTTGTTGGTGCCTTAGGTCGCGTGAGACAATGACTGAAATGTGGACTACGATGTAGAGAGAAGCTATATAGGGTTAGGCAGATATTTTCTACTTAGATATTTCTTATCAAATGAGGAGGTGAACACATATATTTATAGTATTTGGTTGGTACACCATGTGCGCTGTGAACGCGCCTTATGGATAAATATTGATAAAAAGTAATCTTTTTAGAAGGTCGACAACTAGGGGTCTAATGCTAATGTGTAAGGATTAGGGCCCTCAACCTATGTGTTACTTAGCCATTAATTTTTTAGGTAGTTGGGTACTTGGACTCTATGGTCAGACTATGTATAAGGTTGGAGTCTTAAGTGTATAAAGCGCCAGACGAAGCACAATCCACGGTCAGGTTAGGTACCGGGTTGTGGTCTTCTTTAAAGACTAAGTCCTTTTGCCAGAACATAAGCATATATTCATCATGTTCACATGGGCTTTCATGCCACGTTTCTCTTGTCTATTAGTTGACATATTTTGGGTATAATACAACCACCCAAGGCTCAGTTCTAGGTGGCAAGTGACTTTTGGGTTTCTTACTGTTTTTTAGTTTTTGAAGTATTTTGAGTTGGATGTTTTTTTTTAAGGAGTTTGATGTTCATTTGTAGTAGGTGAGTGTTTGTTTAAAGTAGGATAGATTATTGGGTTTGGATTTTGTACTGAAATTCGAAGGTTTGTCTCAATTTTGGGGATTTTGGGTTAGTTTTTGGCCAAGAACACAAACTGTTGGTCGTGGCTATTCTTAGTCAAAACCCTAGTTTTCATACTTTTGATATTGCCAAACTAAATAATTTAGGATCCCAAGCATTTTTCTGCTTGGGCCGCGACCCAGCCCTGTCCGTTGTGGCCTTAGACTAAAAAATTATGTTGAAAATAAGAATCCACAAACTTTTACAATTACTTTTCCCTTGAACACTTTCTATTTTTTTATGTATATGAATATAGTCGTGGTCTTGTAAATTAGGTAATATATGCCATAGACATGTACAATTAACTCATAGGATTCTGTGGCCTTGTTCAATTGGTTCACTAAAGTTCACGGTTGGACATTATAAGTCTCATCTTTTGACATGCACCTGGGCTTATCTTTTAGTGTATCTTCAATACAAAAGTCCATCCACTTAAGTTATCTTTTATTTAGCCTTAATTTTAGAATCAATACTTGTGTCTATCACCGTGGCCTTTTTGTCTGAGGATGTCGTATATGAAACTTTTGAGTAATCTCCTTTGTATTTTGTTCATAATGGTCATATACCTCTAACTTTGGAGATTTTTATGATTTTATAGATACTTGTCGCGATCTTATGCTTGGAAATACCTAGGAGTTCTTGAAAGAGTTCTTAATAAGAAATATCGGTGTTCCTCCTACTGTGGCATTGAATATAAAATAATTAAAGAGTCGTGGACCTTGTAATATTATATATTTAACCTAATTGACACTTATTTCACGGACTCCGTTAATTTTAGGAACTCTATAAAGAATTCAGAGGCTAGAAATAGAGATAAGGAAGACAGTGTCTCAATGAATAACTAAATGCTCGTGGAGAGAGCTAGGATGGACGTCGTAGATCCAACTGCAGAAGTTTAAAACACAGTGGTAACAAGAAATAATGAACCCAAACCTTGAGGCCGTGTCACTAGTGGGGAAAAGGACCGACAACATTATATTGTCCTTATATCTTGATCAAAGAATGGTTGAATTGTCTGGCCGAAGTTTGTGAATCTCCTGGGGGGATCATATGCTCTGTTCCCTTCACGGACCAAAGAGAATGTTTATCTATCCCTAATGATGGAGTTTGTTTTCCCCTCCACATTTTCCTTCTTAGATTGAGGATGACTGTCCCAGTTCCCATTTAAAAAATTCTCAAAAGATGAACCTGGCCCCAACCCAGTTGAACCTTATGGTTAGAGGGCCATCTTGCCTTCCTTAGTGGTTTGAAAGAATAAATTTAAAAAGGAAATCATGGATGTAGTGTTCTTTGACTTATATGGGCCAAATAAGAATACCATAGATAAACCTTAGTATTACGATATGGCTACACAAAGTGCTATCCAATAGCTCATAAAGGAGAGGTTTTATAGTATTAAAAACTGGAAAGGCAACTATTTTTTTTATCCCTACGAAAAATTACGAAATAAACTCCACGAAGCTCAAAAGGGAGAGGTCCCATAAACTTTCGCGGTCATGAGTTCATCCCCTTTTGGAAGGTATTAACCTATTTTAACAGGGTTGTGACCTTCATTACTTATTGTAATTTTTTTAATTTATGATTTTATTATTTTGTTGCACTACATGCTAGCTTGACTCCGTCAAAACATCAGAGGAAGAGGTTTGAGGTCACAGTCGATATATCTGGCAGCAAAAAGGACTTTCCCTCTGTGATCACTTTTAGTGTCTTGTGCATTATTGGCTACTACGCCGCACAAATTTATCCCATCAGACCATTGAGAGGTAAAATAAATCTTTAGACCACAGTCTGGTTTATCTTTAACTTAATCTGTTGAATTGAAGTGCTGACATTCTTTTGTTGTGCAGGTATATCAACGAGAAAATAAAAAATTATGGAAATCGACACAGAGATGCTTATTTGTCAGCTCTATCAGCTCGCAAATACCCAAGCCATAAAGGAGGACCCCGGGAAGGCCAAGGGAAAGGAAATGAATATGGATGAAGATAAAGATTCTTCTCTAGCATCTGAGGTCCTTATTGGGATGATAAAATGAGGTCCCAATTGGGGAATCAAACTCACCACCTTCTAATGATGTCACAAATAAAACGTCCATTGTAGGATTACATTCACCCACTATTAGGGAGAAATATCAAGTTTCACTAAACTCTCATCATATCTCCATCACTGAGAGCCCTCCATGAGCTTCCATCGAAGTTGAAGTGGATACACCCACTCCCTAAAGTAGGATTCTTTTTCTCTCCGTCGTGACCCTGGATAAGACCAAAAGACCTAAATTTTCCATGGTATACAGAGACCACATCAGCATCTTTGATAAAAAGTTTGATAACTCCTTAGACTTTAAATGTTTGTTTGAGGAGGATGCCTAAGACTTATTGGACTATCAACTCCATGGACTTTTCAGGGTAAGCACACACACACACACACACACAGACACACACACACACATACACACACACACACACGCACACACACACACACATATATATATACACGTAAATTTTTCTTCATGTATGCTTTTACTAGCTTCTTTTGTTTTCCTTCCTTTAGGTTACTGAGGCTGCAATAAGTCATAGGGCCAAGTATGAATACCTCTTTGATCAACATAAATTCTTAGAGGTTTACCATCTGTCAGAGGTTGAAAGTGCCAAGGCTTCCTCTTTTTAAGTAGGAGAAAAGTCCATGGCCTCTTCTTGCCAGACTGAAAGTTTTGATGCTAAGGCTAAGGTAGAGGATGTTGAAAAGTACAAAGTTAACGCTAGGAGAATTTCAAATAGGTTGGGGAGGCACTTGCAGTATTTGAAACGAAATGCCTTAAAGCTTCCAAATATGATGAAACTAGCCCAGGTGAAGCTACAGTTTTTGAGGTCTAACATACCTCCATGTCTCGAAATCACTCCGTGGCCATCCAGATAAGGGTTTATGGTCACACCCGGTAATAAAATAAGATGGTCGATGAACAACGGTTTTAAAGGAAACTACTGAAGATGTCATGGCTAAGTTCAAAACTTCAAGAGATTTTTAGGATGGCTAAAATAAGGCATATATCTGCAGCTATGAACAGATGAGGCACAAAGTTTTCAAAAAGTTCCCTGAGGCCAAGGGAGTCATTTTTACCTAAAACTTTGATAAAATTTAGCACACCCCGTGTGTGGAGGATATGAAAGAGGATGAATAATTATCGAGTAAGTAAAAGAAATAGGCTGCGATTACTACTAATTTGGAGGCCGAAGAAACAAAGACAGTCTTGGAATAAGATAAAGATGATGAAGAGCATGCAACCTCTTAAATAGTTTTGGTGGACTGTTGTCCCGTTTTATTAAACCTTGTGTTTTTTATTTGTCTATTATGAATAATTGAAAATTTTCTTAATGAATGAAACGTTCTTGTAATTTTACAATCGTAGAATTTGATGTTTTCTTTTCCTCTGTTGCTTTATTTTCTTATCTGCATGTTTGAACTAAGCCTCTTTAGTCTTCAATATCTTTACATTATTTTGATACTACACTTGCTTACGGCTGCGGACTTTGAAGTTTTCTAGAGGAAATAGGTTATATTTTATGTCATGTGGGGTACTAGTGTCTTCCAAGGCTTATCTTGTAATATCTGTAACCACAAATTTTTCTAAAGTGAATATTTGTTTGATTGGTTTCATGACCTTGTGGTAAAAAACTTCAAAACTTGATGTTGAGCTCAGTTGGGGCCCGAACCTTAATAATTTTTCATATCCAAAGTCTTTTGAACATTTATCCATGGACTAAGGGTTACTAGTGGACCCTCATGGATTTGGGCATGGCTAGTTGCCGTTTAGTTGATGAGGATGTTAAGATTTCTTCTTCATCGTTTGTGGTGTTTCTTTGCTACTGTGGTCTTTTAGCTCTTGAAATCTTTAAAGTATTTTGAGGTATTATTTATTAGCCTACCCAGGATACCGACATATGTATAGGAGCCCCAAGGCCTCTGAGGATATGTTTTAAAATCCCTATAGGCTTGATGTCTTATTCTGAAGTTGCCTTCAAATCCGATAAGAGACTTACTTCGATTGGGATACTATAGTTTTAAAACATCTGACCAGAATTAGTACCACAAAGTTTTTTCCAATTGGGATCTCTCTGGAAATTAAGTGTTATTTCTTATGAGTTAGGTTTTGTTGTTGGAGATGGATCTGCACCTCAGCCGCCATGGCCTTTCATAGGGTTTTTGGGCATCTGTGCCACCTTGGCTATATTCTTCTTGCTCCTGAGTTTTCTACACCCCTGATTCTGTAGCCCTTTATAGGGATTCTCGATTTGAAAATTCAATCTTCTTTTGTAATTTGAAGATCCATAGCCTTTGTAGCTATCTTGAGCATGATTATAGTTAAGTTTTTCGTTAAACCCATTAGGCAAGAATTTGTAAAGGTATTAAAGCAAACTGCTAACTTTTCATTGATATGAATTAAGGGAATACAAAATTGATTATTTTGGCCAAGATATAGCCTTATAATAATAATAAAAGTAGAAAAATTGAAAAATTTAAAAATCTCCCTCAAAATTTATTTCACATCGCGACTTCATTGTTGCTTTGTTGAAGGTTGCACCCTTTATGAATCATCGTAACATTCCTTGTCGGAAGAGTGTTTTGTCCTCATTATTTAGGCTTAGGCACTTATTGGTTATAATAACATGGCTATTATGGAAATTACACCATTTGTTTTTATCTCTCCTACTATGGGGATATTTGAGCTTGTCTAGATATTTTAGGAGGTTCTCTTCTTTAATGCTGGTCAAAATAGTTTCTAAGTCTCCGTTTAGAGGGGTGAAATCCTCATATGGTCTATATTTATATGGTCATCGTGCTTACCCCTTTTCCATTCTACCATTTCTACCACAAACTTCCTTTTAGAGTCCACGACTTTCGTCTTTATTTCAGTATCTTCGACCTTCGATGTATTAGTGGAGGCCGTGGACTCAAGAATAAGAATTCTTTGTTTGAGGAGGTTGATTTGGCCCTGGAGTGAGGTCTAGACTTTGTAAAGATGATTGATTAACCTCATATAGTAAGCTATATCTTCAACCTGTTAATGTCCTGATCCTGAGGTGGCTTTCATGATGCCTCTCTCTAAATGGTTAATTATTTATAAAATATTTTCTCTGAGATGAACTAAGTACATTGAGAAATCTAAGAGTGATAAGTAATTTTTATCAAACATTGTGATGGCAGTGTCAATGAGATGAGGTCTATCCCCTGAAGGGTGCAACATGTTAGTCCAATAATGGATGATTACATGGCTTTTCTCCATCATATGGGGCTTTTCCACCATGATTGATATGATCAAACACAGTTTCCTCCTGGGGTGATTCCACTTGGTGGATAATTTATTAAATACATTCCCTTAGATAGAAAGGTAATTGAAAAGTTAGTAAACCAGTCTCAACCAATCTTAGGAAGAAGTTTAATGATTCTTAAGGCAAAAACTCTGTCAGATTTTTTACCCATACCGATTTTCAATTCTATGATATAGTCTTAAGAAAGTTAACCCGACCAATAAGACACAAAACATCTATTTTAATCTTTAGTATATAAGAAAATAGTTCTTTAATCGAATATGCAAAATATTCCAAAAGTGGAAGATTGGGTCTAAGTTGTCATTGGGAGCCCGGTGCCTGTAACATGACAACATGCATGGCAGTGGACCTAAAGGGGTAGAATGAAGACTCTAGCTAAATTTTTTCCCAAAAGTGATTTTCCACCAAAATAATTAGACTAAAAAGCCTTTGGGGTGTTAATCTAAGGAACAATGAGTTCTTATGTGTAAATAAGCATAAGTTCTACAATATTTACCTAAGGTATACGACACAACTGTTGGAGCAGAAGTCAGTGGGTCTATTGAAAATGCGTATAGATCGAACAATAAAAAAAATTACACATGGTGTATCTACATAGGAGATTCAATATCTCATACTTTTTCGGTTCCTTCAGACTTGAACCATAGAGATTTGATCTCTTTCGTGTTATATTGATCCGTGTCATAAATTTAACGGTATGGCAGCCACAAAAATGAAATTATTTAAAAAAACACTATAACAGCGTCAAAGTAAGATCTTTCGTGAATTTTTATGTCTTTCGTCCACTAGAACTCGTAGAAATTGTTTTATCCATATCCGATGAATGGTTCGGAAGTTATGGCTCTAACAAGTAGACACCATGACGTATTGCGCAATTGTTTGGATATATGGAATTATATGAAGATGCGTGAAGAGGGCGGATCAAAGGATCTCTAAATGATTTGAAATTTCTCGTGCCTTTTACTCTATATGTCAGGAACCCATGGTTCTATTTTCGAAATTTTTGGACTCTCCGATTGCCCGTAATAGATTTTACAATATGAGAGCTTTAAAAGAGACCTAGAGATCTTCCATGTTATTCCTTAAAGCCAATACATGTCATTGGTTCGTGGTCACCAATGATCACGACCCTAATACTCTTTTTTCATGTATTTTATGATCTATATTGATACCAAACTTATTATAAGACAAGGGGTTTCTTATATAGGCTAGTACGGGGACCCTCAGGAAAAATAGGAGACTAGCTTCTTACAGAATTTAGGAATCCTAATTAAACTCTATAATTAATTCCATAATTCTATAAATTATTATTCATTCCACTTAAGAATAATAATTTCACTCTAGTCCACTATCTCAAAATTATAATTTGAGCTCATCATTATTAAACTCTTAATAATCTCACCACGTTAAGCTTACAGATACCCGTCGATTAAATTAAATTTCTAACAATTATATTTAATCTACCTCTTATAAATTCCTTGAAACCGTTAACTTAACTTATTTTATATGTCGGATAATTAAATCCACCGACCGGGTTTGACATAATCAAAACTTAAATGCTACATCAAGAGGGTATCACTAATATCTATACGGAGACATGAATTGCAAACATATTTAACTTACAACGTACACTAATCAACATTACTCTATCTACCAAGCTCATTGATCTATAAATGAATCTCACCCAATAGGTCAAAGTAACGAACAATTGATGCACATGTCCGTCAATTATGTTTGGATTAAGAGCTTAAGCCCTCATAATAACCATGAGATGTGCATTATCTTATGTAGTCAGTATAAAGACAATTACCTCTAATTGCTTCCTTTCAATACACACAAAGTGTATTAGCACAATAAGTCAAAACCATACCGTTTCTCGTAATCAAGATATACTTACTAAAATAGTGTGCTATAATCCTACTGATGGTGTATCCATCTCTATCTAAGATTGTGAACTAGACTTCTATTCTACAAGGACCGATGATCTAATCTTTCGTGCATTAACCGAACTCTGCACACCAAACCATCTACTGTGTCGAATAAAAGACAAATAGCATAAATATATAAAATAATATGATGCAAACATCAGTTCTGAAGATTATCATTAAATATACATACTAAAATTCACTAGTGAACCACGACTTTTAGTATACAACCCCAACAACAACATTGATGAATCACCATAAAATATAGATAAAGCTGAAAATATGTTCTTCCCTAGTTCCTAGTCTATGTAAAGTCGTGGTTATTTCAATAGCTTGGGAATATTTAGATATGGAAACATCATAGGGTAAGTAGATCTGTCAAGAAAGCCCAAAATAGGCTTGGGAAATCATATTTGAAAATATGAAGACACACTAAGCGGGCTTTATATGCAAATATGGGCCTAACGACCAAGATATCACTCATAGGATGTAAATATGAAGATCACTATGGATGAAATAAGGCCTAATCGACCCAATTTGTGAGAAACTTGGTAGAACACCTCGTTCCCACCGACGATGCCAAATTGTTGTTGTCTAAATTTTGTTTAACAAAGTAAATCAAAGCGTCAAAGTATACATAATAATCAAAGAATATAAAATAAACTAAATGAGAGATATCATGAGATTTAGAGCGGTTTGAGTAAAAAAAGGGCCCTACATCAACTATTGTGCCTTATTCTCATTAGATGCATACATTAAGTATAAGTTAGGAACCTTAAAGGCAAACAAAAAGAGATAACTAGGTTAAATGTATAAAGATACACGTTCTATGTTATTGAGGTCGTGTTCTCTGTAGTTATAACATGTAGAGGCCATGGTTGTTGTTGTCTCGGGTCACCTGAGATGATAATCGAAGTGTGGACTTTAGTAAAGAGAAATATAGAGAAGGTTTGTCAGATATTCTCTACCCAGACGTGTCTTGTTAAATGAGGAGGTGAACACATCTATTTAAATTCGTTGGTTAGGACATCATGTGCACTGTCCACATGCCTTATGGATAAGTATTAATTGTAATGGATCTTCTTAGAAGGTTAATAGTTTGTGGTCCAATACCTGCATGGAAAGTTGAGGGGTCACGACCTATCTTTAAACTAGATGTGTCCTTCTGAGGTAGTTTGATACTTGGAGTTCGTGGTTGAACAATGCATAAAGACGTAGTCTTGAGTGTATGAAGGGGAAAATGGAGCACAAATTGAAGTCTGGTTAGGTACCAAGTTGTTGTCTTCTTTACACACTGAGGCCTTTTTACAGTATTTCAGCATATATTCATTCTGGTAGCATGGGCTTCCGTGCCATGTGTTTTTTATCTATTGGTTGACATAATTTGGGTATAATACAGAGATCCTACCAAATTCAACCCCAATGAGCAAAGGGACATGTATTTAGCATTAAATCTACATTTTTTACTTAGTTATTTAGCGCAGAGACAAACATCTAATATTCGTCACAATTCTAACTAGGTCCTTGACTTCTTTTAGCAATATTAGCCAGGAATACCCTTGCTTTAAGACCTTATAGGCTATGGTAGTTGGGCTTGTATGAGCACCACAAAAGCTTTTATAGAGGTCTCTAAGGATGTAGTTGTCCTCTGATGGACTAAGGCATCTCCAAGGCAACGAACAATATTCATTCTTGAATAATACCCTATCTTCCATATAGTATCTGGAAGCCATATACTTCATCAGTCTGGAATGGAGAATTTTATTGGGAAGGAAACCATCTTAGACAAGTGGTCTGGTATAAGCTTTGGTCAACCTATGCAACAGCTGAGCGATGCTTGGTTAGTTTAAAGTCACAACTAGGACCTTTCGATTTATCTCATCTGATGAGGCTAGTATCGAAAGGTGGTCGGCCTATGAAGTTTTTACTTTTGTGACCCTCCGTATGAAAAATATGTGTATTATATGGATGAGGTGCTTCATAATGGCTAAATAACCTGCCATTATCTAACCTTTGGCTACATAGACCTCAGTGACCTAGTTGACCACTAGCTGAGAGTCACTAGTGGCATCTACCTGTTATGATTTTGAATGGATGGTTAAGACTAAGCCTATAACCAAGGACTCATATTTTGCCTCATTATAAGAGGCTTTGAACTTAAAACAAAGGAAAAAGAGAGAATACCTCCATCAAGATTTTTAGATAAAAACCATCTCCACTGCCTGAGTTATTTGATGAGACATATATGTGGAAGACCCATGTGGGAGATATGAGATCTATCTTTAAGAAAAGTGACTCTCTGGTCTCTTTAGGCATAGCTATGAGCTCTATCGTGATTCTTTTTGACCTCTTGGCTTCCTCTTCCACCTCTTCCAGATTGATGAAATCTGCTATGAAGTTAACTAAAGCATGCTCCTTGATGGATATTTGCGGTTGATATGTGACATGAAACACACCCAACTCCAGTTACCACTTGACAAACCTCCCAGAAGTGTTAGGCTTGTAGAGGATTTGTGTGAGGGGTTGATCAGTCATGACTACCAACACCTGAGATTGGAAATAGGGCCTTAAATTATGGCTAAGATGATGAGGCATAGGGTGATATTCTCCATCCTTGGGTATTTTTCTCTCATGCTCTTTCATAGATCGATTGACATAGTACATAGAGTACTGAACCCCAAACTCTTCTCTGATAAGAGATGAGTTGACCGTAGTTAGTGAAGCAGCAAGGTAAAAGTACAAATCTCCCCCCAGTAATGGTTCGAGATAGTAGAGGTGGTGAACCCATGTACTTCTTGAGGCTATTTAATGATTCTTCAACCTCAAGAGTCCATTTGAAGTCTTTATTTAGCAATTTAAAGAAATATATGCACATGTGTGTGGCTTTAGACAAAACAGTACAGTGCGAAAACCCTTTCGACTAGGCTATGAACTTCTTCGATATCTCTCAAAGACTTCATGTCTAGAAGAGCTTGGATATTCTTTTAATTAGACTCTATGCCTCTCCTGGTAACAATAATTGCCTCCATCAACCCCAAAAGTAGATTTTTTGGTTTGAGGATCATTTAGATCCATTTGAGTATATATAATATCTCTCTAAGGTTTTGCACATCATGTGAGGCCAGGATAATTTTCACCAACGTGTCATCAACAAAAACATCAATGGTATTGCCAACGAGGCCTTTAAAAATGGAGTTTAATATGTAGCATATGCATTTTTTAGTCCGAAATTCATAATTTTGTAACAACACAGTTATCTTTTTCTACAACGAATGAGGTATTTTCCTCATCAGTAGGGGCCATTTTGTTCTAGTTATACCCAGAGTATTCATCCATGAATAACAGAAGCTCATGGCCAGCTATGGAATTTACCACAGTGTAAATTCGAGTTAGAGGATAGTAGTCTTTAGGGCATGCTTTGTTGAGATCAGTGAAAATAATGTACATCCTTGCACTTATGTTAGATTTAGATATAAGGACCATGTTAGAAAGCCATTCTGGATACCTAACCTCTCTAAAGAAGTTGTTATCCAAGATCTTATCAACCTCCTTTGTCGTAATATTATTTATCTCTCGAGTAAAGAAACATTTCTTTTGACGGACAAGACTATGTTTTGGGTCCATGTCGAGGTGGTGGACCATGACCTCAAAGTATACTCAATCATATCAGAGTGGCTCCAAGTAAACACATATTTGTTTTGTCATAGGAACTAGGTTATTTCATTTTTGAGGAAAAGGACCAAATTAGACCCAATTTGAACTTGTTTGGTTGTGTCTTTTGCATTAGTGCATATGGTGATCAGAGATTCAGTTGGCTCATCATATTTCATTTTCTAATCTTCTTTAGGGTCAAAAGTATCCACATACAACAAATATATTCTTAGTCTCTCTTGAGAAAGCTCATGCATTGGTGGTGGCATAGGTAGGACCTCTAAAGATACTTTTAAGCCCTTTTCTATTCTTTTTAGGACCTCAAATTGGCTCTGGGGAGTCTCAATCAACCTCTTGTTTTTATCATGGAAGTGATGTAACACTCCCTAACTTTATTCTTATAACTAAAAAATTATTCAACTCCCTTGGGCATTTGGAACCTCATAAAAAATCTCCGGGTTAAAATTAAATAATCTAATTTTTTGAACGATGGTTTGCCCAATATCACTGATTAGTCATGATTATTGCATTTAAAACCCCATATATTTTCAAATTCTAGCATTCCCGTGCACGTTATTCTCGAAACTTATGCCCATTTATTGTATAACCCATATTTTCATCATTTATACATTGTGCGTGATGTATTTGAATTTTTATAGGTGTCGGGAATGCAAGACTTAAAGTTTGGCTGAATATTAGGAAAGTTTTATTGACATTTGCAATGTCGGTGGCATTTTAGTAAATTTAGCATTTTGGTTTTGAGTCATCTTCGCATGGCCTCCGACGGTGCATGAATTTCAGCTATAACGAAGAAGTTATAAAAGATTCTTGAGAGAGTGTGCCTAAGTCATACCATACAGCTCATCCCACTTTTTGAAAGCAGTTTCGAATCGATCCGGGACTCTGGACAAACTGATTCAATTATATCCAGTGCAGGATTGATCCTATTCAAATCAATTCGAGTATCAGTCCTAATCGATTCGCCCATGTTTATTTGTAATTATAAGTTTTCCATTTCAAGATTTTTGGCGTATATCCCTTTGTTTTCTCCTCTTTTAATGAATGTATATTATTTTTAGAAAGCTTCTAAGTTTAGATACTCTCTCTTCTCTCTCCTAGGTCAAGAGCATTTATGTTTTTTTTTACATATAAAGCATTGATTATGTCAAGTTAGTTGGTTTTAATGCAATCTTTGTTCACCTAAATCTTCATTGCTTTCTTTATTTGCTTTCACTTGCATTTATTAATCTCTCTGGTGTTGGTTGGTATATAAATAGATGGGTTGTTCATTTATGTTGTTCTCTTGCATTTTTTTTCTTAGTTTCTATCATGAGTGGCTAGTCTTATAGGTTGGGGATCATGATCCCTCCACGGATGCTTGAGCTTCATAATTTGAGTTTATTTTATAATTATTCTAATGGAACTTCATGTGTTGGTTTTGGAGTATCGTAGTATCTTAAATTCTGTTGTCTTGAAAGGGTAGTATTTGAAGCTATACTATAACCCCAACCCATTTAGCACTATAACTAATTAACCCCTCATCCTCCATTGATGATTTTTGGTCTCTACATGGTAGATGTTCGGATTTAACTAGTTATGGTTGATTAGAATTATATTTGACCCAAGTCCCACAATCTTCTTAGCGAATTTAAGGTTGGAGAATGATCCTCAATCCATCTTATCTCTCGAACCCAAGCTTTTTGTAGATTTTTCCTTGTTTGGTTATTGTTAACTCTTTAGCTATTAATTGAACGCATGTTAGGATAACGGTTTTTTAATCTTACCACTTCAAACAATAAATCATCTTTTACACTTTGCTTTTATGACGTATAGAGAATATATTATAGCCCATTTTCATTCTCTTAGGAGAGTCCAGTCCCTGTGGAATACGATCCCTAACTTTCCCGATTACTACTTGTTGCGAAAGATTTGCACTTGAATCACACACTATTTCTGGATCACCAATTTTTTGGTACCGTTTCTGGGAATTGACAATGAAGTTAGGTTATACATGTTCTCTATACAGTTTTTTCATTTATTGTGGTCACCGTGACAACACACTATCCGAAACTAATAAAAACCTCTCATAAATGCAAGACACGAGCGATAGAAATTCAAATCCCATAGTATAATCCTCGTTGTCTAATGAACCCATCTACCTCCTCACATTCTAGCGCCCGCTCTAATTCCACCACAATGGGTGATAGTCAAAGCGAGCATGGTAGCTGAGGAGAGGTTGAGCCTCCATATAGGCTAATGATAGATTACTTACAATCGAAGAGGATCACCTCTCCGTCGTGCATCATTTTTTCCATACAACGCCGCTCAATTCCATTTTCGAAATGGGTTGATATAATTACTACCCACATACCACCGTATGGAAAGTGAGCAACTGTACTTACATGTGCAGGGGTTTGAGGAAGTGTGCTATAAGAACATGATTTTATAAATGTTTGTTTAGAATCTAGGAAGTTTTTTTTGTATCCTAGATTAGAGTTACTATGTCTGATACCGCTACATTTGGTACGTCAACATAATTCATCTATGAAGGTCTCGATATGAATCTGAAGTTATCACGCTCTCACTATCTTCATACATACGTAATGCATCATATTCAAGCATCATGCAACGTGCATCTTCAATACTCTTCCGTTCCCACTACTCCACTCAAATTTATAGTATAATATTTAATTTAGAGTTTTTAATGTTTACATATTTATTAGGAAATTTTCCTAAAAAATGTAGTTTATCAAAATGAGGCCTTTTGCATTTAAAGAAAATCTGCTTAACAGTCTGTCGGACCGGTCAGCCTCTTATCAAAAGGCAAACCAAACCGGCTCGCTTTATAGAAATCATTTTAACACTTAGTCAGATTGATCCGACTTATTTTATAGGCAAAATCGGATCGATCCGACGCACTGCATTAGATTTTTTATTTTTCTATAAATATGAGTTTTGGGAGTCCTTTTTCATTAAGACTTTGGAAGAACGTTATTTAGAGACCTACTACAGCAAGTCTTCAATATTTTTGAGTCCCAAATGCCCTTTTGGATTCTTGAAAACATACCAAATCTATATGTGAATCATTATAAACCCTAGATTACATATTCTACTCATCTGGAGTGCTCATGTGGAGAAGAAGGTTGTTCCCCATTGCTGACTTGGAGCTCTTGAAGGATCTTTTGCTGAGGACAACGAATCGACGCCTGTGGGTATTCATGTGTCACTGTATTTCTCTGTAATTGTAAGTGTTATGAATTATAGTGAAATAAAAGTGTTTTTCCCCTTTGGGAGATTTTTCCTCATATGTGTGATTAAATTTCATGCTTGAATTTATTTAATTCGTCTGTCACATTTATTTTCAAGAGTTAGGATTTTTTAGGATAAAATCCGAAACTTAATTAAAAAAATTTAATCATTGATTGTTAGCGCACTCTCAAATTGGTATCAAATCTTATTTAAGCGATCACCACTGTGTCAAATTTATATCAGAGCGGGTTTCTCTAAGTTATCGAGTAATCCTTGTTTTCTGCAAAATTTTGTGACATTGATTTTTTTTTTTGAAAAATATATTTTTTGGAGCACTTATGTAATCGTATGCCGCCGTTTATGGTACGCGTTAGAGTTTTGATGATTTAAATAGTTTGAATTTGACATTTACGAAAAGAATTGATTTTTTGAAAAAAGAAAATTGTCGTTTTAAATCCACTATGGATCTTTTGCAAATGATTCAAAATCAAAGAGATTTTTATCATGAAAAAGTTATTTATTTGGACCATGACTTTAATGCTTCAAAATTATCCAAAAAGGACAATGATGATAGAGTTCTAGTTTTAGAAAAAGAATTGGAGGACTCTAAAAATTCTAGGATTTGTGTTTGTGCCAAAGAGGATAAAAATATTTTAATCGATGTGTTTGTGGCACATGAAGAGACTCTTAGGGATAAGTGTGCATACTTTAAGGCAGAACGTGATAAGCTTATAGGAATAATACTGACAATTTAGAGAAGGAGTCCCTAAAATTGGAAGAGTCTAATTCTTTGCTTGAGTAAAAAATTTTGGAGGTGAAAAATAATTTGACAAACTCGAGTAGTGTTGGTAGCAATGGTAGTGGCTCGTCGTGTTCTCGTGTTTCAAATGTTAAAGTGAAGACCATTATTTGTTTTAGAGGGTCAATAAATCCCAAGGACGTTAGAAAAGGTCAACCCATAGGTGTCTTTCCACCGTTTACACATGTTCACATTGTGGTAGGAGAGGTCACCTTAGGCATTTTTGTTTCGATAGGAAGTTGAAGTCTAGTGTTCCCTTGGTTCCCAAAACCCCCATGCATCGTTGTACACCTATTTGGATTTAGGAAATCACTTTTAGAGGAACTAGATGTTAGACTAGTTTATTTTTGATTGCTTGCACATGATTTTTCTGTTGCTACATCTTATAGATGATTGTGTTTGCATGATTTGTTTATCATACGCTAGTCATGCTTCACGATACATGTTGGCTAGTGTTATGATATGTGTAATTTTTGTATAAGATTTTTGTTTTTTTAAACTTTTGAAAAATACAAAAATTTATTATTTTGATAAAATTTTTGAAAAATCCAAAAATATCTTTGTATTTTGTTTTTCACCATTTATGAATGGACATTTAGGATGGCCGAGCCACAATTTCATTCCATATCCATGTGATGATTTGATAGTGTTTTGATATGCGTCATCATTTCATTTATGTGCTTTATAATGTTTGGAGTCATTGAGATGTGATTAGTTGTTACTACCTACATGTTTGACTCATGAGTTCCTTTATGCACACGTGCACGGTATTATTTGAGTATTGTACCTATATATCACATGTTGACTTGAGTGTTTCCACCTCAATTATGTTTATAAACGAACCAAATGGAATAAAACTTGACAAGAAATTAGTGCCAGTAAGAACCGTTGTGGTGAGTTTGTGTGTATTTGTGAAACAGGAAAGTGCTACGAAAGGTACCCGTTTATCCTTTACGATTAAGCCACCGTTTAAATAGGACCTAGAAAAAGTGTGGAAGAAACAGAAGCCAAGGTCCAAGGAGGTTGAAAAGAGCCCAAAAAAATTTTATAGGCAATAAAAAGAAAAATATGCCAAAAAGTGGGCCAATAGGTTTTAGTTTCATCACCTCAAAAGAAAAATAAAAAGCATTATTATTTACGAGGGAGCAAGGTTCTAAAAAACGCGAGGCATGATTGAGGCGTGGAGGCCAAGCCTTAAGCCTTAGAAGCCTAGGCGGGCCTAGTCGTAAAAAGACGTGAAAAGGCGTTTAGGCCTTCTTAATATATTTTAATATTTTTTAACCATAACAAGGCTATTAAAATACAAAAATTGCACAGATCATAAAAATATGCCTGAATATATGCAAATTAAAATACTATTTGATTATTTTGGATGAGATAATGGTCCGATTTGTAAACAAATTCTTTAAAAGGTGACATCGTTTTACTAAATCATTGTTGTTTTTAGAAAAAAGTGTGCCTTAAGGGTTTTACCAAGAATAAGGCGTGAAAAGCGTAAGGCGAGGCGTTTCTCCCAAGCCTTAAGCCTAGGCGTGCCTAGGCGGAGCCTAGGCGGGTTTTTTAGAATAGTGCGAGGGAGTTTAGATGTAATATAAAACGGGGTTGCACGTCCTTGAAAGTCATGAAAAAATGTTACATAGTTTTGGACGTTATTGGCATGGAAATCACCTTGAGTTTGATTTGTTGATTTGATTGAGTCAATTTCTTATAATTCCACCATTTTTACACCTAAGGAAGATGTTGAGTTCATTCGTTAGGAGTATCCAAAATTCATCGTGCACATATGTTATGTTTGTATGTATTGATTTTTCTATCGAATTTGTTCATATCCCTACATTTTCGCCATCACCGACTTGGTTATTTTTGTGTTCTTTCATGGTGTGATTATTTGTTGTATATTTTGTGCGAAAAATTTTGAAAAATTCAAAGAGAGAAAGTTTGTTTACCTTGTGACATTATCGATTTGCATTGATTTATGTTCTTCATATTTGTCTATTGGGGGGGGGGGGGGGGGGAACGAATTATAGGGGAGAATTTTTGTTTGATGTAATAATGATTTACTTGAGCTTAATTGATATTTATTTTTGCTTATCATTATATTTTAAAGTGTTGCGAATCACGGGTATAGTTTCTTGTCTCATGTGTATAGGTACAAAATTGAGGATCATTTTTGTACACCCTGATAATGACAAATAAACTTGAAAGAAGTTGAAGATTTGAAGATGTTGAAGCCTATTTGAAGAAATGTCATTTAGTATTTCCAATTTTTGGGTTTAATGGGAATATTAAATTGTATGTCATTTGTTTGAGTTTGGGTTGCATGATTAGGATGTTTTTTATGTATGTAACGGCATAGACATAGGGGAGGTTTGTAATAGCGTGATTTTATAAATTTATTTTTAGAATCTAGGAAGTTTTCTGTGTGTCCTAGATCAGAGTTAGTATGTCTGATACGTTTACATTCGGCACATCAACATGATTCATCCATGACGTCCTCAATCTAAATATGAAGTTATCATGGTCCCACTATCTTCATACGTGCATAGTGCATCATACTCTAGCATCGTGCAACGTGTGTCTTAAACACTCATTTGTTCCCATTACTCCACTCTAATTTATGGTATAATATTTAATTTAGAGTTTTTAATGTTTACATATTTATTTGGGAATTTTCCTAAAAATTGGAGTTTATCAAAATGAGGCCTTTTGCATTTAAAGAAAATATGTTTGACTGTCTGTCGGACCAGTCCGCTTCTTATCAAAGGGCAGGCCGAATTCGTTAGCTTTGTAGAAATCATTTTAATAGTTAGTCAGACCGATCCGACTTATTTTAAAGGAAAATAGGATCGATCCGACGCACCGCATCAGATTTTTTATTTTTCATTAAATACAGGTTTTGGAAGTCCTTTTTCATTAAGACTTTGGAAGAACGTTATTAAGAGACCTACTACAATAAGTCTTAAATATTTTTTAGTCCCAAACACCTTTTTTGACTCTCAAAAACATCCTACATCTATATGTGAATCAGTCTAAACCCTAGATTACCTATTCTACTCATCTGGAGTGCTCTTTTGGAGAAGAAGTATGTTCTCCATTGCTAACTTGGAGCTCTTGTGGGATATCTTGCTGACGACTACGAATCGACGCCTGTGGGTATTCATGTGTTACTGTATTTCTCTGTAATTGTATGTGTTGTGAATTATAGTGAAATAAAAATGGTTTTTCCCCTTTGGGGGATTTTTCCTCATATGTGTAATTAACTTGCATGCTTGAATTTATTTAATTTGTCTAGTACATTTATTTGAAAGAGTTAGGATTTTTTGGGAAAAAATTGGAACTTAATTAAACGATTTTGATCATTGATTGCTAGCTCACTCTCAAATTGGTATAAGAGCTTATTTAAGCGATCGCCACTTTCTCATGTGCGCTAACTTTAGTGATCAAAACTGTCCATTTGATGTCACATGACTCAAACTCTTTCCATTCTCTCTCAAGGACAATGCTAAATATTCTCTTTGGTCCTTGGCTCCGAATTCTATGGAGTGTTGATGCGACATGCAGGCCCAATTCTTAAAGAAATTCTTCCTTACCCACCGCATCAAAAAATTCAAAGGCCAAATTCAAACCTTTTCCTAAGGCGATAGTGACACCTTTTAGAGATGTTGGGAGATATATAATGAGCTATTGAGTAAGTGCCGCCACCACGTTTCGAAAAATGGAGACTCATAAAAATTGGTGGAGACCATGTGCTGCGGGGAATTCTTCATCTTAGATCCGGATGATTCTGATGAACACTTCAAATATTATGATGAAACCACTTAATAATTAAACAAGTCGGACCCATCCAAAACCAATTCACACTCTTCTAATCCCCCTATCTCTATGCAGGGGGTATATCACCTCGCCGATAGGGATGATATGTCTATGAGAGTCTCCTAATTATCAAAGAGAATTGAGGCAATGGACCTAAAAATTTGTGATCCCGTCATCACAACTCCTTCTTACATAGAGGAGGCTTGTGCCATCCACGACATTAAATATCACTATACTAAGGATTGCCATACAATCCCGACTTATGAAGTTATGCTTCATGATCAATCCAACGCAATGGCCACATACAAGAAGCAATTTATGACTCCTCTTGGAGAAGGATACAATCCTTCTTGGAGAAACCACCACGATTTCCCCTATGGTCTACCCAAATAATATCTAAATCCTCCTCATGAAAATTATCAAGGTCCACCCCACCTCCAAATTACAAATAACTGTACTTGTAACCTCGTTTTCCCCCAGTGAACATGGGAGGTCCCCCATTGGGACCTACTCCTCCGGTTATACCCCCTTATAAGCAGCCAAATAAGAAAAGCCTTGAAGACACTTTTCATGCTTTTATGAGTGCTCAACAAGTGATGAACAATCAAAATGTGCAAAACTTTACGGAACTCTAATCTTCAATATCTAAGTTGACCAGCTCGTTGAGCATTCAAGAAAAGGGTAAGTTTCCTTCACAACCTTAAAGGCCCCCTAGGAAAATAGTGCGAATACCGATGGCCCGAATTCCCCTCCTGATCAAGCGAAGGCTATTAGCATTCTAAGGACTGGGAAATTCATCGATAAGTATAGCCCTCCCCCTCCAAATCACCAACGAAGTCTCTCCCGACCCAATAGAGGTTGAAGACCCTTCCACAAAAGAGAGTGAAAAGGGGACTAGAGTAGAGCTGAAGGTAGTTGTGAAATTCCCCAAACCCGCACCTTATCCTCAAAGGATTTTATTTCTGAAAAGAAACGTTAGCAATGCCTATGTCTTAGAGATGTTCAAGAAAGTTAAAATAAACACCCCTCCTAGATGCAATAAAGAAAGTTCTTGTCTATGCCAAGTTCCTTAAGGCCTTGATTACGGTGAAGCGAAAACTATTTGTGAGGAAGAAGGCATATTTGGCCTATCATCCAATCTGATCTAACCCCCAAACATAAGGATCCCAGATGTCCCACCATCTCTTGTGTGATCAAGAACTTTAAAATCAAGCAAGCCTTGCTCGATTTAAGCACGACTGTCTATTTTCTACCATACTCCGTATATGAAAAACTCGACATAGGCGACCTCAAACTAACCAAAATCACTCTTTAATAGGGGATCACTCCGTCAAGGTTTTGTGAGGGGTTCATCATTCAAGTTGACAAATTCTACTTCCTGGTGGATTTTGTGGTGTTGGATACCCATCTTGTAAGAATCGGGAAATTTCAAACCCTAATATGACCTACTACCTCGATTTAAAATCCCGCAAGATGAGTAAATAAAAAAATTTCAAAAGAAGAAATGATATATGTTTAAAATCCTACAACTTTGCTTTATTAACTTCAACCTCTTAAAGTTTCAGTTAATTACAAGAGTCCCTGAAACTTTCAAAATGAGATAAACTAAGATATATTGAACCCCTAAACTTCAACTTATATAAAATTAAACCTTTGGACCTCAACTAACATGATTATAGTTTCAACCCTATAAATTTTTTGAAATTACCAAAATGCCCTTAAACTTTACAAAAATGTTCTTTTATTGAATAAATGCAAATAGGTCAAAACTTAAGGACTCAAATTAAAACCTTAGTTTTACCCCAGTCCACATACACCCCCACATCAACAAAAGAGGTGAAAAACTACATGGTAATAGATGTTAAATCGTAGAAACCATGTGTCCTCATTTAAACCAATCTCAAAACTCACCCTAACTGAAGTTAGATCCACCTCCTTTTTACTCCAATCAAATCTCCACTCAAAAGTAGTATAAATACCCTACGTCCTAAGTAGTAGAGACATATCCCATGATTCAGTTCAAAAGTTTGAATTTTCTCTCAATTCAGGTAACTCATCATTTTATGCTTTAATTTTAATTCAGTGAACTCTAGTAGTTTTTTGAATAGTTAATATAGTTAGAACACTAAAAATATGCGAGCTTTTACGTGTAGAAATGCCTAGAATAGAGGAAAACAATAGGAACACCATTAAAGCTTAAGCTTTAATTGTGAAATCCATTACGGTAACCAAAACTCTGATTTAAAGCCTTTATAACCTCATGATGTCTAGTGTAATGATTAAAACCAATGAATGTTCATACCGAAGGTTAATCGAACAAAAGTGTTTTCAAAACTAAAAACTTGTAAATCCAAAATTATCGACCTATAGTCCATCAAAATCCTTGAAACCAAAATCGAATTACTCTCTTACATAGCAGAAACCAAACCCAATTCATAAGATACCCTTTCGTACTCTATAAATCCATGAATGGTAGGTCAAAATTTCATGAAAACACACAATTTCGATGAACCAACTGTCCAAAAAACATTAGACATGCTTATTCCTTTTTAATTTTATTATCTAGACAAAAAAGTATGTCAAATAATCAACATTCCTCTTTGGAAAACTTACCATTATTTGATGTCTAAGTATATACCACCAATTAATTATATATTATGCCATATCACATAGACTTCTCCTTTGGGGCCCACCTATATTAATAATGAATCGAAATTTACCCTTAAGGAAACTTATACAGACCATCGCATTATTAAAATTCCTTGTTGGAGGAGTTACTTATGATTGAAAGTATAAAAATCGTCGATGGAGACCGTGGGATTTGCTCTTGGAAAATTCCCTATCCAACGTAGTAATTTAAATTTTTTTGTTAGGGTTATAAAAAAAATGTGACCAAAATTTTCAATTAATTTTAAAAGGCTAGGACATTTGATATATTTCTAAAAATACTAGGATACCCCAATTTTAATATATCAAGAAAATGTGTGATAAATAAAATTGTCAAATACCCTTGATCGTTATTTAAAACATGGATACTCAACTTTTTAATTTCTAACCATGCATATTAATGTTCATAATTCAAAATAATTATGAATTATTCATAGTAGCATCCACATAATCTATGTCTGGTCAATATCACATGTTGTCTGTAATTCCAAGGGAATCATTAACGTATATTAACCAGCCAATAATTAAAATATGAATAATAAAGACACAAATCAACATAAATTAGGAAATCAATATAAATAACGATTCCTAGCCAGTATGGTCAAGATTTAACTCTATTGTAGACAAGAGTCCTCAACAATCGTTCTTAAACCCAAACACTCCATGTTGCCACAATTCTGGGATGGCATGGGTTCCCAGTGGTAGGGTCGAGGGAGGTTTCCCTCGCTTGGGTTCATGGGTATCTCCCGCCCCTCAAAAGGGGTCGAGGGGAAGTGAGCCCGAAACTATACATTATTTTACACCGTCAAAACTGATTTATGTTCCAGAACTAGCCTCCGAGCATCGATCTAGTTTCGTAATCCTCCATTTAAAATCATGATCAAAACAGTAATAGTTTACACATGTCCTATGACTACATTTAATATTTCACATTCTACTTTAATATTACATTCATCCAATGTAATAAAAAATAATAAGCATGAATAAATCATCATGGGATCCAGTCACATAAAACATAAATATAAATACATGATCGTAATAGCCGGATTAGATCATTGTACCCAACATCCACACACATATACGATTGTTTTAATGTACAACATGGATGAGTTTAACCTATACGTGGTATCAATAAGGCTCTGATTCCAATTATTGGAGTGGATGCCCCGAGGTTTGTTGATTACGCGACTACAAAAAAAATCACATACTTAAAACCCTAAAATGAGAAATTAGGATCTAATTTTGACATCTCTCAGGTTTGATCTCATCTCAGCACAAATAATGTGTGATTATGATTGATCTATAATTTATGCTCTATTCACCTCACAATCTTCTACCATATTCTCGATATGAACAATCACGAGCAGAGTGTGGGATCTTCCTTCGTGACCACCTTATCTTCTCACTTTTTCTCTTTACTACCTCTCTTTCTAACAAATCTAAATTAGGAGAGATAAGGATGTGTCTCCTAATGGGTCAGAGAAAACTTAATTCAACCCGAATTATAAACCGAGTCCCTTAATTATATTTAATACAACTACATAATTATAATTGCAACTCCACTCCTTAACTCAAAATTATATTTTAGCTCCTTATTTCTAATAACTTAATTCTCCCAACATTAAGATTACAAATACCAACTAATAAAATAAATTACTAATAATTTGTTTGATTAACTTATTTAATTCCTTGAGAGGTTCTCAATGGGCTATCACCAGTCTCTATAGCAAGATGTGGATTCCACCCATAAAATACTTTCACCATACATTAATCACTAATATCCCATCGATCAACTTTATTTATTCAAATAATGAATCTCATATGATAGGTTAAAAAAATAAATAACTTGTGCGTGTGTCCAGTACAAATTAAGCGCCTTAAGTAAAACTAATAATCATAAGGTGTACATTATCTTATAAAAGTATTATAAGGACAATTACCTTAAAGTTATACCATTCAATACATATAAATTATACTATCACAATAAGTAGAAACTATATCGGTTCCCATATCAAGATAAAAATACTACAATTTTGCACTACAACCCTACTGATGGTGTGTCCAGTTCCATCTAAGACACTAAACTATAAAACTTAAATCCCAGAATAACTTATGATCTTATTCTTTTTGTGTAAGACGTACTGTACACCCCGAAACACCTACTCAGTAGCATAAAATCACCAACAATATATAAAATAATATAAACATTATGTCTGTGTATTATTCTCATTAAAATCGAAAAATTGTTTCATTTTAATAATAAATTCGTAACTAAATCTATTACATAAAGCATGATTTTAGTCTACTGTTTTTACAAAGGGTTTATCTCTTCCGAGTGTGTCTTACTAGGATGCCATCGCTGGAACTTTGAATTCTCACCAGGAGATAATTGCAGCAGGAACTAGAGGTAGATTACATAACATGTTTAGCCAAATACAGTAGAAAGTTACTCTTTACATAACCAAGTTGAACCATGCACAAATTATAAATTAGGGCAATGGAACGGGCCATGCCGATTGTATTATTTTAATTTTTTTACTTTCTCTTAAATACAATATGAATTTTTTCACAATTTAGGCACGATTTTTAGGTCAATTGATCTCGTGTAGATTTTTCAATGGAGAATAAAGGCGAGAAGTTCATGTTTAATAGGTGATACCTAATTTTAAAAGAGTTGCACAAGTTTCAACTTACACAAATATGCTTCGATACCCCATGATTTCATTTTGATATGAATGCTCCGAGTGGGGATGCGCAAGAAAATGGTAGAAAGAGATCACTAGCAGTTAGTCTAGGAGAAGTTGGGTTTCTAGACATTGAAAAATCATACAATGGACCGATAACAAGTGAAGTTTATCAAAAAAGGGAAAGAAAAGGCGAGCAATGTTGAAATTAACAATGAGATTTTAAATGGGGTATCATCATTTGAAAGGGAGAGTTTATATATGGTTAATTTTATTTTATTTTGGCTTATCCCATTACACCCCATTATACCTTCATGACTACTTACGCATATTCGAAGATAAGATGCTGATGACATTTGGAAGATTGAAGATTGTTCGCCATAGCAACATTCAGAAGAGTTATGAGGTGGTTTGTTAAAGACTTTAATTATACAGGGGTTATTTTAAAAGGAGTTTGCATTAAAAAGTTTTCAAAATGTTTTAAAATAATTTTTCAAATATTTCTTGAAATTTCGTAACTCGTTAGAATGATATGGATATGTCCCTTGAACAAGATTGGACATATCATTACAATGGGTTCCCACGTTCGAACGAGATCTGGAATGTCTCATTTTTGGGTACACTCTACAATGTCGTTCGAAGTTTTATTGGAAGCTGTTTGAACAAGATGAGGTTCCACGTTCGAATGAGGTAGTAGTTCGTTCGAACGAGTAAGCGAGTTTTTATTTTTTTAAACATATCTTGGAAAATATTTAATGCCTACATCTTTGCAACAACTTTACTTATAAATATAGATGCGGAATTAGAGTTTTTACAAACTCATTTTAGACTTTGAAGAAGCTTTTTAGAGTTCCTTTAATGATCAAACTCTACATTTTTCAATTTAAAGCCCTTCGATTTTTGAAGACCACTTTTCCAAGTAAAGAAAATCAAATTCTAAGATCAATAACCCTTATAGAGATTTTTCTCTACTTGTGAATTATAGAGTCGAGGCTCTACTGTTGAAGAAGAAAAGAATTGAGATTTTTGAGGCTGGTTGTTGGATACTGAGACAAACGCTGCTTGCTGTGGATGGTGTTTGACTGTGCCGTATCTATTGAAGATTTAAAAACTCGCGCATTATATTTAGTGTATATATAAGTAGTCTATAATTCGTTGAGTTAGTCAAGCTCTTTACAGTTCTAAAATATAGGTTTTTCCCGAAAAGGATTTTTTCTCCAAATTCTTCTTATGCTTGTTTGGTTTTTGAAATTTACTTTATAATTAATCTTATATGTTCACTAAATTAAATCAAGATAAAATATGTGAAAAAGTGAATATGTGTGTGTTTTACCTAAGTTACGAATATTTCATATAAGCCATTTCTTTCTCAAATTAGTATCAGAGTAGGTTGCATTAATTTTTTGTATGATCTTTAAATTTGTTTTTTTTATACATAATTTTCATAATAGGATACCGTTTTATATGGGTATAATTATGCTTTTTGGAAAGATCGAATGAGGTTAACTCTAAAAGAAATTGATAAGCATGCCTGGCTTGTTAGTGAAAAAGGGTGGACACCAACCACTGTGACCAATGAAGATGTCATAACTCCTAAACCTATCAACACTTTAACAAATTATGAACTAAAATTGAGTAATTTTAACTCACGTGATCTAAGTGCCGCATCATGATGTGCATGACGTCTAAGGAAGCATGGGATACCCTCAAGATCACTTATAAGTTTACCAATGCCATGGAATTTTCTAATCTATAAAATCTCACCAAATAATTTGAGACTATTGATATGCTAGAGTCTGAGTCATTTGATGAATTTTATGCATGATTTTCTGATATCATTAACTCTAGTTTTAATATAGGTGAGTGAATTACTGAGACGGGCATTTTAAAAATTATTTTGGGATCCTTTCCATCCCTCTTTATTGAAATGGTCACTATCCTTAATTCATTGGAATTTTAAATACGCTTAGGTTAGAAGAACTCTAAGGAGACCTTCAAACTTATGAGATCAAAAATCTTCCCAAAACTGTTAAGCCAAAGGAAAAAGGAATTACTTTGAAAGTTGAATCTAGAAAGAAAGAGGAGATGTCGTCTGATTCTGAGTATGATTTTGATCTAGATGATATTTCCTTATTTGCAAAAAAAAAATTCAAAAAACATTTCATGCTAAAAGAAGAAAATATTTCCAAAGAAAGTAAAAGTTTTGAAAAAGATAAAAGTATAAATTGAGCAATAATTTTTTTTAAAAACCAAGAGGAGAGTACCTTATTAAAGATGAGGAAAGATTCTATGAGTGCGAGGGTAAAGGTCACAAAGCTCACGAATGTGCTACGAGGTTAAAGATATAAGGCAAAGGCAAACATGCCTTCAATGACACACTTAGTGATAACAATGTCGAGTCGGTGGATTTCGGGGATGAATAACGGTATGGACGAAACTTTACCGCATTTATGGTCAGTCATATTAGTACATCTAGTACATCTCATGCCGATGAGGAAGATGCTAAATATGATGACCTAGACAATTTGTCTAGTGATTCCGGAGAGAGTGAGGTGGATGAATTTATGTCGGAGGGAAAGGGTGACCTTCAACGCGCTAACACCAAGCTTTACGCCGAGTCTTTTGAAATGTAAATGAAAAATAAAAGTTTGCTGCTTAGGGTTGTATATTTAGAGAAGGATTTGTGAGATTCGAGAGAAAGAGAGACATACCTTGGTGAGAGTCTGTTCGGGCGCGAACGTCATTTTAGTGGAGAGGAAAAAGTGAATTGACTAACTGACGCGACCATAATTGTGTCTAAAGTGCCTGTTTTATAGGCTTAAGTGCAAGCCTGTCGCGTTAGTAATAATCCGATAAGTCGGGATCGTATCCACAGGGAACATAAATTGATAAATCTGAATAATGTAGGAAAAGCTTATTTAACCTTCAAATGATTCCTAAAAAGAAAAGAAAAGATGATGATTGGTGGTTTTAAATTTCTAAATGGTGATGAAATTAACATTTAGAATGAACTACGTTCACAAAAAAAACTAAGAATTATAAAGAGAGTAGATATGAGTATGAGAGGAAATAGGTTAGGATACAATCCCCCAATCCCTAGTAATTGACCGTATAAAATACTAGAATTGTTAATTAAAATCTTAACTGAATCCTGTCTTTAGTGATCCTAAGCATTACATTTATGAGGGAACTAGACCGCATCATATGAAATCAAAGGTAAATATAAAGCGGTGCAGAACAATCACAATTGCATATTATTCTTAAACATCCCAAGTACCTCGGGCAAGAGAGATTAAAAGATATACTATGGTCGTATAATTTCCCTACACGATTATGTCAATTTTTAATTTAAACTCTATTTTCTACAAGGGTAATTTACCTAAGGATGGGTTCATGCATCCCAACCTTTGAAAAATTAGCTAGACATGGTTTTGTTAAATGAAAACAGAATTACAACTATGCATGGAATCATATATCTAAGAAACATAGCTTCAAAAGAGAATTGCAAAATAATTGAGAATCGAATTGAAAATAAAATAAGGAAACAAATAAGAGAATTGAAATTGATACTTGGATTGAAGATTGAAATCTGTAACCAAAACTTGGAAAAATAATCGAACTTGAATTTGGAATACTCCTTTGCCTCAAACTTACAAACTAGGGTTTCTAAATCTTAAGAAAAATATGAAATTGTCTTGTCTGCGAAAAAAAGCCCCCTTATTCCCCTAGGGCTTGGCCTTCTATAACACCTAAATATCGTTTTTACAGCTAATAAAAAAATAAATTATACAAGAAATTCCATGAGTTAAAACTCTTCAGCTCCCATAATAAATGTCAGAAATTCGAATAATCGGACCGGTCCGGATCCCATTGGATCGGTTCATTTTCCATTATCCGGATCGGTTTGTTTTTTGTCCTACCGGACTGGTCCGATATCAATTCGATTTGTTTTTCATAGGTTCTATATCTATCCAGGGGCTACTGGAATAGAGGCATTTCAGATCGGTCCGACCTCAACCGGATCGGTCCGATATTCTTTAATTTTTAACTTTTTCCTCCAACTTTGACTTGCCATATCTTTTGATCTAGAGCTCCGATTTGACTGTCGTTTCTTCCCACACTCTTGTAGTTAGATTGTCTTCAACGTTCATTTAGGCTTCAAATCCGAACTCCGGGTGTAAGGTTACGCTCTTTCCCTTTGACTTGTCTTCCTTTGTTCTCTTCCATTCTTTCGATTTCTTTATTTATTTTCTTGCACTAAATATCTGGAAAAACAGTAAGAAATTCACGAAACTCGGGGCACTTGTTAGAAGAAGTCATTAGCAATGATATGGGATAAAAGCAAATCAATTACGTTGTTCGAGATATTAAAATTATTAAATTATGGGGCTAAATTCAGAAGAATTTATGCTTAGTCAAATCCCCCTAACTTAGAATTTTGCACGTCCCGGGCAATGTAAATGAAGCTAACCAAAATTCCATTCTTGAGAATTCCTTTATTAAAATAAAATTCCACATTCGCAGGCAAGCGATTGCATTGAGCATATGCAACATTCCTTTAAACCCCTAGGTTACCCTAGTAGGACAAGTTTTGTCTCGTGAGGGTTTGCAGTGAATACACCCACAAAATTCTTTATTGACTCAATTAAATATCAAAATACATAAAAATTGTACAATTTAAACTTTTCTAAAATAATCACCATAAATTCATATTCAAATGTCTCAAACCATATTGTGTGTGTGCAAAGCCAGAAATTAAACCTCAAATTCCCACCGATTGAGCATTACGTTAATTTTTGAAAATTCGTTTTGATTCAAATTCTTACAGATGTACTCACAAACGAATCACTCAGATTGTGGTTGTTTTCTCTTGGCATGCATGATATAAAGAGTAAATATAATGGACACAAGTTCACACATCCAAAATTGAAAAGAAGGAAATATATTGTGAAAAGATCTTATCGTCGGAATACAGTCATTAGGAAACGGGAAACATGATCTCTTAATCACACCATTTTAATCTCTTTTATTATCTTTTCATGTCTTAGCTCTCCATGCAGTAATTAATTTTACCATTCGGACTCGTTTAGGACTTTTCGGGTTAAAAAATGTAAAGGGTAAAAATGAGAATGGACGGAATGTTCGAAATTGGAAAATGTCCTTATGCCGTCCATTAGTGCTTTTTCGGGCATTTTCTCATTTTTCTCTTTATTTTTCTATTTTCATTTTTTTTCTTGCTATTTTTTCTTTTCTTGCCCCCCCTTTTTTTTACACACTTTGGACTTACTTGATGAATTTTCAATTTTTCACAATTCCAGGCTATTTGAGTTTTTCGGGTTATAAAACGAAAGGGAAATATTTTATTAGGCTCAAAGTGGGTTGCAAAGGGATAATTTTTTCACAACTTTATTATGGCTAATATTTTTGGGTTAAACAAAATAGGGCCTACTTCATTGTCAAAATTTCTAATCCCATTACCATATACATCTCGAGATTGATTAAGTTTAGAGGTATATAGCACGAATTTCGAGATATTATTTCACACATTTCCCATAACCGATCAAAACAAAGGATTGAGATCATCAACGACTTATTAAAATGCTGAAAAGGACTTTGAGTTAATCATCAACTCGGATTGATTTAGAAACTCATAAAAAATTGAAAGGCTTGAAATCTCACCGGGGTTTATGAATCTCCACACTTATTTGTTAAGTCGTCAATTTTCTTTCAATTTCCATCTTCGGTCAATTTTGGCTTATAGTGCATTTTGATTGTTTACAATTTGAGACTTTAAATAGAATAAAGGTGATATTTTTGATAAATTTAAATTCCAATTTTTATTTATTTTGAACAAAAATAATTTTTTTTTACTGCGAAGTTTTATGAATACGCACTTATCACCCCCCCCCCCTAACCTAGTCTTTTGCATTGTCCACAATCAAAAGGATAAAAAGCTAAATAAGACGAAATAAGGAGTGCGAGAGATAAAACAAGCAAATAACTACAACAAAAAATGTAAATTAAAACATAGTTGTGTACACAAGAGATCAAAACATGAAAAGAGCAATATAAGGTAAAAACAGATGGGGAGTGTGAAATGAGGCAACATGTGGTGTTTACTGTGCTGGAGGGTGGTGGGAACTACCAGGCACATTGGGGTCATAAGTATGGTAAAAATACGCAAGAAGTGGGGCATCGAGACCCAACTCTAGGCGGTAAAGATCAGCCTGTAGGCGCATCAGCATACTAGTATCACGACGGTAGGTGCGTTGATCATTGCGATACTCATTCATAAAACCATCAAACCTAATCTCCAAGGCCACAATGCGATCGGGGAGACCCTCCTCATCCGGTATGTAATCCAAATCAACATCTTCTTCATACTCAACCTCATCACCTTCTCCTATCTCAACATCTGTCGGACAAACACTCTCCTCCTCATCGGATGACTCATCATCCGAGGAATCACTATCACCCCGACGTGCTCGGATAAGCTCAATCTGTTTGACACTACGAGTGCGAAATTCTTGCCCAATTGGCTTTGGTAGCTAAATAAGATCGTACGAGGGAACAATAACGGCGTTTTTAAGAATGGACGTGATGAGACGACCATAAGGAAGAGGTGTCTTGCCCTTCTTTTCCCACACCGCATAAATGATATCATTATAAAATGTGCGGGCCAAATTGATAACCGTTTCATGGGCAAAAAATGATAGAACAACGTGGCCTGACGCGGTTGCATAGCCGAATCATTTGAAGCTTGCAACATGTTGGCATAAACGATGTGAAAAGTGTTTCGGTCCTTGTCGGGTAAACGACCCACAGGAAAAGTCTCGGTATTCCAAACCGAACCTGGAGTGATGTGAGACATGCAAACGTCTTTTAAAACAGGTGGATCGTTGCTGGGATATGAAAATTGTGCTAGAGTGACCACACCTTGGGATGCGAGTTTATGTGCCAGAATTTCCAACGAGAACAGAATAGGTGTCGAATCGACAAACGCTTGAGATTCGAAATCCGCCGTACGGACTAGCGAACCATAAAATGAACGTACTTCATTTTCCCACACCGCCTCGTATGGTTCATTAAAAAATCTTCACCTGTCTCTGGACATGAATAAGCTGGTGACATAATTAGGAAGCTCATTCCAAAGCACCTGACGCTCAATGTGGATTTTTCTCGTAGGACCAAAGAAATGGTGGCACCAAATTTCTTCACGACGGGAACGATATTCTCCATTACCATCGGGCAGCACATCAATGGAGTTGTATTTCTGGGGGGCAACCATTGCAGATGAAAAATGATGGACAGAAAAATAGAGTAGAGAATTGAGATGGCGGTGTGAAGATAAAATGGGGATGAATGGTTTGTATTTATAGGTGTGATGAGTGAGAGGGGGGAAGGATTTGGTGGGAAATAAGGGAGGGAAAATGAATGGGTAAGGGTTGTACGAATTTTTTTTGGGGGGGATTAAAAAGACTTGGGGGGCTAAGAGGTCTTAACCTCGAGAGGGGACACAGACTGCAGATATCCGGACCGATCTGTCCATTTAATGTGTTTTTTTATTTTAACTAACCGAATCCATTTTTTTTCCTAGGGCCGGACCGATCTGGTTTGAAAAAATGCGTGCTTCCCCTATTCAGATTATTGGTCACTCTCTTTGCAATTTTTACTATCCCAACATACCTTCCAATGCACATGGACTTCGAAACTTCTTAGAACTTCCATCTAAACCCTAAATGCTCTCAAGACATGTGCATTATTCCCACCTCTGATAGTGACACACAACTATGAATTCGTAACTAGCCCAAAATCTTATCACTAGTATACACAAAATTCACCACATACACGTCGGGGGTGCAACGACCTCTCCTAATTAGCTCGGTCAATCCCCATAAATAGGGTCCGATAACCAGATTGTGTCAGCTTCCTCAACAACCGCTTCCAGATACGGCTTGAGACATTGTCCGTTAACCTTAAATGTGTTTCCCCCTTTTTGATCCTCTAATTCAACAATTCCGTGGGGGAGCACTTCCTAAACAATGAATGGACCAGTCCAACATGACCGCAATTTGTCGGGAAATAAGTGTAACCTCGATTTGTAAAGAAGTACTTTATATCCCGAATGAAGATCCTTACATCGGATGATTTTATCATGAGCTCATTTCATTCGTTCCTATGAGATTTTAGCACTTTCATACGCATCGTTGCATATATCTTCTAACTCATTCAACTGAAGTTGGCGTGCTTCACTGACTTTTTCCATGTTAAAGTTCACCCTTTTAATAGCCCAATATGCCTTGTGTTCAATTTTAACAGGAAGATGACAAGGTTTTCCATACACAAAACGAAATGGGGACATCCCAAGGGGATTCTTGTATACAGTTCGATAAGCCCAAAGCGCATCATTCAATCTGAGAGACCAATCTTTCCTGTTAGGTTCGACTGTCTTCTCCAAGATATTCTTGATTTACCGATTTTCTAGCTCAGCCCGGCCATTCGATTGGGGGTGATAAGTCGTTCCAACTTTATGGACGACTCCATACTTTCTCATTAGCGTTTCCATTGGCCTATTGCAGAAATGAGTGCCATTATCACTGATGATAGCCTTAGGAGCTCCAAAGCGAGAAAGTATGTGTTCTTGAATGAATTTCATCACCACCTTATTGTCATTCGTCCTTGTAGCTATTGCCTCTACCCTTTTGAGACGTTGTCTACTGCGATGAGGATGTATAGAAAGCCAAAATAGGGTGGAAAAGGTCCCATGAAGTTAATTCCCCAGCAATTAAAAACTTAATGACAAGTATGGGGGTTAATGGCATCATGTCACGGTAAGTAATAGATCCCATTCTTTGGCATCTATCACACGATTTATAATAACTATTCACATCCTGGAAGATTGTGGGCCAAAAGAGACCGCTTTGCAGGATTTTAAGAGCCATTTTGTTTTTGGAGAAATGACCTCCACAAGCCTCCGTATGACAAAATCGGATTACCCCTTGAATTTCTTCATCAGGTACACATTTTCAGATGATTTGATCGGCGCAATAATTAAACAGATATGGATCATCATAAAAGAACATGCGAGACCAAGTAATGAACTTTTTTCTCTCCTACGGAGTCCATTTGGAGGGAACGGCCCCCCGTGACAAGGTAATTCACTATATTCGTAAACTAGGGAAGAGAAGAATAAAAAAATAGATTCTCATCAGGAAAATGCTCGTCTATGGGAATTGGATCAATAGGTACATCGGACGAGAGCCATGACAAATGGTCGGCAATGACGTTTTCTACTCCTTTATTATCTTGGATTGAGATATTAAACTCTTGTAGGAGTAGGATCCACCTGATTAGACTCGGTTTGGCATCTTTATTGGTCAGAAGATATTTGAGTGCAGAGTGATCAGTGAAGAAAATTATGGGCGACCCAATAATGAAAGAGCGGAATTTATCGAGACCAAAAACGACTGCTAGTAATTCTTTCTTCGTAGTGAAGTAGTTAAGCTGGGGGGCAAATAATGTCCTACTAGAATAGCAAATAACATGAGCTTTATTGTCTTTCCTCTGTCCTAAAATAGCCCCAATCGTGTAATCACTTGCATCACACATAAGCTCGAAAGGGAGTGACCAATCCGGAGCTTGCATGTTAGGAGCAGAAATTAACATGCTTTTTAATTTATCAAAAGCTTCTTGACATGCGTTATTCCATTCAAATGGGATGTCCTTAATCAGAAGATTACTCAAGGGTCTAGCTTTGGCACTAAAGTACTTGATAAATCTCCTTTAAAATCTAGCATGGCCTAGAAAGGACCTCACATCTTTAAGTGATTTTGGCGGGGGTAGCTTAACTATTACCAACCTCAATTCCCCTAGATGAGACTATATGGCCCAGAACTACGCCCTCAGTGACCATAAAGTGGCATTTTTCCTAATTGAGGACTAAGTCTTTTTCCACACACCGGAATAAAACTTTTTCAAGGTTAGCTAAACATTGGTCGAAAGACGGACCAAAAACACTGAAATCGTCCATAAACACCTCTAGACCTTTCTCTACCATGTCGCTAAAGAGAATCAACACGCACCTTTGAAACATCGCGGGTGCATTACATAATCCAAACGGCATACGTTTGTAGGCAAATGTGCCAAACGGACATGTAAAAGTCGTCTTTTCCTGATCAAGTATATCCACTTCAATTTGATTATAACCAGAATACCCATCCAGAAAATAATAGTAAGGATGGCCCACTACTCGTGCAATCAATTGGTCGATAAAAGGCAAGGGAAAATGGTATTTTCTTGTTCCATCATTGAGTTTTCGATAATCAATGTAAACACGCCACTCTGTAGTGGTACGTCAACGTATTAATTCTCGCTTAGTATTTTCAATCACAGTAATACCCGACTTCTTCGGGACGACCTGAATTGGGCTCACCCATTTACTATCAGAAATGGGATAGATAAAACCTGCATCTAACAATTTGATCATCTCCACTTGAACCACATCTTTCATGGTTGGGTTCAATCGCCTTTGCATTTCTCTTGAGGGCTTCACCTCCTCCTCGAGGTGGATTTTATGGGTACAAATCAAAGAACTTATACCTTTCAAACCTTCTATTGTCCAACCAAAATAATGTCTATGCTTTCGCAAAACATTCAAGAACTTGCCCTCTTGCTCTTTTTTTAAGCTAGAAGAGACAACAACAAGAAACATTTCATCATCTCCTAGAAAATCATATTTTACATTAGAGGGTAGTTTCTTTAACTCAAGACTAGGAAATCTATATTCATAGGGGATCATGCGTGACTCCCGCGAGGGTAGCTCCTCAAATTTATAAATCCATTCAACATCTCTCAACTTCTCAAAAGTCACTTAATCTTGCAACAAGAATCTTAACTCCTCCACTTCATCCTCAAACTCAGTATAGGAACTCTCACTCTAAAAACCTTGCACTAAACAAACGTCAAGTGCATCCCCACCTATGATCTTCTCAATATGCTCATTCACCACCTCTTCAATAAGATCAACCGCATGAATTTCATCCTCATCACCCAATTGGTTAACAACACTGAGCATATTGGTCTCGAGGGTCATGTTTCCAAAAGTGAGTATCATTTGTCCATTCCATGTGTTGATCAAAGCATTAGCAGTAGCTAAAAATGGACGGCCTAAAATTATGGGAACATGATTACTAGAATGAGGGGAAGGCTCCGTGTCCCAAATGTCAGAGTCTACACAGAAGTAGAACATGTCCACTTGAACGATCACGTCCTCCACAATCCCTAGAGGCACTTTCGCTGTTCGACTTTTTAACTGTAGAGTGATTCGTGTAGGTTTAAGGTCACCTAAATCAAGCTGCTTATAAATAGAGTATGGAAGGATATTCACACTCGCACCTAAGTCTAGCAAAGATTTTTCAACTCTACGCTCTGCAATAACACACGAGATTGTGGGTGCACCAGGATCTTTGAATTTTGGTGGGAGATCATTACGAAAGACTGAGCTCACGTTTTGTGCCAAAAAGACGTTCTTCTTCACCTTAAGCCGTCGTTTGATAGTCAACAGATCTTTGATGACTTTGGCATAGGCGTGAATTTGCTGGATAACATCCAGAAATGGCAATTTCAACTCCACTTGCTTCAGAACATCTAACACTTTGTAATACCCCGTACTTTTGGCTATATTTATTTTTGGGATTAATCAATTAAATGCGTATTAATTGGAAACTAATCCGGGTTATAAATACTAACGAGATGTGAGTTGGTATTTAATTATGTGCACATATGAGTATATATGAAATTGGAATTATGAAAGTTGTCGTGAGATTTATATACGGCATTTTAGAAATTTTGTTGAGACACGTGGGACCGCCGCGTCACGGTGTAATATTTTGACTATAAAAGTGAATTTAAAATCTATAAACCGTATGGTCATTTTGAGTGCGCCAACGCATCCGGAAGGGTCGAAATAGTCAGAAAACACTAGCCGGGGGTGTAGTTTGGATTCCGGGGTATTTTTAGGCCATACCGGCATCATAAAGGGTATTTTGGTAATTTCGTATTTTGGGAAATTAAAAGTGACGAAAATTGGTTAATTACATCTGATGTGGATTTGACCCACTAAGCCCCTAACCAACCCATATTAACCTAGAAGGCTACGTAGGTTATTAGAAGAGTTTTCTAAGTTCCCCAAAACAAACCCTAGCCACCTTAAGCCACCATTGGAGAAGAAGCTTGGAGAGAAGAAATTCTGCAGAAATCTTCATCAAACCAACATCAAAATCAGAAATCAAATCAAGGCAAGTGATTTAAATTACATTCCTTATGCAGTGAATGCTTCTTCCATGTTAGAAACCTTGATAATCAATCTTATATAAGAGTTAAAAGAAAACCCATGAAATTGGAAGTTATTATTAAATTTTGGGATAGGTTTGCATGTAGAAACATTGTTTGAAGATTGAATTCAGAGATTTCATATTTATGTGATGTAAAAACGGATTAAAATCTGGGAAATTATGATGAGAAAAATCTAGGGTTGATGTTCTTGAAGAAATTGGGGAAAAATGTAGAAACTTGTGATTTAATGATGTTTAGGATGTATTAAACCCTTAAAAGATGTTAGTATATGACCTTAGCATGTTTGAGGATGATTAGAGAACTTAATACATTGTTGGAACGAATTTTAGAGGAGATTTGAGGAGTAAAAATGGTGAAAAACGAGTTTTAGGAAAATCTGGGATGAATCTGGTAGGTCGTTAGAAGCCCCTGCCCAGGTCGTTCGAACGAGCTTCTAACGAATGGACCAGTCATTCTAACGAAAGGGAGCCTCGTTCGATAACTTCGTTCGAACGAGATCTCGTTAGAAGGGACAGTTCGTTCGAACGAACTGGATCTCGTTCGAACAGCCTCGTTCGAACGAGACTTCTAACGAGTTGACAGAGGGATCTCGTTCGAACAGTCTCGTTCGAACGAGACTTCTAACGAGTTGACAGTTTGGGTCTTTTTGGACTGTTTTTGATTTTTGGAGTCCCGTAAACTTGTTCGAGGATATAGATATCATTCCGTTGATGTTGTAATGATAGAATTGGGACTTTTGGGTATTTATGAGAAGGAAATTATATACGAGAGTTATACTAAATGGACGGTTTGGGTTGAGACGTGAGTGTCTACTACGACGTGAGAATAGAGTATGGCGCGTATGATAATAAACCGGAATAGTATAAATTGCGATAATTATAAGTTAGTACGAGAATGCGATATGTACTACGATTAAATTACGGGATTACTAAGACGTGTGTTTACTTAGTATTGGTATATGAATTGTGTGTATGACATACCTACCATACTTGCTATCATGGGAGGTTTGCGTTCGCTTAGGGCCCTCTAATCCTTGTGTTGCCCGGATTTAGACTGGTTACCTTGATGAACATAGGTCATAGAAAGACTTATTGGGATATTAATAAGTCCGCTGATCATAGGAGCGTAGGTATGTGTGTGACCTATGTGATGTGACTGTGTTCGCCTCCATTGTTTGTGATGTTGTTATCTGTGAACTATTCCTGAGAGATTCGGAATATGTAATCCTTATGTACGTGATGTACCGGGATGGATAGCAGAGTATGTGTGCACCACAGCTTAGTTCTCGGGGTGCTTGTATTGTATATTTATGTTGTGATTAATATACACTTAATTAATGGGAATCTTCATGTTAATGTTGTGAATATAATTACGGTATTGTTTCGAGAAACATAACGGGTTAGCTGATAGTGAAATATATTGCATATTGAGCATCTGAGTTTACGTTAAACCCCTACTTAATTACGAGCCTTATAATTGTTAACGCAAAGATTCTCCATCTACGAGGACCAATCAGAAAAGGACACGTGTCATCCTACGTGGCAATATTCAACACCCGAGGAGAGTTGGTCGGCACCCGAGGAGTATTAGTTGGCACCCGAGGAGAGTTGGTCGGCATACCAACCAGGAATATCAAAGGATAACTACGCATTTAATGATCATTAATGTACATTTATATTGTAGATGACAACACATAGCATACCAAGCAATTAGATTCGTTGAATGTAGACATAATGTATAAATGTCTACATACAATGAATCTCTTTATCTCCCATTACTATAAATACATGTATTCCCTTGGCCAAAAGGGACAACTATGAAGAGAGATCCGAGAGAACCAAGAAACACCATATTGTGCTATTGTAAACCCCTGGGAATAAAATAACAGTGGACGTAGGCTTTATTCATAGCCGAACCACTTTAAAAACCTTTGTCTCTTATATGTTTGATGTGAATGTTTATCTTCATCTTCAATCTCATCCTCATCATTTATCTGCTGTTGACGCCACTAAAATGGTCTGGACCATTTTCTGTCTTCAACAGATTGGCGCCGTCTGTGGGAACGTGTTACAAGCGTTGTTCTCCACCAAAAGCTAAGTTTTTATTTTATCTATGTATAATCAATTATACATACATCTTTTGATTGAATCGTGATTTTTATGTTTATATACATATATTAATTGTCCAATTTTTATCTGCAAAATGTTGCATCTCATGATTTTTAAATCATAACTGTTAGATTCATCCTTATTTAGAAATCTGAAAAATAGTAGATTTCATAAATCATAACTCTTTGCTTGATTCTCAAGTTTTAATTTTCTATCATGGAATAAATATTTTAAATGATTACATATACCAATATATACGACGATGATAAGATTTGATCATTTTCATTGTTGATTTTGAAATAAATTTTGTAAGATATTTGATGTCTATTCAAATTCCCATCATATTTTTAATAAAAGAATGGGAAAAGGTTAAAGACAATGAAAAGTCTTCTCATGGAAATCATGACCCATATATATTCTCTCTCTCTTCAAGTTTGAGTCTCTTTGCATTCACTTTTATGAACTATATACTTAATTTGGTTCATTTTCCATCTATGTCAATAAAATCAAATTGATTGATTTTTGATATAAATTTGGTAATAATTTCGATCATTCACCATATTTTTATCTCTCCAAATTGGGAATAGGAAGGGATCTATATAAAAAAATAATTTTCTCTCACCTGAAAAATCATTTCTCACCTCTTGTAAAAGAGGATCAGTAAAACAATCATGACCATATCAAGACTTTGGGCACAAATTTGATATGTTGGCCCCTCCTTCATCACATCACAAGGTTTCTTTGACGAAATCACACGATCTAGTGGGTTATATATTTATTCATTTAATTAACATTCTTAAGGCTTAAATTTTACATTGAATGTTATTTTTTGATCTCAAGAATCGAGATATTCTGGTCATCCAACCATATATTCTATAGCTTGAGATGTCCTTAAATGTTGGTCGGCAACATCCATGTTGTTTGTCGGCAGCAGTAGAATCTTGGGGTATTGAAAAATGCTAAGCACCCCTGATATTTTGAAATTAATATTTTTATTTCTCAAGCATATACATATCATATATTGATTGGATGAGTAAATTATTCTCATGACTAATCAATTCAGCCTACACAAATGGTAGAGCAAGATATTAATTTTTACAGGTACAAAATTCAACTCCGACGAATGCTCGGAAATAATCTTACTCTTCTGAAAAATATTATCATAGCTCGGCAGTATGAAATTTCACCTCAGCGAGGAACTATTGATTTTATTATTGCTATGATATCTGCTCAAGCACAAATCATTCTCAACATCCATTCGGATGCATATTATATATTCATCTCATCATGGAGCTCAACGAGATACTTATTCAGTTCTGAAGGAAAAGCTATAACATTTATTATATTTCACCCCCAACGGATAGTTGGTCGGGGTAATTCTTATTTATATGCAGGCCCAGCAAAGTTCTCGGCCATATTATTATGTTCTGGAATATATTATTCTTATTCGGCATTCCGCAATTATGGCTCGACAAGATACTTATTCAGCTTTAAGGAGAATTACAACATTCGTTCGGATAATTCTTATTTATATTCAGGCCTGACAACGTTCTCGGCCATATTCTTATGTTCTGAAAGATCTTATTCTTGTTCGGCATTATATGATTCTACCTCGACTGATCGGCGAGGCATTTTATTATTTTTAATTATTCTTTATATCTATTTGGATGCATATTCTATTCTCATTTCAGCAGGGAACTCGACAAGCATTTATTATATCTTATTCAGCTCCAAGGATGTCTCCAGCATTCATTATAACTTATTCCCAACAATCTGTTGGTCATCGCCGAGGAGGTATCCTGCATTTATTATATCTTATTCCCAACAATCTGTTGGTCATTTCCGAGGAGGTATCCTGCATTTATTATATCTTATTCCCAACAATCTGTTGGTCACCGCCGAGGAGGTATCCTGCATTTATTATATCTTATTCCCAACAATCTGTTGGTCATCTCCGAGGAGGTATCCAGCATTTATATTATCTTATTCCCAATAATCTGTTGGTCAGCTCCGAGGAAGTCTTCATCATTCATTATCAATTACCACCAACTCCGATTGGTAGATAAAATCCAACTCCGGTTGGTTGACAAAATCCAACTCCGATTGGTAGATAAAATCCAACTCCGGTTGGTATTGGTCGATAAATCTCATTCAAAGTTCACATTCCACAGTTGGGGGCTTCTATTACAGATATATTTGTTCATTTGGTGGCACATTCTTATAACATCATGCAATCGAGCATCAAATTTAACTCCACAAACTCACATGGTCAGGGCCCCGACTAATCATTCAGGAGGAATATTGAAGTTCAGGAGGTATATTGAAGTTCAGGAGGAATATTGAAGTTCAGGAGGTATATTGAAGTTCAGGAGGTATATTGAAGTTCAGGAGGAATATTGAAGTTCAGGAGGAATATTGAAGTTCAGGAGGAATATTGAAATTCAGGAGGTATATCGAAATTCAAGAGGTGTATTCAGAAGTATCAGGACATGATGAAAGAAAGCGAAAAGTATTCCACCGAGGAACTCTGTCAGACCAGAAATTAGAAGACAAGTTGCCTATATGGAGGCTATATGTAGATGGATCATCTTTCACTACAGGCTGTGGGGCAGGGATCGTTTTGAACAGCCCAGATGAGGTCGACAGGGAATACGCCCTACGTTTCTAATTCAAAGCTTCTAATAATGAGGTTGAGTATGAGGACATGATAGCAGGTCTTAATTTGTCAAATACTATGGAGGCACAGCAGGTTATTGTCTTCAGTGATTCTCAATTGATCGTAAATCAAATGTTGGGAATGTATGCAATCAAAGGAGAATTGATGATCAAGTATCAAGCAAAGGTGATGGAGTTGGTATCAGAGTTTGTTACTGTCCAACTGGTAAGAATATCAAGAACGGAGAATGTGAAAGCATACGCCTTGGCCCGATTAGCATCAGCTACTCGTACCGAGCTGCGAAGAACGATACCAATTGAAGCATTAGAAAGTCGGAGCATAGATGAAGACCTGACGATGAATATTATTACCCTTGATTTAGGAACATCTTGGATGGATCCTATCAGAGCATATATTAAGGAGGAACAATTACCGGAGGATAAGCTCGCTGCCAAGAAATGGAAGTTTAAAGCTGCTCGGTATGTACTAATTAATGGTATTCGGAGGATAAGTTCGCTGCCAAGAAATGGAAGTTTAAAGCTGCTCGGTATAATGGTATTCGGAAGATAAGCTCGCTGCCAAGAAACGGAAGTTTAAAGCTGCTTGACGAGGAATTATGGCAGGTTTGCAAAGATGTGTACATCCCTCCGAGGTGAATTGATTAAAGAGATCCATGAAGGGTCCTGTGGAGCCCATGTAGCAGGTCGAACACTTTTGCAAAAGGTGATGACGCAGGGATACTACTGGCCGACGATGAGAGCTGATTGTATAGCTTATGCCAAGAAATGTGACAAGTACCAACGCTTTTCCTCCATCCGAAGAACTTCACAAACATTGTTGACACCCATCATTTATCCTTGGCCATTTTCCATGTGGGGATTGATTTGGTTGGACCATTGCCGACGACTCGAGGAAGATTCAAATACCTCGTCATCGCAGTAGATTATTTTACTTAGTGGATAGAAGCTGAGCCACTTATTGACATGACATACGAGAAGGAAGGTGTACCAATTTGTTTGGAAGAACATCATCTACCGATATGGTCTCCCTCATGCCTTCATCACAGACCATGGAACACAATTTAAAAACGAGGAGTTTGCTGCCTATTATCATCAGTCAAACATTTTGAAGGTTCATTCAGCGCCAGGATATCCTCAGAGCTAATGGACCAAAAGTGCTCTAAGGAGCCAAAAAGTGCTCTAAGGAGCCAAAAGTGCTCTAAGGAGCCAAAAAGTGCTCTAAGGAGCCAAAAAATGCTCTAAGGAGCCAAAAGCTCTAAGGAGCCAAAAAACTACTCCTTTGGTTAGGAGGTGTACACCAGCATGATCAATTACGGTTGGTAAGATAAAAATATACTCTCACATTACAACTTATGTTGGTCGGGAGGTAAGATTATTACAAAAAGTTCTTTGAAGAATAAAATATTCCAAAATACACCAAGTATAGTTGGTCGGGGATAAAAACCCACTAATTGTAGCTGGTCGACGAGGACAAATTATTGACCTTAGTTGGTAGGACACATTTTATGAAAATATTTGAAATTGAACCAAGTATGGATGGTCGGAGATAAAAATCCATTAACTGTAGTTGGTCGACAAACATTATTTATCCACCCAGGTTGGTTGGAAACAGTTTGAACATTTTTATACTCGTTACTTTATTATTAAGTGATCGAGCAACGTTACTAATACTTTGTAAACTTTTTAAGCTGATGAACAACACAATATTGTTATCTTTTTAACAGATACATATGCATAAATGTAAAGTGTTCGATATTTACAAGACAATAGCAATTAAGATTGCGAACAAAAATGAAAGTCTTTCATTAAAATAAAAAACAAAATACATTTAGAATGAAAATGTATACTAACTATTGCATTGAGATTCCTATTCTATTGGTTTCTTTTCCTTCTACTTTTGAAACAGGTTCCTCGCCAGCAGGAAGATCATCTAAAATATAAGTGGAGTTTATGAAGTTAAGACCTTTCAACATTCTGATATTCATCACAGATGATCTATCCGAGAAGCGTTAGCTCATTCCCGAGAAGCACTTGCTCGTCCCTGAGAATCACTTTTTAGTCCCCGAGAACCTCTTGTTCGTCCCCGAGCAGAGGTAGAAGTCAAAATCAGCATCTATAGCACTGAGATCTTTGCTAATACTGTCTCGACCAATAATGAAGAAGAATTTATGTGAAAATGTTTCGAAGTTTACCACTAGCTTGGTACTAATCAGATTGAAGAGTTGGGTTCAAAAGCTATATGTTATTCGACAAAGTATTCAGATAAACATAAATCAGAAAAATCAAGCAAGTAAAGTTAGCATTCAGTTGCTCGGCACAGGAAGCAGTTGGTCGGCTGGCAAACCAATCAACATAATTGAAGATTATGACAAGCTACAAGTTTCATACTATGGCATGGCTGCATCCAAATTCCCAGGGGTGATACATAGCACACGGAGTTCCTCAAAAGAAAGATTAGCAACCATCGATCAGCCTGCATCATATGTCGTCCAAGAGATAATGCACTTTATGTTGAACAAATCAAGAAGGTAGATCAAGAATTTCACGAGCACCTAGCAACACTGCAGAATAAATACTCCATCCTTTCAAGAAAACCATCAAGCATGGAGCATTGGGGGCTTCTGTTAACGCAAAAATTCTCCATCTACGAGGACCAATCAGAAAAGGACACGTGTCATCCTACGTGGCAATATTCAACACCCGAGGAGAGTTGGTCGGCACCCGAGGAGTGTTAGTCGGCACCCGAGGAGAGTTGGTCGGCACCCGAGGAGTATTAGTTGGCACCCGAGGAGAGTTGGTCGGCATACCAACCAGGAATATCAAAGGATAACTACGCATTTAATGATCATTAATGTACATTTATATTGTAGATGACAACACATAGCATACCAAGCAATTAGATTCATTGAATGTAGACATAATGTATAAATGTCTACATACAATGAATCTCTTTATCTCCCATTACTATAAATACATGTATTCCCTTGGCCAAAAGGGACAACTATGAAGAGAGATCTGAGAGAACCAAGAAACACCATATTGTGCTATTGTAAACCCCTGGGAATAAAATAACAGTGGACGTAGGCTTTATTCATAGCCGAACCACTTTAAAAACCTTTGTCTCTTATATGTTTGATGTGAATGTTTATCTTCATCTTCAATCTCATCCTCATCATTTATCTAACAATAATGTTAATAGAACCGAGTAATAAGGGTAGGACCTATGGCAGTCTAGCTAGATATGATGGTACTTAGCTAGTGATTTGTGTCGTTATAGATGGGTACTTACGTTAGGAGTGCATAGTTAGACGAGAGGTGAGAATATCATGTGAGTGCACGTCCTAACATGTACTTTGCATTTAATGTTTTAAATGTTTTTAAAGAACTTGCAGGTTTTTAAAATATAACTCCACATTCGGGCTCTGACCCGTTTGCTTTTCAAATCTATTTTTCTTTGTAAAACCATTTTAGGTGCCCAGCCACAAGGACACCATGCATAGGACATTCATTCAGGTGACGAGCTGTAGCTGTTTGTGGAAGCTACAGGGATTTGCTTGTAGACGCCTCTATCACTTGGATTCCAGATTCATTATCTATCAGTTGTAGGGCATGTTGCCCATTTCTATTAGAGTTACATTTCCATTTCAGTTTCAGACTTTGGCATGTACTGTTTTAGTTTTCGGTTTACTTATTTCAGTTATGGGATTGTAGTGAGGAGTTTTTCCTCCAGACTTTATTTTACGTTATGTGATGGTTATTCTTTTTACTTCAGTATGGTGAATGGTGTTATTATTCTTTATTACACTTGTTGCATGTTAATCAGACTTAAATTAAAATTTGGCACTTACTTTTTAAATACTAGGTGGTTAATAATCATTAAAATGTTTTCGACAGTGATGCTATTAACTGGACCAACTTGGCATTTTGAATTAATTTAATAAAGGAGTAGCTACCCAGTATTTAATTAGTCGGGGTGTCACACACTTTAGTACGTGAGGCTCCCTTTTTGGGTGGTGCCAAGCATTGAGGAAATGGAGCAGCAGTGGGCAGTTTTACTTCAACTTCAGGATCACCCATTTCATCCTTATGATCTATATGCAATGGGGTCTCCTCAGACTCTGAAACTTCTTTAGCCTTAGATTCCTTGGTTGGGGGTGGTTCTAGATCAATTACGCGACCACTTCACAGGGTCGTGACAGCTTGACATTGCTCCTGCGAATCCGATGATGTAGAGCTAACTATAGTTTGCCCTTGAGGAGGTCTTTGGCCTTGAGCTGGTAATTTTCCCTTCTCCTGGGTATTCAATGCAGATTGCAACCTAGAGATGCTAGTATGTATTTCCATGAACATTCGATCATACTTAGCACTATTCTCCTTTTGATATTGGATGAATTGATTGAGATTATCCTCAAGAGATCGCCTAGGTGGAGTAACATACGGACCAGGAGATGGTACTTGAATGGGGGTTTGTATCGAAGGAATTTGTTGAAATTGGGAAGGGGTGGAGGCAAAGCAACATGTGAAGTAGGATTATGTAATACCTCGTATTTTTATGGCTTTAAATTATGTGATTTAATAAATTAAATTGCCTTGAATTATGAGATTTATTAAAATTAATTTGGGATAATTAATTGGAAATTAATCCGGATTTAAATGCTAGCGAGACGAGAGTTAGTATTTGATTATTATTATGTTGTTTAATATTACTGAGTGATTATGGTAATATGTGATTATATAATTCATTAAAATTTTCGTGAGTTAAAAATACGGTAGTTTCGGTAATCAAGTTGGGACGCGCGTGTCAGTCGTCTTAGGACCCAATTTAATGGATTTAAAAGTATTTTATTTTTATGTCATCCGTATGAGTATTTCTAGTGCACCAACGTGTTCGAAAGGGTCGAGATAGTAAAAAAACACTAGTTGGGGGTTTAGTTTGGGTCCCGAGCCATTTTAACGCCTAACTGGCAACCCGGGAGGGTATTTTAGTCATTCCTATTTTTGGGTGAATAGTGACCCACGAATTTTAGATAGTTATTATCAGCCATTAGATTAGAGCCTTAGGGTTTCCATCACCAAGTTTCATAGACGGACATTTGAGATGAAGTGGAGGAAGTTACCAAAGGAGAACCACCATCTTTGGACTTTTTGCACCACCGTCACCACCATCGGATAGATCGGACTGAGAGGAGCAATTCTATACCATCTACTTCATCGGATCAGAATATTCATTACCAGTCAAGTGACTTAACTTTCAATAATTTGGCGCATATATCATTCATGTTAGGTTAGAATTGAAGAATAACCTTAAATAATGAAAATTGAACGGCTTTGAAGAAAGTAAATCATAATTTGGGTAGGTCTAGCATGTAGTTTATTGTTGGAGATATTAGCGGCCACGAAATTGTGATTTAGGGGTAGAAAATTATGAAATTGTATTGATTGATACGTGTTCTTGAAGAAATAAAAGAATTAGGGTTTCTATATGAAAATTTGGTAAATTGATCCAAGAATTTGATGTTCCATTTTGATTTGATGATTATAAAACGTTGGAAATTATGTAAACATATTGGTATGATTATTAGTATACTTAGTTGGGAGTTTGGGAAGTTATAATGAATAATTGGAGGTGTAAAAAAGAGGAAAACCCGTAACTATTTAAGAAATTCTGGCGTGATACCTGCTTGATCGATCGATCGATTCAAGAATGTCGATCGATCGATGATCGATCGATCGACCCTTTTCGTCGATCGATTGACCACTCCTGATTTTTGGAAATTATTTTCCTTTAAGGTTCAACGAAAATCCCAAAGCCGATGTTGATTCTTAGGGTGATTAAAATAATATTGTGGGACTTAGATAAGGTCAATAGGGACTTAGTTATTGTCAGAAAATGTTATAACTTACGTAATTGAGCGTTATAATTATGAACGGTTACCAAGTGAGGACGGTTTGATATCTTTTGATTTTGGGACTAAAAGTGGAATGAAAGATAATTTAAGGGATTTTATATTTGTTGAGATAACGTTAGGAACAAATGGGAGACCTAGTATTCACTTGGGATAGCTATAGGTACCCGAATTCGTATGACGAGACTTGTCGCGTTAAATAAATATTACGTAGAATATCCGAAACGTAAATATTATGGGTGAGACTTAATATATAGCGGATTAGTATACCTATATTGAAATTGTATATATACTGGTTGTGTGATTTACTAGTATATGGATTATTGTGTGTATAACATACCTACCATACTTGCTATCACGGGAGGTCGTTCGTAAGAGGATAGGCTGGTCTCAATGTGACCTTCGGGTGGACTTTAGATTTATACCTCAGAACATAGGACTTGGAAGGGCTTATCGCTGAATGGATAAGTCTGCTGACCTTGGGAGCATAGGTATGTGCGTGACGCATGGGTATGTGAACTATGTTCGCCTTGACTATGTGTGATTTTTATTTAAACGGTTCCTGAGTGATTCAGAACTTGTTATCCTTACGTACGTGATGTATCGGGATTCGATAGCAGAGTATGAGGGCATCGTAGGTTCTATCCTTGTTAAGTGCCTGATTTGCATATGAGATATTATATGGGTGTATATACATAAACTTGTGATAGTTCTGTTGTGTTGCTTAGTAGATGTGAATAGCTAAGTTATTTGAATGGGATAAAAATATGAATTTAATTAATACTGGAGATGAGTAATTTAATGAATGTGAATATGAGTTATAAATATGACTTATTTGGGTGTTACGAGTAGATAGCCTATGTTAGAATGTGAAAGCAGGAGTGGATAACATCTTGTGGGTAGGTTTGATCACCAAACGTCTCACACGCTTCTTCAAATTATCTAATATGGAGATATGGCTTTTCAGAATCCATACCATAGAATGTAGGAAGAATTTGAATCATCACATTACGAAAGTGGAAATGACCGGCATTATACGGGAGTAAAATGCAACCAGGGGTGACAGTTTGCTCAGAAAATAAGAGATCTTTCATGGGAAGATTCGGTAACTCTTCCTCCCCTGTACCAACACCACCGTGTACAGACATATTGCTACCAAACGATTTAGAAACCTCAATCAATGTTTGACTCAAAGTGCAACTTGTAATTGAATTTCGAGGTGAAGGAGGTGGAACCCAAAAGTGTGGAGAGTCGGTGGTATGAGAATTGTCAGAATTAGCTTCAGCAATGGGATTTTAGTGAACTTGGGTTGAAAAGGGGTTTTGCATGTAATCTTATGAGAGATGAGATAATTTTTTTATTTTATTTTTTATTTTTTTATTTTTATAGGAATGAATCAATTTAGGAATAATTTCACTTCCTTAAGTGTCACCAATTTACTCGATCCCCGGCAACGACGCCAAAAACTTGACGCGACCACAATTGTGTCTAAAGTGCATGCTTTATAGGCTCAAGTGCAAGCCTGTCATGTTAGTAATAATCCGATAAGTCGGTATCGTATCCACAGGGAACAGAAATTGATAACTCTGCATAACGTAGGAAAAGCTTATTTAACCTTCAAATGATTCCTAAAAAGAAAAGAAAAGATGATGATTGGTGGTTTTAAATTTCTAAATGGTGATGGAATTAACATTTAGAGTGAACTACATTCGCAAAAACAACTAAGAATTGTAAAGTGAGTAGATATGAGTATGAGAGGAAATAGGTTAGGATACAATCCCCCAATCCCTAGTAATGGACCGTATAGAATACTAGAATTGTAAATTAAAATCTTGCCTGAATCCAGTCTTTAGAGATCCTAAGCATTACATATATGAGGGAACTAATCCACATCATATGAAATCAAAGGTAAATATAAAGCGGTGCAGAACAATCACACTTTCATAGTATTCTTAAACATCCCAAGTACCTCGGGCAAGAGAGATTAAAAGATCTACTATGTTCCTATAATTTCCCTACACGATTCTATCAATTTTTAATTTAAACTCTATTTTCTACATGGGTAATTTACCTAGGGATGGGTTCATGCTTCCCAACCCTTGGAAATTTAGCTAGACGTGGTTTTGTTAAATGAAAACAGGATTATAACTATGCATGGAATCATATATCTAAGAAACATAGCTTCAAAAGAGAATTGCAAAATAATTAAGAATCGAATTGAAAATAAAACAGAGAAACAAATAAGAAAATTGAAATTGATACTTGGATTGAAGATTGAAATCTGTAACCAAATCTTGGAAAGATAATTGAACTTGAATCTGGAATACTCCTTTGCCTCAAACTTACAAACTGGGGTTTCTAAATCCTAAGAAAAATATGAAACTGTCTTATCTGCCAAAAAAAGCCCCCTTATTCCCCTAGGGCTTGGCCTTCTATAACACCTAAATATCATTTTTACAGCTAATAAAAAAAATGAATTATGTAAGAAATTCCAAGAGTTAAAACTCTTCATCTTCCATAATAAATGTTAGAAATTCGAACAATCGAACTGGTCCGGATCCCATCAGATTGGTTTGTTTTCCATTAGCCGGATCGGTTTATTTTTCTCCTACAGGACGGGGCCAATATTCAATCGATTTGTTTTTCATCGGTTCGGTATCTATCAGGGGCTACTGGAATAGAGTCATTTCAGATCGGTCCGATATTCTTCAATTTTTGACTTTTTCCTCCAACTTTGACTTGCCATATCTTTTGATCTAGAGCTCCGATTTGAATGTTGTTTCTTCCTACGCTCTTTTAGTTAGATTGTCTTCAACTTTCATTAGTCTTCAAATCCAAACTCTAGGTGTACAGTTACGCTCTTGCCCTTTGACTTGTCTTTCTTTGTTCTCTTCCTTTCTTTCGATTTCTTTCTTTCTTTTCTTGCATTAAATATCTGTAAAAACAGTAAGAAATACACGAAACTCGGGGAACTTGTTAGAAGAAGTCATTAGCAATGATATGGGATAAAAGCAAATCAATTAAATTTTTCGAGATATTAAAATTATAAATATTAAGGGGCTAAATTCGGAAAAATTTATGCTTAGTCACTAACAAAGTGTCTACTCTTATAAGCGGGGCTTCATTAGAGTCACAAGAAAATTGAAGTCCTTGTATCAATACATGAGAAATATATCTAACTTTCCTGGTAGGTGAAGGTTACCATAGAGGATACATCAAAGACGGTAGGAAAGATGTTCCTTGGTCTCGCCTTAGGTTTTAGGGAGAGATAAGGAGTAAGTTATGACGGTGCATCCACTTCTCATGCCACACCAAAATCGATTCATATATTTGTGGTAGATATTTATGGTAACATAAAATAAAGTTCAACCTAATAGACCAAACCAAGGTAGAGCCAAACAAGTCAATATTTACACCTATTACAATATAAGAGGTCACCTTAGGGAAATTTTACTACAAGTTAGGGATAACTCATTGTACACATACTCCCGTGCAATGCTATAGTGAGTTTTCTAGTCTTATAGAGAAAGTTAAGTTCCTAGTCACGATTTTGCAAATCTTAATGGAAGAATTTCAAAGGATGTCCATGCCTTTTGAGAATTCTTCTACTGCTACGACTAGAGCCAACAATGATAAAAGTAAACAAAAGGTTACCTCCACTTAGGTACCTAAGCAAGATTACAAAGCCCTTGTTGTTCACGTTTCTCTGAAGGTTCAAAATACTTCCTAATGGTATTTTGATAGTGGTTGCTCTAGGCACATAACTGGTGACAATTCGTATTTTACCAAACTTGTGGATCATAAGGAAAGGAAAGTAACCATTGGATATAGGAGTAAGTATAGTATTTTAGGACGTGGTTGTGTTGAGATACCTGATTTTCCTAAACTAGGCAATTTGTTGTACGTCAAAGGGTTAAACGAGAACTTGGTTAGCATGAACCAACTTTGCGATGTAAATTTTGTAGTAAAGTTCGATCGATATGAGTGTAACGTATATGATCAATCTGGTGATGTATTACTTTAAGGAGTGAGGTCCGACGATAATTGCTATGGGATGATTCTCAAGTACTCCTTTTTGTGTAATAATTCCACGGTTTCCTCTATGGGCCTTTGGTATCAATGATTAAATCATATGAGCTTTAAAGATCTTAAGACATCAGTGAAGAAATACCTAGTTTATGTCTTACCATCTCTTGGAAAACCAACTTCCAAGGTTTGTTATTCTTGCTAACAAGGAAAGTAAATCAAGAGTCCACATCAGAAGTTTAATACCATTACCACTTCTCCTGTGTTGGTGTTAATACATGTGGATCCTATGGGTCTTATATGTATGGAGAGAATATATGGTAAGATATAAATTCGTGTGATGATCGATGACTTTTCGAGATACTCTATAGTGGATTTTTTTGGGGGAAAGGTCTGATGTAGTTGAGTTCCTAACAATCAAGTTTCGTGACCAACAAAACTCACATGGTGTAACTATTAATCGAATGCATAATGACAATGAAACTAAATTTAAATAAGTAGGGGTGGATAGTTATTGTAATTAAGTGGGCATAAAACACAAGTTTTTTGCCATTCATACTCCTCAAATAAATAGGATAGTTGATAGGAAGAATTGTACGATACAAGAGATGGATAAATACATACTTCTTATGAGAAACATGCCTAGACAGTTTTGGGTAGAGGCAATTAATATAGCATGTCATACGATAATCAGGCATATCTTCATCCACATACATTACACAAGCCATATGAGTTGTGGATAGGAAAGAAACCCCACCAATTGTATTTCTCTATCTTTATGACTACTTGATACATCTTAAGGGATAAAGAGCACTTAGGACCATTCAATCCCCGGAGTGATGAGGGAATATTTTTAGGTTATTCATCGTCAAGTAGTGCTTATAGGTTGTTTAACCTTGCAAGCTCTAAGGGTATGGAATAAAAAACATCACGATTAAAGACGACGAGCCACTGGTGTCTATTGACCCTTATCCCAAGTGTGAGAATGATGCACCCCTAGTGACGATCCCATCGTTCCTCATACTATGCTCGGGGATCCCAATTTTGATTTAGAGAATCCATCCTCTCGGGTTAAAAAGAGTCATAACCCTTTTGATATGCTTGGTAAACCCACACTACGTGTCAAGAATCGTGCTCAACTTGAGAATATGATTATATACATTTGCTACACCACCTTAGTCGAGTCCAAAAATGCGAAAGAAGTACTCAAGGATCAGCGTTGGATATCCTCTACGAAAGAAGAGTTTTTTAGTTTTACAATAATGATGTCTCGGAGCTGGATTCCTGACCTAGAAAGACTAATGTGATAAAAACCAAATGGATTTTCAAGAATAAGTTGGATGAGAATGGTACCATAATTCACAATAACGCTAGGTTGGTCGCTCAAGACTACATATAGTTTTAGGGTATAGACTTTGACGAGACATTCAGTCCTTTTGCTAGGCTTGAGTCCGTCCAATTACTACTCGTCATATCATGTCATATATGCTTCAAGTTATATCATATTGGTGTAAAGAGTTCATTCCTTAACGACATTCTAGAGGAGGAAGTTTATGCAGAACAACCAAAGGGGTTAGAAGACCCAAAGCACCTAAAACACGTATTTTATCTTAAGAAGACCCTTTATGGTTTAAAGAGATCACCTTGTTCTTAGTACGAGAGGCTCACTTCTTATCTCTTAGCTCTTAGATTCAAAATAAAGGGAGTGCATAAGAAGTTATTTGTGAGGAGAGAGTGGTACAATATTTATTTCCCAAGTCTATATGGACGACACAATATTTGGATCCACGTGCTCTCGATATGCTAACACTTTTGAGGTGGATATGAAGAGTGAGTTTGAGGTGAGCATGGTCAACTGGAGGATGGGATATGCATATCTCAATCGAAATATTCTTGGAACCTATTGAAGAATTGGGTTTAAAATCTACTAAACACTCACGCACCCCTATAAGTACATTGACTAAGATTAGTAAAGTCACTTTAGGCAAGGACGTAGAGAAAACCCTATATAATATCATGATAGGTAGTCTTATCTACTTAGCCGCTAGTCGTCTAGACGTCGCCTTTAGCATTGGATTTTGTGCACAATACTAAGCATCCCCAAAGAGTCTTAACTTTTTTCTCGTTTAATGTATCATCAAATATATGAGTGTCACTCTTTCATAAAATTATCATCAAATGTGTGAGTGGCACTCTTTTCAATGATATTTGGTATTCCTTTGATACTGATGACCATTTGACCGCCTATTTGGATGTTGATTAGGCCAGGGATGTTGATCCTCGGGTGGGTGTTTTCACTTTGGCAGTGCTCTTGTCTCTTGGTTGATCAAGAAGTAAAAATCCATACCTTTATCCACTACGAAGGTTGAGTATGTAGCCAATGGGAGTTTTTCACACAAATTTTATGGTTGAAGAAAATGTTAGAAGATTATGGTAGTTTCCAAGGCATAATGATTATTTCATTTTATAATATGAGTGAAATCCATATATCCCATAATTCAATCCAACATTATCGCACAAAGCATATTAGGATATGTGAGAATTTTATTCATCATTTAGTTGAGGAAAAGGTCATGTACTTGAGTTTTGTGAGCACGGAATGCCAATTAGCCAGTATTTTCACGAAACCTTTAAATGCACTTAGATTCGAGAGTCTTAGAAAGTCTTTGGGTACTTATTTTATTGATTGAGTTCGGGCACTTTATCTAGTATAGGATGATCATAATGATCATTTCATTTGTCCCTATTGCTAGATTGTATTTCAATAATTTTTCTTTTTGATATATTTTTGAAAAATACAAAAAAAAATCAATTTTAAAAAAAAAAATTCAAAAATTCAAAAAAGATTTAATTTGGATAAATTTTTTAAAAAAATACATTTTTTTTATTTTCATTTTCGCCACATATGGATGTACATTTAAGATGTTAGAATCAACCCTGCATTCCATCCATTCATGCGTCTTTGTCATGGTGTTTTGAGACATGGCTTCATTTCATTAGTGTGTTTAATAATGTGTTGATATAATTTCTTCTTATAATTGATGATTACTTTCTTCATGATAGATAATTATCACCTTTATAGCATGCGTGCATGGTCTTTGTGAACATTGTGCTTACTTATCATATGTCGAATACGATGTTCTCATCTCAATCGTGTTAAATAATAAGCCAAATTTAAAAAGAGATAAGTTGTCCTTGTGACAACCAATGCCCGAATTTCGTTTCTCCAAAAAGAATGTTATATATTAAGCACTGGAAAGAGGCTACAAAAGGGTAAGATAAAATTCGCTATTTGCAAAAAGAGCCTAAAAGATTAACAACACATAAAAATGAAGTGCCAATGATAATTTTATTTTCATTGATGCTTTATTACAAATGAGCATTATGATATTTTCAAAATTGAGAGTGAATTTTTATATATGTGAGATTTCTAGGGTGTTATAAAGTACAAGATCAATGGATTTTCACAACAGACTCTCTTTAAAAGCATTAAATAGTTTGGAAATATTGATTTAAGAATCATTTAAATTCATGGCATGTTGCATAAGTCAAGTCAATTATATTTAATTTCAACAAATTTACACCTAAGGTAAAATTTGAGTTCTTTATTTAGAAATATCTCATGACTTCACGAACCAATGTTATGAATGACTTTATTGATTTAACCACGGAGAATATTCACACAATTTCATTCCGTGTTCATGCTTCGTATATTTTAGTGTTATTCCATGGTGTGTTGTATTTGTACATTTTATACGTTTTTTTTCATACTTGAAAATGTTGAAAATTTTCAAAAATAGTTAATATGGCATTTGGAATTTTATCTCATGTGCTTTAATGATTATGTTTGTGATGTTTCCTTTGATTATTCGGGTGATGCTAAAGCTTTCATAATGGGTTTTTTACTCTTTGTCAATTACAGAGGAAATGGGAAGACCAAATTGAGGGGGAGTTTATTTATTTATTAAATCGGTACACATAACTGTATTTCATTTGTCTCATGTGTGTAGGACTCTTTCTCCTTGATTATGAATTCATGGACCACACAAGATGAAGACTTTTCAGTTGAAGACTCATACATTTTTTCATTTTTGTTTCATGATTTGAGAGGGCATTAGTTATATTAGTCTTAGGAGTTAATTTGTCTTCGGTTTATGTGTTGTACCGGAATAACCAAAGGGAGAGATTTGTAAGAGCAAGTTTTATAATTGATTTATTTTATTTTGAATTATACTGTTACACCATATTGCACCTTCATGACCACTTCCACATATTCTAAGAGAAGATGTTGATGACATTTGGAAGATTGATGACCTTTCATCACAATAACATTTAAAAGAGATATGGCGTGGTTCGGTAAAGAATTTAATTGTCCTTTTCCAAATTTTTTAAAAGAAAAGATTATTTTAAATTTTGTTGACTCTTTTGAATGAGATTGCTATGTGGTTCGAACGAGATTGGACATGTCGTTAGAACGAGTTCCCATGTTTGAACAATATCTAGAACGTCACCTTTTAGGTAAACTATGGAGTATCGTTCAAAGTTTTGTTGGAAGCTGTTCAAACGAGATGAGGTACCATGTTTGAATGAGGTACTAGTTCGTTCGAATGAGTACGCGAGTTTGTGTTTTTTTAAAACATAGATATGAGGATTAGAGTTTTGAAAAACCCATTTTAAACTTTCAAGAAGCCTTTTTAGAGTTCTGTTGCGATCAAACTCTACACATTTTCCATCCAAACCCCTAAGATTTTTGAAGATCACTTTTTCAAATCAATAAAAACAAAGTCCAAGTTCAAGAACCATTGTAGAGATTTTTCTCTACGGTTGAATTTTAGAGTCTAGGCTCTACTGATGAAAAAGAAAGGAGTTGAGATTCTAGAGGCTGATCAGTGGACACCGAGGAGAGAGCTACTTTCTGGGGAAGGTACTGGATTGTGTCGTATATGTTGAAGATTTGAAGTCCTGCACGGAGTGAACCTATAAGTAGTCTTTAAGTTATTGAGTCTGCCAAACTCTTTATAGTGTTGAATTATAGGTTTAACCGAAAGGGATTTTTTCCTCAAATTATTTTTCTTCTTGTTAGGTTCGGAGTTTGACTTTATAATTAATCTTACATGTTCACAAAATTAAATCAAGATAAAATATGGTAAAAAGTGAATGTGTGTGTTTAGCCTACGATATGAATATTGCATATAGTCCCATGCTTTCTCATCATTCAACAAAACATATGTAAATAATTGCGAGGAGGATAAAGAAATGAACTAACAATTCAGCCTAAACTCTTAATGACCTTTTAAAATGAGATAAGAAATTAAAATGAAACAACAAAGATAATACAGTCGTGAAACAAAAGTCGAAGAATCCATAATGTTTATGGACACATCAGATCTTAACCCAACCCAACTGGATTTCCATCAATATTGAGTCCAAGAAATAATGAATCATAAGATACAACATATGTCATTTTACAAGATCACTCATCATCCAGAAGCTTTCAATAATAACTTCTTTTTTAATGGTGTTCAAATATTAGGCAAATCATCAATATGTAGTGTTTGAATATTTGTATCGAACGTTTAGTTAATTTTCCTTTCAGTTTAACCTTTGAATTCCTCTTCATCTCTTACCCCGGTTTCTCATTTCCTATGAAACTCCATATATTTTTAATAATTAGGTTGACCAAATATATTTATCAAAACTATAGAGGTCATATATATAATTAATTATCATCCATAGAATGTACCACAAACAGAGAACGAAGTTAAAATAAGGTAGATAAGGATATGAGAAACCTATAACTTTGATATATAAATCAAAATACCAATTGTTTGTCAAAACCCAATACATACAAAATATCTCACTTTTCTCAGTTTTCAAGGATGAACACAATCACTAGATATCTCACATCACTCAAATTACTTGAAATAAGACTAAAGCTAGGTTTAATCCCCAAGTCTTCAAAAGTTAGTGGCAAATAACTCGTGTAAGAAACTAAATCCGATACTCTAGAGTATCTACAACAACGTGAGGGGCCAATCTCACATTAACAATATAATATGTGAACACAAGGGTAGTGAAACCATCAGTCATGAATATAAATAATAAACTCAATAATTATTAGAGTTATATCTATGTTCTACACATAACAAATTCAAATCATATCTAATACGTGATGTATTATCAGCAAAGTCTTTTACCATTCCTCATATTAGAATAGTTAAATAAATGTCAAATGCAGATTTTATATTCAGGCAACAATATATAAAGCACTATTGTAAGTCCTTAATTATATAAAATAAATCTAATAACTCTATGGAAGTCGTGTAAACGATGCTAATATTACGTCGTACGAATGGGCCCGTGCGAATGAGCAATTATTGCAGTTGTGCACACAAAAGATAGAGATCATTTTTTCTCATTTCATTTATTCTACAATCCAGGACTCAAAACAATCCAAATATCGATTGAAATCCAACCCTCAACCTTACTAATCCATAATTATGGCCTATGATAATTCTAAGGGTTCAATTCTTGTTAAAATCATCATTTTTTCATAATAAAATGGGGAAAATTTCCTGTTCAATTTTGACATGGGAATATATACACACACACACACACACACACACTTACTCATAGTAAGATTTTAAAATATGTTCAATGTGTATAATCTCCATCCATTCGGTATTACTTTTTAAAAATCTATGGATTTTTGCACATGGCTAATGAACAGGAAGTGTATCTATGATTAATGTATAGATGTCCGTGATATGAAGTCGAAATCATTTCTTCTTCAACTTATTGGAAAGATTCAACTTAACATGCATATAACGGGAGACATCACATGCTTGTTTAATTCACTCTTCACATAGGTGCATCCACAATGGGTCAATGTTTTTCTCTACCTTCTTTAATAGTGTATGGAATGGCTAGGCTACGTCAAAGTTATGTACGCGAAATATACTCTCTACGTCCTTATCCCATATTTCTGGTAGGAAAAATATAATACCGTCGAACATGTACGCTTTCCAGAGATGAACTACATGATTTTTAAGTTAGTTAAGGTACTCGATCTTCTTATTCCCGTACACGTAAATAAGAGTATCCTCTATATGAAGCGCACTAATAGAGGATGTATAAGTGCGGTCCAATTGCAATATCTCGTACTCTTATTGCCACTGGTTATTACCATGCCTAAGTTTTTTTGAGAAAAATATATAAGGGTATGAATATGAGTCTTACAAGTAATGACTCTAATTAATCATTAACTAGTTATTATTTTTCAATCGATCCAATTTAAGTTTATCTTATTTTATTTAATCTTAACATTGTTATGCATTCTTCTGAGTAGAAAACACCCATAAGTATATATATATATATATATATATATATATATATATATATATATATATATACACACACACACACTAGGGTATGCCCGTGCCTGAAGGCACAACGAAATTTTTTCAAAGTACGTAATTGCGAAACGGCGTAAATTTTCCAGCGTACGTAATCGCGAAACGACAAAATTTTCAAAATGCATTACTACAAAAAATTTCCAAACTGTCTCTTTTGGTCAAATTATCAATTGGACAGAGTTTCCTTTGTTCAAGTTTGCTCAAGTTCCATTCATAATAAAACTTTGCTCAAGTTCCATTCATAATACAAATAGTTTATAAAAATTGGACAGAGTTTCCTTTGTTTATACCACTATTCACCCTGCTTAAACAATACAAAATACCATAAAAATAATAATAATAGTCCATCTTGGACCTACCATATATCATCAACTATTTAACTCAGAAAAAACACGCATCACAATAGACAATTCAAAATTTTGAAGAAAATTCTATTTACAACCAAAGCATATTACACCATCCCGCTTGTATCTCCTACATCACGCTTGTCTCATTCATCACTACACCAAATCTGTCGAATTATCACGGTCATTGACCTTGACAAGTTCAACTTGTCAAGGTCAATGACCGTGACAATTCTGGGGGAGACAACTTTTTTTGTCACGGTCATGTCACGGTCATTGATCGTGACAAGTTCGTTAGAATTGTCACGGACATGTCACGGTCCTTGACCGTGACAAGATTTGTCACGGTTAAGGATCGTGACAAACCCGTGACACTCTTTAAAAAATTATCATGGTAATTGATCGTGATAAGTCCGTGACAACTTTCTTTGTCAAGGACTTGTCACGGTTAATGACCATGACAATTCTGAGCAGAATTAAAAAAAATCTGTTGGGTAGTATGGCCACTGCCACTGCCCAGCAGTATATTTGTACCTGTTATAGCAACGTTGTACCTATTCAAACATCATATATCCAAATAAACTAGAGATAATGCAAATATACATTCAAAATAAAAATAATATGCATCAGGATATAATTCAAATGTACCAACTAAGAAACAATACAATTCAATTTAAATAATGTCACTACATGTCTTGGGTAAGGTTAAATATGAGGAGGTGAGTAGGCCACACGATATACGAATTGACAAACCCACTTATATACATCGTTCCGCATTGTTCATGCAACCACAACGGGAAGTTCTCCTTCTCGGGTATCGTATGCATGATGAGCACCTTGGACTCGATGTCCTGAAGCTCACGTCCATGAACTAGTCCACCCTGGACCATATTCGGGTCCCTCAACCCCCGCCCTATCCGCTGGCCATCAAATATGTCCACTATAAACACGCTCAGCCAACCTAGCATCGACATCGGTCGGTCGAAGGGAGCCAAAGAGGGAAGTTGATCATCAAAGTCCGCACGTGTCGGCGATGAAGCAGCGAGGTCCACATCCTCGTCATCCTGCACCTCGTCCTCCCGCACCCCCTCCCCCACCACCTTCTCCTTCCATTTACCCTTGGATTTTCTGTCGCCCAACGAACGCTTCATGAATGAGAATATATCTTGGACAGTCGCCTCCAAACGGTACATCTTCACGTCATGCCAGTCCACCGTTTGAGCCAACCTGGTGTCACTCGTCTCCAATCTGATGATCCTAGATTTGGCCACCCGCGATCTCACCCCCCTTGTCCTCCCCTTGCGATCAGAGCCAAGCACTTGGCTGAGTGATCCTGTGGACAAAGATGCCTTGTCGGCATCAGACTGCGACTCATGCACTTCTTTAAGCTTTGCCTGAAATGACAAAAAACACATAATTAGTAAAATAAGTAAATTAAAAAATTATAATGTAAATAACAAAAAGTAAATAGTCGGATTACTTACAATCGTGTTCGCGACGCTCGGAGACACCTCCTTGTCCTTCCCCTTCTTCGTTCGAAGAGGCACATAAGTATCGAGCCTATGTGGCCTACCCCTAGGGCCAGTCCCCTGAAATAAAATAAAGTAAAATTAGTATCCACCACGCAAAGTAAAATAATGCAGAATAATATATTTTTGTAGTTATAGAAAAATTAAATCTTACCATCCTCCTATGCTCCACCTTGGCGTAAGACGTCCGGCCGGAGTAGTGCACGTCCGTATTTTTTGCCCGATTTTCCCTCCCTGATTGGCGAGATGCCAATTGTCGCTCCCCAATTTCATTGTCAACGAACGTTTGCCATTGTGCCAATGAGATCGGCTCCTTCGGCGGGATGGATTCACGGCTTTGGATAATGGACTCTCGTGTCTTTCCAAAGTACCGGGTCCAAATATTTTTCTTCCACGTCTTGTGTTGCTCCCTCCACTACTCCAAGAAGGAATCGCGTAGCTTTGGATCCATGCTGAATTGTTCATGTCCAACAAATACAATGTAAGTTACAAATAAATATAAATATAAATATAAATATAAATATAAATATAAATATACATATACATATAAAATGAAATTGAAATTGAAATCGAAATCGAAATTGAAATATTCATATGAATATAAATATAAATATAAATAAATTACCTGTAGTGCCACCCAAACAGCTAACTTGAGCTCATATGGCACCTCCTTCCAACTAATGTACCCTGGGCAGATGATCGTCTTTACCATCTCGAGGGATCTTGCTAATAGCCCCGACTTGTTCTTGATGGCCTTCCCCAATTTGCCATATTTGGGGAGCCTAGGGGCCGAGGAGCTCTCGTCGCCTCCACTACCACCGAGCCCATACGACATCATCATAACAAGCATCATCATCCTCGCCTTAATACCTGAAGGAGACATTTGCTATAAAAAATGTTATTAGTACATATCAAAATGAATTAAAAGAAGACATGCAAATAAACTAACAATTAAAGTATACAATTAATAATTTACTAATTTACAATGAGGGCAATCCTACTTTCATAATTAATCATATATTAATTTACTAATTTACAATGAGGGGTAATCACACACGCAGACCCCCACCCCTACCCCACCACCCACCCACCCATCCCTGCCCCCTCCCCCCATCTCCTCTAAAGGGTGAGTTCAAGTATGTTTCATTTAATTATCATACTATATATATATTTTTCGATATACAAAGTAATTTTTTAAAAAAAGTTGAAAAATCCCATCCCTATATGGACATTAATCCAGTAGTCATACCACTTCTAAAATTAACTAACCCAACATCGATACACTATAATCCAACCGCAACAACAAATGTGTATCCCGTACTCATTTTAATTCATCTACTCAATTAATTCATTTCATCAATTAAACTAACAATTAAAGTATACAATTATTAATTTACTAATTTACAATGAGGAACAATCCTACTTGCATATTAAAGTTACAATTAAAGCTATACAATTTATTTTATTAAAGCTATACAATTAAAGTTACTTCGAATCTCAACATTTATCTGTTAATGAGGGGCAATCCTACTTGCATATTAAAGGGGCAATACATATTTTATTAATCAATTTGTCCGTTTCAATTGTTGAGATTGCCCCACCACACACCCACCCCACCCCCTCTCCCACCACACACACGCACACGTACACACACACACACACACCACCCACTCCCTACCCCCACCACACACACGTACAAACACCACCACCCCTGCCCCCCTCACCCCACCACACACACACGCACACACTTGCACACACACACGCACTACCACTTATAAAATTAACCAACCTAACATCGATCCACTATAATCCAACCGCAACAACAAATGTATATCCCGTACTCCTTCTAATTCATCTACTCAATTAATTCATTTCATCAATTAAACTAACAATTAATGTATACAATTATTAATTTACTAATTTACAATGAGGTGCAATCCTACTTTCATATGAAATGGGCACTAATTATTAATTTACTTTCATATAAAACTATACAATTAAAGCTATACAATTTATTTTATTAAAGCTATACAATTAAAGTTATTTCGAATCTCAAAAATTATCTGTTAATGAGGGGAAATCCTACTTGCATATGAAAGAGGCAATACATATTTTATTAATCAATTTGTCCGTTTCAATTGTTGAGATTTGCCCCACCACACACACACCCCACCCCACCCCCACCACACACACACACACACCACACCTCACCCCCTCCCCCACCACACACACGCACACGTACTCTCACCCACCCCACCCACCCCTTTCCCCCTCCCCCACCACACACACACACGCACACACCTGCACACACACACACACATACACCCCACCACCCCTGCCCCTTACCCCACCACACACACATGCACATACACACGCACACCCCACCACCCCCTTCCCCCACCTAGCCCCTTGTCCCTCCCCTCCCTAGCCCCCCAGTCCCTCCCCCTCCCTCACCACACACGTACACGTACACACACACCCCACCCCACCCCCACCAACCCCTGCCCCCTCCCCCTACCATACACCACCACACACATATATAAAAATGAAAGAGAAAGAGAGGAAAAAAAACAGCTTAGACAGAGAGAGAGAGCTCGAAATCGCTTTAGAGAGAGAAAGGAAAAACCAAAAACGGTGGGAAAAAAGAAAGCGTAGGGTTTTTTTTACTGAACAAATTGTCAAGGACGTGTCACGGTCCTTGACCGTGACAAGCCTTTATCACGGCCTTGTCACGGTCAATGACCGTGACAAAATACGGGTGTTTTTTTGTCATGGTCAATGACCGTGACAAGGATGGCCGGCTAAAGGGTGCCAATTTAGCCTTTTTGGTGTAGTGATCGTCACAAAATGCGTATACCAAAAATATGTATATTCCTTCAATGAATCCAATAATCGACTGGAATTGAAGTATCTATGCCTCTAATCGACACGAATGTCCTGCGTAGATAATAATTGGACCATTAATAGGACTAAAATAAGAAATAAAGAAAACTAAAATAAAACTTGGGTATAACTGATGACTATACCTTGGGCATAACTGATGACTATACTTGGGCATTTCTTCATCTGAGAAAAATAGAAATATTTGTAAAGAGAGAAATGCAAAGCAAGAAATACAATGAAAAGAAAGAAATGCAGATCCTAGATTTTTACTATAATAAATCTAAATGTGAGGATAAAAACAAAAAAAGTTGTTCATATACAACATCTACATTTTGAACACCTAAAATATAATCCTATAATTTGTTTTGTTCATCAATGAGAAAAGCAATGCTAAAAAAATTGGTAATATCAGAAGTGTGTTTTAGTTATAAGTGGTCATTTTTTATTTTAAATTTTTGATTCACAAAAGAAACACATGATCCCAAAACAGAATGTAAATACACTCTATTTAACTCTATTAATAACCAAAACAAAATGTAAATACAGGTAAATAGAAGTTAGCAGAGATTAGTAATGCATAGAGTTCTAGCATCATAGAGTTTTAGTAATGCATAGTAATTTTGATGAAAAGGGATTAGGGGTCAAATTCTATGATGCCAAATAGTAATTATACTAATTGTTTTGGCATCATAGAGTTTGGTGATTGATACAAAAGGGATTAGTAATGCATCAATTACTATGGCTCATTTCAAATAGTAGTTAGCAGTTATGTAATTGATAACTATGGCTCATTTCATGCATTATATGAGTTATATGTAACCTATTAATACAAAAATGTACTAGGGGTCACTTATGCTAACTACTAACTGCATTATCAATTTAATGCAGTTTCAATTTCAGGAGTTATGTATAATGCACTTTGAATTTCAAATACATATAACTCATTATATGCAAACATCCATCATCGACCTACCTTGCTCAGCTGTCGGAGTACCTACTCCAGCCGCCACAAAACTCCACTCTACCAACCACCTGCTGCTCAGGTATCGACCACTTGCTGCAGACCCAAAGCCTCTTGACCTCCACCTCAGTCAATTTGAGAATTGTGATCAAACCAGGATGCGACTGTAATATATAGTGGTGAAACATAACTTCAAAAAATATTCAACACAACAAAATTTAGGTGGTGAGACAGGGAATCAAGAGATAACATATAGCACACATATGTGAATCATGAAAGAATACCAAAATGCATAGAAAAATAATAGAGAATGACTAATTCCTCGAACCTATTTTTGTTGATATGTATGTATTTTGTTGGGCCTATTTTTGGGTTTGGTATGTGCAATTTCTGAACGCCCTCTTTTCGAAGCATTGTGAAGTGCATCATAGACATTTCTAGCTTTGATTCCAACAGATCCTAGGTGCATAACAATGTTCATTGTAAAGTCTCTAGATTTGTTCCCTAGCTTACAATGAACGTAACAGTGTAAAGTTAGAGACATTGTAAAGAAGTGTAAATCAATGTTGAACTTAGAGACAATGAACACTGTAAATTAATGTGAACAACTAATGTTGAACTTACAATGACCAACCAATGTTGAACTTATAATGACCAACCAATATAATCTTAACTGAGGTTTGTTATAAAACCCATAATAATAAAAAAAATAGAACTTGTGGGGTGACTCTATCTCACTTCCAAACACTTAAAAAAAATGAACCCCAACATTTGAACCCAATATAGAATTTAGGTTAACAAATTGACAATGTAGAAATAAAAATAAGGGCCCAACCATGTCCATAAATGTTAGATGAAATACCTTAAAATGTTGTTTATCCTCTGACTCAAATCTTTTGTGACCACTGAAAATATTCAACTTGCACATCATGACTCCTAGTGTCATTCTCGAAATAAAAAACGAAAATAAATTAGAATTAAAAAAATTAAACAGGGAAGCGAATTGCATATAAGAACAATAGACAAAATCAAATCATATTCATCATGACTTTACCAAACTGAACACTAAACCAAACATACATAAAGTTTGGAGCCTTAGGATGATTGTGAGAGATTCTAAAGGATGAATTATTGTATCTATGTCTAAAAAAAATTAGTACCTTAATTGTGTTGAAGTAGCAGAAGATACAGATATGGTGGAAGGGTTTCAACTTGCTATAGATAAAGAACTACAAATTCATGAGTTTAAAAGTCATTCTTTGACTATAAGTCATCAAATCAACCCCCCTATTAATATAAATTTTCAAAATGCATAGATCTTCTATTCATAGTTGTTTGATGTCTTAGTTCTTGCAGAAGAGCCGAAAAGATTTTATCAGTCAAAGTCTGTGTTAATAGCAAGTGGGAAGAATAATACATGTTCATATTACTACCCAGCCACAAAAAAACGTATCCATTCATGTGAAAACTTTGCATTAGCATATCCAAACACTATAAAGACACATATTGTCCACCGTAGTGAGTCCGGCGTGGTTAAGGACAAACATATATGGGACTGCAACCAATTTCATATAATAATTTCCAATGACAAAACAAAATGTGGTAAAGGAATTAAGAGTGTAGGCAGTAGATAATTATTTATTCTAGGAAAGAAACACTGAAACAAATAATCTTGACTTCATACTTGTATGTAACTGATATCTATAATATGGAGACTGATGATAAATGACAGAAATAAATAGCAGGGAGGGATTTTTCATACAATAGTTCCACTCACAATGCAATCCAACTACTACATAAATGATTAGTTATTCATTTTAGAAATAAAAAAGACATTGTTGATTGTAAATTGCAATAAAGAAATGGATAGGATACTCTTTAACTATCAAATAAAGGGATAATCTTTATTGACCAGCAAAATAAAATTCCAATCAAATCAATTTTTACATGTATATGAATGGAATGTGAATGGAAGCATATTCTTGAAAGCCACCGTGTCCAATGAATGATAGATGGTATAACATCTATTACTATTAAAATGACTATAATATCATTCCGAATGATTTAGTCCAGTTAAGTGACTTGAATTAGACATTCAAACACACACATAAGTTACTTAATTCCTTCAAATAGAGTATTTCCATAACTCATTTACATCATTCATTCAAATACACTGCTATACATTCCCTATGTGTATAAAAAGCACTGCTAATTCCAATCCACTGCTATACATTCCTTATGTGTATAACTGATATTATAACTTGAAGCCAACCATGTAAAGTTACGTATGTAGTGCTATAATTTAATGCACAGCGATACTTCAAATGCATAAATTATGAGGTCTGATTGTTGCGTTTGCTCCAATGAATTGATTTGCATTTTCTCACATGCCAAGACTTTACTCAAACTTATAGCCACTTCTAAGAACCTGAAAAATCAAACGCCAAATACTCAATGACAAATCATGAAAAGTTCTTAAATTTTAACCATAATGCACAATAACAAAATTAGAACAAAATAAAATAAAATAAACCATACTCCTATATTTAAAACCGAACTCTTAGTAGTGTTAATATGAACCCCTGCTATAGTTAATCTCATGCACCTGCTACACTTACAATCAGGATCATATGTAGATAACACATTTAGCCCAAAATTTTCACTTGGATAATAACATGTTCAGATATGAAAGAGTAGATATGAGAGTAAACAAACTAAATCCAACAATGATTAGCAAACTCAAATGACACACACAAATTAGAATCATAAAAGAAACTAAAAAACAGAGGCCTCAAGTAGGAGTTTAAGAGGTCTCAAGTAGCGGTTTAAAATCTTCTTGAGGTCTCAAGCAGGGGTTTTCCCATAATTATTTATCGCAAGAGGTCTCATCGATTATATATCGCAGCATTGCCTAAGATACAAATATTTCCAAAACAATAAAAAATAGTATTAAAACCTCCAGGTGGATCAGAGTTTTTGAACAATTAAATACATCAAGTTAAGAAACATAGCTATAGCAATACGTTTTGAGTAAAAAAAAATCAAAAAATGTGTATATTGAACAGATGCCCCAAACATATAATGATTACTAAAACTTACTTTACAATTATGACTTCTAACTAAAGCTAATGTGAGATTGTGAAGATACTAATACATGAGAGTCATCAGAAGATGTAAAACTAAACTCATCCCTAAATTTTCAACAAATAAAAATAAAAACGAATTGTAGCTTTGAAAATAAGAATGCAAGTTTTTAAAAGTTTTAAGATATATCATAAAACAAACACATGTTTAAGGTGAAGAGTTTTGAAGAAACTCGTACTTGAAGGTCATGCATACTTATCTTTCCCACGATAGTGAAAAGAAACATTGTAATTCAACAACACAATGTGCCCATGATAGAAGAAATCCGGCCTGAATTTACCCTTCCCTGTACTCATTAGATTCTTCTTTTTCCCATTGCCTATCCCTAATATATTGTGGCCCTACTTCTTATTTCAAAATTGGTAGCCATCCATATTACTCCTGAAAACACTGTATTCTTATTTTTCTGCTCCATAGCTTTTTATTTCTCGAGTTGACCAACAAATATACCAAAGTGTCCTCACTAAAATCACCAGCCAATGAAGAAATCGCCAACAAATATACCAAAGTGTCCTCACTAAAATCAAATAAAAACATGCTGCAAACACCAAAGTGTCATCACTAATAGGGTTAATCAATATAAGAGAAATCATGTGAATTTGAATTATGTGTATGTAAAAGTTCTTGTTCTTATACATCAATATGTATAAATATAAATGTATAAAGCATATATAATTTTAAAGAAAGTAAATAACAGACATCCATGGTTAGCAAAGTATTTTTAACAAGATCATAATATATATATATATATATATATATATATATATATATATAGCTCCTAAATTCAAAGTAAAAAAAAACACAAAACTTTAATAACAATTAAATGAACATGGCTAACTGGAACAAAAATAATCCAAGAGCATCACCATAACCATTTATCCTCTTCTCAGTGTATGAAATTATTCAAAGTAATTCAATAACAAGATGGTTATGGTATCTATGGATTATTCAATTTGTATATGAAATAAACATTAGCAAATAAATGGAATATATGTTCTTTACTCGAATGGAATAGTCAAATGGAATACCTAAATTGCTTTTTAATCGGGATTGCTTTAAAATGTAATACTCAAATGGAGTTCCTGAATAACAAAATTGAATAAATTTCCCTGCCTAGAGCCTTGTGATTCTCAAGCACCTATTTAGTATTCATAAAGCACATATTTAGTATATATTTTTATTAGTCATAAAAAATAGTTCACATTTAAAAAAATGTAAATACTTCTTTCCTTTGTAACTATAAGGTGAGCTGTGTAGTATTTTAGTTGTGTGTTCAAAACTCTGTATACAAAAAATGGAAAAAAAAATACTCATTTAAGATATTAATTCTAAGCACAATGCATAATCAACTGGTAGCATGTGTATAAAAAGTGACCATTCCAACTTATATGGGTTAGTGTGCGTGTGTTAAATGCACTATATAATTAAGAAAGATCTTCAACAGATCAAATTTTCCACTTTATAGCTCAAACTATTACACTTAATAAAAAGGAAAATTGGACTTCTTCAATTATAAAATATCCTTGCAAAATCAAAAGGTGAACCTAGCAAAATACAATACTCACTTCAGATACTAATAGTACTCTCAATACATACCAATTTTAGAAATAAACAGCAATAGGTTCACTAATGCCATCAGGCAACCTGGAAGACAATGCTACTTATCTTCAAAGGGAAGGTTGTGTTCCATTGTCTAATATTAATAACCATAACAATGGGAAAAATAGTATCAAGAAATTTATAAATGTCAGTTGTCAAGAGAGCAAATTACCTCCTTCATAATGAGATCCACATTTACTTTATCTTCTTCAGCCTAACACAATTCATTGAGATAAAAGAATATAAGAAAACAATTTTTACAGAGGAAACTAATATGTTTGAAAACACATAAATAAATTATGTTTAAGAAATTTCTAGATCTGAGCAATTAATAATGCAAAGAAAAGAGGGAAAAACCAAAAATTGAAAGTCATATCATACCACAGTATAGTAAATATTTGGCCACTGAAAACCAAATAGAAATGCAAACTATTGAAAATAGAGGAACCCCCAAAAATAATTTATACAATTTAATCATTGTGTATCTTTTGAGATGTTAATTAAAACTTCCATACATACATGATACATAAAACTCCCATACATGTATATACATAAAACTTCCATTCATACATACATAAAACTTCCATACATACATCATCATTCCTGCTAGAAACAAAACAAAGATCTAAATAAAATAAGATTTGAAAAAAAGAAACCCATAAAACTAATATGTAGGGCCCTTCCACCCTATACCTTCTTAGTGGGAGCTGATAACAAAAAAAAACTAAAGAATCATACCAAAATAACATATTATAACCCCATACCTTCTTAGGGATACCAAAATCTGCAAAACATAAGAAAAACATTATTAGATATACAACTGAATAAGTGAAAAACCTAAACATTCAACCAAAACAATTAAAACAAACCCACGAAACCATAAAATTTCCAAACCCTAACCTTTTGAAATGTGAGCATCGAGAAAAAAAAAAGTGAAAGCTTGTATCCGTGGGTTTGTGAGAGTATTTCTAAGGGTGAGTGGGAGAGAGAGTGTCGTGCAAAAGAGAAAGGATTTTGTGATTTTGTGGGTAATGTCTGATAGGAGAGAGAATCGTGGGCTGCGTGAGCAGAAAAGTGAGATGAAAATGGGTATAATACCCTTTTACCCATGTTTTTGAATTTTGAACAAAGGGAAAAATAACTTAGAGTGGGTGAAAAGAGGGGGAACTCAAATGGGTATAATACCTCAACCATTGGATCGTTGCCTTGTTGTCTTCGATCTGAACCGTGAAGTGTCTTCCCATCTTATGAATAGTAAAAACACCATTGTAACTTACTATATATATATATATATATGTGTGTGTGTGTGTGTGTGTGTGTGTGTGTGTGTGTGTGTGTGTATGTGTGTGTGTGTGTATATGTGTGTGTTATACAAGTGCATGTGTTTGTTCATTACTTCTACTACTGTTACTACCATTTTCATTTTTAATTCCTTTTATTTTCCCATGAAAACAAATATTTTCCTCAAAAAATTTCATCAAAATGAGTGTTAAACTCCTTGTTGTATTAGGACTGTTCCGTCTAGGTTATTTATTTTGTTAGGGTTTTGTAGTAAGATTGAGATTTGGCCATCAACATTACTAAAACTATCATTTGGTAGACTGATTATAGATTTTATTTATGGTTTAATAACAGTTGAAAAAATGGCGACAAAATGAAGAGAAAAATAGAGAGAGAGATTCCAATGTTACCTGTTGGATAGAGGTTTGTGAAATGTTGTAACACCCCGTATTTCTGAGTATTTAAAATTAAATAACTTTTATTATTTTAAATTACATGCGGGTTGTAATTTAATTGAATTAAATGTTATGCGTTTATTAAAATATTAATCGAGAAAGATAAAGATTAATATTTATGAAATATAATTACAAACCGAATAGTAAATGATTATTTTACATCATAACGTGTGGTAGTGACGTGAGAGTGTTATATTTCAATTGGGAGTCGAGGTCGAGCTTAGGCTATAAAAGTGTTGGATGTGCTGATTGGTCCCGGGACGATTTTAGACCAACCTGACATCACGTAAGGGCTTTTTGGTCATTTAGGAGTTTAGGGTAGAGGGAACTCCGAAAATTAGAAATGTATATTAGCCCAGTCAAGTGGGAGGCTAGGGTTACAACACTTTGGACATAGAGGAGGCCATAGAAGAGGAAGAGGAGAAGAAACCTAGGGTATTCCACACCGTTTCTCACCCTGAACATTGTCTGAATCTAGATCGCAGCAAGCAAAAGACATCCTCACCATCTCCGAATGAAAATCAGACCCACTTCTTTAAGCCAAATGTTTATCTTGCATTAATTTGAGTAAGTTATAATACCCATGTAGTGTAGGATTTTCAATTTATGATTTAAGTGATGATTATTGTGGTTTGGGTGGGAAGAGCACATTATTTAGAGTAAGAATTCATGTAGAACAAATACTTGCATGTAGATAACACGAAATCGTAGAGAATGAAGGATTAATATGAAATAAATATGGGTTAAACGATGAATATGCATGATGAACATATAAACTAGGGTTTTAATGAAATAAATAGTTTTAATCCATTCTTGGGTAGATTTCTTGTCATCTTGATGTGTTATTGACATTGATTATTGTCCCTACACAAATAATATATGTTTGGGTATGTTAGATGGGTGATTGGGGAATTATTATGGAGTTTCGATAGATTTTTAATGGAGTAAACCCGTAGAAGCAAAGAAGGAGAATTACCAGGGGTTTTGAATCGGTTCGGATCCTTTTTCGAATCGGTTCGACAGGCGAATCGATTCGCCTGTTATGCAGATGTGGTTAGAACTACCTGTTTTAGCCAGATTGGATGTTTGTATACGTTCACATGAAATTAAACGTTGAAAAACTTCGGGAATAATTTGATGATTATAAAATGACTCAAAGAAGGTCACTAGGTATATGATTAAGGGTTGGTTAATTTTAAGAAAGAGTAAATTGGGATTAGGAGTGACGATACTTAATCGATTGAGAGGCATATCAGGAATTTATGATTTGGGTTACGAGAAGAGCGAATGATAACCTAAGACTTCTACTAGTAGTACTGTGATGAATAAACTACTGAAATGGCATAAGGAATAGTTAGTACCCCTTCTAGTAGTGAGTGATACTCGAAAAACATGGATAAAACATTATGTGAGGGCTATTAGTATGCCGAGTATTCGAGAGACATAACTACCACATACTGATATGTTATAAGTGGTGTGTATACCTATACTAATGAGAATATATATATATATATATACACACTTTGTGTGAGTACCTATTATGTGATTTTCTATGTGTGTGAACATACCTATGCTACCTGCTATCACGGGAGGTTCCACGCAGAGGGCAATTCCACCTTGGCGAATCTAGCAAGGTCTGGATGTGTTCCCCATAATATCAAACTTAAGGAGGCTAACTATGTGTTGTGTATTAGTGGGACTAGCAGGTCATTTAGGTACGTTTGGTATATGCTTATTCCAAAGGCTTAGAAATATGTTTGCCTCCATTGTGTGTTGTTTTAGTTATGGTTTGAGGAGACATTTCGAACCGGTAGTTCCTAATTTGGTACGAGATGTACACGGACTTGATAGCAGAGTATGCCTGCATCACGGTGGTTATTCTAGGAGATGTTGTAGTTATATATATGTTATAGTGCGTCATATATATAAGCGTAGTTATTCAACTTATGTGTGACGGTAGAAAAGATAGATAGTGTATATCTAAAAGTAATTAAGTATGAGAAAACTTAAATAGATACAGCGATATTAATAATTCGATTAAAATGAATGATTAACTTAACGGTAATGCGTAGTATGCACGGTACGGTGGAGCTCAACCTAGTGTGGTTAGTTAGATACTTAGTCCTAGTTAAGCATTGTAGAATGACTAGGTTGGTAAAATAGGAGACGTTAGGTGTGCACAATAGATGATAGGTGAAGAACTCTTGGGATTGTACGCTGGATCGATGTGTGTATCAAATAACTTCTTTTATAACTACAATTTAAGTACTTGCTAAAAAATTTCAAATGGTTTTGGGCTCTGACCCTTGTCAGAATATTTTCAAAAATATTTCGGGTGTTAAGCCATAGGGACGCCAATCTTGATGACTCATTCCACGGATGCATAGTTGTAGCATTGTGGAGGCTTGCAAAACTTTGTGTAGACACTTCAGTTATTCATTCATAGATTAGGATTTACATTTCAATATTTTACTTATGCATGGTTCCCTTCAGCTGATACAGTCTTTTTAGTTTATTTATCAGACTATGTTTTGGATTCAGTTTTATTTTCTTTAGATTCATTGTTGGACCTTGTTTCGAAAATCGATGGTTTATTCCGTACTATTTTTTTATCTATCTATCGTGTGGTTAATTCAGACTATTTTTAATTGTGTGGATGGTTTGCTTATTGTATTTATATTTTGCATGTTATTATTGTAATAGCCCGTAATTTTATTGATTTTTATTTAAGGGATTAATTAAATTAAATGAGAATTAATTGGGAATTAATCCGGATGTAAATACTAGCGAGACGTGATTTGGTATTTGAGTATGATGTTAAAATTGAATATTTCTGAGTATATATGGTAATATATGAGTATTGGAAATATTAAAATTGTAACGAGGCAGAAATACGACAATTTGGAAAATTTAGCTGAGACGCGCGTGTTAATCGCGTCAGGAAGAAATTGATTTAAATTAAAAAGTAAATTATATTTTTATCAACCAAACGATCATTTTGAGTGCGCCAACGCGTCCGGAAGGGTCAAAATAGTCAGAAAACACTAGCCGGGGGTTTAGTTTGGGTCTCGGGGCATTTTTAGGCCAAACCGGCAACCTAGAAGGGTGTTTTGGTAATTTTAAAAATTGAGGAATTAAAACCCACGAATTTTAGAGGTTAATTATATATTATTTGAGAGGCCACTAAGGCCATTACCAGCAAAAGATAAGAGAGTGTGCCACGGAGGTTTTGAGAGAAGTTAGAAAGAGGGTAAAGGAGGTTCCAAATCAAAGCATCTCCCATCACCAGAAATTTGAAAGGATTTATGACCGGAAAGAAGAGAGAGAGCCAACCTTGATCATCAACAACGAACCAGAACATCGGATTTAAGGAAATTGATTTAATGTCATTAATTGCAATGAATATTTCCTCCATTTTTAGTGTAGAAACCTTATAGGCTTTAAAAGTTTTGGTGAAAACCCAATGGGATTGTTGTAGAAACTCTTAATCTTGGTTAGGAATTGCATGTAGAATGATTACGGACGAAATTGGTATCCAAAAAATTAACTTTTAAGATTTAAAAACGGATTTATGATGACTATTTATGTACAATAAAATTTTGGGTTCATGTTCATAGGGTTTGGGGAAAAATTTGGGGATTTCTGATAATTGCATGCTGATTTAGAGGATTTGACCCCAAAAATATGTTAAGAAGCGACCTAGGAGGACTTAGAGTAGTTTAAAAACATTAAAACGTTATTGGGATGATTTTATAATGGATTTAGAGAAGAGAAAAATGAAGAAAAGCGAGTTGGGAAATTTTTGGACGTTTTCTGCCATCTCGTTAGAAGACCTGCCCAGGTCGTTCGAACGACCTCGTTCGAACGATCTTCTAACGAGATGAAAGTATCCCTTCTAACGAGTTCGTTCGAAGACTTTGTTTGAACGACCCTCGTTCGAACGAGATTTCTAACGAGTCGACAGAATGGCTGATTTTATTTAGAACTTCTAGTAGACTTATTTAATTGAGTGTTAACCTTCCCTTGTAGACTAGTGGGTATAGTTGTGAGATTGGAGTACGTTGAGGAGTAAAAACTTAAAATTTTGTAGTAAACCGGATGACATTTATGGGTTAGGAAATAAGTACCTAAAATTACGACATGAGAAGGGTTGACAACTTTTAATGTATATTATTTAGGGATTTGTAAACGTGCAACATTTAATGACGGTATAGGAATGTAAAATATACCTCTATTAATATTATAAGATATCTAAGATGTGTGAATGCTTAGTATATGTGGTTATCTTTGTATAACATACCTATCATACTTGATATCACGGGAGGTCGGCGTTCGATCAGGGCCATTTAATCTTTGTGTGCCTACGGGGGGATTTAGATTGGTACCTCAAGGACATAGATCAGTGAATGACTTATTAAGGAGTTAATAAGTCTGTTGATCATGGGAGCGTAGGTATGTGCGTGACCCATGTGATGTGAACTATGTTCGCCTCCGTTATGTGTGTTTGTTACTTGTTGAAATGATTCCTGAGAGATTCGAAATACGTGATCCTTATGTACGTGATGTGCCGGGATTTGATAGCAGAGTATGTGTGCACCGCAGCTTAGTCTAGGGGTGCCATTATTGTATATTATGATGAGATTGATATACTGAAATATTGAAATGAAATGTTTATATAAGTACAAGTGTTAATTAATGTAATATCTTTGTAGAGTTAAAAATGGGGAAAAGACTTAGTAATTATTGTAACTAATTTCGAGGAATGAAGCTAAAACTCTCATTTTATATTAAGAAGTCGGGAATTAAATGATGATTAGTATAGTAAAAATCAGATATTGAATTAGACTAGTTTGATAGTAGAATAACTAGAACGGGTATGGGTACGATAGGTGTGCACAATTAGTTGAGAGGTCAGAAACTCATGTGAGTGCACTCACTATCATGTATTTTATATTCACTGTTTAATGATATTAAACACTTGTTGTATTTTAAACTGTTTTTACAATCGGGCTCTGACCCGTTTTCTTTCAAATCTATTTTCTTGTAAAACCTTTTAGGTGCCCAGCCACAAGGACACCAAGCGTAGGAGTTCCATTCCAGTGACGTTCTGTAGCTGCTGTGGAAGTTACAGGACCTCGATAGTAGACGCCTCCACTTTCTATCTTGACTCTATTTCAGATTTAGTCATTTGTAGGGCATGCCGCCCCTTTTCTTTTAGAGACATCTTACTTACTCAGTTTTATTTTCAGATTTTGGATTGTAATTAATTAGTTATTTAGACTTTGTATTTGGTTGTATTCAGTATTCGGATTATTTAGAGGAGTATTCCTCCAGATTCATTATTATTCCATGGTTATTCTATTGTGACTATGTTGTGGTTGTTATATTAGCATTTCATAATTTAAATTGGTTGTCTGTTAATCGGATTTAATAGAAATTGGCATCTCACTTTTTATATATTAGGTGGCTAGAAATTATTAAAACGTTTTCGACAGTGATGCTATGAACTGAACCAACTTGACATTTTGTATTAATTTGAATAAAGGAATAGCTACCCAGTATTTAATTAGTCGGGGTATCACAATTATATGTTGATGAAAGATAAAATTTGGCACCGTCTTAACTTAACATAGGTGGTTAGTAACAATGATGCTAAGAATGAACAAAATGAGATTCCTGTTTATTTTGATCAAGGAATAATCACTCATGATTAAAATAGGTAGGGTGTCATAAATGGTATTAGGACATTTCCATCGGATCTATGCATCTTACTACAATTTTAGGGTCGCGTACTTTGACATATAGCCCTATTATCAGGACTCTTGTATTCATGATTACATATGAGAGATTACGCTCTTCTGCTATTATATTTGTATTGGCTGTGAAATAATAAAATTCTATCTATTTTCATATGCCACCTAGGATAGGACAACCACTGAGAGCAGTAGCGAGAGCCGATGAGAAGGAGGCTCAGTAGGTGCCACAGGCACCGCAGCTACAGCCACCGTAGGGGATAGTGACAGTCACAAATGTGTCAGCTATTGTGTCAATGGATGTTAACGCCGTTATGAATTCCATGGCTCTCCATGTTCCCCAGGCCTAATAGCCACTATAGCCAGTGGCACCAGTTTTCCAAGACCACCTGGGGCCTTCAGATTCATAGAGAGTTCGAGAGGCATTTCAGAAGGGCCACCCATTGGAGCTTCAGGTTAGATCTGATGTGATCTTAGCTTGCCAATAGAAGAAGGATATACAACACCACCTTCGCATGGTTGAGTGTAGCGATGTGCAGAAGCATATGTTGGCCACTTTTAGGCTTGTTGGGGGCAGCTTTATAGTGGTAGGAGTCTATTACCACTTCTGATGAGAGGGGCACCATGTATATTACTGAGTTTTGGGTGTAATTTGACTGTAAATACTTTTTGCCAACCGTTGTGATATCGATGCGCAAGAGGTTCAATGAGGTGGTTCAAGGAGACCATTTTATAACTAAGTATGAGGATGAGTTCACACGTTTGGCTAATTTTGTGCCAGACAAGGTTAATAGTGAAGAGAAGAAGAAGTTATGGATGGGCTAGCCTAGACGATCAGGTAACACTTGATAGGTAACCCTGCATTGAGGGCTTATATGTATGTCGTCAATGTCGTACTTATGTAAAGTTAGGATTATTGCTTCCATCTAAAGGGAAGCGATAGCGAGAGTGAGCTTAGCCAGTGGAGAAAGGGGGAACAATGCTAGTGGAGCACCACAGTAGAAATCAGGGAGATAATAGGGGAAGGAATCCAGGAATGGGGATTCTTCCAAGAGGTTTAGATCTAGGGTTTCAGGTAGGACCAGTAGGGCCCTCAGCAGCAGCATGTTCCTCAGGGCCTCCAGGGCCAAAGGAACAATTAGGGAGGCCACTAGGCCAATAGCAGGGTCAGACTAGATAGATCAATCAGGGTCAGTGGAAGATAGACTTCCCAGGCCATTATTTTATTTATTGACATACGGGCCACAAGAGGAGAGATTGCCCACAATAGGGTAAAGCATCGCTGTAGCAGGGTGCCAGCAGGGTCAGCAAGCGCAGTTACCACCTGTAGCACAAACTCCACCAACCCCACCGTAGTAGGGGCATTTATAATATGGGTGTGTGTACAACTTCAAAGATGCAATCATACAATAGGCCCCATAGGCTCTACCTACAGTAGAGGGTACGTTTCCTATTCACGGGATTGCAAGTAGGATTTTATTTAATACGGGGGCATAATACTCTTTCATAGTAGCCAGGTTTACACGAGATGTTGATCAATTAGAGACAGTCGGTAGTCTCCTTATGTGTGTAAAGTCACCATTGGGTAGTGGGTCTCTTGTACACTCGATCTGTAGGAGTGTTGATATCGAAGTGGGGAGATTATGTTTAGCTGTTGACCTTATAGTATTAGATATGGCGGGGTATGACGTCATTTTTGGTATGGATCGGTTAGATGGATATTGGGTGATGGTGGTTTGTTTTTGGAGGACCAATGTGTTCTCTATTCCAGGGCAAGAGACGTTCGTAGTGGCGTTGCCCCTTCCTAAGAGAGGGTGAGCACACATTTGTATTACATTGAGAAGGAGACCTCACAGGAGGTAGTTGTCTCTTCAGACTCGATTCTAGTGGTGAGGTAATTTAAGGAAATATTCCAGAAGATACTCAGGCTTCCACATAGTCGATAAATTGAGTTTGTTATTAACCTAGTACTAGGTATGAGGTCTATCACTTGAGCACCTTATTGCATGGCCCCATATAAGTTGAGGGAGCTAATTTAGCAGCTTTTGGGGAAGGGTTTCATTAGACGGAGTACATCTCCATGGGATGGACCAGTGTTATTCTTCAAAAAGAGGGATGGATAACTCGGTTATGTATCTATTATAGGGAGTGAACAAGGTCACGATTCGAAGTAAGTACTCACTACCTCAGATCGATGATTTATTCGACCAGTTGAGGAGAGAAGCTTACTTCTCTAAGATAGATTTGAGGTCGGGTTATCATCAGTTTCCCGTTAGAGAGGAGGACGTTCCTAAAACTAATGTTTTGACACAGTATGGGCAATATGAGTTTAGGGTGATAACATTTGGGATCACCAATGCACTAGAAAATGTTCATAGATCTAACGAATTGAGTTTTCAGAGAGTTTCATGACTAGTTCATGATCGTGTTCATCGACGATATTCTAGTTTACTCTCATTCTAAGGATGAGTATGTAGAGCATCTACGAATGGTTTTACAGACATTACGGGACCACCAATTATACACCAAATTCAAGAAATGTGAATTTTAACTTCGAGAGGTTCAATTTTTAGGCCACATTGTATCTGACAGGGGTATTACAGTCGATTCGAGTAAGGTATCGACGGAGAGAGAGTGGGTATAGCCCAAGACACCGACCAAGTTTGCAATTTTCTAGGGCTGGTTGGATATTATCAGCGATTCATTAAGGGTTTCTCGAAGATTGCAAGCTCGATGATGAACCTGACTGGTAAGGGGATGTCATTTATTTGGGATGACTAGTGTTAGTTAGCTTTCAATGAGTTAAAGGACAAATTGACCTCAGCACTTGTGCTAACACTATCTAGGGGAGAAGTGGAGTACCGTGTTTACATACATTCATCTTTACAGGGACTCGAGGATGTACTGAAGCAGGAGGAGATGGCTATAGCTTATGCATCTCATAAGCTTAAGCCCGATGAGAGTAATTAACCCACGCATGACTTGGAGTTAATAGCGTTTGTGTTTTAGTTGAGGATCTAGAGGCATTATCTTTTGGTGGAGTAGTTTAGTTTATTCACAGACCATAAAATCACTTCAATATCTATTCACGCAGAAGGATCTGAACATGAGGCAGAGGAGATGGTTAGAGTTCATAAGGATTACTAGTTTGATATTCAGTATCATCTTAGGAAGGCTAACGAGGTGACAGACGCATCGTGTCGATGACCTAATGGGGAGATAACGGAGGTTTAAAAGGTGAAGTGGAGAGAGCTTTGACATAACGATGATGTTGCCAGAGCTTATATATTTGTATTAGCTGTCATGCTCGAGATTATTATGAGGGTGGTGAAAGCCCAGGCAGAGGTTCAGTATTTCCAGGACAGAGTTCACCAGTTGTTAGCTGATGGGCCGATGTCTTATTCGATAAGTTCTGAGGGAGGTGTGTGCTTTAATGGGAGACTCATGGTTCGAGAGGATGAGAATTTGAGACATGCAGTGATGTCAGAGTCTTACAAATCAAGGTTTATGGTACATCTTAGTGGGGATAAGATGTACTAGGATATCCATAGATAATATTGGTGGTCGGGGATAAAGTGGGACATATCAAAGTTTATCTCGAAGTATGCTACCAGCCAGCTAGTGAAGGTAGACCACAAGAGACCAACAGGGATGCTGCAGCCACTCGGGATTCCACTGGGGAAATAGGAGAGTATCTCCATGGATTTCATTATGGATTTATCGATATCACAGTGAGGTCACGACTCCATCTGGGTGATAGTGGATCATTTGACTAAGGTGACCCATTTTTTACTGGCTTATACGAATTTTGAGACGAGGCAGTATGCGTAGTTTTTTATTGTTAAGATAGTTCAGTTGCATAGTGTTTCGATTAACATTGTGTCGTATCGAGACAAAAATTTTGTGTCCCATTTCTAACAGAGTTTTCAGGAAGCTATAAGCACGGATTTACAGTTGAGTATAACGTATCACCCAAAGACATATGGACATATAGAGCGAGTTAATCAAATGCTTGAGTATATGTTGAGGATGTGCATACTTGAATTCAGGGGAGGATAGGATAAGTATCTTCCATTGGTGGAGTTTGCGTATAACAACTCCTACCAACTCACCATTGACTTGGAACCATTTGAGGAATTGTATGGCTGGCCTTGTCGTTTTCCCACATATTGGTTAAAGGTGGGGGATAATAAGCTATTGGGGACAGAGATGATTCAAGACACCACTGATAAGATGGAGTTGATTCGACGACGCATTCGTATAGCGCTAGATAGGCAGAAGAGTTACGTCGATGCAGACAGAAGGCACATAGAGCTAAAGGTTGGTGACCAGATTCTGGTATGAGTGTCTCCTATGAAGGGTATTATAAGGTTCGGCAAGAAAGGGAAGCTAGATCCAAGATATGAGGGATCATTTTTTTATTATAGAGAGGGTGGGACCATTGGAATATAGGTTGGGAATACCGGAGCACTTACGATAGGTTCACGATGTGTTCCACGTGTCATCGTTGAAGAGGTACAAGAGGAGTGAGATGGATTTTTGGAATGTTCCATTGGAGGAGATAGACATACTTCCAGATATCTCTTACGAGGAAGACCAGTGGAGATACTTGATTATAGTTATCATAAGTTACGGTCTAAGGTGGTACCCTTGGTTCGAGTTCGGTGGGGGCACCATAACGTTGACCAGTCGACATGGGAGCGAGAAGATGACATGCGTGAGTAGTATTTAGAGTTATTCACCACAGGTCTGTCCCAACTTCAAGGGCGAAATGACTTTGTAAGGGGAGAAGTATGTAACACGCCGTATTTTTTAGTATTTAAAATTGATTTAATTCGGATATTTAAAATTACACAAGGGACGTAATTTAATTGAATTAAATATTATGTGTTTATTAAAATATTAATCGGGAAAGTAAAATATTAATATTAATTGAATATAATTACTAAGCGAATAGTAAATAATTATTTTACGTCATAATGAGTGGTAGTGACGTGACAGTCTTATATCTCAATTGGGAGTCAATTATAGACTATATGAGATCAAGATACGAAAATCATGTAGAGTGACTCATATGGTGATTTTGAGGTCATGATTGGTTCCTAATTGGTCGAAATATTCAGAATAGTGTACCCAGGTGTGCTGATGGGGTCCCGAGATTTTAGACCAACCGAACACCAAGTATGGTCTTTTCGGTCATTTAGGAGTTTACGGTATATGGAACTCCAAAAATTAAAAAGGTATATTAGCCCACTTGAGTGGGAGGCTATGGTTACAAAAATTTGGAGAGAGACGAGTCCATAGGATAGGAAGAGGAGAAGAAAACTAGGCTATTCCACAACGTTCTTACCCCGAACATCGCTGGAATCGAGATCGAACCAAGGAAAAGACATCCTCACCATCTCAGAACAAAATTTAGATCCACATCTTTAAGGTAAGTTTTTTCTTGCATTAATTTGATCATGTTATAATACACATGTAATGTAGGGTTTTCAATTTATGATTATTAGGATTTGGGTGGGAAGAACACATGATTTAGAGTAGGAATTCATGTAGAACAAATCCTTTCATGTAGATAACACGAAATTAGTGAGAATGAATGATTCATATAAAACAAATCTGGGTTAAATAATGAATATGCATGAAGAACATATAAATTAGGGTTTTTATGAAATAAATGGTTTTGATCCATTCTTAGGAGATTTCTTTTCATCTTGATGTGTTATTTAAGTTGATTATCATCCCTACACAATTAATATATGTTTGGATATGATGGATGGGTGATTGGGGAAGTGTTTTGGAGTTTTGATAGAGTTTTAATGGAGTAAACCCAGAGCAACAAAGAAGGAGAACTGCCCAAGGTTTCAAATCGGTTCGGTCCCTCTTTCGAATCGGTTCAACATGCGAACCGATTCACCTATAATGTATAACCGATTCGGACAAATTTTCCTTCCAGATTTTATGTTTGTATACCTTCTCATGAAATTAACTGTGGAAATTTTTTGGGGATAGTTAAATAATTGTACAAAGACTCAAAGAAGGTTAGTAGGTATATGAATAAGGCTTAGTTAATCTTACTAAGGTCAATTGGGATTATGACCGACAATACTTAACCGGTTGAGAGGCGTATCGAGAATTTAAAATTTGGGTTACGAGAAGAGTTAACAATAACCTAAGACTTTTACTAGTAGTAATGTAATTAAGAAACTGCTAAAATAACGTAAGGAATAGCTGGGACCCCTTCGAGTAGTGAGTGATGCTAAAAAAACATGAATAAAACATTATGTGAGAATTATTAGTACACCGAGTATTCAAGAGACATAAATATCCCATGCGCGATATGTTATAGGTTGTGCGTAGACCAATACTATATATATATATATATATATATATATAGAGAGAGAGAGAGAGAGACTCATGTGCACACTAAGTTTGTACATCATTTTTTTAAAATAGTAAAAAATATATATTTTTGAGTGATATTTAAACATTTCAACGGACCCATGTAAAAAAAATCAGCTAAAAAAAACTTTTTTACTATTTTTAAAAAATCGGTCAAGCGTTTTCTACTTTTAAGTAATTTAAAAGCTGCAAAAGTTTGATCAATTTTTTAAAAATAGTAAAAAAAAAAATTTTGAGTTGATTTTTTTTACATGGGTCCGTTGAAATGTTTAAATATCACATAAAAAAATTAACTCAAAAAATATTTTTTTTAATGCTTTAAAAAAATTAGTGTGCGCCAGCACTGTGCAAACTTAGTGTGCACAGGAGCCTGCCCCTCTCTCTCTCTCTCTATATATATATATATATATATATATATATATATATAGGTTGTGTGAATACCTATTATGTAATTGATGTGTGTGAACATACCTACACTGACCTACTATTATGAGAGGTCCTGTGTAGATGGATCCCACCTCGGCGATCCCAGTGAGGTCTGGATGTGTGACCCAGAACATAGAACTTAGGGAAGCTCACTATGTGTTGTGTATTAGTGGTACTAGCAGGTCATTTGGGTACGTTAGGTATGTGCGTATCTCAAAGGGTTAAAACTATGTTCACATCCATCATGGGTTGTTTGATTTATGGTTCGAGGAGACATTCTGAACCGTCAGTCCCTGATTTGGTAAAAGAGGTACACGAACTTGATAGCATGGTATGCTTGCATCGCGGTGGTTATTCCGGGAGATGCTCTTGTTGTATATATGTTATTATGTCTCATATATATACAAGCATTGTTATTCTACTTACGTGTGATGGTAGAAAAGAGAGATATTGTATATCTAAAAGTAATTTAAGTATGAGAGAACTTAAATAGATGATTCGATAACAATAATTCGATTAAAATGAATTATTGGATTAACGATAGCGTATCGTAGGGGTGGTATGGTAGCATATCTATTTATCGTGTAGTTGATTTAGACTTTTTTTAATTGTGTGGAGGTTTTGGTTATTATATTTATATTTCACATGTTATTATTTTTTAATGATAGATAAAATCTAGCACCGACTTAACTTAACATATGTGGTTAGTAATTTAAAAACTTTAAAAAATAATGATAATAATGAATCAAATGAAATTCTTGCTTATTTTCATAAAGGACTTATCACTCGTGATTAAAATAGGTGTGGTGTCACAAATGTGTGGTAAGAATCCAACATCCGCATATGCCGCAGCTACGTAACCTTGGAATAGAACAATTATGGCGTCCTTGTGGCTAGACACCTAAAAGGTTTTGAAAATATTTATAGCAAGGGTTAAACCCCAAAACATTTGAAAATATTTTGCAAGTGAATTTCAATGAAGGAAATTAAAATGCATGAATGATCTTCATATTTAAGTTAGTGACGCACACTCTCTTGAGGAACCCCTCACCCCTCAACCAATGTGCAAACCTAACGTCCTTCTATATTACCCATCTAGATATCCACCCTATAACTAGTCTTATCACACATATCCACGATTTCCCACTACTCTATCCCTAGTGGGTTTAGTATACTTTATAAGTTATTAATCTCATTAACTTATTTAAGTCATTTGTCATTTAATTCCATATAACATTCTCACGAGTTATACCACTTATACGATTCACATCGCGTATATGAGTTATAAGTTATTATTCACACTCACTTATTTAAATCAATTCCCATTTGATAGTCTATAACAATCTCACCAGTTATATCATTTATACATTTGACACCATCTATTTTTCCGTATATAAATCCGCACCATATATACGTATAACTATATCTCAACATTCACATGCATGTCGGATACAAATGCTATCACGCCTGCGTAGCAGGCGACCATAGTACCCCCCGGAAGTGCCCATTCCATACCATAACACCTTACCCCAAATAACAAAAGCTATGACCTGGGGATTATACTCACCCTGCATTCACTATCTAGGGGACTCACCCACATTGCGCAACCTCCTAAGATAGCATTAATATTGATATGCTTTGCTATAAATATTATTCACCCAAATATTTATAAATCATATTACATATATAAACTACACATCACCGTATATATATATATATATATATATATATATATATATATATATATATATATATATATATATATATATATATATATATATATTAAATCCAGGCTATTGGTGTACTAGTTCCATACACAAGACTAAAACATACAAGTGTATGGTCTGACTTAATTTTCAATTAATCATATACTAATTGATTCCATTATCTTGGTGTCACCTTACCAACTATACCCGGACTCTCTCTCTTGGCCCAAAATTCAAAATTCCCAATTCATTATTCGATTCCTTTCAATGATCTTAGCATCCTCATTAATCTATCTTTACAAATTTCTTGCTTTAAGCATTTAACCAACTAGGGGTGGGATTTTAAATTTGGAAAAGGGTTTGTGGAAACAACGCCCTTCATCATATCTAGGGCCATTGATGAATGGAAGGAATGGAACCCAAAAATATTGTCACAATTTGCATAAAACTAAAGATTCCAACAAAACCCTAAATTCCCCATTTAAATCCCCACAATTCATCATAAAATTTCTATCAAATAAATTTACCCACTAAAATACAAGGTTCCCAACTTCACGAATTAAACCTTAGATCTCCTTGGATTTATCCTCTACTAATCCATGATTATATTTCACAATCTCAAACCCTAAATTAAAACCCTAAATTAAAATTTGCCCTACGAATCTGCCCATATTTTTAAAATGCCATTTTGGGAAATTTTGGAGCCGTTTTTGGAGAAAATGCATGAAAGAACAAAATTTAGAAAATGCGATTTTTTATAGGGCTACGTACACAGAATCACAATTTTCGTAACCTACACGTTGGAAAACAGTTTCTCAAATGACAGTTTCATTTACCCAATTTCATACACTTCTTCAAATTCAAGAAATTATTCTACAATTCAATCATACCCATCAAAACCCAATTTCGATATCAACTAACCCAAAAACCATATCATCTTATCACACCCACTATGATATGAATAGATGAGTGCAATTAATTTAGATATAAGTCAAACCGCTTGCCTTAGATTTGTAGAACCAAGTCCTTTGATGAAGTTGATGGATTGGAATCAAGGATCTCCTATTGTTCTTGAAGCAATCTTCCAAAATCTCCAAATTCTGTTCTAAGGGTTTTCCTCTTAAGCTCTCCCCAATTTTAGTCTTCTAAAATGATTTTAAGTTGCCTTGCCCTTTCAAAATTAAGGTTAAAAAACTCAAATCCTGTTTTTGGGCCTATGGACCTCCTAAAAAGGGCCCAAACTCTTAATTTGGAGATCAATTATGTCTAGAAAGGCCCTCGAATCCAATATATACCTATGGCCACTCATTTACAACTATTTTGACCCATCCGGATTCTACCTTGCACTCAAAATGGCCATACGGATTAAATTATAACGTTCTCCAAATTCTTGATCTCAAAGTACAACATAATTAGTCCCAATAATAATTCTTTAATTCTCCAAGTTAATAAACTCCTCAAATTAAACATGTCACAACTCACCAATTAAATTTTCTTCCAATAAAATAAAATTCTTTTTTTCTAAAGTATTATTTAATTTAAAGGTCCTTGAATTTACTGGGTGTTACAGGTTCCGCATTCCCTGCTATGGATTTTCTGCATCATTTCTTCAATTTCAGCGCTTGCGATGCAGTGCAAATGGGTTCCATCGAATTTTCACTTGAATAGTGCTTTATCGCAGACAATGTACTGGGCAGCCAATCTGCGAAAGTATGCTAAATCTTTCTTATCATAACCTCGGGGATACCTACCATGCTTGACGAGGCGCCAAATATCATAGTACCAGTAGTTGATTATCACGAAATCTTCCTCTGTGATGAGTTTGATGTGGTAGTAGTGGGCTGGTTTATCTTGGTTTTGGACAAGGAAAGGGCCATTGTCATTCCTTCGAGCATGTTAATCATTGAGGCTAAGGTAGGAAGGGCATCGACTAGGATATTATTTGGTTGAGGTAGGTAATGGAAGGTGATTTCTTGGAATTGGGAAGCTAGATCTTCAAGGTGGGCATGGAAGGATAAGAGTTTCCCATCCTTGACTTTCCATTTTCTGAGTACATGATCGATGATGAGGGCTGAATCTCCATAGACATCGAGGTATCTAATTCCTTTCCTGAGGGAAACTTTGAGGCCTACCGTTCATGCCTCATATTCAGTCATGTTGTTGGTGCAAGGAAAATCCATCTTGCCATCAGGGGAAATTAGGAGTATCCCAATGCCATACCCTTCCTTATTGGTAGTGCCATCAAAGAATATTTTCCATAGAGGGTCTTCTTGGGAGGTGTGACACCCCGACTAATTAAATACCGGGTAGCTACTCCTTTATTAAATCAATACAAAATGCCAAGTTGGATCAGTTAATAACATCACTGTCGAAAACATTTTAATAATTACTAACCACCTAGTATTTAAAAAGTAAGTTGCCAAATTTAAATTTAAGTCTGATTAACATGCAATAAAAGAATAATGGAAGAACAACATAATCCATTCACCATAATGAAGTAATGAAATAACCAACAAATAAATATAAGCCCGGAGGAAAACTTCCTCACAACAATCCCACGAATGAAAATAATAACATAAGTCTGAATCCTGAATTAATTACATGCCCGAAGTCTGAATAACTGAAATAAATGAAATGCCTCTAAAAGAAATGGGCGACATGCCCTACAACGGATAAATACTGAATATATAGTCAATATAGCTGAAGCGTCTACAAGCAAGGTCTTGTAACTTCCACAAACAGCTACAGCTCGTCACCTGAATGAGGATCCTAAGCATGGTGTCCTTGTGGCTGGGACCTAAAATGGTTTTTACAAAAATAGATTTGAAAGCAAATGGGTCAGAGCCCGAAAGTGGAAATCATTTTAAAAACAGCAAGTGTTTTAATAACATTAAAACATTAAATGCAAAATACATGTTAGGACGTGCACTCACATAAAATTCTCACCTCTCGACTACATGTGCACTCCTAACGTACCGTACCCATCTATAAGACATCCATATCTAACCAAACTGTAATAAGTTCTACCCCTTACTACTCGATTCCCATATTACATTCTAGCGTTATCAAATAAATAGAGGGCTTTACTTACTCTCAGATTCTCAATTAGAAATACCATTCATTATCAGTTAACCCGTTTTGTTTCCTCAAAACAATACCATAATTATATTCACAATATTAACATGAAAGTTCCCATTACTTAAATGTATATTATTCACGTCATAAATATACAATACAAGCACCCCGAGACTAGCTGCGGTGCACACATACTCTGCTATCCATCCCGGTACATCACGTACATAAGGATCACGTATTCCGAATCTCTCAGGAATCGTTCTCAGATAACAACATCACAAATAATGGAGGCGAACACAGTCACATCACATGGGTCACGCACATACCTGCGCTCCCACGATCAGCAGACTTATTAATATCCCAATAAGCCCATCTCTGACCTATGTTCATCGAGGTAACCAATCTAAATCCGGGCAACACAAGGATTAGAAGGCCCTAAGCGAACGTAAAGCTCCCGTGATAGCAAGTATGGTAGGTATGTCATACACATAAAATCAATACATATACTAAGTATGCACACCTCTTAGTAATTACCATAATATATTGGAGGTAGACTTCTCATTCTCGTACCGACATATAATACTACACAATTTATATGTTCCCGGTTAATATAATAAATTAGGCCGTCAATAGTTCTCGCAACGTAATAGACACTCACGTCCTACTTCATATTTTCCCTTAGGTTCAAACTACACTTCTAGGTTTGACTCCTCATAATATCCCAAACATTCCAAATGTAACAATTAATCATCAAGGGAAGGTTATCTCTACATATACACAAGGTTACGGGACACTCGGGATCAAAACAAGCTAAAAAGCCTAAACTGTCAACTCGTTCGAAGTCTCGTTCGAACGAGGCTGTTCGAACGAGAGTTCGTTCGAACGAACTGGGCCTTCTAACAAGATCTCGTTCGAACGAAAGTCTTCGAACGAACATCCCTCTCGTTAGAACCCAAACTGTCAACTAGTTAGAAGCTCGTTCGAACGAGCTCGTTCGAACGACCTGGGCAAGTCTTCTAACGAGTGGCCAGATTCGAGCCCAAAAATTCCTATCTCGTTTTTCCCAATTTCCTTCACTCCTAATTCCTCATAAAAATCGTTCCAACATCAATTTATGGTTCCTAATCGTCCCTAAACATACATAGGTCACCTACCAACGTTTTTGTGGGGTTGATTCATTATAAACATCATCTAAATATCAAATCCATACATTTATCCCCAATTTCAAGAACATGAACCATAAAATTTTTAAATTCTCCAAGAGGCTAATTAAATCCGTTTTCATTTCATCCAAATTATAATATCATCAGAATAATCATCTAAATACAAATCTACATGCGATTCCTCATCAAAAATGTAATTTTCACTTCCAATTAAAATGGGTTTTTCATTAATTCCCAAGAACAATAAGATTTTATCAATTCCTACACATGGAAGAAGCATTCTCTGAAATTAATTGGAATTAAACCACTTGCCTTATTTGAATCTCTGAATTTGAGGTTGAATCTTGAAGGTTGAATTGCCTTCTCTCTCTCTCTGCAGAATCCTTCTCTTTCTCTCTCTCTCTACAAGTTCTTCTCAAGGTGTTAATGGAGGTGGGGTTGGTTTTTGCCAAGTTATAAAGTTTCTAACTTCTCCCGTAGCCCACTACCTAAATTGGGATTGGAAATGGCTTAGTGGGTTAATACTAAGTCAGATTTTTAACTCTAATTTTCGTGGGTTTTAATTACCCAATTTCCGAAATTACCAAAATGCCCTTATAAGTTACCGGTATGGCCCAATAATGCCCCGGGACCCAAACTTAACCCCCGGCTAGTGTTTTCTGACTATTTCGACCCTTCCGAACACGTTGGCGCACTCAAAATGACCATAGGGGTGATAAAAATAAGATTCACTTTTTAATTCAAATAATTATATTCCTGACGCGACTGTCACGCTCGTCCCATTAAAATTTCCCAAATTACCGTATTTTAATCTCGCGACAATTTCAATATTTCAATATTCATATATAATCATATATGCACATTATATTCAAATACCAACTCGTATCTCGCTAGTATTTTAATCCGGATTAATTTCCAATTAATACGCATTTAATTTAATTAATCCCATAAATAAATATCACAAAAATACGGGGTATTACATACTTCCCCCCTAATAACTGAATTTCGTCCCGAAATTCAGAACTAGAAAGTACCTGGTAAGAACAACTCTGGATAATGTTCGCGCATCTCATCCTCGCGCTCCCATGTGGACTCCTCGACATTATGATGTCGCCACTGAACACGCACTAACGGAACTATCTTTGACCGCAGTTTCCGCTCACTTCGGTCCAAAATAGCAATCGGTCCCTCCTCGTAGGAGCTATCCGGCTGGAGATCGATGTCCTCCAAAGCAATGTAAGAATGACCCAAGTCGTATCTAAGATATTTCCTTAGCGAGGAAATATGAAACACATCGTGAATCCGATGCAAATTCTTCGATAATCCAAGTCTATACGCAACCGATCCAATTCGCTCAATAATAGGGAATAGTCCCACATATCTCGGTGCCAACTTACCTTTCTTCCCGAAACGCATAATCCCCTTCATAGGAGATACTATGAGCAAAACCTGGTCCCCCACTTGGAACTCTCTGAAGAACCTCTTCGCATCAGCATAGCTCTTCTGCCTGTCCTGAGCTACCCGAATGCGACTCCGTGTCAGTTCTATCCTTGCCGAAGTATCCTGAATCACCTCCGACCCAAGTAGTTTGTTGTCCCCCACCTCCAACCAACATGCTGGGGAACGACAAGGTCTACCGTACAACGCCTCAAATGGAGCCATGTCAATGGTGAACTGGTAGGAGTTGTTGTAAGCAAACTCTACCAGTGGAAGATACTGCTTCCATCCATCCCCGAAATCAATGATGCACATACGTAGCATGTCCTCCAACATCTGGTTCGTATGCTCGGTCTGCCCATCGGTCTGCGGGTGATACGCCGTACTCAACTTCAATTCCGTGCCCATGGCCTCCTGAAAACTCTCCCAAAACCGTGAGACAAATATCTTGTCTCGGTCAGACACGATATTTAAGGGCACACCGTGAAGTCTCGCTATCTCTGAAATAAAGAGTTGGGCATACTGTCCCGTAGTGTAGTCCGTCCTTACGGGTAGAAAATGAGCGACTTTGGTCAACCTGTCCACAATTACCCAAATGGAGTCGTGACCTCTCTGTGACGTAGGCAACCCCGTGATAAAGTCCATGGATATGCTCTCCCACATCCACATCGGGACCTCCAACGGCTGTAGCAGTCCTGCCGGTCTCTGATGATCCACTTTTACTAACTGACAAGTGGCGCATTTAGAAACAAACTCGGAAATATCTCTCTTCATCCCGCTCCACCAATACTGTCGTCTTATGTCTTGATACATTTTTTCACCACCGGGATGTACCGCGAACCGTGAGCCGTGCGACTCTGCCATCACCGCGTTCCGTAATTCCTCCCCTTCCGGAACTACCAATCTCCCATTGAAGCATAATCCCCCATCTGAGCTAACGGTATAGGAATCGGCTCCCTCTGCTAATAATCGAACTATCTGCTCCTGACAGAACGAGTCATTTGCCTGTGCCCTTACTACCTTTGTGACAATCTGCGGTGTAACGGTCATTACAGACATGAACGATCGGGCCACTGCATCCTGGTGTCCCAATTCCTTCCATTTGGCCTTCCACACCCCTGCCACTTCATCTGCTGGCCTACGGTTCAACGCGTCTGCTACCACGTTAGCCTTCCCCGGGTGATACTGGATATCAAACTGATAGTCCTTCACAAACTCAAGCCACCTTCGCTGCTGCATATTCAACTCCTTTTGCGTGAATAGGTACTGTAGGGACTTGTGGTCCGTGAACAATCGAAACTTCTCCCCCAAAAGGTAATGTCTCCATATTCGAAGGCCAAATACAACTGTCGCCAACTCCAAGTCATGAGTGGGGTAATTCTTCTCGTGAGGCTTTAGCTTACGGGATGCATAAGCAATGGCCTGACTCTCCTGCTGCAATACACCTCCAAGTCCTTGCAAGGATGCATCGGTGTAGACTAGATACTCAACTCCCGGTCTCGAAAATGCTAACACAGGTGCTGAGGTCAACTTATCCTTTAACTCATCGAATGCCAACTGACAGGCATCACTCCAGATGAACGACACACCTTTACGAGTCAGATGTGTCGAAGGACCTGTTATCTTCGAAAATCCCCGAATGAACCTCCTGTAGTATCCTGCTAATCCCAAGAAACTACGGATCTCCGTCGGTGTCGTGGGCTGTCCCCACTCCCTCACCGCGGATACTTTCCCCGGATCAACAGAATTCCCCCGATCGGAAATAATGTGTCCCAAAAACTGGACCTCCTTCAGCCAAAACCCGCATTTCTCATATTTGGCATACAACTCGTTCTGACGTAGTGTATGCAAAACTTGCCTCAAATGCTCGGCGTGCTCCTCCTCTGTATGGGAGTAACCAGAATATCATCAATGAAGACAATGACAAACTGATCTAGGAAATCTCTGAACACTCTATTCATCAAGTCCATAAACACGGCTGGAGCATTGGTCAAACCAAAAGGCATAACCCGAAACTCGTAAGACCCATATCTCGATAAGAACGCAGTCTTCGAGACGTCCTCCTCCCTGATACGCAACTGATGGTATCCCGATCTCAAATCAATCTTTGAGAAGAAAGAAGCTTTTCTCAGCTGGTCGAATAGGTCATCGATTCGAGGCAACGGATACTTATTCCGTATCGTGACCTTGTTCAACTCCCGGTAGTCCACACACAATCTCAGTGAACCATCTCTCTTCTTCACAAACAACACAAGGGCACCCCACGGCGAAGTACTCCTCCGTATAAACCCCTGACCCAACAACTGCTCAATCTGATCCCGTAACTCCCTCATCTCAGCTGGAGCCATACGGTACGGTGCGCGTGCTATAGGTCTCGTATCTGGTAATAAGTCTATGACAAAGTCTATCTCTCGACTGGGGGGTAATCCAGGTATATCCTAAAATACATCGGCAAACTCTTTAACAACCGGAATCGAATCAAGTGGTATCACCACCTCCTTAGAGGTATCCTCCTCTATATAGTACAAATGAGTGGACGATCCTCCCTCGGAACGAGGCATCGCCACCAAAAACATCTCCTGCCCGGGAATGGCAAAGATAATACTCCTACTGAAACAGTCAATCATGGCTCGGTACGCAACAAGCCAATCCATACCAATAATGGCATCATACTCGGTCATCTCTAATACTAACATATCTGTAGGTAATACCAAACTACCAACCTCTACCCCTACTCCCCGGCATATAAAGAAAATAAGTGACCCACTCCCCAATGGTGAGTCTACACACGTCACTGTGTTCTCTGTTGTGGCTAACAACCCTAAGGCTTTCGCAAAATGTGTAGCTATAAAGCAATGTGTTGCCCCCATATCAAACAAAACCCGACCCATAGTACCATGGACACCCCGACTAATTAAATACCGGGTAGCTACTCCTTTATTAAATCAATACAAAATGCCAAGTTGGTTCAGTTAATAGCATCACTGTCGAAAACATTTTAATAATTACTAACCACTTAGTATTTAAAAAGTAAGTTGCCAAATTTAAATTTAAGTCTGATTAACATGCAATAAAAGAATAATGGAAGAACAACATAATCCATTCACCATAATGAAGTAATTAAATAACCAACAAATAATATAAGCCCGGAGGAAAACTTCCTCAGAACAATCCCACGAATGAAAATAATAACATAAGTCTGAATCCTGAATTAATTACATGCCCGAAGTCTGAATAACTGAAATAAATGAAATGCCTCTAAAAGAAATGGGCGACATGCCCTACAACGGATAAATACTGAATATAGAGTCAATATAGCTGAAGCGTCTACAAGCAAGGTCCTGTAACTTCCACAAACAGCTACAGCTCGTCACCTGAATGAGGATCCTAAGCATGGTGTCCTTGTGGCTGGGCACCTAAAATGGTTTTTATAAAAATAGATTTGAAAGCAAATGGGTCAGAGCCCGAAAGTGGAAATCATTTTAAAAACAGCAAGTGTTTTAATAACATTAAAACATTAAATGCAAAATACATGTTAGGACGTGCACTCACATAAAATTCTCACCTCTCGACTACATGTGCACTCCTAACATACCGTACCCATCTATAAGACATCCATATCTAACCAAACCGTAATAAGTTCTACCCCTTACTACTAGATTTCCATTTTATATTCTAGCGTTATCAAATAAATAGAGGGCTTTACTTACTCTCAGATTTTCAATTAGAAATACCATTCATTATCAGTTAACCCGTTTTGTTTTCTCAAAACAATACCATAATTATATTCACAATATTAACATGAAAGTTCCCATTACTTAAATGTATTTTATTCACGTCATAAATATACAATACAAGCACCCCGAGACTAGCTGCGGTGCACACATACTCTGCTATCCATCCCGGTACATCACGTACATAAGGATCACGTATTCCGAATCTCTCAGGAATCATTCTCAGATAACAACATCACAAATAATGGAGGCGAACACAGTCACATCACATGGGTCACGCACACACCTGCGCTCCCACGATCAGCAGACTTATTAATATCCCAATAAGCCCTTCTCTGACCTATGTTCATCGAGGTAACCAATCTAAATCCGGGCAACACAAGGATTAGAAGGCCCTAAGCGAATGTAAACCTCCCGTGATAGCAAGTATGGTAGGTATGTCATACACATAAAATCAATACATATACTAAGTATGCACACCTCTTAGTAATTACCATAATATATTGGAGGTACACTTCTCATTCTCGTACCGACATATAATACTACACAATTTATATGTTCCCGGTTAATATAATAAATTAGGCCGTCAATAGTTCTCACAACGTAATAGACACTCACGTCCTACTTCATATTTTCCCTTAGGTTCAAACTACACTTCTAGGTTTGCCTCATCATTATATCCCAAACATCCCAAATGTAACAATTAATCATCAAGGGAAGGTTATCTCTACATATACACAAGGTTACGGGACACTCGGGATCAAAACAGGCTAAAAAGCCTAAACTGTCAACTCGTTCGAAGTCTCGTTCGAACGAGGCTGTTCGAACGAGAGTTCATTCGAACGAACTGGGCCTTCTAACGAGATATCGTTCGAACGAAAGTCTTCGAACGAACATCCCTCTCGTTAGAACCCAAACTGTCAACTCGTTAGAAGCTCGTTCGAACGAGCTCGTTCGAACGACCTGGGCAAGTCTTCTAACGAGTGGCCAGATTCGAGCCCAGAAATTCCTATCTCGTTTTTCCCAATTTCCTTCACTCCTAATTCCTCATAAAAATCGTTCCAACATCAATTTATGGTTCCTAATCGTCCCTAAACATACATAGGTCACCTACCAACGTTTTTGTGGGGTTAATTCATTATAAACATCATCTAAATATCAAATCCATACATTTATCCCCAATTTCAAGAACATGAACCCTAAAATTTATAAATTCTCCAAGAGCCTAATTAAATCCGTTTTCATTTCATCCAAATTATAATATCATCAGAATAATCATCTAAATACAAATCTACATGCGATTCCTCATCAAAAATGTAATTTTCACTTCCAATTAAAATGGGTTTTTCATTAATTCCCAAGAACAATAAGATTTTATCAATTCCTACACATGGAAGAAGCATTCTCTGAAATTAATTGGAATTAAACCACTTGCCTTATTTGAATAACTGAATTTGAGGTTGAATCTTGAAGGTTGAATTGCCTTCTCTCTCTCTCTGCAGAATCCTTCTCTTTCTCTCTCTCTCTACAAGTTCTTCTCAAGGTGTTAATGGAGGTGGGGTTGGTTTTTGCCAAGTTATAAAGTTTCTAACTTCTCCCGTAGCCCACTACCTAAATTGGGGTTGGAAATGGCTTAGTGGGTTAATACTAAGTCAGATTTTTAACTCTAATTTTCGTGGGTTTTAATTACCCAATTTCCGAAATTACCAAAATGCCCTTATAAGTTACCGGTATGGCCCAATAATGCCCCGGGACCCAAACTTAACCCCCGGCTAGTGTTTTCTGACTATTTCGACCCTTTCGAACACGTTGGCGTACTCAAAATGACCATAGGAGTGATAAAAATAAGATTCACTTTTTAATTCAAATAATTATATTCCTGACGCGACTGTCACGCGCGTCCCATTAAAATTTCCCAAATTGCTGTATTTTAATCTCGCGACAATTTCAATATTTCAATATTCATATATAATCATATATGCACATTATATTCAAATACCAACTCGTATCTCGCTAGTATTTTAATCCGGATTAATTTCCAATTAATACGCATTTAATTTAATTAATCCCATAAATAAATATCACAAAAATACGGGGTATTACAGGAGGTACATAGGATATTCTCATCTGGGAACTCAGAGATCCAAACATTGGACTCTTCCATGGGGTAGTTAGCAAGGTAGTCACAGATGACATTGGTAATATCAAATTCAGCTAAGAGCATCAACCAATAGGTCATTCGATTGGACAGGGCAGGTTTCTCGATAAAGTACTTGATAGGATCCATTCGGGACATAAGTTTGATGGGAACGGCGAGCATGAAGTGCCGTAGCTTTTGGGTAACCCAAATAAGAGCGATACATGCTTTATCTAAGGCGGTGTAGTTAACTTCGTAACCGACTAACTTACGACTGGCATTATAGATGGCTCTCTCTTTATGGGTTTCTTCAAGGTACTGGGATAGTAAAGCCCTAGCTGCAGTATCGATTATTGTTAGGTATAGGAGTAAGGGAAGACCAGGCTACGGTGGCATGAGTATCAAAGGTTAGGTTAGGAATTTCTTAATTTGGTTAAAGGCTTCTTGGCAAGCTTTTTTCCAGACCCTAGTTGAATCCTTTCGGAGAAGTTTAAAGATGGGTTCACATATGGAAGTCAACTGGCTGATGAACCGACTGATGTATTATAATTTCCCTAGGAATCCCCAGGCTTCCTTCTTCGTTCGGGGTGGTGGCATCTCGAGTATGTCTTTTCGCTTGGAAGGACCTGATTCTATCCCTTTCTCACTAACCATGAATCCCAATAGTTTTCCTTTGGTAACGCCAAAGACACATTTTTGTGGGTTAAGTCGCATCTGATATTGTCGCAGTTTCTCGAAGAACATTCGAAGAGCGGGAGAATGACCCTCCCTAATTTTGGACTTGATAATCATATCTTCTGCGTAGAGCTCAACTTCCGTGTGTATCATATCATGCAAAATGGTTTTTTCAGCCCTTTGGTAGGTATCCCCGGCGTTTTTTAGACCAAATGGCATGACAGTGTAGTTAAAGGTTACCTAAGGGGTAATGAATGCGGTTTTGTCTTGGTGATCAAGGTGCATCTTAATTTGGTTATATCCGGTAAACTCATCAACGAATGTCTTGAGAGCATGAGTGGTCGTATTGTCCATAATCATGTTGATAATGGGTAGCGAGTAATCGTCCTTTGGAGAGGCCTTATTCAAGTATCGTTAATCGACACACATGCAAACCTTCCATCCTGACTTTGACGCATGTACGATATTGGCTAGCCATGTGGGATATTCGATCACACGAATGAAGCTCATATTAAGTTGTCGGACTTCTTCTTTTTTAAATTTGAGTGACCATTCGGTGCGGAGCTTTCACAATTTTGGTTTGACTGGTTTTCATTCTGGGAGAGTTGGGATCTCATATTGAGCTATCTCAAGGTCAATGTCGGGATGTCGCCGTAGGACCATGCAAAGACATCTATGAATTTCTTAAATAATTCTTCGAGTTACGCGCGCCCATGCTAGTCAAGGGTGGCCCATATCCTGATCTCGCACAGTTGGCTACTAGAACTGAGATTAATAAGAACAGTTTCATCTTCATTAAGTTGAATACGATTATGTTATTGGTTATTAACCTTATTTAGACCAGTTACGAATTGTTCATTTGCAAAATCATCATCATCAATAGTTTAATTAGAATCAAGATAATTAATGTATGGCACAACAAGATAATCAAAATCTTCATTTATTTCACTAATAGGAAAAACATCACGGAGAACCTCATCAAAGGAGGTCTTGATTACATCAGAGTAAGGAGTAACAACTAGGGAAGAAGAAAGAAGATAAACATCAGGGTTAGGTTGAATATCAACAGGTGGCACAAGTGTAGCATGCCATTTGAGGAGAGGTGCATCAGCAGCTTTGATCAAGCAGGATGGATCCGACGATGTAGCCCATGAGTTGATCATGCAGAGTGTCATCCCCAGTTTTGATAAATTGAAAGAATCCTAGAAGTTACTTTCGTCAAAATCTCTGGTATTATCTATAGTTCCTTAGTTAGTGGTTATACACGGTTCTAGGAACTCTCGTCTCATGGGTAGCTATCTTGAAAGAAAATCTCCATTCCTAGTTTCATCGTTTTATCTACATAGTTCGGGGAAGCCGAAGAAGGGGAAATCTTCACCCTCTCTGATTAATCTTCCATTTAGGGAATCTTTCGAGACATTTTTGGCGCATTCTAAACTCCTTTTTAATCGAGGTTGATGGATCATTCTGAGTTCTTCTCCTGATGGTTGATAGCCCAAGCCACATGAAGGAAAGGAATTCTTTAATACAATAGGTTCAAGTATCCCTTGTTGTCTTTTTCCTAGCCCCAGTTTGGGCATGAAGTGCATGTTCTTGAACATCTGGATTACAATGACGTTTCCATGGGGGTCATATTCTGAACGAACCTTATCTTTGAAATCATCCCCAATTGGGAGTATAAGTGGTTCAATTCAGAATCTTGAAAGAAGCATATTATTTGTCCCGTGTTGTATTTCAAGTACTTGATTGTTAGTGCTTGCATTCTTAGTGTTATCGATGTCGTCCAAGATGGTGATGACCTGCCCATTGGGTAAGAATTTTATTTTTCATGAAGGCAAGAAGACACCCTTTGATGATATGGAGCCATGGTCTTCCGATCAACAGATTATAGTTGGTTGGGATATTGATGACCAAGAATTCAACAACAGGATTTATAGGGCCAACGCCTATTACAAGATTTATAGATCCCATCACCTCTCGACGGGTGTAGTCGTGTGCATATACGGTAGTAAAAGTTGGGGCAAGGTCGCTCACTTTTAATCTCAAACAATTCAGAGTTCTTAACGAGAAAACATTCCGAGCTGATCCATTATCAACGAGAGAGAGGGGGGTGATTTTTCCCATGACTTCAACAAAGATATTGAGAGCATAATTATGGCTAGGACCAGTCTTGGAGATTTGTTCTTTGGAGAAGGAGAGAATTTGAGTAGAGGTCAAGGATCCAACTAGGTTCACCACTTCTTCTGGCGTGGTTGAAGGATGCACCGTGGGTCCTGTGACTATCTTGATCAGTGCATTTCGATGCTGCTGGGAATACATAAAAAGTCCCCGTAGAGTGATATTGTTTTGGGGTTTCTTTAACTGATCAATGATCTTTCTTTCCTCGAGGGTCATTTTTGGCGTAGGAAGATTCTCGACATCCTTCCCTTTATCGCTCGCTAATGGTTGTAGGCTTGGGATTTGGTACTGTCTTCCTGACCTGGTAATGTGGTTCACAGAAGGAGGGAAAAATAGAAATCTTATTTCTTCATCGATATCGGGTTGTTCATCGACCCTGTTGATCTCTCCTAGTAACTCCTCAAATGATATCATCCCAGACATGTTAACTATCGAATTAGTGCTTTCTGAACTCTTATCTTCGTCTGAATCATTGAATTCGTTCCCCCACCTGGTGTCAATGATATTATCCTTCCATGCAAAGTCAATAAACTCCATAACTTCAATCGCCTGTTCGTATAATTCTTCCCATTCGACAGGGAGGTGTATAATTCAAGGGACCTAGCGCCCTTGTAATTTCAAAGCACCGAGCAATGAGCATCGAGCATCTCGAACACACTACAAATATCACCAGTCTGTCAGAACAAATTTGCCATGATCTGAACCATATTATCAATACTGACTTCATCAGTTTGTACCACCAAATTGTCTGACTCTCGGGCCCATTTTCGAGCTTCTAAGAACAATATACTGAATCTCTAACAGTCGACGATCATCTGAGGGGGAAATTTTAGCCCAAACTCTAGGAGCTGGTTCAACACTTATAACAGTTCCATGTCTTAACCTACAAAATGGGTGTGGACAGCGATGCATGCTCTGATGAGGAGTGATATGGCCTGACCGGCAAGGCTAGTAGGGTGTAAAAGAAAGTATGGGTATGTTTGGAAAGGCGTGGGAGAGTATATGGGTATAATTAGTGATTTACTTGATATGATCTGGGTAGATGGGTCAAATTATGGCTTTTCTTTTAGGAATATGGTATTTTGTATGATTCGGGAGGGGATTATAGGTAGTGTTTGGTTTAGGATTGGCTGGTGGGGCGATGATACCCCGATAAATTAGGACTTGGATAACATTTCAAAGATGGAAACATTGTTCGGTGGTATGGCTGGCAGTTTGATGGAAGTCATAATGGGCATCTGGCCTGAAATTTCTGGAAAGTGGGTTTGGTAATGGATGAGCGTCCAAGGAATTGATAAGATTTTAGCTCAAGAGGGCCTGGTAAACTTTGGAGAGGGGAGCGTGAAGCTCGGTGTATTCTTTTAGATTGGGTTAGAGCAGTTTTCTGGTGACGATGAAGTGGTAGGCTGAGAGATGTTGTTGATGGTGAAAATTGCGGTATTAACAGGTTTTTTAAACTTTCTAAGAGCGAATTATCCACATGTTTTCTTCGGTTCAACTTTTGCCTTGGAAAGACGTTCTTTGATCTCGACTCCTACTTTCGGAGGGCTCGAAAATAAGGGTAATACTATCCTCCCATCATTGCACGGACATGGGGTAAGAAGTTTTTTTCACGATATGACCTGTTCCTCTTCGAAAGGACGATTGGTTATAGTGGATGCTTTATCTCTCCACCTTTCTATGAAGTTACTGACTGAATCCCCAAGATTCTGCTTGATCAACTCCAAATCATGGTGGTTAACCTCTAACTCCTCGTTGTACTTGTACTGTGATATGAATTTGCGGCCAACATCTTCCCAATTACAGATTGTAGACTCTTCGAGAGATAAGAACCAACGGAGAGTGCTATCCTTCAAAGTCTGCTAGAATATATAGGCTATTATTTCTTCAGAGTCCCCTTAGAGATTCATGTCTAGGTGATAGCTACGGAGATGAACAGTTGGATAACCACAACCCCATAATTTCTCGATGTTGGTCATCTTGAACATTTGCAGTAACTTGGCTTTAAGATATGGATACATGTGGTTGTAGTCCATGTAATTTCCACAGAGTTTGACTTGGTCAAATTTCTTGGTCAACATCTTGAGGTTTTCCTTGAATTTTTTCAATTCTTCCTCCTTCGGATCAATGGTAATGGGTAAGTTAGTCCCTGGCTAGGTAAGATTCGGCATAGGAAGCTAGGCTGGTGATGACCCATTAACATAAGGACCACGTGGAGCATGCTGGTATTCCTCGGTAACCTAAATAGGCTCGGGTGCAAGCGAACCCATAACGCGAGGGAAGAGGACCTCGGGCTATTTGGGAATAGGGACCCTGTTTTGTTGCATATAATGAACCTTGATCTGAAGGTTGTCAATTTTGGCAGTGAGCTGACCTAGGACCGTCAACAAATCCGATTGTACATTCGGTACTTAATCTGTGTTCTCTATGGAAAGTGGATGAGTCTCAAACATGGAGGAAGTAAGAGGAATAACGGAGCTTCAAGATGGTTCGACTGAAGACCAAAGCCAATAGGGAGTCAGGCCAAGGGTATGTGATCGACTTGAGAAAGAGGAAGAATAGGGATTTATTTTTGGAAAAGAGGAAAGAATATTTTTGACTTTTTTTTTGGAAAAAATGTTTTTGCAAAAAAAGAATTTTTTTTAGTACTTTTTATCAAAGAGGAAAAATATTTTTGGACAATTTTTGGAAAAAGAAATAAAAAAGATGGGAGATGGGTCTCAGCATGATTATTATTATATTTATTAGGTTCTCACTTGTATTAGGTTTGCTTAAATGCAAAAAGAGAAATGTCGGACGGGACCCTAGCCTGAAAAAAATTGGGTTTGTAGAATATGTAAAAACTATGGTTGGAATTGTTACCAGGCTCGTGGGCAAGCTCCTGTTTTTAAATAATGCACAAAAATTGGGCAGCATGCCAACCCAGAATTTCGGCAGCGTTTTGGGTTGAAACTGATAATCTAAATATGGTGTCTTAGGTTTGACACCTATATGCGGGTATGCAGTTGTTGGGTTAATTGGAAGGGTTTCCCCCTTTGGCATGACTTCCAAGATAAACGTCTTGATTTTGAGGGAAATTGGTACATGTGGACAAGCCATTCGATATAATTGAGTGTACGTGAATTGCCTCACTATATACCTCTTGGGGACAGTACGTGTGAGAGAAAATTCGATATACTCGACGTACGTGAATGAGTTTCGTGCGATATACCTCTCGTCATGACTTTGGTCTAGCGGTACGATGCGGGGGAATCATTCAATATCCGTCGAAGGTACTAGGCCAATATAAGGTAAGAGTTATATCGCTTAGGCTAACTGTGACCTGCCGGACCAATGCCTATCACGAAGTGACCCCCAGTTACGGGATAAATTTTGGTTAATAGCAATGCTCTTTGGTGATGTTGTGTGTATCATTCATGATTCTTGATTAGTATCTTACAGAGAGAGTATTTTTATTGATGAAAATTACCCCAAGCAAGGGGTGATGTACAAGAAATAAATCAATATTAATCATGGATATGTGAAATTAAGTGGTGTGTGATTATCTACAAGTGAGTGTGTGGTAGTGAACCTAAGCATGGATCAACTATAAGTGGTGTTTGATAAGTGTAAGTGAGTATGGATATATACAAGTGGAGGTGTATGTTAGTGACAACTAATCATGGATTGCTAAGTGGTGTGTTCAACATGTAGATATAAGTGATCCTAGGTGCATATGGTGTGAATTGTACATGGAAATTTTCTACAAGTATGTAAGTGAGTAGTGATACAAAGTATAGGGTATATGTGCAAGAAATAATAGAGGAGAGAAGAGGGTACATACAGGTAGGTGCATACGCACACAAGAAAATAAAACACCCATGCAGATAGAGTCTAACCCTCTCATGAAAAAATGTCCCCAACGGAGTCGCCACTGTGTCCATCCCGATAAATCTTCGAGGGGAAGGGGCTAGAGGATCCCTCGAAAGATAGCGATCTAACTCCCTTTTCGGGGCGCTTAGGCCGTCAACGGTGTGGGGTAAATGTAAAAAGACAGAGTCGCCAGCCTATTTTTCACAAAATAGGCAAAAGAACATGTTGCCACTTACACTTAGACAGTGCGGCATCAAGGATAAACTGATGCATACGAAACTAATAAATCGAAGGTTCGGGGGCTAAGTTACGAACTGGGAAGGTGTTAGGCACCCATCCCGCCCTTTCGGTCTCTCATGGGCTAGTGTTATTATTTTCCTTTATTTCTCCGTGAAGTGTGTGTACGCGTTTATATAATGGAGATTGGAATCGTTCAGCTCCCACCATGGGAAAGGTAGAATGAGGTCATCCATAGGAATATACCCAAAATAATATATATAGAAAATATGACTTGTGCATTTATCGCAACATTGATCGTTATTATGTAACGACAATACGTGTTGGATAAAACGCAAACAAGCATACTATGTAATGCAAGAATATGATAAATGTGGAAATGGGAGATTTTAGTAAAATTGAGAAAATTTAGAAAATTGGAAAATTGGACTCAAGTCTCGGGCTTTAGTACGAAATGCCTATGTAGCCTATAAAGGCATCAAAGTACACGTAGTTAGAATGCGTCATGGGAGTGGATTTTATCCCATATATCCGAACGAAATTTTATTATAGATGTGTGTGTGTGTAGAAATTGTGTTTTGGGTTTTTAAAAAAAAGTGAGATGGATAATTCCGTTCGGAATTTAGCGGAATAAACCTCTTTTGTTTGTTTTTATTTTTTTTTATAGAAAATAAAGTATGTGTTATATATTAATAAAAGTGTAGATATTAATGGGTACGAATTAAAGTGATGACTAGTCTATGAATCTAATGAAATTTATGTAAGAATAAGAAATTTAAAGAGAGAGGGAAAGAATTGGACCTTCTTTGAATCTTGATCTTTGATCTTAGATGAAATCCCATGAATGCGGATGAATGTTGATGATAAAGAATGTTATTTTGCCAAATTGGGTATGAAAAGGATGGGAATGTAAGCTTGAATGGAACTTCACATGGGGAACTTCGCTGATTTTGAGAGAATATTGCTGAGATCACTGATTATGATGGATCTGGGGTTGCTTTGCCTGGTAATGAGGTCATGACCTACTTTTATAGGGTCAGGGGGTTGACTATAGGCACCCCCTTTATCCTGCCTATAGGCAGGTAATCCTAGGCACATTATCGATAGGCAGGAATTTGGACCTACCAATTGATAGACTCGTGCAGATGTTTCTGGAAAAATAGTCGTACAACGTAATCTGTTGACCCAAATAATGCACGGGGCATACTGTTAGAAAGGTATCTTAGAGACCTTCAAGTGTCCTTTGGACCGCACCCGGGTTCAGGAGTTTATTTTGGGTCAAATATGGCTCGAAAGTGCACGTCGATCTTTTGGATCGGAGATTGTTGAACGAAAACGGATCATTCATCCGCATGGTAAGCGCGCACGGGGTGGACCATTGGAAATATTAGGAGATGTACTTCTACATTCCAAATAGTTTCACTTGGTTCGGAAAGTTGACCTTGTTCAACCAGGCTCGAAAGCACTTGGTGACCTCTTGGAGTAAAACGAATCGTTCGTCTGTACCGTAGGTCAGAACCTCGAATGGGGAAGACTATTAGAAAGGGTATTCAGTGACCTTTGGATATTCATCCAGTCTCATTCGAGTTGAAGAGTTGACCTTGGTCAAACGGAGTCCGAGAGCGTCCGGTGGCCTCTGATCAATTTTTGAGGGAAAACTGATCGTTCGTCTGAACGATTATGTCATTTCATGCATGAGACAAACCATTGGAAAGGGGTTTTAGTTCCCTACAAATATTCAAAGAGCTTTTTCTCTGACGACGAAGTTGATTTTGGTCAAATCGGGGACCGGGATCTCCCAGTGGCCTCCGAATTAATTTTTGGTAGTAAAATGGTTCATTCGACCGAATCATTATGATGATTCATACGCAGGTTGGATAATTGTAAATGGTATTCAAATACCTTCAAAGATTCACAGAGCTTTCGCTCTGACGATAGAGTTGACCGGGGTCAAACGAGGCCCGAGAGCGCTCGATGGCCTCCAGATCGATACTCGGAGTGTGACCTAGGGTTTGTAGTGAAATGGGGAGGTGCTAGATACCTAAGGAGAGACTTAGGGGTTCCTAGTATGTGGTGTTTATAGTAATTATAATTAATATAGACTGTTATCAAATGTCACATTACAAGAAAGCTTTACAACTAACCTAAGTAATTTATCTATATTCTCAGCTCTTAAAAATGGGTGATGCGACGTCAAGGCTTTGTCATCTAGCCACTGGACCTTGTTCGTGGAACAAGAGTATATAAAGTATCTATTAAACGGTTATGTATTCGGTGCAAGTATGTACGAGAAAAATACAAATGTACAAAACTCGGGCATTTCGTACAAGGCTCTTACTTTTTTTCGACTGAGCGCAAAAGATAAAAACCTCATTGCAGCTGAAATGACTTACTATGGTGTAATTCAAAATATTTGAATTGGACTATGTAAACTTCAAAGAGGTAGTATTTTACTGTGATTGGATAAGAGTTGAGGATAAAAGTGCTTATAAAGTTGAACTGGGCACCAATTTTGATCATGGTTGACTTGTCCAAGTTGAAGAGTAATGAACACGTGAGCCGTCAACCATTTATTTGTTCTTTTCAAAAGGTTAAGCAAGTGTTTTACTCAAATCATATCAACAAAGAACCGCGGTCAATTGGCCTACACGCACCAAAGCGTCTAAACAGTAGCGTGGATGACTTGACTGCTCCTATCGAATATCAATCCATTTTTTATGATAATTCGAATTTGAAATAATTTTTTAATTTGTAATAAATATTCAAATTATTTGTAATGACCAGTGGTATTATTATCGGAGGACAATTTAATGTTTTTTTTATTAATTTGTACTTGGTCATTTTAATGCTTGTAATAACCAAGTGAATATGTTAATTATAATTTTCATTAATTTAAGCATTAATTCAAAGTCCATGACCCGAGAGTGTGTGTAAATTGAAATTGGTATTGGTATAAATTGGTATTGGAATTGGTATAAATTGATATTGGTATTGGTATTGATATGTATTGTAATTATTGGATTTGAGAATTAATTCAAAGTCCATATACATCTTTGTACTAATAAAAATAATTTTTGTAGAAAATGACTTCACCAGGACACGATAACGGAGGCGATGTGGGCTCCTCGGACAGTTGGCCCCCAAAATGGGGTAAATTCGTCGAAAATAAGACGACATTATTAGCTAGAGCGCTATCGTTATTAATGAGATTGTCGGTCCGGGGTACACATATTGGTGGGTCGTGCCTATTGACCTCAACACGAATATCTGGGGGGCGCTACATGTTGTGTATTTAATATTTATATTTATAACTGTAATAATTACTTATATGATGGTTTGTATTTATTTGACAAGAATAATTTGGTCTGCTTGCATATCTCTGCGACCCCACGTTGGAGCAATTGAGGGATCAATATAAAACACGGAAGAAGAATTTACAGGCACAGTACTTTGGGAAGACCCGGGAGTTCATTCTGAGACTCCGTGAAACCGTCCCCGCAAGCAGCCAATCTCATTGGAACAATGACATAAATTTATCGACAATGAGACCAATGAGCGAAAATTAGCATCTCACCAATCGGGGAAGGACAACCGGGTGAAAAAGTTGAATGTGCACTACTTCAGGTGAACGTCTTATGCTGAGGTGGAGCATAAGATGGTAAATTTTTTATTTTCTTTAATTTTAGTTAGTATAATTTATCATTAATTTGCATTACTTACTAATTCTGTATTATTTTATTTCAGGATACGGGAAGTGTCCCTGGGAGTAGGCCACATAGGCTCGATGCATATGTGGCAATTCAGACGAAAAGGGGGAAGGACAAGGAGGTGGCCCCGAGCATCGTAGCCACCATTGTAAGTTATAAATGTTTAATTTTTTTCAGTTATGTTAAAAAAATTATTTACTTAATTGACTAATTGTGTGCTTTTTGTTTTTCAGGCAAAGCTTAAGGAAGTGCATGAGTCGTAGTCTGATGCCGACAAAGCATCTTTGGCTACGAACGAACTCAGTTGGGTATGGGTAAGGGGAAGGGGAAGGGGAAGGATAAGGTGGTATAGTAGGACGTTGACGGCATTGCTTCATCCCCGATATGCACGAACTCAACGCCATATGATGACCCATTTCCCATCGTGACTCCCGCCGAGCAGCCTATGTCAACACTCGGTTGGTCAAGTGTGTATCTACTCGACATATATTATGGTATGCCGATAGAGAGGGGGTTGAGGGATTCCAGCTTACTCTCGAGTATGCCGGTTCATAGATTCCCCTCCAAGACATTGAAGCAAGAGTGCGCGTCACGCATGTGGTGGAGGGAAAGGAGAACTCACATGTGTGGTTTCACGAATAATGCGGCATTCGGCATATTGCGGGGTGTGTCAATTCACATGTTGTATGGACTTCCTTCCTCCTACGACCTATTTAAGATTGACATTATTTTTATCTCTTTTTATTTTGAAAATTAGATTGTATTTATATTCTTTTGATTTTGGTGTAATCTGGTTTGGATATGACGGATATTTGCATTTCTATTTTATTTGGATATGGATTATAAATGCCTTGATTTGGTATATGATTTGTATTTTATTTGGATATATGCTATTTGGACAGGTACAATTTTGTTATAATAGGTATAAATATACTGTTGGGCAGTGGTAGTGTCCATACTACCCAACAGTATTTTTAAAATTCTGCCCAAATTTGTCATAGTCAAAGGCCGTGATAAGTCCTTGACAAAGAAACTTGTCACGGACTTGTCATGGTCTTTGACCGGGATAATTTTTTTATTTTTGTCACGGTCTTTAACAGTGAAAAAATCTTATCACGGTCAAAGACCGTGATAAGTCCATGACAAAGAAGTTGTCATCCCCAGACTTGTCATAGTCATTGACCTTGACAAGTTTAACTTGTCACGGTCAATGACCGTGATAATCTGACAATTTTAGTGTAGTGTTGAGTCTCTGTTTCCCCTTTATCTCTTCCAGGATATGGTGAACACCTTTATTGAGTGTGGTGTATTCATTATACTTCCTTATACGATCCAGCTTTTTATCTCTCTTATCCTTCTCGAAGGAACTATAATTATTTTTCTAACCTTCACCTTTGGTCCCAGGAGCTTTCTTAGCTGTTATGGCTTCCTCGGAATTCATAATTTTCCCATCTTTAACCATTAGTTTTGTCATTATTTTAGGTGTATTTTTGTCGAGGCATAGTAAAGATCTTTGGCAAGTAACCCACTCATAAGTGTGTCTATGTATGTCTTTTCCTCATAATCTATCACGTCTAATTTTTCATTATTAAAATGAGTAATATATTTTCTAGTGCTTTCTCCAGGATTTTGTCTCACAATTAAGAGATAAGTGATACTCTTGATTGTCCTAGCCCGAAAACAAAAGTTATCAATAAATAGTTCATCTAACTGATGAAAACTAAAGATCTTACCACCGGGGAGATTATTATAGCAAATCTGATTTAGGCCAACGATAAAACTAAAGAAAGCTCTACATCTCATCTCATCAGGCACGGAGTAGATGTCTGCAGTAGCATGATGTTGCTCTATGTGAAAGACTAGACCAGTTTTTCCATCATACTAGGGAATAACCACTGGTGGATTGAATTTGGAAGGTATGGGATAATCCACAATAACTTGGATGAAAGGTGACCCTTTAATCAAACTCCTTTGCAATGGATCTTTTATCTTGTACATGTCTCCTCGCCTATCTTCCAACTGTTGCATAGATCCTTTTTATAAATGCTACTTTGGTTTGGATTTGGCCCAGGTAGATTTAGCGGCTTTGCTGTATCTTTGTGCTAAACTTCCTACTGATAGGTCTGCTTTGCATGCACAAGGCCCCTCATACTGGCCTTTGATCTTATAGAACCTTCTCTATATTCACGATGATGATATTATTGTCCTCTGGTTACTCGGGGCCTAGCCGATCAAAGGCAAACTCCCTACTGAGCCATTCCTGGACACTTTTCCTTTCTTTGGAAAAAGATCCACCATCATAGTAATTAGTTGAGAGGAATCAAGAAGTTGCATTATGACGATATGACCTATCGTGAGAATAATGAGAATGATAACTTCTTTCATGCCCAACTGGGGGTGATGGCAGCCTTTCTCTTCAGGAATTATAGGACATAGAGTGCATAGTATGAGCCAACTATTTAACAACCTCCTGCATAGATTCTTGACCTTTAGCAAGGTTAAGAATAATGCTTTGTAAATCTGTCCCACTAGGAGGAGCAGATAAAATGATGATGTTTCCTTCATTTCGAGCGCTATTTTCAGGATCAGTCATTTCTTCAAGAATAAAGAAACGAAATTTATGGTAGAGAATGATGACAAATGAACGTTCTCACAAACAACGCTAATCTGTTGATGTCTAAAAATGGACTAAATCTAAATTAATAATCACAAATAAAAATAATAGTAATAACACAAACCACACACACAAGAGACAAAGATTTTAAGTGGTTCAGCTGTAAAATTGCCTATGTTCATTATTGGTGTTATTCAGTAGGGTTTAAAATAGTTCAGTATAGTGTTCATATGAATGATTCGAGTTGTTCTTTGAGCTAAGAATTAGTTTGCATTTATAGGGGTGTAAAACCCTAAAGAAGGAATGCCTTTATATTTCCAGACGTTTACATCTATATACAATAAGTAAACTCTTAGAATTCAGAGCCGGTTTGTATCTCATCCGAGTAGGTGTGCATTTATCATTGGTCTCTGCGGGAGTATAATTTTTGCATACAACAATAGTGTTATCATATCATGTTATAGTGTCATCTACCACTAATTTGGGGTTAAAGGTTGTATAAAGAAATTGGGGATTATCATTCAGAATACATAAATTTGGGGTTTGAGTTAGCATAACAAAATACACATACTTATATACATATAGAGAGATTTGAAAACACGCACACATACACTAATTTAATACAAAATACACATATTTATACACGCATAAAATAATTAGTGGTATAAAATACACACACATAAACACCCAAATATATACACATAAACAACTAAATAGACACATAATAAAATATTGTTATTCAAAATGGGGAAAGGAAGAGTACCTGAGAGAGATGTGGTGGCCTAAGGAGCGGCATATGCAGTGGCTAAAGAAGAGAATCGAGCAACAATTTAGAGAGAGAGAGAGAGAGAGAGAGAGAGAGAGAGATAGAGAGATGATTTATGTAAAATGGAAAATGGACTTTATATGTATAGGTTATGGTACCATCTTAGTCCGTGACCCACCTGTCATAACCAATTATATTTTAAATGTTAGCAACAAGGTCACAGTCTTAAACCCTGACCATGTTATGTGGCATGTAAAAATGAATGGTCACATCCAAGATAATGACCGTGACACCTAACTCTGACTATTTCAAAATGGGCCCAAGACCGTGACCAAACTTAACTGAACCCCTTATATTTGTCACACACCTAATCATGGTCTAGGACCGTGACCCACTTTGGAGGGAGTTTGACACCTATTTGGTCATTGGTTGGTCACGAACCATGGTCATGAACCTCATGGTAGCGATTTATGTCTATGACCACATCCATTGTATGTCACCATTTGGCATGGTCATTATTTTTTAACATATTTTTTTCCTATGGTTATGGTCCTAGGCCGTGACCACGTAATCACGATCATAGCCGTGATCTACCTGTCGCGACCATTCTCAGTTGTGGTGCAGTGATATATTCAAGAACATTCATAACAATTAACTAATATATGAATTCATGTAGATAGTCCATTTTAAAGAAGAAAAACTAAAGTTCTTTTAATATTAGTTAATTAATCTAAGTTAATTTCAATGGGAACATTCAATTTCACCTTGTCATCTAATCCAATTCAATTACTTTAATCCATTTATAATAGAACATAAAATTCTGCAATTCATCTTAATTAAACTAGTCTAACGCAATTTAGTAAGAATTACATTTATTCATTTCTTACCAAAAATTTCAATTTTCCAATATACGAAACAACCCTAAGGGTCAGTTTGGCAAGCCAATTCCAAGGCTTGGAATTGAAATTAGAAGGTCAATCTCAATTTTGTGGAATTAAAATTGACCTTCCAAATCCATTTCCATGGCTTGGAATTGGATTTCCAAATGGACCTTAATTATCTCTCTATATTTTTATAACTCATGAAAACACTATGTAGGTAAAAATTATTATTTACAATCATCAAAGAAGAGAGTAAAAATATCTTGTCTAGTACGAAGAAAAAAAATTCAATTTGTAAAGGAATTACCAAATTGTAGAAAAAATCCCCCTTGAGTCAAAAGTAGTACTGTTGTTGAACTTGGTTGAATCTTTTCCCCAAAAACAACTTTAGAATTCGTAAAGTATTTAGAGTAAAATAATTTGTAAGATGACGGTAAAAAAAAAGTTGTGGGATTTGGTGTACGAAATTGGTGTAGAGATTTTAGTGGGGAGTTATTGTAAAATGAAATAAGTTTTTTATTTATTTATATATTAACTCCTCCTAATATTAACTTCCCTCTTTTGCCCCTCACCCTAACTTGTTCCCAAAGTAAGTTCCAATTATCCATCTACTAATGCTCTAAAGTGAAAATTCCACTTTTGATTTAATTATTATTCCACTACAATGCTAAATTACAATTTTCTTTAATAATATTGTAAATTACAATTAAACCCCACTTCAAAGTTTATTATAAAACTTTATTTCTTACTCAAATAATTATAAATTCGAGTTTTCACTTAAAATAGTTATTTCAAATTCACGATTTCCAAAATTAATTAATTATTTAATTAATTAAAAAATTTGGGGTGTTACATTTTCCATAAATAAATTTGTAGCCAAACCTTTTCCCCACTCTCAATTAACATAATGTGAATGAATGGAAGTACTCATTCACAAAATACTGCAAACAAATTCATGGCTAATCATTAATACTCATGTGAATCAATATCAAAGACTGTGAAATAAATTTATATAAATTTGACCTCAATAACTTACCAAAAAATATCAAGTTCCCTTTAACTTGGATTGTTATACACGTCTAAGCCTGAATATAGAGGAGCCAAAATGGTTGAACCCCAATAATTGTGCCGATTTCATCAAAATTTCGAACCAATGGGAACCACCTGTTATTACAATAGTCTTTAGAATAAATACCCCAAAATATAGAAGCAAAATGCACTCGACACTATTATTGACGACAAACCTCTATCCTTACCAAATAGGATATACTTTTGTAAAATAATGCATGCAATACCTCCCAATTCCAGACGTATATGATATATCCCATGAAAATATTAAGAACTAATTTCTTTGATTTTGTTCCAATTGTCATCATTATATACTAGTACAAGATTGCCCAGCCCAATGAAAATTTCTAAAATATGCAATAAGTTAATAGTAAGTCGCAAACAATTTTACTAGATACAAATAATTAAAAAAGTTATAATATACAAAAATACCTATGAGCACCCTAAATCGTACGATGTAAGTCCCAACTCACACGAGGGAAGTTAAAACGTGTGGTTCACTCATGACCAACGCTCATTGGTAGCTTGAATAATGGTTACACCGGAGTTACTCAAACACAAATTGAACAAAGAAGCACACCCAGTCGTGTCATGGAGTTCTTTAACTCCAATAATTTCACTTACTGCAATGTATACCTCGTTCACTCCTTTGAATTTTCTATGTGGCTTTAACTTTTCTTTGCCCTTTTTTAACCGCACCTCATTGCTTTCGGTTTGAAAACTTTTGTGTAATTTTCATAACTGGTGGGAGGTGGAGGAAGAATAGTTCTCTCGATGGGTTGTTTCGGCCTAGCGCTCTTGTTGTCGTATGAGTATCGAATCGTATGGAACATTATATTAAATAAAATGGGAGAAAAAAATCTGAATTAACTGGTGGTGTTTTGCTAAATTGGTAATATTCTAAAATAAAATGGTGAAAAAAAAGAGTTTTGATAAATTGGTAAACAAAATTTTTAGGAAACAAAGGATTAAGGAGACAATGGAGAACTCTTGAGGTGTTTGGAAATATTTTGGATAATATTAGCTTTATTTGTTTGGAATTTATAGAAATTTCATCATATTTTTGTTTTGAATTTTTATTAATTTGTTGGATAGTGTTAGATGTGACTTGTTAAGCACCACGAGGTAGACGGTTTGCATATCTATGATAATGAACGGTTTTATCCGTAAATACTCTGAGGTTAAATTTTGTAATTTAGTAAACTTGAAAGTGCCTTGGGGTAGTGACACATGAAAATATAGTAATTCATACGGAAATCTATTTTCCTCTTGAGATATGATCAAAACGACCCCGTATTGTAGTCGGTCCCATAATCTTAGATGGAAATCTATTTTTTGCGTGAGATCAAGCAATAAAGGACACTGATTCTCTTCTTTTTACCATATACGTGCTGAAAATTTTCACCGGTTACCCTACCAACCCACAAATACACTGTATATGCTAGTAATGCTCTAACACCATAAATTCACAAAATAAAATTTCAAAATATGATTCGTTTTTAATATTTGTGATACTTTAATGTGTTATTTAGAATATGACCTTCATTTGTTTTGTTAGTCAATCTAACAAGCACAAGTGGACTTTCTTAACTTTTAAGACATAATCTAACAGATTCACTAGGCAATAGTCAAATCGTTAACCAACTCATCAATGTTGTGTTCTAACACCAAAATACATTTTTAAATCCCTAAACTTATGGGTTTGTACCCAAAACAGGTTCCATGCAGGGGTGGCCCTGAGCATGTGCTAAGTGAGCGATCGCACAGGGCCTCCCGCTGATCCATTTTTATTACTTATATATTGAGGGCCCATTTTTTATATCAATACAGGTAAAAGGGGCCTATTTTACAATTTTTGCACGGGGCCTTATCAATTTTTATCAATCTCAGGACCGGCCCCGGTTCCATGTTTGAATCAAACTATTAAAATACTAAACAATATATAAATTCCTAAAATATCGGAGTTTGCATAATAAAAAAATTTAAATATTCAAAATTGTTCTTGATTATTTTGATTCTATAAAGTATCTATTTTTCCTTCTTATGCCATTTATTTTAGCTGTAAAATTTAAGTTCGATTCAATATTAAGAACCATGTTTTGGGTATCAAACACAGCTTATGCTTTTAGGCATTAAACGAAATGCATTTAGACGTTGGATCACAAATTCTTGGGTGGATATTTATTTATCATTAATTCAACAGATTCAACATATACATGTGCAATGGCTCAGAAAGTCAACTTACGCGGCTAAATTGTCTTATGAAAATAAATAACGGTTAAATCTTAAATAACGTAATAAAGTATCAAGTAGCGACAACTAGTTAAAAATCTTGTATGAAAAATTATTTGATTTAATTTTGTAATTTTATTGAATTAGTGTTATTATGAACTATCAAGGAAAAAACGTACAGAGTAATATAGCCAAATAATTTTTTAAACATTTTAACTAAGATAATTGAGAAAGTGAGGTGTAACATAACTTAAAAAAACAATTGGGTTAACAAAACCAAGTATAAAATAGGAAATAAACATAAGTAATAATTTTTAAAAAATGGACAAGTAATATTTAGTCCCTATGAACTATGGGCATTTTGTATTTAGTTTAATTTTTTTATATTCCAAAAAGTTCATTTGTCTATTTTTTTTCTTAAAACGTATTTTAGAATTTAACGAAATAAAAGAAAAGGTTTTTGTGATTGTTTTATATGATAAAAATGATTTTTTAGAACAAAATGAAAATATTTGAAATAAACAGTAATTAAAAAAATATCAAGTAAGTTCTATTAAATAACCCAATAGAACACTTTAATAATTCTTTTACCTTTTAATAATCTCAAAACTAGAAAAAAAAATATGATATAAAGCTCTCATAAGAGCATCCACTCGTGAAAGGGTAGTTTACAAATTAAAAGGAAGCTTTTACCTTTTTTGAGAGTGAGATTGTACAATGGTGGAATATGAAAATTTGTATCCAGTGTTCTTACGAAAATCACTTGTTCGTAGGAAAAAATAACATAATTTCTTACGAACAACATTTGTTCGTAGGAAATGTTACGAATAAATGTTATTCGTAGGAATTCAAATATATAATAAAAATTAATTATTTATATTTGATATGAGTTCCTACGAACTTTTGAAGTTCATAGAAAAATGCTACGAATAACAGAAGTTCGTATCAATTCCTACGAACTTCAATTCTCCCCACAATTTGTATACTTACAGAATCTATTGCTTTAACCTCACAATTGAACTTGCAAATATAAATAATTAATTCAACTTGCAAATTCATTCAACTTGCAAAGTTACAAATTTTGTTAAATTTTACTCTCGCAATTGAATATGCTCTAACGACAAGAGAGAATAAAAGTCAACCTACCATTTGTCTTTTGCTAATATATTAATATATTAAGTTATAAACTCAAGAATTTTCTTAAAAAGTAAAATTACTTTTGAGGACAACATTATTCTGAAATTTCGTCCGTTAATGAAAATCTGACTTTTGAACTAAAAAACTAGGGGATGTTTGGGAAAAAGGAAAATCGAGAATGAGAAAAAGTAAAAAAATAACAACAGATAAATTGATGGAGCCACTAAAAGAAGGGGTTAATCTAAGTGGAATGATGGCCACCTATACAAACAGAGACAAAAAGAAATGATATTTGTTTGCCAACAACGGCTAAAAACTTAATTATAATACAAATTTGCTGTAGATGATGCAAGCCTAATATTCCCATGGTACGTACAAAGGTGAGATCATGCATGCATTAGCATTACGCCACTATTAAAATTAGGAGTGATTCCGCCCGCATTGAAACCGCATTTGACCTCTTTTTTTTTTAAGCTTTTTATTCTTTTGTTCATATAAATACCGTTTTTTTATATTAAAAAAAAATAATCTTTATATTAAAAAAAAAAACAGTCTTTCTATTAATATAAAAAAAATATTAAAATTAAACAACTTTTAATTAAAATTAAAAAAAATATTTTTTTAATAAATAAAGAAAACTATGTTTATTAATAAAAAAATCTATAAAATAGTTTTTTTTTTCAATAAATAATATCGTGATTAATCAGTGTCGTTGGTACGAACTCACATTTCCGGACCCAAATAATTTGTTGAATGTGGGTCCGCGCCAACGGCACTAATTAATTGCGATATTTTATTAAAAAAAATATTGCGATTAATTAGTGCCGCTGGCGCGGACCCATATTCAACAAATGATTTTAGTCCGAAAATGTGGGTCCGCGCAAGCGACACATATTAATCGCGATAATTTTTTCAATAAAATATCGCGATTAATTTGTGCCGCTTGCGCGGACCCACATTCAACAAATGATTTTGGTCCGGAAATGTGAGTCCACGCCAGCTGCACTAATTAATCGCGATATTTTATTGAAAAAAATATTGCAATTAATTTGTGCCGCTGGCGCGGACCCACATTCAATAAATGATTTGGATCCGGGAATGTGGGTCCGCGCCAGCGGCACAAATTAATCGCGATATTTTTTTCAATAAAATATCGTGATTAATTAGTGCTGCTGGCGCGGACCCACATTCAACAAATGATTTTGATCCGGGAATGTGAATCCGTGCCAGCGGTACTAATTAATCGCGATATTTTATTGAAAAAATATCGCGATTAATTTGTGCCGCTGACGCGGACCCACATTCAACAAATGATTTCGGTTCGTAAATGTGGGTCCGCGCCAACGACATTAGGTGATTAATCAGTACCGTTGGCGCAGACCCACATTTCCGGACCCAAATCATTTGTTGAATGCGGCTCCGCGCCAGCGGCACTGATTAATCGCGATATATTTTATTGAAAAAATATCGCGATTAATTAGTGTCGCTGACGCAGATCCACATTCAAAAAATGATGTGGGTTCAAAAATGTGGATCCGCGCTAGCGACACTGATTAATCGCGATATTTTTTCATAAAATATCGCGATTAATTAGTGCCGCTGGTGCGAACCCACATTCAACAAATGATTTTGGTCTGAAAATGTGGGTCCGCGCTAACGGCACTGATTAATCGCGATATTTTATTGAAAAAATATCGCGATTAATTAGTGCCACTGGTGGGGACCACATTCAACAAATGATGTGGGTCCGGGAATGCGGATCCGCACCATCGACACTAATCAATCGCGATATCATGTCAATAAACATTTTTTTTATTTATGAAAATATTTTTTAAAATTTAATAAAAACTGTTTACTTTATAAAAATAAAATTGTACTAATAGAAAAACTGTTTTTTTATTATATAAACAAATATTTTTATATTAATTATTAAAAATATAAGAATAAGAAAATTATTAAAAAAAAACTATTTTTTCTAATATAAAAACTATTTTTATATTAATTGTTAAAAACTAAAGAATAACAAACAAACAAAAAAAAAGGAAAAAAGTAAAAAAAAGGTGATGCGGTCCCAATGCGGGACATATAAAGTTTTCCTAAAATAAGTTATGAAGGCCACTTTGATTTAATAAGTTATGAAGGTTACTTTGATATGTGAGGATAACGAGGAGTTTATCTTTAAGGACGAACATTGATTCAAAATTAATATAATACTAGCATTTAATTCGCGATGTACAAATATATTATAATTTATTTAGGATTTCACTATTCCCACTCCTTAATAAATTTTTCCCACTTCACTTTTGTATTAAAAGACCCTAATACCCTCAAAGCTAACTATCTCTTTTTCATTCATTCAAACTCACTTATAAAAATAAAAAAATATTTTTATTATATAAAAAAATGTTTATTAATAAAAACTGTTTTTAAAAATTGAAAAATGTTTTAACTTTTTATAACTATTTAGAAAAAACATTTCAACTGTTTTTAAAATAAATAAATTTGACTGCAGTTTTTAAAAACTGTTTATAAAAATTTGCCTTTTATATAAAAAAAACTATAAATTTTATTTAAAGCTATTTTAAAAAAAATTAACATTGTTTTCTATAAATATAAATAAAACACTAGAAAATAGTTAAAACAGTTTTTTATTTTACAAAATAGTCGTTTCTAAAAACAGTTTTTGTATAGAAAACAGTTTTTTACACCAGAAAATAGTTAAAACAGTTTTCGCAATAATATAGAAAACAGTTTTTGTATAAAAGTAATAATAATATAGAAATCTATAAATATAAAATTAACAATGCTTACTTTTATACAAAAACTATTTTCTATATTATTGCGAAAACTGTTTTAACTATTTTCTAGTGTAAAAAAACTGTTTTCTATAAAAAAAACTGTTTTTAGAAACGACTATTTTGTAAAAAAAAACTGTTTTAACTATTTTCTAGTGTTTTATTTATATTTATAGAAAACAGTGTTAATTTTTTTTATAAAATAGTTTGAAATAAAATGTATATTTTTTTTTTTATATAAAAGGCAAATTTTTATAAACAGTTTTTAAAAGTTGCAGTCAAATTTATTTATATTAAAAATAGTTGAAATGTTTTTTTTAAATAGTTATAAAAAGTTAAAACATTTTTTATTTTTTAAAAATAGTTTTTGTTAATAAACTGTTTTTTTATATAATAAAAATAATTTTTAATTTTTATAAGTGAGTTTTGGATGAATGAAAAATAGATAATGAGCTTTGAGGGTATTAGGGTCTTTTAATACAATAGTGGAGTGGGGAAAACTTATTAAGGAGTGGGAATAGTGGGAGCCTTTATTTATAAACTATTATACTTATTTTACTTGAGAAATTGTTAGATTAATTTGAAAATAAAATTTACTTTTTTTGGAAGGGAAATGCATATCTCATTAAAAATAAACAAGAATTGTAAAGTTTATGAAACTACCGTTAATATAAGGATCAAACACACAGGTCCCAAACAATGAGGTAAATCTAAATTCAATACAAGATGCTATCAAAAACGTATTCTTCTGAACACTATAACAAGTTATAACGGTCAAACGCCCATGAAATGAGGAATGGAAAAAATACACTATACATTTCAAAGAAAACGATCAATCATAATTTAAACCTTTTGAAAACTGGGGCTCAACCTAGATATGTTCCACTAAAGCTCGTCCCAAAAATAGGAGCAACACCACCTAAGAAAGAGATGACAAACGCTTTTAGATCTAAAAAATAGCCAAAGATTAGTGACCAGATCTTGATCCAAACGCGTTTACACAACCCTGCCAAAAGGAGGGACAAAACTCTCATAAAAGAGAGACAAAGACCTCTCACACAGGAGAAGCTATTTTAGAATACCCAAAACTAACTAATTGCGGGAAAAATAGAGAATAAAAATAAAAACCTCCCCCTTTTCCTTATAGGGAGGAAGAGGGGAGTCAACTAGGGTTTATAAAGAGAAGGCAAAGAGAAGTGGGTTAAGAAAATAAAATTCATACTTATAAAAAATTTCTTACTTCTTTAGATCACATGTTTACTGCAATGCCCAGATCCGAATTTGTGGGTTACTCGTAGCCAACCCGGTCAGACCCAAGCGTTAAGTATGAAGTCGAATGGAACAATCCTAAATAATATTGCAAGTCCAGTTTTATTTTAATTAACGTTTCGCCTGTTTAGCATGCGATTCCAATATCAAAATAAACTACGTGAAGGACCCATAAGGAGCACCCCCGAAGTTTAAGTAAATAGAGTTACTAACGTAAAATAAATAAAGTACATTAGCCTGTACAACGCCGTCAAAATACGAACCCGCACCCAACCTTCCGTAACAATACGAGGGTGTGAACTTATGCCTAGTGGGAATATACAAGCAGTGTAGAAACGAGACAAAAAGGATACTCGCACGCTACAACCACATGCATGTGATATATATATATATATATATATATATATATATATATATATATATATATATATATATATATATGACCCATAAGTAGCACCCCCGAAGTTTAAGTAAATAGAGTTACTAACGTAAAATAAATAAAGTACATTAGCCTGTACAACGCCGTCAAAATACGAACCCGCACCCAACCTTCCGTAACAATACGAGGGTGTGAACTTATGCCTAGTGGGAATATACAAGCAGTGTAAAAACGAGACAAAAAGGATACTCGCACGCTACAACCACATGCATGTGATATATATATATATATATATATATATATATATATATATATATATATATATACACCTTTGAAACATACATGTTCCAAAGCATTAACCATTTTATTTCTAAAAACTTCACTTATCCAGATTAACTTACCTTAATCTTATAGAGATTTTCTCTATTCACCCTTGATATTTCCTCACTTTACTTAACACATCCAGTTTAACACTTAAAACCATTGCGTTTACTTTATCCAAACACGTTCCTTTACCGGAATTATCTTTTTTATTTATTTCTGTTCACTTTAGTATTTTCGTTGAAACCCACCCTTCCAACACACATGAACACCGTGTTAGAAAATACTTATTTGTCATTCGAAAACCCTTTTCAAATACTTACTTATGAAAATTATGGGTTTAACCACTTGGTTTCTTAATCACCCATTTACCCATTTTATTTACCATTTTCCTTATCTTATGGATATTAATAGATTTTCGCATTTACTTATCTATTTCACATTCACCGGAATATTTATTACGTTCATTAAAGTTAAGTTTTATTAACATATGTGGGGTGCAGATAGTATATATATTATACAAGTGATTAATATTCGATTCCAGTCATTCGTAAGTATTCTAATGTATTTAAGGAGATACCAAGCCTACCCCCCAGTCGAGAGATAGATTTCTCCATAGACTTGATGCCAGGAACTCGGCCAATAGCACGTACACCATACTGTATGGCTCGAGTAGAGATGAAGGAGTTACGAGATCAGATAGAGCAGCTGTTATGTCAGGGCTTCATTCGGAGGATCACCTCACCTTGGGGCACTCCAGTGTTGTTTGTGAAGAAAAGAGATGGTTCACTAAGGTTATGCGTGGATTACCGGGAGCTGAACAAGGTCACGATACGGAATAAATATCTGTTGCCTAGAATCGATGACATATTCGACCAGTTGAGGGGAGCAACCTTCTTTTCGAAGATAGATTTGAGATCGGGATACCAACAGCTACGGATTAGGGAGCAGGATGTGTCGAAGACTGATTTCTTGATAAGATATGGATCCTATGAGTTCAGAGTCATGCCGTTTGGGATGAAAAATGCTCCATCCGTATTCATGGACTTGATGAACCGAGTGTTCAGAGAGTTCTTAGATCAATTTGTCATCTTTTTCATAGATGACATCCTGATATATTCACACACTGAGGAGGAGCATACCGAGCAGTTGAGGCAGGTTCTTCAAACTCTACGAGAGCATCAGCTGTATGCTAAGTATGAAAAGTGCGGATTCTGGCTACGGAAGGTACATCTTTTGGGTCATGTTGTGTCAGAGTTGGGAATATCGATTGACCCGAGCAAGGTGTCGGCGGTGAGGGAGTGGGGACAGACAATGACACCAACAGAAGTGCGTAGTTTCTTGGGGTTAGTCGGGTACTACAGGAGATTCATACAAGGCTTTTCGAAGATAGTGGGTTCGTTGACCAATCTGACTCGCAAGGGAATTCCGTATGTTTGGGATGATGCTTGTCAATTGGCTTTTGATGATCTGAATGATAAGTTGACTTCGGCGCCAGTTCTTGCTTTGCCAAACCCGGGAGTAGAGTATCTGTCGTACATTGACGCCTCTTTATGGGGACTCGGGGGAGTACTTCAGTAAGAGGAGAAGTCTATAGCTTTTGCCTCCCGCAAGCTAAAGCCTCACGAAAAGAATTACCCCACCCACGACCTAGAGCTAGAAACAATCGTTTTTGCATTCAGGATTTGGAGATATTACTTGCTGGGGAAAAAGTTTTGCTTGTTCACAGACCACAAATCACTGCAGTACTTGTTCACTCAGCGAGAGCTGAATATGCGTCAGCGCAGGTGGTTGGAGTTTGTGAAAGACTACCGGTTCGAGATATAATACCATCCAGGAAAGGCTAACGTGGTTGCTGATGCGTTAAGTCATAGACTGGCGGGCAATGTAACGGACATCTGGAAAGCGAAGTGGAAAGAGTTAGATCACCAAGACACGGTAGCCCATTCTTTTGTATCTATCATGACAGTCATACCAGAGATTATTACGAGTGTAATAAAGGCACAGTCAGCGAATTCGTTTTGTCAAGAACAGATTGTACGGATGTTAGCTGAGGGTGCTGAGTTCTATTCAGTAAGTTATGATGGAGGTTTGAGGTTTAATGGGAGATTGGTTGTCCCATAAGGAGAAGACTTATGTCATGTAGTGATGACACAGTCTTACGGGTCCATATTTGTGGTACATCCCAGAGGGGATAAGATGTACCAGGATATGAGGCAACAGTACTGGTGGAATGGGATTAAGAAGGACAATGTCGAGTTCGCGTCCAAGTGTTCTACTTGCCAGATGGTAAGGGTAGACCACCAGAAATCATCGGGATTACTTTAGTTGTTGGAGATGCCTACGTGGAAGTGGGAGAGTATTTCCATGGACTTCATTACTGGGTTGCCTACATTACAGCGGGGTCACGACTCCATATGGGTTATAGTGGATCGATTGACCAAGGTAACTCATTTCTTGCCAGTACGAACAGACTATACCACTGGCCAGTGTGCAAAGTTGTTCATTACCGAGGTTGTTAGGCTATATAGGGTGCCCCTGGATATCGTGTTTGATCGAGACAAGATCTTTGTGTCGCGCTTCTGGGAGAGCTTTCAGGAGGTTATGGGAACAGAGTTGAGATTGAGTTCATCTTATCACCCACAGAAGGATGGACAGAAAAATCGTACCAATTAGATGTTGGAAGATATGCTACACATGTGTGTCCTTAATTTTGGAGGAGGATGGGAGCCGTATCTTCCACTGGTGTAGTTTGCTTATAATAACTCCTACCAGTTCACGGTTGTCATGGCCCCATTTGAGGCACTGTCTGGCAGGTCTTGTTGTTCTCCTTCTTGTTAGCTAGAGGAGGGGGACAACAAATTACTCGGACTAGAGGTAATGCAGGAAACTTCAGCTAGGATTGAGCTTATCAGGAGTCGCATTGGGGTAGCACAGGCCAGACAGAAAAGCTACACCGATGCAAAATGATTTTTTCGAGAGTTTAATGTGGGGGACCAAGTATTACTGAGTGTATCTCCTATGAGAGGAGTGATGAGGTTTGGAAATAAAGGGAAGTTGGCTCCGAGGTACGTGGAACCATTTCCTATTATCGAGGGGATTGGACCGGTGGCATACAGATTGGGCTTTCCAGAGCATTTGCACCGCATTCACGATGTGTTCCCCATCTCGTCGTTGAGAGGATATCTTTGGGATGACATGGCCCATACTCATATCGTGATAGAGGAGATTTATTTATAACCCGACAGCTCTTACGAGGAGAGACTAGTGGCCATCCTAGACCATAGAAAGAGGAAGTTAAGGTTAAAGGTAGTTCCACTTGTACAGGTCCAGTGGAAGCATCATAATATGGAAGAATCCGCTTAGGAGCGCGAGGCAGATATGCGCGAGAAATATCCAGAATTATTTTTACCAGGTATGCCTTATTTTTCGAATTTCGAAATGAAATTTCGTTATTAAGAGGGAAGTATGTAATACCCCGTATTTTGATAAATTTTAAATTTGGGGATTTATTAAATTTAAATTGAGATATTAATTTAATATTAATCTTGAAATTATTTTAAATAATTACTAACGTGATGAGAGTTAGTAAATAATGAAAATTTGTTGAATATTACCTAATGGATAAAGTAATATTTATAATCGAATTTATGAAATTATCATCAGTGTATAATTTGATAATTATAGAAATTAAATCGGGACGCACCTGTGTCATGTTGCGATTAAAGTATTATTATTTAAAGTGAATATATTATAAGTTGCCCGTACGGTCTTTTAGAGTACGTCAATGTGTCCACAAGGGTCAAGATAGTCAAAAGAATGTACCCGGGAGTTTAGTTCGGGTCTCGGGGAGTTTTTAAGCCTAATTGGCATCCCGGGAGGGTATTATAGACATTTTAAATTTTTGGGCAATTAAACCCTCGAATTTCCTAAGGTATATCAGCCTTTAGGAGTTATCTTCTAGGGTTAACAAACACAAAATCAAAGAACGGCCATTAGAGAAAGAGTTAGAAAGCTTTCCAAGCAACTCAAGGACAAAGACTCACCCGTTTGCACCGCCACCACCACCAAAGTGTAGATCACGCGATGAGGAACGCAACTATACCTCTTTCGTCCACAAATCAAAAACCCAAATCCCAGGCAAGTGTTTATCTTGGTTTATTTTAGTTAATGTTTCAATCATATTAGTCTAGGGTTTCTTAGAACATGCTTCATGGAAGAAATTACTATTTTAAGATAAAAAAATCATATGTTGTAGAGGAAGTAGTCATATTCTGGACATTTAAATCACACGTAGAGGATAAGCCACAAATTTGTATGGATATAGAATCAAGTAATCTGGAAAAGAATTGGAAGAATGGAAATTAAAGAAAAATTAGGGTTCTGGAAGTTTATGTGAATTTTACCCCATTAAATCGTTATACTTGATGAATTTGGACATATTTTACGTAGAGAATCATGTAGTTAGGTATATAGTACTTGTAGAATTGTTGTTTGGGATTTTGGAGATCGTTAATGGAGATTTGGTTGAGGTTGGAGAGGTAAACCCGTAACTGGACAATGGCAGGTTTCTTCATAACTGCTTGATCGATCGATGGATCAAGAACATCGATCGATCGATGGTATCGATCGATCGACCCCTCCTAGAAAACTGCGTATTTTTCTTCTTTAAGTTTAATCCGGTTAAAATGCGTAGGAACCCTTAATCATCATTGATAGAGCATAATGAATAATAAAGAGGACCAGTAGGGCCTAGGTACACCCCGTTGAGTGAAATTTAAGGTAGGATGAAATTATGGGTTAATGGGGAGTTATTCACACATACGAAATCATGCATTCGTCTAATAAAAGATCGAGACTCGCGAGTAAGTTAGACTAGAAGATAAGTGAGAGTGCATACTGAAATTATACTTAGGGAGATAGAATACTTCGAGAAATGAGAAGTAAGTATGGAGTAACTTATATATGAGAATAAAAGTGACGGGTCCGTTATGCGAGATAATTGAGTAAAATGTGCTAATAACGGATAATTATAATTATGGGTCGTGGGCGCGCAAAATTTAGAAATGTGAATATATATATATATATATATATATATATATATATATATATATATATGGTTGTGTAATTTTATATATATTATATATCTGTGTAAAAATCATACCCGAGCTACTTGCTATCACGGAGTCTTATCTCGATTGGGCCTTTATGGGGGATAATGACTTGTACCCTAGGAGATAGTATCCTTGATACAGGCTATTTGAGTGATAGTCAGATAGTCCTAAGAGACGTGAGGGTATGTGCTGACCTCTTAGTGACTTGGAACTATACTTTGCCTCCAATTGTATGTGTTTTATGTTAATACAGTTCGAGAGTGATTCCGAACGAGTATTTCCCTTAGTACGAGTGATACGGGGACTTGATAGCAGAGTATGCCAGCACTATAGATTTTATGTGGGGTGCATATAGTGTATATATATATATATATATATATATATATATATATATATATATATATATATATATATATATATATATATATATATATATATATATACACACACACACACTTAAGTATGGGAACTTTCTACTATGCATAAAAGTATTTAGGTATTGAATAATTACTCCAACTGTATTATAAGTGTTTGGGAATTTTGTGACATCACTGGGTTATTTTAAATAACATAAGACATATAAGAGAACTTAATTTTCAGAAATTAATTGTCTTGGCCATGGTATTTATCAGAATGAAACCTTATGGGAAAGTTTAAGTTAAAATAAACTTTTAAGATTAATAGTACGGTAGGCGTGCACACTAGGTGAGAGGTGAGAATTTCTCAAGAGAGTGTCACACACTAACATGGTTGTTTCATTAGCCGATAAGCGTTTTAAATACTTGCTAAACTATTTTTAAATTATTTTACACTCGGGCTCTGACCTGTTTCCTGTTATTTCTTTTCTCTTGTATATATATGTATATATTACAGGTGCCCAACCACAAGGGCATCATGCTTAGATTCCTTGGAACCGACGCGCTGCATCTTAGGTGGGAGTTACATGACATTACTTAGACGACATCTTTGATTGACTCCACTCTTATTATAGTTCTGATTAGTTAGGGCATGTGTCGCCCATTTCCTTATTCAGTTGGATTGTCAGAGATTTGTATTCATTTATTTTTTAGTATTTGGTACTCTTTGGGATGTAATTCGTGTCAAGATAATTTCATTTGTAGTTTTTAGACTTGGTATTGGTTTATCTGAATGTTTAAATTCTTGTGTGTTCATTGCCATCTTTAACATTTATACGATTCGTAAACTGTAAGTACTGAAAAGATTTTCTTAATGGAATTAAATAAAATAAAAATAAGGTTTAAATTGTTTTGACACTTAGCTTAATTATGTAGGGTGTTTAAATTGGAAACTTTATTTTGCGACAGTGATGATAAGAATGAACCAACCGTTCACCTTGATAAGAATGAACCAACCGTTCACGCCTCTATCATTTAGACGCCTCTAACTGAAATGTCTAAATAGAACTGAAAGAAATGATAGAGGCGTCTAAATGCAAGGACCTACAACTCCCACAACCGCTGCAGCTCGCTAAACAATCTAAGCATCTAAGCCTGGTGACCGAGGTGTAAAACGAGCGTCCGTGTAAATACGCTAATCATTGTTATCGGCTTCCAATCACAATACAAAAACATAAACTTTAAATACAATCTTATGGAGTATAGTGGCGAGTCTGGGTATCGAATCCTCAGGGAACTAGGATGAGTGAACGTGACGACAAAGGTAAGACTGTTACCCTAACTTGACTGTAAAAAAGAAACAAAAAAGATGATTGAGATGGGAAATAACTAATTAACTAAATGCACAGTAAATTAAACTACTGCATTAACTATGTGAGCAAAATTAACTAACTAAGAATGACTTAATAAGAATGAAGGGAAAACAGGTTGGGAATACAATCCCCCAAACCCTAGTGTGTATGCCAAGTACAAAACTAGTCGTAAATTAATTAATTGATCAAACCCAGTCTTTGGTACTCCCAAGTATTACACATATGAGGGATCGTAGCTCGCACAGTATGTAAGCAAAGGACGAGTGAACCAGTGGCGTATTAGCTACACACGTGTTGCACTCTTAAGCATCCCGGTTACCTAGGGCAAACGAGATCAAAAGTCCTACAACGGTTGGGATCACCATAAAACACGATATAATCAATTATTAAATTTAGAGAACTAATTTTATACCCATGCAAACCACATCGGGTTGAGTTCATGCATCCCAACCCTTAAAAATCTAGCCTAACATGGTGAAATTAGTGAAAAATATATTTTTAACATTGCATGAACTCATAATTTCTTAGAAAGAGATATTAAACATCAGAAGTAATAATAAAAGTGCTGGAAATAAATGTTTCCAAGATTGAAGAACAAGAACATGCAAGAAGAAATCAAAGGTTGAAGAAAATCAGGAAAAGCTCTTGAATTAAAGGTGCAAAATATGTAAATTCTTCTCCTAAATGTTCGTACTTATTATGGAGCTTTTACATGAATGAAATCTGAATAAAAAGAGCCATAATGACTAAATATATAGGCTAGAGGTCATTTAGAAGAGTCCCCAAAATATAAAACTCTTTTGGCTAAAAGATAAGGACAAAATAAAAATCCCGTATCTGGAAATTTGTCACACTTAGAAAGCGTGACTAATTTTGTAACGGATCTGGAGCGTGACTAATGACCGGATCGATCCCTTTCGGATCGATTCCCTAAATATGCCTGATGCAATGAATTCTAGAGGCCGGATCGATCCTTTTATTTTGAAAAAGAAATTGGTCCGTTTTTTTACTCAACTTCTCTTCATTTTCTCCTCAACTTCAAATGACCATAACTTCGTCACCGTAGCTCAAATTGAGGTGCCGTTTTTTCCATTGTTCTTGTAATTGAAGTATCTATAACTTTTCAGTTGGCACCACCTCCAAACTAAGGCTTTAGAATTACAAAAATTTCCTTAAACTCTCCTTTTCTTGGTTTCTTTCACTGTTTTGAGTTCTCTTTCGCACTAACTTGCATGAAATACCTGTAAAACACATAAGAGATACACAAAACACGAAATACTTATGAAAAAGGGTTAGTAGCATAAATATGATACAAATCCAAACTATTTACACTATACGGAAACATAAAAATACCAAAACTAAAGGGATAAATGTGAAGAATTTTTGCCTAATCAAACCCCCTAACTTAGAATTTTGCGCGTCCCGAGCCATGTAAAAGCAAAAGAGTACGAGTTAAGGACCCTTCAAAAATTTTATTGGGATAGAATACCTTTTTTGCGGGCAAGCAATTGCATTTAGTGTATGCAATAAGCCTTTAAACTCCTAGATTACCCTAGTAGGACGAGTTGTGTCTCGTGAGGGTTTGCAATGAATATACCCACAAAATTCGACTCAAAGAAAATTCAAAATACTCAAAAATTGTATAATTGAAACTTTTCCAGAAAATAGTCACCATCAATTCATGTTTAAGAGTCTCAAATCATAGTTGTGTGTGCGAAGCCAAAAATTAAACCGCAAATTTCCACCCATTGATCATTACGTTACTTTTCAAAACTTCGTTTTGATTTCAATTTTCTCACGGATAAACTCACAAATGAATCACTCGAAAAGGTGGCTATTCTCTTGGTGTGCGTGATAAAGAGAGTAAATGTATTGGAACATGAACTCATGCACACAAAATTGAAAGACGAAAATTTGTAGTGAAAATATCTCATCATCGGAGTACGGTTATAAGGAAATAAAAACATCGCCTCTAATTCACACCATTTAATCTCTTATATTATCTTTTGTTCCTTATCTCTCCACGCGGTCGACAATTGAACAATTTGGACTCGGTTAGGACTTTTCGAGTTTTTAAGGTGGATTGGGTAAAATGGAAATGGTGGGGACTTCGGAATTGGAGAATTCATTGATGATGTCCATTTGTGCTTTTTCCAGGCTATTTCTCATTTTCTCTTCTTTTTCTATTTTTTTTGTTAGTTTTGTTGAAATTTTTTCTATTTTTCTATTTTTCTTTCTCCTTTTTATGCACTTTCTGAAGTTTATTTATGAGTTTTCTCTTTTCACAATTCCGAGCCAATTGGGGTTTTTTAGGTTGTGAAACGAAAGGAAAAAACTTATTCGGATCAAATTGGATTGCAAAGGGAAAATTTTTCATAACTTTTTATGGCTAATATTTTTGGGTGACAAACGAGGGCCTACGTCACTGTCCAAATTGCTCATTACATTACCATATGCGTTTCGAGATTAATTAAGTTTAGAGATATTTTAGCACGTACTTCAAGGCAACATCGTACACATTTTTTGTAAGGACATTTTTATCCATTATAAAATTGTATGTCGTTCACCGTTACATCGTTGAAGAAATTCAAGATCGTATCTTCATCAACGGATCCGAATATCAAAGAAGGAATCAGAATTTTTGTCCGCCGAACCGGTCCGCCCCAGACCGATCCGCCTCAAGCCGGACCGATCCGCCTTGCTCTTGAACCAGTATTCCCCGGATCGAATGCGAACCGAAGAGACCACTTTCAAAAACGAACCGGTCTGACCTTGAACCGTTCTGCCTCAGATACGGACCGGTCTGCCTGGGATAAATTCGTACAGAGCCGTGAGTTTTTATATCTATTTTGGTTTCCTTATTTAAATCCATATTCTGGGAGTTTGTTTCTAAGACTTTCATAGACGATTTTCAAAGTACAAAAACTCTAAGTCTTCACCTTTCTGAGTCCCAAGACTCATGTTTTGATTCACACAACTTTGTCAATCCTTTGTGAATCTTTTTGCAACCCAATAACACATCCTTGTATTTTTTCAACCCTTGTGGAGAAGCCGTATCTCTTCTTCATTGCTGACCACCTGGAGTTCCTGCGGGAGATTCCAGTCGGCACTATTTCTAGCCGTTGCTTTGAAGGTTTGGCGAAGACACCGTGCGTTACACTTGTGGGTGATTATCAGGTTGTATGTAAGTCAATGGTCTTGTAAATTTTTCAAAGTTCTAGAAATAAAAGGTTTTGCCCTTCGGGGATTTTTCCTTGACTTTATGTCGCTTGCTTTATTTGTTTATGGGTTGACACTTTCACTTTAGATGTATGATTAGGGGCTGAAATTAAATAGTGTGCTATATTAGAAATTTACGAAGTTAATCAATTATCACACGTTTATACGTCTTTTCAAATTGGTATCAGAGCAAGTTACGCTAATTTGTCGCGTATTCCTTTTTTTCGCAAAATCGTGTGATATTGTTTTTTGAAAAATCAGTTTTGTGAAAATTTTCATTTTTTTTCTTATGGAATACTTATATAATCAGATGTCTATTTTTGACGCGCCTAATTATGCCTATTGGAAAGCTCATATGAAATCGATTTTAAAATCTTTTAACGAGCGTGTTTGGTTGCTTTTCGAAAATGGTTGGACTCCTCCCACGGTCACTGTTAATAACATCACCACTTTAAAACTCGTGTCAGCTTGGACTGAAGATGATTATAAATTGTCCAATTTTAATTCCCGTGGTCTGAGTGCTATTTATGGAGCTGTCACTCCGGATGAGTTTCGCCGAATTATGACGTCCACCACGTCGAAAGAGGCCTGGGATGTTTTGAAATTGACACATGAGGGTACGAACGCGGTCAAAGACTCAAAATTAAAAAAATTGGCCACCCAATTTGAGACTATTACCATGTCTGAGTCTGAATGCTTTGATGAGTTTTATGCACGTTTGTCGGACATTGTTAACACTTGTTTTAATTTGGATGAGGTGATTGATCACACGTGTGTCGTTAAAAAGATTTTAAGATCTCTTCCAAAACGCTTTATTCCTAAAGTCACTGTTTTGAACTCTTTGGGAAATTTGAAATCACTTAAGTTGGAAGAACTTGTAGGAGATCTTTAAACCTATGAGATAGAACAATTTCCCAAAACCATTAAGGCTAAGGATAATGGCATTGCTTTAAAGACTCATTTTAAGAAAAAGAAAGAAAAAGTTTGTGAGTCCAACTCTGAGAAAGATTTTGATTTTAAAGAAATGGCCTTGTTTGCTAAATTTTTTAAAAAGTTTCTCAAAATTAATAAAGAAAATTCTTCCAATAAAAAGAGATTTTTTGAGTCTAATACAAAGAAAGAGGAGGCCAAAGATAGTGACAAGGAGGATTAGATCAGGTGCTTTGAGTGTGAAGGGAAGGGGCACATAGCTAGAGAGTATCCTACTAGGACAAGGAGAAAGGGAAAAGGGACTGCTATGCCCTCCACTCTTAGTGATAGTGAGGGTGATGAGGGTAATGAGGGAGATGAGTCTGATAAAGGTTTGGGACATGGGATGGTTGTCGCCTTTTCTAGTCGTGTGAGCACACCCACTTTGTCTCACAAGAGTGCACACGAGAGCGGTGATAGTGATTTGTGTTCTTCAAGTGAGGGAGAAAGTGAGAGTGAAAGTGGAGATGAAAGTGAGCTCCAAAAAGCTTTTAGAGATTTGTACACCGAGACCTTGAAAACGAAGAAGTATAATCGTGATTTAGGTCGTCGAATTTTAGATTTGGAGAGAGAGAAGGAGGTTTTGAGAAATGAGAAGTGTGATTTGACCAACACATTGTCTAGTCTGACGACACGTGTATCCCAACTCGAGAGTGAGCTCGAACATGCCTGGGAGGTCAAAGTCAAGTTTGAGAACGTGCCTAAGAAGGTTGAAAAGGTTGTTCTTATGGGTAAAGGTGAGAAGTTAGGAATAAGTCATTACGGTGCCTCTTCTTCCCAATTAGCAACCGAGCCGGTTCCCATTTTAGTGTTAGATTCACGTAAGTCTCACCCTACCCCACCTAGGCGTCCCATTCCTATTAGGAGAGCATGTCCTAGAGTTTTTGAGAGAGGTGTTCCTATGCCTATTTATGTTTGTTCACATTGCAAGAGGAGAGGTCACCTTAAGGAATTTTGTTTTAAGTTGGGTTATGTGTCACGTTTTTCTTCTACACGTGTTTCTGGTACACATACACCCACACATGATACTTTACATGCTCCCGGAGATCACATGAGAGAGTTTGGACATTTAGGTGATCAAGTTAAGTTTTTGGTCAAAACTTCACAAGAACTGATGGAGGTTTCTCATAAGTTGTCACCACCTTTGGAAAATCCCTCCGCACCTAATGATTGAGGTTTGACTTGTTTACTAGCATAGGGTGATTTTCATGATGACATTGTTTGCCTATTGCTAGTATGTATCATTTTTGTATGTTTTATTTTTTTGAAAAAAATTTTGAAAAATACAAAAAGATTTTATTTTGATAAAATTTTAAGAAAATCCAAAAAGATTTTTTGTATTTTTTTTGCACCGTTTATGGATGGACACTTAGGATGACCGAGTCACAACATCATTCCATTATTTTCATGTGACTATTTGATAGTGTTTTGAGACAATAGGCCAATTCATCCTTGTGCTTTATAATGTTTGGAGTCATTAAGTGTTTCTTCCTACATGTTTAACTCATGTTTCCTTTATTGCACACATGCACGGATTTGTTTGATCATTGTTCTTGTCTTATCACATGTGGGTTGGGTGTTTTCACTTCAATCCTATCCTTAAAATGAACCTAGCGCGATAAATTTTGATAAGGAAATTGTGCATATAAGAACCGTTTTGTGAGTTTGTGTGAAAACAGGGAAGGGCTGCGAAAGGTTCATTTTGCCTTTGCGAATATTAAGCCACCGTTAAATTGGACCTAAAAAATGGAGGAATTTTATTATCCGGGGTCCAAAGAGGTTAAAAGAGCTCGAAAAATTAAAAGGCAATAAAAAGATATTCATGCCAAAAAAAAGGGGCCATTTAGGTTTTTGCACCAATTCTCCTAAGTTTGAGAATTTAGTTTATACACCTCTAAAAGAAAATATGCATGAGGGAGTTTGGTTGGATAATTTAAAACAGATTTGCACGTCCTTGAAATGCTTGAAAATGCGCTACATAGTTTTGGACGTTATTGGTGTGGAAATCACTTTGACTTTGATTTGTTGATTTACATAAGACGATGTCATCTAAGTTCAACAATTTTTACACCTATGGATACTTTTGATGTTCATTCGTTAGGGGTACACATATGCATCGTGCACATATGATTGATTGAGTTGATTTTACCTATCGAATGTGTACACACCCATTCATTCCATTTCCATGACTTGTTTGTTTGAGTCTAAATCCATGGTGTGTTTTTTGTAGATTATTTTTTTCAAATGTATCTCATCTTTGTATGAAAAAATTGAAAAATCAAAAATAGTTTGTGCATCTGTTTTTTAGCATCTCCTTGCAAGAGCACGTTTACCATATTGTTTGATGCCCTGTTTTGTGTACCGTGACACCCCGATTTTGCTTATTTGATTCATTCTTCGCATTTGTCTATTTGGGGACATCATAAAAAGGGGGAGAAAGAATTATCATATTACGTTATGGGGGGAGTTTTTGAGATTTGATAAAGTATGCTTTCATCATAATTTGGTATCTATGTTTATCTTATTTCAAACTTGATACGTCACTTGGTATTTTCCTTTGTCTCATGTGTGTAGGTACTTCTTTAATGATCTCTGAATTGCACACCCTGATGAGAAAAGCGTTGAGATTCCAGAAGATTCGGAGAGAAAACGATGAAGTCTTATTCATTTGTATCGTTCTAGTTTTGGGTTTATGGAAGGGTAGATTTGTATAGGCATTTTGATATTTGATAATTCGGAAGTTCGTTTTTATATATGTACCGGCATAGACATAGGGGGAGATTTGTAAGGACATTTTTATCCATTATCAATTTGTATGTCGTTCGCCGTTACATCGTTGAAGAAATTCAAGATCGTATCTTCATCAACGGATCCGAATATCAAAGAAGAAATCAGAATTTTTGTCAGCTGGACCGGTTCTCCCCTTTTAAAAAAGGAACCGGTCCGCCCTAGATCGATCGACTTCAAGACGAACCGATTCGCCTTTCTCTTGAACAAGTATTCCCCGGATCGAATGCGAATCGAAGAGACCAATTTAAAAAACGAACCGGTCTGACCTAGGACCGATCCTCCTCAGATACGGACCGGTCCACCTGGGATAAATTCGTACAGAGCCGTGAGTTTTTATATCTCTTTTGGTATCCTTATTTAAAGCCATATTCTAGGAGTTTGTTTCTAAGACTTTCATAGACGATTTTCAAAGTACAAAAACTCTAAGTCTTCACCTTTGTGGGTGTCAAGACTCATGTTTTGATTCACACAACTTTGCCAATCCTTTGTGAATATTTTTGTAACCCAAGAACAAATCCTTGTATTTGTTCAACCCTTGTGGAGAAGTCGTATATCTTCTTCGTTGCTGACCACCTGGAGTTCCTGGGGGAGATTCCAGCCGACACAGTTTTTAGCCGTTGCTTTGAAGGTTTGACGAAGACACCGTGCGTTACACTTGTGGGTGATTATCAGGTTGTATGTAAGTCAATGGTCTTGTAAATTTTTCAAAGTTCTAGAAATAATAGGTTTTTCCCTTCGGGGATTTTTCCTGAACTTTGTGTCGCTTGCTTTATTTGTTTATGGGTTGACACTTGCACTTTAGTTGTATGATTAGGGGCTAAAATTAAATAAGTGTGTTATATTAGAAATTTGCGAAGTTAATCAATTATCACACGTTTATACGTCTTTTCATTTCTCATAACCGATCAAAACAAAGAAATAGAGATCTTCAACGACTTTTTTAAAATGCTGAAATGAACTTTGAGTTAATCATTAACTCGGATTGATTTAAGATGCTCTCAAAAAAATATAGGCTCGAAATCTCACCGGGTTAATAATCTCCACACTTATTCGTTAAGTCGTCAATGTTCGCTCAATTTTCATCTTTGGTCAATTTTGGCTTTGTGCATTTTGAATTTTACAATTTGAGACAGAAAAAAATGTGACATTTTTTAATCTTTTAAATTCCAATTTTTATTTATTTTGAAGAAAAATATTTTTTTGCTTTTTTCAAAAAATTAAAAAAATTTTTTTGAAAATTTTGAAATTTTCTTTAAAAAAAAATGCACACTTGGAAGGAACATATGATCAAATCAATGAATCTAAACAATCAACGGGAAGAATATCCCACACTCCCTAACTTAAATGTTGCATTGTCCTCATTGCGAATCAATAACACAACATAAAGAGAGGAAAAAAAAGATATTACCCAAATGGAGCGATCCCCGATGAGTGCGAGTCCATTGAATCTACAAAACATGTTAGAACCAAGCATAACAAAAAGAATAACAAAAACTTTAACTAATTACTCTAAACTGTAAAAAAAAGAAAAGGAAAAAGAAAAAGCTAATTATGTACAACCTACGATTTGAACTTCTAATAAGTTATACACTAGAAGTCAAAAAATTTGAGGGTCCACCCAAAATAAAATTTGTCTTTGATGGATTAATGGTGTACCCTCATTAGAAAGCATGCCTCCCAAAAAATAAGAATTCCGTTTGAACAACGGAAGGCATGTACAAAGTGGAAGAAATGAACCGTGACCAATTAAAAATTTTAGGGGGATAATGAGGGATTTGAGTGCACAGGGGGACAAGTACCATTGGGATCCAAGAAAAATAAAATCACGTCCCAAAGATTTTTCAAGTAGTATGGGAAGCGGAGCACACAAACAAAAAGAGTTCATCTTGGAAAACAATTCAAGCATAGAGTCCTTGTCCTCAAAATCTTCTCCCCCAAAATTTTCAATTGGATTTGGTGGAGTGACACGTCTAAGTGTATGGCCCATAAGATGAAGCATCTCAAAATAACATTCCCATATAAGAATCGGATCCACATCCTCAAGACATTCATCAAGTTCTTGTGATTGATTTAATGGTTCGATAATAGTGGGTACACAAGGAGACAAATAATCTTCAACCTCAGTAGATTTTGGAATATTTATAAGAGGCTGAGATTCAAAAGAACTTGGATCACTCTCAATGATTTCATCTTCAAAAGTGTTAGGTGAAGCGCAAGTCTCGACTTTCTCTAAGTTGCCTAAATAATCATTAAACTCCTTGCAACTTGCTCTAATTTTCAACTCTGTAGCAGCAAGGTCATCAAATTACTGTTTACTAATAAGCAAGAGGTCTTCCAAAGTAGGCTTCCTTGGTTCTAGCACCTCGGATTCCTCATTTGGTTGAAAACATTCGTCAACTTCAATAATATCAGAAGACAAATCCTCATTGGGTTCAAATAATGCATCTAACTCTTGCTCCCAATAAAGATTTTTTTCCCGATATTCTTTTTAAATTCTTTCTTCTTCAAGCAATTAATTTTTATAAATTTGGATGGCCTTAGCACTGGGCTTGTATTTATGAGACTCATCTTTAGTCATATTGATCCAATGTTCATAAGTCTTGAGTGCCTCCTCCTCACTATTATCATAACAATTAAATCCACCAAAAGAGTTAAAGTAAGACATTTCAAATTGGGCAATTCAAAAACGTGACACCCATATTTTTGGATTTTTTTTAAGGTGAAATTCGAGATTAACCAACCTAACCTAAAGTCTACCTAATTCCCCGGCAACGGCGCCATTTTGATCGAGGTGTAAACCGAGCGTCCGTGTAAATACGCTAATCGTTGTTATCGTCTTCCAACCATAATACAAAATCCTAAACTTTAACTACATTCTTATGGAGTATAGTGGCGAGTCTGGGTATCGAATCCTCATGAAACTAGGACGAGTGAACGTGACGACAAAGGTGAGACCGTTAACCCTAATTTGACTCTAAAAAGAAACAAAATTATGATTGAGATGGGAAATAACTAATTAACTAAATGCCCACTAAATTAAACTACTGCATTAACTATGTGAGAAAAATTAACTAACTAAGAATGACTTAATAAGAATGAAGGGAAAACAGGTTGGGAATACAATCCCCCAAACCCTAGTGTGTATGCCAAGTACAAAACTAGTCGTAAATTTATTAATTGATCAAACCCGATCTTTAGTACTCCCAAGTATTACACATATGAGGGATCATAGCCCGCACAGTATGTAAGCAAAGGACGAGTAAATCAGTGTCGTATTAGCTACACGCGCTTTGCACTCTTAAGTGTCCCGGTTACCTAGGGCAAACGAGATCAAAAGTCCTACAACGGTTGTGATCACCATACTACATGATCTAATCAATCATTAAATTTAGAGAACTAATTTTATACCCATGCGAACCACATCAGGTTGGGTTCATGCATCCCAACCCTTAAAAATCTAGCCTAACATGGTGAAATTAGTGAAAAATACGTTTTTAACATTGCATGAACTCATAATTGTTTGGAAATAGATATTAAACATGAGAAGAAATAATAAAAGTGCTAGAAATAAATGTTACCAAAATTGAAGAACAAGAACATGCAAGAAGAAATCAAAGGTTGAAGAAAAACTGGAAAAGCTCTTGAATTAAAGGTGCAAAAATGTAAATTCTCCCCCTAGATGTTTTTTTTACTTATTATGGAGTTTTTACATGAATGAAATATGAATAAAAAGATTCATAATGACTAAATATATAGGCTAGAGGTCGTTTAGAAGAGTCCCCAAAACATAATACTCTTTTGGCTAAAAGATGAGGACAAAATAAAAATCCCATATCTGAAAATTTGTCACACTTAGAAAGCGTTACTAATTTTATAACGGATCTGGAGCATGACTAATGACCGGATCGATCCCTTCCAGACCGATCCCCTAAATATGCCTGATGTAGTGAATTCTAGAGGCTGGATCGATCCTTTTATTTTGAAAAACGGATTGATCCATTTTTCTGACTCAACTTCTCTTCATTTTCTCATCAACTTCAAATGACCATAACTTCTTCACCGTAGCTCGGATTGAGGTTCCGTTTGCACCAGTGTTCGTGTAATTGAAAGATCTACAACTTTCCAGTTGGCCCCACGTACGGACTAAGGCTTAAAAATTATAAAAATGCCCTTCAACTCTTCATTTCTTAGTTTCTTTCACTCTTTTGAGTTATCTTTCACACTAACTTGCATGAAATACTTGTAAAACACATAAGAGATACACAAAATATGAAATACTTTCCAAAAAGGGTTAATATCATAAATATGAGATAAATTCAAAATATTTACACTACACGGGAACATAAAAATACTAAAATTAAGGGGATAAATGTGAAGAATTTATGCCTAATCACCAGGTAACCCTGTGGCTAGGCACCTGATATAATACATATATATAGAAAAATAGAGAAGAATATCAAGAGACGGATCAGAGACAAAGTTGTAAGAATATTTGTTTTAGCAAGTATTTTAAATTTGCAATAAAGCAAGTATTATATACATGATAGCTTTACGAACTCTCACCTGAGGTCCTCACCTCTCATATATTGTGAACACGTAACACATCTTCTCATCCACACTAGCTATGTTACACAACCCTACTAGTTCGAAGTCACAATGTCAGTCTCTATGTTCACCAGTAGTATTCCCATATCGCCCATACAATAGGTTATAAAAATGCTTAATCCCGGATAACCACATTTCATAAACACCGTTCGAATGGTTAATCTTTTACCCACTAAGACTATTTTATTTATCATCATTAACATATCTACTAATTTCACACAGTAGAATTTTGCAAGTATATTCAAATCATCCCTATATATGTATACTAATCTTGCACCCCTTAGTTAAGACCACTTGATGCAAAGCATTTATTATTATTATTACCATATCTACAAGTTTCACACAGTAGAAATATTCACAAGTATATAAATATATACATATAGTCACATCATCCCTATATATATATATATACTAATCTTGTACCCTTAGGTTAAGACCACTTGGTGCACTGCATACTCTGCTATCATGTCCTGGTGCATCGCTCACTGCATAAAGGAATATTGGTTCAATCTCTCACGAATGATAATATTCAAATCACATATATTGGAGGCGAAAATAATCCCAAGCCAAATGGGTCACGCACATACCTACGCTCCCATTCAACCATCGAAATTATCCTATATCTCAGATAGCACATAACCAAGTTCATATGCTCTGGGTACAAGTCAAATATCCCCCCAATGGGCAACACAGGATAAGACTGTCCCCTACGCAAAGACCTCCTCCTGATAGCAAGCAGTGTAGGTATGCTATACACATAATAATAAGCATATATTAGGCATACACACATCTTATTAAAATCAATGGGTATTCACCCAACTAGTACACATATTTTCCATACGTAGTATTTTCTCATTAGTACTTATAATATAATTATTTCTATTACTCTCTCTCAAAATTTTTAAGGTTTACTTACCGTTACAATATTTAAAGTATTATTTACCAAATACTTCCCAATAATTCTGCACTATGCTAAATTCATCAAATAACAGTTTTCCTCACTCAAATTAACTGTGTAACTCGAATTGGGCTGAAATAAGATTTTTCATATTTTCGGACCTGTCGTTCGCACTAGGTGCCATGTTGTTTGAACGACCTCTCGCAAGATCAAGTCTCGTTCGAACCATCTTCGCGCGACTTCTCGTGACCAGCACTGTTATGTCTTCAAGCTCTTGCAACTACGTTTTTATCAGGTTTACAACCCTAACACCTCTAAAATTTTAACCCAAACACTAATCAATCAATTTCAATCATCTTCCTAACATCTATATATGATTTATAACAATATGGAATCATTAAATTTTAGACACATACTCGCTGAGGTCTATGATACCATGAAATTTTCATATGTACATATATATGTGCCCAACCCTATTGTAGGTGTCCCCTCGTTCAAGCATTTGGTAATTAATCACTCCACATCACCATAATAAATTCTACTATAAGTATGTAACTGGTAACAATAACATATACTCTTAGGGCCCACCTGATTCACTCAAATGCGGCATCAAAAAGCCCCCTATTAATGAGAAATACATTTGTAACAAGACTATTAAAACTAAAGTTCTCACTAAACTTGACTCGCACATGAATTTTAGGGTTTACAATTTATATATAAGCTATGACACACCATGTCACTCGAATTAATCCTTTACTCACAAGGATGAAGCCAAAACCTCACCAATTTTGCCTAATCGTAGGGTTCCAGCACGTAGCTGCCAACACGACCCATGAGCATATGCGACCTTTATACATCTTGGATTTCATCCATTAGTTATCCCCTTCCATTTTGGACAATTTATTCTGTTCTGCGGGTTACACACCCATCATTAAAAAGTCGGCCTAACATCTCTAGGCCTCACTTATGGATTTACTGGCCACCCTATTTCTTCATGGGCCCCAATGACCCTGAGGATTAATATGCTATTGTTACCGAGGACTCCACTGGTCCTGCCTATACCCACCACTATCAGGTTGTAACTTCTTGGTCCCAATTTTCTGGACCCAATTCCTCCTCTGAAAATCTCACTACTCCAGTTGTTATGCCCAACTTGCATGGTTTACCATTCTCAAATCTTATCAATTACACTTCTCAATGTGTACACATTCAACATTGGTAGTCCCACTCTCTACACATATGGAAACTTCCCGAGCCATGTCCCGTCATTGGTACCACTGACCATTTTGAAATGTCTTCCCTCGAACTGGCAGTCTTTGCTCCCAATTGTTCTCCTGTTGTCTCTTCGGCTATGTGGGCCTTTCGAAACTATCGTTGGCCTCTACAAACCTGATTTAATTTATCGTCACTTTGTAGGAAGTTAATCAATCAAAACTATCTAAAAGAGTTCCCTATTGAGCATACTCTCATGTGGTGTTTCGCTAACACTGTTAAGTTCAGTTTTAGTTTTTGGCCAAATTCTCTAACCCTCCTAGCTCACTTATTCTGGAAGTGCTAAAATAACTTGAAAATGTAGAACCTTGGTGACATCAACATTAGTCATCCTAACTGGATTTCTCATCCCAACTCGTATTCTACACACGGTCCTTCATCAACTATAAACCCTTTTATATGCTATGCCCCTTTTCCAAGTATGAAGTTCGTTATGCAATTCAACCTTTCTCTCACTATCGTTCCCTAGCTTACCCACTATGTTAAGTTTCAAAATTTCACTTGCATCTCTGTTATAATATTGAATGGAAGACCTCATGGTCAAATCGTACCTAAATTTCTCTTTAAATTTCAAACACACTTTTTTTTATATGTGGTGATTGACTCTAATAACTTTATGCCGCTCCTAAGAGTTATAATTTCAAATCAAAATTTAATTCTGAGTGTCCAGGCACTCCACTCTACACAATTGCCTTCGGATTTTCTACTTCCATTGGACTGTTACATTTTCTCTCTTTCTTCTCCGCATCTTCCCCGATGACTTTTAAAAAGGGTACCTCTGATTTCCCCTTTATCGACTACGCTAGGTGATCCTGAAATACCTCCATCATTATCTACGATTATGCCTAGGGAAACCACTGTTCCCCCTGATAATTCTATTATCACTTGCTTAAATATTACTCACGGTGACTTTTGTCACGATTGACATTCCCAAATTATTATCTGTCTTCTGTCAGGGTTCTTCTCTTGTAGTTCTTCTTATGGACCTCGCTAGCCGTCTTATAATGTTCACTTGTCGAAGAACGCACGATTTTGTATAATGAGTCACATCCATTATAATTCACAGCAGGAGATCGTAAGTCGCATACGTAAGGGAATACAACAATCCTATAGTAAGGCTCTACATCAAAGAATGTTACGCTGAAACGTGAAAAGCCACACATATCCTTAAAGACTCTAGAATCTGATGCTCTGATACCACCTTTGACACCCCGCCCAATTAAATGCCGGGTAATCAGTCCTTTATTCAATTTAAAATAAAGTGTTTAGTTGGTTCATTCTTAGCATCACTGTCGAAACACAATTAACATTAATAATCACCTAATAAATAATTAAGCTAGGGTGAAAACATTTTTTTTTCATTTTAAGTTATACCCAAAGTATCCGTTAATAATTTCCAAGTATTAAGACATCAACTATTTTCCATTCACCAGAATATAATAAATACTAAATATAATTTAACTGCTGAAATAAATAAGACTGGATAAAATAGTCCACTGTAAAGTCTCAAGCCAATAAACCATAAAATACTCAAAAGCAACTGAAATGAACTACTAAAGTAAACTGAGTACAATCTTTCTAATAAAACTAATGGGAATGGGCAACACGTACCCTAACTGAAATGTCTGAATAGAACTGAAATAAATGATAGAGGCATCTAAATGCAAGGACCTGCAACTACCACAACCGCTGCAGTTCGCTAAACAATCCAAGCGTCTAAGTCTGGTAACCTTGTGGCCGGGCACCTGATATAAGACATATATATAGCAAACGAGAGAAGAATAGCAAGAGACGGTTCAGAGCCCGAGTTGTAAAAATATTTGTTTTAGCAAGTATTTAAAATTTGCAATAAAGCAAGTATTATGTGCATGATAGCTTTTCGAACTCTCACTTGCGGTCCTCTCCTCTCATCTATTGTGCACACCTAACTTATTTTCTAATCCACACTAGATATGTTACTCAACCCTACTAGTTCTAAGTCACAATGTTACTCTCTACGTTCACCAGTAGTATACCCGTATCGCCCATACAATACGCTATAAAAATGGTTAATCCCGGATAACCACATTTCATAAACACCGTTCGAATGGTTAATCTTTTATCGACTAAGATTATTTTATTTATCATTATTACCATATCTACTAATTTTATACAGTAGAATTTTGACGCGACTAAGAATGTGTCTCAGAAGTGCGTACTCTCTAGGATCAAGTGCAAGCATGTCACGTTAGTAATAAACCTAGTAAGTCGGGATCGTATCCACCGGGAAATAGGACAATGGAATTGTAACGACGTTGGACAGATGAATCAATCCTAACTCTGACACTAGAGAAAAAGGAAAAGATGATTGGTTTTGGAGATTGATTACAACTAAATGCAATTTTGAAAATAAGTGACTAATGCACTAAAGTGTGAATGAAATGCAACTATTCTAAATTATCTAAATTACTGATAATGATTGAACTAAGATTTTAACCATTTGATGAAAGAAACAGGACGAGAATACAATTCCTCAACCCTAGTGTATTACTGGTATAACACTAATCATAAAATTAAATGTTCAATTATACCTAGAATTTAGTACTCCCAAGAATTACGTATATGAGGTTCAAGCCCGCACCATACTTAATCAGAGGACGAGTAAATCGGTATTGCGATAGTTACACTCGAATTGCATTCTGAAGCATCCCGGTTACCCAAAAGCAAACATGATCCAAAGACCTACAATTGTCGTGTTCCTACGCAATACCGTCGTAATCAAATCATTAAATTTAGAGGATTACTTTTACACACATGCAACTACCACATCGGGTTGGGTTCATGCATCCCGACCCTTAAAAGTCTAGCCTATCATGATGAAAGTAATGAAAATAATTTTGGAATTGCAAGAAGTCATGATTAAACTAAGGAAAAATTGAAGAATGATGTAAACGGAAAATTAGACAGAGGAAACTAATCACTAATCTTACCAAAGCACTCAAAGCATTTACTAAAATTACTTGTAATCACAGAAATTTGAACAATCTTCAATCTTGGAATTAAAATTATAATCTATCTTCAAACTAGAAGAATGGAAAATTAGATAAATTCTCCGTCTCTTAGAATGATAATAACTTGGGTTAAAATACCCTACAAAACTCCAAAAGTTTTACCTGAACTAGGACTCTCCATTATAGGAGGAGTAAAAAATAAAAATTCGACAATCGGATCGGTCCGGGCTTTCTTCGGTTCGGTCTGGATGGAATCCGGATCGGTTTGGTTATTTCTTGTCCGAATTGATCCGGTACGGATCGGTTCATTTATTTTCCTTCATCTTCGATCCGTCTTCGGTCCGGGGTTCTCTGGAAATTGGCATTTTGGATCGATTTGGATTTCCTTTGATTTTTTATTCAAGCTTTGATTGCTCATAACTTTCACAACGGGACTTAGATTGAGGTACCGTTTGTTCCTATGTGCTCGTGAACTTGATATCTTTAACTTTTCTTTAGATGCCTCATCTGAATTCCTGGTAAAAATTTCTATTTTTCCCTTTTGACTTTCCTTCTTTCCTTTCTCAATTCTTCCGGTTTCTTTCTTTCTTCATTGACATAAAATACCTACAAACTTAGTATGAAATACCAGAAACTTGGTGTACTTGTTAGAATAAGTCAGTAGCAAGATTATGAGATAAAATCAAATCGATTACATTGTTCGAGGTGCTAAAAGTAACAAAATTAAAGGGATAAATTGGGAAGAATTTATACCTAATCAAATCCCCCTAACTTAGAACTTTGCACGTCCCGAGCAATGTAAAAGAATCCTAGCAAGGGTCAACTCTTGAAAATCATTTTATTGGGATAGAATACCTTTTTCGCGGGCAAGCGATTTCATTTAGCGTATGCAACAAGCTGTTAAACTCCTAGGTTACCCTAGTAGGACGAGTGGTGTCTCGTGAGGGTTTGCAGAGAAGATACCCACAAAATTCGACTCAAAGACATTTTAAAATACGCAAAAATTGTATAATTAAAACTTTCCCAAAAAATAATCATCATCAAGTCATGCTCAAGAGTCTGAAATCATAGTGCGTGTTTGCGAAGCTGGAAATCTAACCGCGAATTTCCACCGATTGATCATTACGTTACTTATCTGAAAATTCGTTTTGATTTCAAATTCTCACGAAATTCTCTCTCAAACGAATCTCTCGGAATGTGGTTATTCTCTCGGTATGCGTGATAAAAAGAGTAAATATAATGGACGCAAAGTCACGCACACAAGTAGAAAGACGAAAATTTTATGGTGATAGGATCTCATCAACGGAATACGATTTTAAAAATGGGAACATTACCTCTTATTCACGCATTCAATCTCTTTTATTATCTTTTGGTGTCTTAGCTCTCCACGCGGTAACCAATTTCGTAATTTTTGGACTCGTTTAGGACTTTTATGGGTTGAAGGTGTATTGGGTAAAATGAAAATGGTAGGGAAGGTTGAAATTGGAAAAGTCATTTATGATGTCCATTTGTGCTTTCTCCGAGATTTTGCTCATTTTCTCTATTTTTTTTCTGTTTTTCACTTCTTTTCTTTTCTTGCTATTTTTGTTGAGCATATCTATTTTTTTCTTGCCCCTTTTTATGCACTTTCCGGACTTTATTGAATATTCCATTTTCACAATTCCGGGCTACTTGGGTTTTTCGGGTTGTCAAACGAAAGGATAAATTTTATTCGGCTCAATTTGGGTTACAAAAGGGATAATTTTTCACAACTTCTTATAGCCAATATTTTTGGGTAACAAATGAGGACCTACTTCATTGTCCAAAATACTAATTTCATTACCATATGCGTTTCGAGATTAATTAAGTTTAGAGATCAATTTTGGCATGTTTTTCAAAGCAATATCACACACATTTTTCATAACCGATCAAAATGAAAGGATTGAGATCCTTGACGACTTTTTAGACGCTGAAAAGAACTTTGAGTTAACAATTAACTCGGATTGATTTATAAATTTCACAAAGATGAAATGTTTGAATCTCATCGGGTTTGTTAATCTCTACACTTATTCGTTAAGTCGCCTACGTTAGCTCAATTTCCATCTTTGGTCAATTTTGGCTTTGTGTATTGGGTTTTTACAATTTGAGACTTTAAACCCACTTTTAATGATATTTTTGAAAATTTTGAATTCCAATTTTTATTTATTTTAAAGAAAAATATTTTTGAATTTTTCAAAATTTTATGATTTTTTTGAGATTTTTGGGCATTTTTGAGAATTTGTGAAGTTTTAGAAATACGCACTTGTGACCCCCTTAACTTAGACTTTTGCATTGTCCTCAAACAAAAAGGACTATAATCTAAGAAAGGAAAAATAATAAGTGCGATAAATAAAATAAACAAATGGAGAAAATGTAGATTTTTATAAAACAGAACTGTGGTACAATAACAGGAAAGAGCATACAACATGTGAACAAGGGAAACAACTAAAAACTGTCACAACCACACAAAGCTTCACTGGGGCGGTGGGTGGGAAGAGCTGGGCGCGTCAGGGACATAAGGGTCATCGAAGTAGGATGGCAATGGCTCGTTGGGATCCCCTTGGCATCGGTAGAAATCAGCATGGAAATGAAACATCATGCTTGTATCACGGCGGTAGTCAGTCATAAAGTTGCTGAATCGCGTCTCAAGGGACGACATACGATTAGTGAGGTCACTACCCGCCCATTCGAAATTAGGGTCATCTTCTTCGTCAGCCGACTCTTCATCCACACCCACGTCTCTCATCTACACATCAGCACCTGTCTCTTCTTCTTCCTCTTCCTCTTACTCACTCGAGGCAGCATCGTCCTCATCATCACTTCCACGCCTCGCCTGAAGGATGGCTACCTGTTTGGCTCTTCGAGTGAGGGTTCTCTGTCCAAAAGGACAGGGAAGGCGAGTAAGGTCAAGTGAAGCCTTTATGCCAGCATCTTTGAGAATGGAGGTGATCAGGCGTGCATAAGGAAGTGGTGCAGCACCTTTCTCATCCATGGTTGCAATGAGAATGTCAGCGTATAGGGTGCGAGCCAGGTTAATTGGAGTGTGGGGATCGAAGAGATGGTATGTCAATATGGCTTGATGGGGATGCATCACAGAATCGTTGGACGTTTGCAAAATGTTAGCATACACAATTTGGCATGTGAGGCGTGCTTTCTTGTTAAGTCGGCCAACAGCGACAGTCTCCCCCCTCTATACAACGCCGGGGGTAATGCGCTCCATGATCAGTTCCTTGGCTATCGGGGCGACATTACTTGGGTATGTGTAGTCTTGAACATCGGGAACATCATATTCACCCAACTTGGCAGTGAGAAGGGCCAACGAAAAGGGAATGACGGTACCCTCAACATAGGCTTGAGACTCGAATTGTCCCATTCTAACAAGGGATCAATAGAAGGAGCGGACCTCGGCGGTCCAAACCTCCTCGCAGGGTTCATTAAGTAAAACTAAACCAACCCCTAGGCATGAAGAGAGCGGTGACAGAATTGGGTAGCCCTGGCCATTGGACTGCGTACTCCATATGGAGTTTGCGATCCGGACCAAAGAAATGAGTGCACCAATGCTCCTCTTGGCAGGAACGGAATACACCATGGTCAGAGGGTAGGATTTCAGTTGAGTCGTATTTGACCGGGGGGGGGGGGGGGGCTATTGGGCCATTGGGACAAGGAGTGGTTGCTGGAAAAAAATATAAGTAGAGGGAAGAGAGGAGTGATGAAGTTGAAGGTGTGGGTGTGGGTGAAAATGAAGGATTTGGGTGTGTATTTATAGGTGAGGGGTGGGTTGGGTTTTGTAAATGGAGGGAAAGGGTTTGGTGGGAAAGAGGGGATGTATTTGGGAGGGAAAATGAAGGGTTGGGTATGGTGGGACGAATTGGGAGGGAAGGGAAGGGATTAGGGAGAAGGGGGTGCACCTAGGGAAAGGGAAAAGACTGCAGAAATCGGACCGATCTGGCTGGTATAGGACCGGACCGGTCCGGTCCTTTTAATTTTCTAACTTTTTAGTTACCGAATCAATCCGACTCTAAAAGAAACGAATCGATCCGGTCCGGACCAGTCCTGCCCAAAAATAAAAGAATCGATCCGCTTCTTGTATTGAGCTGGATTTCTCCCCCTAACTTAATTTCAATCGCCCTTCTCCGAAAGTTTTTAACTCTCCGCACTGCTTCCTATCAATTTTGGTTCAACACCATCTCGATTCCTATGATCAACACAATTTGACTCAATTTCCCGACACACGTGCATTCTCTCACCTTATTGCACCTTAATCATAGGGACTCTCACTACTCTTGTCTACTATACATAAGAATTTACCCCATACGCGTCGGGGTGCGACGACCTCACTGTAGAAGCTCACTCTACCCCGTAAATGGGGTCCAATAACCAAACAGTGTCGAATTCTTCCACACACGCCTCTAGATATGGTTTTAGGCATTATCCATTTACTTTGAATGTATTTCCCCCTTTCAAGTCGTTTAACTCGACAGCTCCGTGAGGGAAAAAATTCTTCACAACGAACGGGCCAGACCATCGTGACGGCAACTTTCCCTGAAAGAGATGAAGCCGAGAGTTATAGAGGATCACTTTTTGTCTGGGAAGGAACTCTTTACGGAGAATGATGTTATCGTGAGCGAGTTTCATCTTTTCTTTGGAAATTTTTGCGTTCTCGTACGCATCATTGTGCATCTCTTCTAACTTATTTAATTGAAGCTTGCGAGCTTCACTGGCCTTATCCATAGAAAAGTTCAACTCCTTAATCGCCCAATACGCCTTGTGCTCTAATTCCACGGGAAGATGGCAAGGTTTTCCATACACAAAGCGGAATGGGGACATGCTGAGCAAATTTTTGTATGCGGTACGATAGGCCCATAACGAATCGTTCTTTCTAAGTGACCAATCTTTTTGGGTAGGATTGACGGTCTTTTCAAGAATTTTCTTGATTTCTCGATTTGCTAGTTCGGCCTGCCCATTCGTTTGTGGGTGATAAGTCATGCCAACCTTGTGAACGACACCATACTTTCTCATGAGCTTCGCGAATGGCCTATTACAAAAGTGCGTGCCATTATCACTAATTATCGCTTTCGGAGCACCGAAGCAGGAAAGTATGTGTTCCTGAAGGAACTTAATCACCACTTTGTTGTCATTTGTCTTGGTAGCTATAGCTTCCAACCATTTAGAAACGTAGTCTACCGCGATAAAGATGTATAGGAAACCAAAGTACGGGGGGAAAGGGCCCATGAAGTCAATACCCCAATAGTCGAAGATCTCAATAATGAGTATGGGGGTAAGAGGCATCACGTCTCGTCAGGTAATATCTCCCATCCTTTGGCACCTATAGCAAGATTTACAAGCATTATTCACATCCCGAAATATTGTGGCCCAATAGAGGCCGCATTGTAGAATTTTAGCGGCCGTCTTTTTCGTCGAAAAGTGGCTTCCACAAGCTTTCGAATGACAAAATTGGATGCATTTTGAGATCTCGTCATCCGGTACACAACGTCGGATGATTTGGTTAGCGCAATATTTAAACTGAAATGAATTATCATAGAAAAATATGAGCGACCAATTAATAAATCTCTTCTTATCTTGCGGTGTCCAATCGGGAGGAACGACTCCCGTGACAAGATAGTTCACGATATCTGCAAACGAGGGCAAAGAAGAGGTAGCAAAGAGTTGCTCATTCGAAAAGTATTCGTCTATGGGTATTAGATCACTAGGTACATCGGACGAAAGCCATGATAAGTGGCCGACAACGACGTTTTCTACTCCTTTCTTATCTTTAATGGAGATATTAAACTCTTGTAGGAGTATGATCCACCTTATGAGGCGTGGCTTTGCGTCTTTCTTCGCCAGTAGGTATTTTAATGCCGCGTGGTTGGTGAACCAAGTGATGGGAGAACCGATAAGGTAGGATTAAAAATTTTCAAGAGCGAAGACTACCGCTAGCAACTCCTTCTATGTAGTGGAGTAATTGAGGTGTGGTCCGATAAGATTCCGTCTAACGTAGTAGATGACATGAGCCTGTTTGTCTTTTTTTGGCCCAAGACAGCCCCTATCGCATAATCGCTAGCATCACACATAAGTTCGAATGGTAAAGACCAATCCGGAACTTGCATGATGGGAGCGGATACAAGCATGGTTTTTAGTTTTTCAAAAGCACTTTGGCATGCTTCCTTCCACTCAAATGGGGTGTCCTTCATGAGTAGATTGCTTAAGGGCCTAGCGATGGTGCTAAAGTCCTTAATGAACCTTCGATAAAACCCCGCGTGACCTAAGAATGAGTGCACGTATTTGACCGATTTTGGTGGGGGTACATCGGCTATGACATCTATCTTAGCTCTATCAACTTCTATCCCCTTGGATGAAACTATGTGGCCAAGAACTATCCCCTCAGTGAACATGAAATGGCATTTCTCCCAATTTAGCACTAAGTTCTTTTCCACACACCGGGAAAGTACATTTTCCAATTTTTCTAGACAAAGATTGAAAGAGGTGCCAAAAACGCTGAAATCGTCCATGAACACTTCAAGTCCTCTCTCGATCATGTCGCTAAATAGGCTCAACATGCACCTTTGAAAGATCGCGGGTGCATTACACAAGCCGAATGGCATACATTTGTAGGCAAACGTACCAAAAGGGTAAGTGAAGGTTGTTTTCTCTTGGTCAAGTACATCTACCTCAATTTGGTTATATCCGGAATAACCATCCAGGAAGCAATAGTAAGGGTGGACCGCTACTCTTTCAAGCATCTGATCAATAAATGGCAAAGGGAAATGGTCTTTCCTAGTTCCCGCATTGAGTTTCCGATAATCAATGCAAATGTGCCACCCGGTGGTGGTACGTTGGGAGACTAACCCTCCTTTGACATTCTTAATTATTGTCATGCCCGACTTCTTCGGGACAACTTGAATAGGGCTCACCCATTTGCTATTCGACATTGGGTAGATAATCCCGACATCTAATAGCTTAATGATCTCGGTCTTCACCACTTCTTTCATATTAGGGTTTAGCCTTCTTTACAGTTCTCTCGAGGGCTTGACATTCTCTGCGAGATGGATCTTGTGGGTGAAAATCAAAGGACTTATCCCTTCCAAATCAGCGATGCACCAACCAAAAGCACCTTGGTGATTCCTCAGAATCTTTAGCAATTTACCCTCCTGCTCTTCGTCTAGTCTAGAGGAGACAATAATAGGAAATGTCTCATCCTCTCATAGGTATGCATATTTAATATGGGAGGGGAATTTATTCAATTAGAGGGTTGGAAATTTTTCGTTGGAGGGAGCCATGTGTGTATCCCTCGGTGGTAACTCCTCGAATCTAGAAACCCAATTCACATCTCTCGCGTCCTCGTCCGACGCTCTCTCATCAAATCCTCAACCTCCCTTCGAATGTGGTGTACGTCCCCTCACTCTTATCGATCGACACTAAACAGGACCCTAGGGAATCTCCATAATAATTTTCCTCGAAATACTCCTCTATTATCTCATCTATTAGGCTCACCGCGTTAAGATCATCTTATTCCCCCGTCTGTTGGGCGATATGGAAGACGTTAGTCTCTAAAGTCATATTCCCAAAAGTGAGTTTTATTTTCCCATTCTGAGTATTGATGATTGTGTTAGCCATAGATAAGAACGGGTGCCCAAGAATGATGGAAACATGGTTGCTCGAGGTGAAGGAGGGCTCCGTGTCCAAAATGACAAAGTCTATCGGGAAGTAGAACGTGTCAACTTGGACGATCACGTCCTCAACTATGCCTCGTGGGATCTTCACGGTTCGATTCGCTAACTGGAGAGTGACCTTTTTGGGCTTGAGGTCGCCCAAATCAAGTTGCCTATAGATGGCGTAAGGGAGGATATTGACACTTGCTCCCAAATCAAGTAAGGCTTTCTCAATTTTATTTTCTCCTATGATGCAGGAAATGGTGGGTGCACCAGGATCTTTGAACCTAAGCAAGAGATCATTGAGTAGAATGGAGCTCACGTTCTGTGTTAGAATGATATTTTTCTTTACCTTCATCCTCCTTTTTACCATCAACAAGTCTTTGAGGACTTTTGCATAAGCTGGAATTTACTTAATAGCATCGAGGAAATGTAAATTTAGCTTCACTTGCTTTAGTACGTCTAACACTTCATCACGGGGGTTTACTTTATGGGAAGGAACCAACCTTTGAGGAAATGATGCCGCGGTGGGGGGTTTCACTACTACCTCGGGCTCACTAGTGTCTTCTTTATCACTCTCATTCAAGGGAACATCTTCGGCCTCTTTCGTGCCGGGAAAAATTTCCTTGTCTTTGGTTGCGTCGTGTGGGGGAGGTGATAAATCAATGACTCTCCCACTACGAAGAGTGGTTACAACTTGACATTTCTCCTGATGTTCTGTCGAGGTGGAGCTAACACTAGTTTGACCTTGGGTCGGTCTTTGTCCTTAGGCAGGAAACTTTCCTTTCTCTTGGATACTCAATGATGATTGCAACTGTGAAATGTTCGCATTCATGTCGTTGATCATGCGCTCATGCCTAGCATTAGTTGAAGTCTGGGTATTGATAAAGTGGTTGATTGTATCCTCGAGATTTCTCCGCAGTGGAGTGATATATGCTCCTTGAGGTAGTGGTGCTTGCACATGTCCTTGCATGTGTGGAGCTTGTTGAAAGTGCGGTGGTGAAGGAGGGGCGACATGTGAATTAGGATTCATCGCAGCATGTTGTTTCCCATAGCTAAAACCAGGGTGGTTTTTCCTTGAAGGATTGTAAGAATTCCCGTGCACTGCACCGAAATTACCCTTGAATCCTCCTATACCACTTACTTGTTCTTGACGCATCACTTTGTAGGCGGGTATAGTCGGGCATTCCTCAGTTGAATGACCCGCCTCACAAATCACACACACCTTCTCGATGGGGTTTGGGATGGATCCAGTTGGTCCTCTTCCATATACCTCATGTAGGTCTCACAGTCCTTTCTCAAGTGTATCGAGTCAACTGTCCATCATAGAATTATTTTCTACATAAAATAGGTCGGACACCGATGGAGTGGTGGTCACTTGGCGATTTTGATTTTGAGCATTAGGGTCAGATGTATCACAGGATTGGGTATTCTCGACGACATACCTCAAGTGAAGCTCAGCATCGTGGGCGTCTAATGGTTTCAACGAGTTGCTTGGAATTAATGTTCAGCCCATTATGGATAAAGGAAATGATTTTCATTTTATCAAAACCATGATGAGGACACGAAGCAATTAACTCATTGAAACGCTCATAGCATCGATCGAATGACTCATTTTCTAATTGTCGAAAAGTTTAAATTTTAGCCTTGATGGAATTCGTTCGATGTGGAGGAAAGAACTTGAGAAATTTGGATTGTAGCTCGTTCCATGATGAAATCGAGTTTGGAGGTAAAGACCATAGCCAGGTCTTAGCCTTATCCTTTAGCGAGAATGGGAAGAGTTTAAGGCGGAGCACATCTTTTGTGCAAGTTTGATCGCTGAGAGTCTCACACGCCTCCTCAAATTCCATGATGTGGACATATGGCTTTTCTGAATCCATTCCATGGTAAGTGGGAATATCTGGATCCTCCCATTCCTAAAGAGAAATTACCCAGCATTGTACGGGAGTAAAATTCATCTTGGAGTGACAGTACGCTCGGGATATAAGACGCCTCTCAAAGGGAGATATGGGGCTTTTCCCTCGTCGGTAGCTGCACTACCGTGTTGTGACATATTTCTCTCACTCAAAGACTCTGTGTCCTCACTTGGTATACTCGGAGCGCGCTATGAAGTGTGTCCTAAGAAGGAAAACAAGGTGTTATTTGAGATTGAGTGTGACGGTGTGGGAGGTGGAACCCAGAATTCTGGAGTGTTAGGAGTGTGAGGGCTATCAGGATTGTACTCAACTATTAGATTTTTGTGAATATGGGTTGGAGTATTATGGGGAGTTGGAGTGAGTTCATAATTTTGCATTAACGGGCTTATGAGAGATGATGATGAATATTTTTGTGCCTTTTCAAATTTTTATATGTTTTTGTATTTTTGGAAATTTTTGGTCAAAGTTTTAGATTGATTCGATCTAATCCTAAGTCTACCTAAGTCCCTGGCAACGGCGCCAAAAACTTGATGCGACTAAGATTGTGTCTCAAAAGTGCGTACTCTCTAGGATCAAGTACAAGCCTATCGCGTTAGTAATAAACCCGGTAAGTCGGGATCGTATCCACAGGGAAATAGGACAATGGAATTGTAATGACGTTGGATAGATGAATGAATCATAACTCCAACTTTAGAGAAAAAGGAAAAGATGATTGGTTTTGGAGATTTACTACAACTAAATGCAATTTTGAAAATAAGTGACTAATGAACTAAAGTGTGAATGAAATGCAACTATTCTATATTATCTAAATTACTGATAATGATTGAACTAAGATTTTAACCATATGATGAAAGAAACAGGACGGGAATACAATCCCTCAACCCTAGTGTATTGCTGGTATAAAACTAATCGTAAATTTAAATGATCAATTATACACATAATTTAGTACTCCCAAGAATTACGTATATGAGGTTCAAGCTCGCACCATACTTAATGAGAGGACGAGTAAATCGGTATTGTGATAGTTACACTCGAATTGCATTCTAAAGCATCCTGATTAACCGAAAGCAAACGAGATCCAAAGACCTACAATTGTCGTATTCCTACGTAATACATTCGTAATCAAATCATTAAATTTAGAGGATTACTTTTACACACGTGCAACTACCACATTGGGTTAGGTTCATGCATCCCGACCCTTAAAAGTCTAGCCTACCATGATGAAAGTAATGAAAACGATTTTGGAATTGCAGGAAGTCATGATTAAACTAAGGAAAAATTGAAGAATGATGTAAACGGAAAATTAGACAGAGGAAACAAATCACTAATCTTACCAAATCACTCAAAGCATTAACTAAAATTACTTGTAATCACAGAAATCTGAACAATCTTCAATCTTGGAATTAAAATTATAATCTATCTTCAAACTAGGATTTTTCTGAGAAGAATGGAAAATTAGATAAATTCTCCGTCTCTTAGAATGATAATAAGTCGGGTTTAAATACCCTACAAAACTCCAATAGTTTTAGCTGAACTAGGACTCTCCATTACAGGAGGAGTAAAAATCAAAATTCGACAATCGAACCGGTCTGGACCTTCTTGGGTTCGGTCTGGATGGAATTCGAATCGTTTCGGTTATTTCTTGGTTTCTTCATCTTCGATCCATCTTTGGTCCGGGGTTCTCTGGAAATTGGCATTTCGGATCAGTCCGAATTTCCTTTGACTTTTTCTTCAAGCTTTGACTGCTCATAACTTTCACATCGGGACTCCGATTGAGGTGCCATTTCTTCCTATGTGCTCGTGAACTTGATATATTCAACTTTTGTTTAGATGCCTCATCCGAATTTTGGGTAAAATTTATGATTTTTCCCTTTTGACTTTCCTTCTTTCCTTTCTCGATTCTTCCGGTTTCTTTCTTTCTTCATTGACATCAAATACCTGCAAACTTAGTAGAAAATACCAGAAACACGGTGTACTCGTTAGAATAAATCAGTAGCAAGATTATGAGATAAAATCAAATCGATTACGTTGTTCGAGGTGCTAAAAGTAACTAAATTAAAGGGATAAATTGGGAAGAATTTATGCGTAATCAAATTTTCCCAAGTATATTCACACACACACACACACACACACACACACACACATATATATATATATATATATATATATATATATATATAGTTACATCATCTCTATATATGTATACTAATCCTTCAGCCCTTGGTTAAGACCAATTGGAGCAAAACATTTATTATTATTGCCATATCTACTAGTTTCACACAGTAGAAATATTCACAAGTATATAAATATATACATATAGTCACATCATCCCAATACATATATATATACTAATCCTTCACCCTTAGGTTAATACCACTTGGCCCAATGCATACTGTGCTATCATGTCCCGGTGCATCGCTCACTGCATAAAGGACAGTTGGTTCAATCTCTCAAGAACCATAATATTCGAATCACATATATTGGAGGCCAACATAATCCCCAGTCAAATGGGATATTCACATACCTACAATCCCATTCAATTGCTGAAACTATCCTACATCTCAGATAGCATGTAATCAAGTTCATATGCTCTGGGTACAAGTCAAGTATCCCCCCAATGGGAAACACAGGATAAGACCATCCACTACGCGAAGACCTCCACCTGATAGCAAGTAGCGTAGGTATGCTATACACATCCTATTAAAATCAATGGGCATTCACCCAAATCGTACATATAATTTCCATACATAGTATCTTTTCATTACAACTTATAATATAATTATTTTAATGACTCTCTATCAAAATTTCTAAGGTTAATTTACCATTCCAATATTTAAAGTATTATTTGCCAAATGCTTCCCAATAGTTCTACACTGTGCTGAATTCATCAAATAATAGTTTTCCTCGGCTGAAATAGAATTTTTCAAATTTTTGGACCTGTCGTTCGAACAAGGTGTCATGTCGTTCGAACGACTTCTTGCTAGATCAAGTCTCGTTCAAACCATCTTTGCGCGACATTATGCGACTTCTCGCGACCAACACTGTTACGTCTTCAACCTCTAGAAACTATGTTTTTATCAGGTTTACATCCCTAAAACCTCTAAGATTTTAACCCAAACACTAATCAATAAATTCCAATCATCTTCCTAACATCTATATATGATTTCTAACAATATAACATCATTAAATTATCACTAATCATCAATCAAATTCGAAATCCTCCATTTAATTATCAAGAACCCTAGTTCTAAAATTTATAAGCATAACTTTAAATTAAAACCTAGATTTATTCAAAACAATATCATAAATTCGTGGGCATTATCCTATCTACATGAGTAATCAAACTCTTATCATATCAATCCTAATTTATGATCAATTCTCCTGATTTTTCACCAAATTCAATTTCATAGCAATGGGGTAATTACCTACTCCAACATGAACACAATTATTTCTAAAGAAAGCAAGAAATACACACTCGCCTCGACTTGACGGTCTGATCCGCTGATGAAATTTGTATAGACTCGTTCCTCGTCGTTCGATCTACTCTTTGGTGGGATTTGTGGTATTGGTTCTTGAGTTTTGCACACAGAACACCTATGGGCTTTCCTTCTTTCTCTGTGGTTCTCTCTCTCTCTCTCGTAGGTTTAGAAACTGACAGAATCCTTCTCATCCATGTACACTCATCTTTAATTATCTAATTTTCATCCATAATAATTCCCGAAAAATCCAAAAGATAAAAAGACCCCTGCGGGTTGTCGGTTAGGCCTAAAAGTATTTCGGAGTCCAAATAAAATACACTGGTAAAGTTTTCTTACTATCTCGACCCTTTCGGACTCAATAACGCACTCGAAATGACCATTTGAGTTACTTAAAAATAATTTACTTCTTTAATCCATTAAATCCCGACACGACTCACACGCGTGTCCTGACTTAATATACCAAACTGTCGTATATCTCACTCTCGATAATTTATAAAATTTCATAATTCCATATTACATATCCACCCTGTAATATTTAATAATTCTCATCAATAAGTATTAACCCTTGGTACGCTAGTTAATATTTATTTTAATCCGAATTAGTTAACAATTAATTTCTCACATTTTAATTTAATTAGTCGAGCAATAATAATTAATCCCATAATTATTTAAAATCCTAAAAAATACAAGGTATAACACACTATTAGTATTTGTATAGTAAACCATGTTAAATCACACATGCTAAGAAGTCAAAATATTATTATTATTATCCTAAACTTTGGTAAATCACATATACTAAGAAGTCAATACACAAAAGGACTTTAATAATTAACCAAAAGGATGCAAATAAAAAATATGAGAGAATATATATATATATATATATATATATATATATATATATATATATATATATATATAGAGAGAGAGAGAGAGAGAGAGAGAGAGAGAGAGATTGCAAAAAATATGCCAAAATATTCATCCATGAACAAAGAAATCTCTCTTTGAAGAAATAATTATTTATCATTTTAAGAAGTGTTGATGCAAAAAAATAGACGAGGCTAATTAAGTGATAACAAATAAATAGAAATAAGAGACAAGAGATTTTTAAAGTGGTTCGTGTTAAGGAAAGAGCCTACATCCACTGTTGAGTATTGCCTAGGGACTATTCAATTCTCTCTCTTTTCGTCTCTCCCAATATGTAGGGTTTACAACATATTTATAGTCCTCAGTGGGTGTATAAGAGATGGAATATCAAAACATGGAATGTCTTTATATCGTAGACATTTACATCTGTACAATCATTAATATATACAACTGTTGGTGTTTTCCGATCATGTTGGTCGGCATTCTTGGAGTTGGTCGGTATTCCTGGAATTTGTCTGTATTCCATCCTTAATCACTAAGATTAATCTCCCACTGTATAACACGTGTTAGTTTTTGAATGGTCCATGTAGGTGGATAATTTTTTGTATCAACAAAAGCCCCCAATGTTTCATGCTTGAAGTTTTTACAAGAGTATGGAGCATTTGGCTAATAAAGTTGCATGGGCAACAATTTTAGGCCTGGTCAGTTGCCGACTTCCCCTACTTGCAAAAATTTATAGTTCAAATATGGGGATATAATACGCGTGGAATTTTTGAAATTATCCACTGCTTTAATAAATCTTTTTGGGAAAATCCATCTTTTCTGCCTTTTAGCTGCCACCAGTTCAATCGACGCTGCCTTTTAATCATTACTTTTCCAGTTTTCAAGGCGACCTACAAAGAGCGGGAAAAGACACGAAATTTTTCCATCTTAAATTTTCTGAGTGTTTCATGGATGCAGTGTCTTCAAGCTTTCTTTTTTTTTTTCTCAAATAATCGTTTTATGTACTTCAATTCTTGTCGAATCCTCAATTCCTATAATAATTCTTTATTTTCTCTTATATTCTTCATCATGGTTTACTCTGTTGATTATCTTAATGAATTCAGAAATGAATTTAAATTCCATTTTGGGTTGTTTTGGAACACGTTATTTTTGCTGTTGATTTTTTCTCACTTGCTGAGGGTCACTCGTTTCCATCTATTTTTATAGTTGAATGTGGGTTTAATTTTCCTCCCAACCCACTGTGTATTGAATTTTTTCAATACTTTGATGTTTTCCTAGCTAGGGTATCCCCCAATACTTGGAGGTTTGTGAATGGAGTGTATAGGTTGAATCAAATTCATAGAACCCATCTGGGGATTCGAGAAATAATGTTTTATTATAAGTTGGTGACTAGTGACACCACTTTTTACCTAAAGACTAGGGTTGTAAATAAAGCGTAGTAGTTAATCTCACAGACTCCAGTAGGGATTATTTTGAGCATGGGGTTATTATAAAAAACTGGCAATACACCCCTTTGATTGGAAATGCTGAGTACCAAGGGCCTAGGTGGCCTCCTTTTGGCAATAAGATAAATTATTTCTCATTTAATTTCTTTGCCTTATACATATCTTGTTTGAATGTTTCTTAATTGTTGCTATGTAACTTCTTATTGCAGTTGATCAGAAGAGAATGTGCCCTAAGGAAAGTGAGGTGAATTTGAGGGAGTTGAAGTTTATTTGGGAACTTCATCAAAGGATTGGCGAGGAGCATATCAGGTCTGCAACTTATTTGCTGCAGTACAAGAACATAGTTTCTTCCTTCGTTGCTCGTCCTACTCCTTCCCTTGTAATTGACCTTGAACAAGTTTTTCCTTCCACTTCTTTAGTCACTGCATCTGGCAGTGGTGACTTTGCTTCTCTTTCACCTTCCTCATTAGATTTAAATTTTCCTCTTGTCGTATCTATGGGGAAGAGGAAGATTCCTAACATTTTGGGAGATATTTCCAATCCCCCTTCCAAAGGAGCTGATATAGGAGTGAAAAATAAAAATGAGATTTGTAAGAAGCCCCCCACCAAACAAACTAAAGAGTGCTCCTTGATTAAATTAAAGAAAGGGTTGCCCTCTAAGTTAGCAGAAGTTTCTTTGACTCATCCCGACCAACATGAGGTGGTCGACTTATCTTCTTCCACCTCTCCAGTGGTCCTTAGCCATGGATTGGCAAAACAATTAAGAAAGTCAGGGACTTTGCCAGATCACAGGAGTGCTGATGCTGCGTTACCTCACTCTGAGAGTTCTGAAAGGGCTGCTTAAATCTTCACTATGGTTTATTCTTTTTACCTTCTTCAATTACTATCTTTTGACTTGTTCTTCACTATACTGACTTTCTTTGTTGTTCTTGTGCAGCTCCTTATTGACTTCAACAATATATTAGGGAAAGATGAGGCTTTGAGAGCTTCTTCATCTGGTGAAGTTGAAGAAGCTTTTAATGTAGCTGAAAAAGTCATTGCTTGATTCCCAATAAGCATTAGCTTCTGAACAAAAGAAATGGGAGGAGGGGATGAAAACTGCTGAAGAAGCTACTGATACTGATAGAGTTCTGGTTGACAAATTACAGAAGGACTTGGATGTTGAGAAAGTCAGGTCATCCCATCTTTAGAAGGATCTAGTTGCTGAGAAGATGAAGAGAGATAAGGCCAGAGAGGCTAGCTTCAATAAGGGATGTGATAAGGACTTTGGTGCAGCTTCTTCACAAATTGAGTTTACGAAGAAAACATTCTTCAAGGATGGCTGGTCTGCTACTCTGGTGAAGGTCGACACTCTAAAGGATTCTGAGTTATTCTTTCGACATGATCTTGGGACTCCTCCAAATCTAGATGAGGAAGTTGATGATGGGGATTCCAATTAATCTTTAATAATAATGGAGTCTGTCGATCAACACTCGAATGTTGATTCCACTGCGCCTTCCAAAGTTAATCCTCCTCCTCCTCCTCCCTCAGCACCTGCTTCTTCTTCAGCTAATCCTGAGACATATAAGAAGAATGTCTAAAATCCAGTAGTTTTTCCTTTTTTTAATAGTTGTACTATTTTATTTTTTGAAGATGTATTTGTACTTCCCTTTTTATTAATAAAAAAAGAGATATTTATATTCCTTTGCTTATATTTTTTAATACTTCGCAACTTGTTGATTGATGACTTTTTTTCTGAATATTTTATGGATAAACTGGAATAATTCTCATCTACTAAATTCAAGATACTACAGAGGTGTAATGAGCTTTTCAAAGCTGGTCACTTATCTCCGACTGATGTCGACCTACTGCTCGGACAAGGGGTATCTGAGCAAGCTAAAGAGGCATATGTTCATCTGAAGTGTCTTATTAATCATGTAGTGGCCAACAATGTGGCCTAATTTGAAATGACTTAAGAGATGGAAGAGGAACATCATGAAGATAGGGAACTTTTACATGAAGATTATGAGAAGAAATTCCAGGCCCTTAGTGAAGGCTGGGACTTTAAGCCAAAATTGGATAAGTTTGCTTCTCATTTTCGAAGACAAGAATTCTTTTTGAAACATGAGATGGATGAAGCAAGGGACATTGCCAAGCTTTTAGAGGAAGAAAATAATAACTTCAGAGATGAACTTGATGCTCTGAAGTCATCTATTTCTATTGTTGATACTATAGATAAGGGTCATTCCTTCTTGGAAGCTAAAAATGCCAGTATAATACCCCGTATTTCTATGCTTTCTAAATTTGGGGATTTATTAAATTTAATATGAGTTATTAATTTAATACAAATCCGAAAATTAATTATTTTTGTAATTACTAACGTGATGAGAGTTAGTAATCATTGGAAACTTGTTGAATATTACTAATGAGCAAAGTAATATATGATATTGGTTCTACTAAATGTCACTAGTGAATAAAATGACAATTTTAGAAATTTAAGTCAGGACACGCCCGTGTCGTGTCGGGACTAAATGTTGATTAATAAAAGTGAATAAATTATAAGTCACCCTTATGGTCATTTCGAGTGAGCCAAAGTTTTCGAAAGGGTCGAGATCGTCAAAATTTAGTTTGGCTCTCGAGGCATTTTTAGGCTTAATTAACACCCCGGGAGGGCATTTTGGACATTTTACGTTTTTAGGCCTGAAAACCCACGAAAATTGAAAGGTTATATGAGATGCTTAGGGTTGCCTTCTAGGGTTAACACAACCAAAAACAAGTGACGGCCATTAGAGAAGGAAGGAGAGAGCTTGCCAAAGAGTTCTAGGCCAAGAACTCCTCCGTTTGCGCCACCGTCGCCGCCAAACGATAGATCACGTCACAAGGATCACAACCACACTGATTTCAGCACAAATCAGAGACCAAAAATTCCCAGGCAAGTATTTATCTTGCTTAATTTTGTTAATGCTTCATTCATGTTAGTTTAGGGTTGATTAGGATGAGTTTCTATGAAAGAAAACCCATGATAGATATTAGAAATTGCATGCTGTAGTGATATAAATGATAATATGGAAATCCCCTTAACATGTAGAGGTTGAATCAAGGATTTATGATGGATTAGAAGTAGAAATTCTGGAAAAATAATGATTTGAATTAAGTTAAAGAAATTTTTAGGGTTCATGAGAATTGTATAAATTTTGGAACTTTAATCCATGATTCTTGATGAAAACTCACATGCCTTACGTAAAAATATTGTCCATTTGGGTTTAGAATGGTTGTGGTATAAATTTCTGGGAGTTTGGGAGTTAAAAATCTGGATTTGGATGATGTTGGATGATAGAACCCGTAACTGGTATTCTGCAGATTCGCCATACCTGCTTGATCGATCGATCGAACCAGGAGTATCGATCGATCGACGCATCGATCGATCGGGCTCCTGCCATCGATCGATTGACACCTCCTGGCAGATTCATATTTCCCCTTCTAAATAGTCGAATTCAATTTAAATGAGTAATAATCTTCGGACACCCTTATTAAAATATCTTGGGAGATAAAGAAGACCAGTAGGACTTATTAAAAATATGAAACCTTTAATGTAAGACGAGATTTACATTTTACGGGGATGTTTACATATAAGGGACGATGGAACTACGTATTAAAGGGGGAGACGCGTAAGGTAGTTACGTTGGAAAATAAATGAGTACCTACTGAAATTTTACTTGGGAGGATAGAAATCCACGAGTGTCACTTGATAAGTTGGGATAATCCCATGAATTAAGATAAGAGGCAAACGTTATACGTGATAACTAAATAACGATAAGGACAAATATCATAATTATGGGTCGTGAGTATGTACCTAAACTTGATATGGTAATAGTAGTATATTTATATGACTGTGTTTATGCATATACTATATACGTATGAAAATCATCCCCGCGCTACTTGCTATCCCTGAGGTTACCGCGCTGGGACAGTCTTATCTCAATGTGCCTTTATGGGGGATATTGACTCGTACCCTAAAAGATAGAAATCCTTTGGTACAGGCTATCAAATCGATAGTCAGACGGTCCTAAGAGACGCGGGGCATGTGCTGACCTCTTAGAGACTTAGAATCTAGGCTTCGCCTCAATATTGTTTGTGTTTGTGTTAATACAGTTCGAGAGTGATTCCGAACTTGTATTTACCTTAGTACGAGTAATACGAGGACCGGATAGTAGAGTATGCCCGCACCATAATTATTATGTGAGGTGTGTTAGAATATATATATTATATGAGTATTTAATATATATATTAAATTCTGGAATTTGGGAACTACCTACTGTGTTTATGGTAAGTAAGAAATAATTAATTATTTCAATTGGGGAATAAGTGTTTGAAAAGTATAATATGTTACTGAGAAACTTTATTAGCAAATAAGGTTTAAATGAGAACTTTGTTGTAAAATGAAATTAACCTCTTAAAAAATCGGATTTGTCAGTTTAATCTTGTGAGAAACCTAAGATAATATACGTTAAACCGTTGGGAAGGTTAGTGAGATAGGCGTGCACATTAGAAGAAAGGTGAGAATTTCTCAAGGGAGTGTCGCACTAATATGTTGTTGCATTGGCCAGTAAACATTTTAAATACTTGCTAAACAAATTTTAAATCGTTTTTACAATCGGGCTCTGACCCGTTTCCATTTTCTTTTCTCTCTTGTATATATATGTATATATTACAGGTGCCCAGCCACATGGGCGTCTTGCATAGGATCCTTTGTAAGGAACGCGCTGCAGCTTAGGTGGGAGTTGCAGGCCTCTTGCTTAGACGACCTCATTTCTTGATTCCACTGCTAGCATTTATTTTATCTAGTTGGGCATGTGTCGCCCTTTTTCCATCATTCAGTTGTTTTATTAGATATTGTGATTCATTTATTTCCAGTATTTACACTTTGGGATTTATTACTGTCAGGATGTTTTCCTTTAAGTTTTAATGTTGGAATCAATTAGTTGAATTTTTAATTATTTGGATTATATGTTCCAGGATAGTTGTTTTGTGATTCTTTATCTATGAATTATGTAAAGTTTTAAATGTTGGTTTATAAAATAAAATTTGGAAAGTAATGTAAAAAAATTAGGCGGGGTGTCACAGGTGGTATCAGAGCATCAGTTTCTAGTTCCCTTAGCATCTGTATGTCTTATTTCGCTTTCATCTTAGCATTTTTGTTATAGGGACCTATTTTAGGATTGTTGTATTCTTGATTTTAGGATTATGTCTTCAGCTATTTGAGATTTAATAATAACTTTAGACTAATAAATTTATTCACCTTTCAGATGCCTCCGAGATGTGCACCAAAGGATAAGCGTGCCCAAGCCGAGCAGCCAGTAGCTCCGGCTCCGGGAATGATGAATGCTAATGAGGTAGCCGCTATCGTTGCTCAGGCGATGAATGTCGTGCTAGCGGTAGTATAGCAGGATCCACCCCAAGTTCAGGCAGTGGCGCCAGTACCTGCACAACTTCCATCAACATAAGAGCGGGTTAGGGATGCCTTTCAGAAGGCGCATCCCCCTGAGTTCTCGGGTAGTTCAGATATCATCATCGCCAGCCAATGGAAGAAAGCTATCCAGAGGCATCTGCGTATGTATGAGTGCACAGATGTACAAAAACAATTGTTGGCTTCCTTTAAGCTAGTGGGGATCGCTTTGCAGGTGTGGGAGTCCATCACCACCTTAGAGGAGAGGGATACTATCCCGATTCAGTCATTTTGGGAGCAGTTTGACCACAAGTATTTTCCATCCGCCGTGAGGCAAAAGTTACTGAACTTGAAGCAGGATAATTCTACTATTACTGAGTATGAAGAGGAGTTCACAAGACTTTTCACTATAGTGCCAGATGAGGCACCCACTGAGGGCAAGAAGATACTATTATTTGTGGACGAATTAGCTTGGAGGATCCGTCAGCACCTTATAGGGAATCTATCTCTGAGTACCTACACAGATGTACTCAATGCTACTCTGCTACACTGCCAGGATCACCGCTTCCATCTGTAAGGAAGCAAGCGGGCAGGAGAGTCCGACCAGCAGGGCAGGACAGGAGGTAGTGGTGCTAACGGAGCACCGACATCTCAGGGGCAGACTCGTCAGAATGAGCAGAGTTCCCATCAGGGGGCCCTTGCCAAGCGGTACAGATCAGGTGATTCTAGGCAGGGATTTAGAGGATTTAGGTAGGGTCAGCAGGGACAGCCTAATCAGCAGGGCCAGCAAGGCCAACACCGCCAGCAACAGGGTCAGCAGCAGGGCCAACAGGTCCAATAATGTTTTCATTAGGGCCAACAGGGCTAGTGGCGGGACGGTAACGGACAACAGGGCCGTGGTCAGCAGGGTCAGAGGGGAGGTAATTTCAGGGGCCGGTGTTTCGTATGCGGCAAGAATGGACAAAAGCGCCAGGATTGTCCAGAGGGTGATAGGGCCCCACAGCAGCAGGGTGCTGTAATGAGCCACATAGGCCACTTTTTCCAGCCGCCATCCCAGCACCAGCTCAGGTACCAGCCCTACCAGCCATTCCAGCCGCTTCGGTGCAGCAGGGGAAGTTACAGTACGGACGTGTCTATAACGTCCATCGGGCAACAGCTCCACAGGAACTTCCTGCAATTGAGGGTATATTTCCTATCCATGGTACTATGGGTCGGGTTTTATTTGATACAGGAACGATGCACTGTTTTATAGCTACCCATTTTCTGAAGGCCTTAGGGTTATTAGCCACATGAGAGAGCACTGTGACGTGTGTAGACTCACTACTGGGAAATGGATCGCTAATTTTATTTAAATGCCGGGGTGTGGGAGTAGAGATTGGTAGCTTGGTATTACCAGCAGACATGTTAGTCATAGATATTCATGAGCACGAGGTTATTATCGGTATGGATTGGCTCGCAGCTTACAGGGCCATGATAGATTGTTTCGGTGGGAGTATTGTCTTTGCCATTCTGGGGCAAGAGATGTTTATAGTGGCGATGCCTCACCCAGAGGGAGGCTCGATCGCTCATTTTTATTACATAGAGTAGTATACCTCTAAGGAGGTTATGATTCCCTTAGACTCGATCCCAGTTGTTCGTGAGTATTCCGATGTATTTCAGGAGATACCAGGCCTACCCCCCCAGTCGAGAGATAGATTTTGTCATCGATTTACTACCGGATACTCGACCTATAGCACGCTCTCCATACCGTATGGCTCTGGCGGAGATGCGAGAGTTACGAGATCAGATAGAGCAGCTGTTAGGTCAGGGCTTCATTCGCAGGAGTACCTCACCTTAAGGCGCTCCAATTTTGTTTGTGAAACAGAGAGATGGTTCACAGAGGCTATGTGTGGACTACTGAGAGATGAACAAGGTCACGATACAGAACAAGTATCCATTACCTCGAATCAATGATCTGTTCGACCAGCTGAGGGGAGCAACTTTCTTTTCGAAGATAGATCTGAGGTCAGGGTACCATCAACTACGTATTAGGGAGAAGGATGTTTCAAAGACTTATTTCTTAACGAGATATGGGTCCTATGAGTTCAGAGTGATGCCATTTGGACTCACGAATGCTCCAGCCGTATTCATAGACTTGATGAACCGAGTGTTCAGAGGGTTCTTGGATCAGTTTGTCATCGTCTTCATAGATGACATCCTGATATATTCACACTCCGAGGAGGAGCATGCCGAGCACTTGAGGAAGGTTCTTCAGACTCTACGAGAGCATCAGCTGTATGCTAAGTACGAGAAGTGCGGGTTCTGGTTATGTGAAGTGCAGTTCTTGGGACATGTTGTTTCTGAAAAAGGGATAGCAGTTGACCCGAGTAAAGTGTCAGCGGTGAGGGAGTGGGGACAGCTCACGACACTGACGAAAGTACGTAGTTTCTTGGGATTAGCCGGATACTACAGAAGATTCATTCGGGGTTTCTCCAAAATAGCGGGTCCATTGACGAACCTGACTCGCAAGGGGGTACCATATGTTTGGGATGATACTTGTCAGTTGGCTTTCGATGAGCTGAAAGACAAGCTTACTTCAGCACCGGTACTTGCTTTACCTAAGCCGGGCGTGGAGTACCTGGTTTACACCGATGCCTCTTTATGGGGACTTGGGGGAGTACTTCAGCAGGAGGAGAAGGCTATAGCTTTTGCCTCCCGCAAGCTTAAGCCCCATGAGAAGAATTACCCCACACACGACCTAGAGTTAGCAGCGGTCATTTTTACATTGAGGATATGGAGGCACTACTTATTGGGGGACAAATTTCACTTGTTCACAGACCACAAGTCACTGCAGTACCTGTTCACTCAGTGAGAGCTGAATATGCGTCAGCGCAGGTGGTTAGAATTTGTGAAGGACTATTAGTTCGACATACAGTACCATCCGAGGAAGGCCAACGTAGTTGTCGATGCATTGAGCCATAGATCGGTAAATGATGTAGCGGACGTCTGGAAAGAAAAATGGAAATAGTTGGGTCACCAGGATACAGTAGCCCATTCCTTCATATCTGTCATGACAGTAACACCCGAGATTGTTATGAGGGTGATAGAGGCACAGACCGCAGACCCATTTTGCCAGGAGCAGATTATATGACTTTTAGCTGAGGGTGCTGAGTCTTATTCTGTTAGTTCTGACGGGGGTTTGTGGTTTAATGGGAGATTGGTGGTCCCAGAAGGAGCCGACTTACGTCATACAGTGATGACCCAGGCTCACGGGTCCCTATTTGCGGTACATCCTACGGGAGATAAGATGTATTAGGATATGAGGCAATAATACTGGTGGAGTGGGATAAAAAGGGACATTGCTGAGTTCGTGTCCAAATGTTCTACCTGCCAGCTGGTAAAGGTGGACCATCAGAAATCGTCAGGGTTACTTCAGCCTTTGGAAATACCCGCATGGAAGTGGGAGAGTATTTCCATGGATTTTATTACAGGGTTTCCTACATCACAACGGGGCCACGACTCCATCTGGGTGATTGTGGACCGTTTGACCAAGGTGGCTCATTTTCTGTCGGTGTGAATAGACTATACCACGGGTCAGTATGCTCAGTTTTTCATTGCTGAGATTGTTAGATTACATGGGGTGCCCCTGAATATTGTCTCAGATAGAGATAATATTTTCGTGTCGCGTTTCTGGAAGAGCTTTCAGGAGGCTATGGGTACAGAGTTGAGGTTGAGTTCAGCCTATCACCCACAGACAGATGGACAGACAGAGCGTACTAATCAGATGTTAGAGGATATGCTACGCATGTGTGTCCTTGATTTTGGAGGAGGTTGGGAGCCACATCTTCCACTGGTAGAGTTCGCTTATAATAACTCTTATCAGTTCACGATTGGCATGGCCCCATTCGAGGCTTTGTATGGCAGGCCTTGTCGTTCCCCAACGTATTGGCTAGAGGTGGGGGATAACAAGTTGCTCGGACCGGAGGTAATTCTGGAAACCTCTGCTAGGATTGAGATTATCAGTAATCACATTCGAGTTGCCCAGGACAGGCAGAAAAGCTACGCCAATGCGAAACTGTTCTTCTAAGAGTTTAATGTGGGGGACCAAGTATTACTACGTGTATCTCCTCTTAAAGGAGTGATGAGGTTCGGGAAGAAAGGGAAATTGGCCCCGAGGTACGTGGAACCATTTCTCATTATGGAGAGGATTGGGCCGGTAGCATACAGATTGGGACTGCCAGAGCATTTACATCGCATCCACGATGTATTCCACATCTCGTCGTTGAGATGATATCTTAGTGATGATATGGCCCACACCAACATCGCAATAGAAGAGATAGACTTACAACCTGACATGTCTTACGAGGAGAGACCGGTGGCTATCCTAAACCATAGCGAGAGGAGATTGAGGACGAAGGTAGTTCCACTTGTACGAGTCCAGTGGGAGCATCATAATGTGGAGGAATCCACCTGGGAGCGCGAGGCCGATATGCGCGAGAGATACCCAGATTTATTCTTACCAGGTATGCCTTATTTTCCAAATTTCGGGACAAAATTTTGTTATTAGGGGGGAAGTATGTAATACCCCGTATTTCTATGCTTTCTAAATTTGGGGATTTATTAAATTTAATATGAGTTATTAATTTAATATAAATCCGAAAATTAATTATTTTTATAATTACTAACGTGACCAGAGTTAGTAATCATTGGAAACTTGTTGAATATTACTAATGAGCAAAGTAATATATGATATTGGTTCTACTAAATGCCACTAGTGAATAAAATGACAATTTTAGAAATTTAAGTCGGGACACGCCCGTGTCGTGTCGGGACTAAATGTTGATTAATAAAAGTGAATAAATTATAAGTCACCTGTATGGTCATTTCGAGTGAGCCAAAGTGTCCTAAAGGGTTGAGATAGTCAAAATAATGTACTCGGGGGTTTAGTTTGGGTCTCAGGGCATTTTTAGGCCTAATTAACACCCCGGGAGGGCGTTTTGGACATTTTACGTTTTTAGGCCTGAAAACCCACGAAAATTGAAAGGTTATATCAAATGCTTAGGGTTCCCTTCTAGGGTTAACACAACCAAAAACAAGTGACGGCCATTGGAGAAGGAAGGCGAGAGCTTGCCAAAGAGTTCTAGGCCAAGAACTCCTCCGTTTGCGCCACCGTCGCCGCCAAACGATAGATCACCTCACAAGGATCACAACCACACTGATTTCAGCACAAATCAGAGACCAAAAATTCCCAGGCAAGTATTTATCTTGCTTAATTTCGTTAATGCTTCATTCATGTTAGTTTAGGGTTGATTAGGATGAGTTTCTATGAAAGAAAACCCACGTTGGAGATTAGAAATTGCATATTGTAGGGATATAAATGATAATCTGTAAATCCCCTTCACATATAGAGGTTGAACCACGGATTTATGAGGGATTAGAAGTAGAAATTCTGGAAAAATAATGATTTGAATTAAGTTTAAGAAATTTTTAGGGTTCATGAGAATTGTATAAATTTTGGCACTTTAATCCATGATTCTTGATGAAAACTCACATGCCTTACGTAGAATATCGTCCATTTGGGTTTAGAATGGTTGTGGTATAAATTTCTGGGATTTTGGGAGTTAAAAATCTGGATTTGGACGATGTTGGATGATAGAACCCGTAACTGGTATTCTGCAGATTCGCCATACCTGTTTGATCGATCGATCGAACCAGGAGTATCGATTGATCGACGCATCGATCGATCGGGCTCCTGCCATCGATCGACGACCCCTCCTGGCAGACTCATATTTCCCCTTCTAAATAGTCGAATTCAATTTAAATGAGTAATAATCTTCAGACACCCTTATTAAAATATCTTGGGAGATAAAGAAGACTAGTAGGACTTATTAAAAATATGAAACCTTTAATGTAAGATGAGATTTACATTTTACGGGGATGTTTACATATAAGGGACGATGGAACTATGTATTAAAGGGGGAGACGCGTAAGGTAGTTACGTTGGAAAATAAATGAGTACCTACTGAAATTATACTTTGGAGGATAGAAATCCACGAGTGTCACTTGATAAGTTGGGATAATCCCATGAATTAAGATAAGAGGCAAACGTTATACGTGATAACTAAATAACGAGTAATAAGGACAAATATCATAATTATGGGTCGTGAGTATGTACCTAAACTTGATATGGTAATAGTAGTATATTTATATGACTGTGTTTATGCATATACTATATACGTGTGAAAATCATGCCCGCGCTACTTTCTATCCCTGAGGTTACCGCGCTGGGACAGTCTTATCTCGATGTGCCTTTATGGGGGATATTGACTCGTACCCTAGAAGATAGAAATCCTTTGGTACAGGCTATCGGATCGATAGTCAGACGGTCCTAAGAGACGTGGGGGCATGTGATGACCTCTCAGAGACTTGAAATCTAGGCTTCGCCTCAATATTGTTTGTGTTTGTGTTAATACAGTTCGAGAGTGATTCCGAACTTGTATTTTCCTTAGTACGAGTAATACGGGGACGGGATAGTAGAGTATGCCCGCACCATAATTATTATGTGGGGTGCTGTTAGAATATATATATTATATGAGTATTTAATATATATATATTAAATTCTGGAATTTGGGAACTACCTACTGTGTTTATGGTAAGTAAGAAATAATTAATTATTTCAATTGGGGAATAAGTGTTTGAAAAGTATAATATGTTACTGAGAAACTTTATTAGCAAATAAGGTTTAAATGAGAACTGTGTTGTCAAATGAAAAATACCTCTTAAACAATTGGATTTGTCAGTTTAATCTTACGAGCAACCTAAGATAAGATACGTTAAACCGTTGGGAAGGTTAGTGCGATAGGCGTGCACATTAGAAGAGATCTGAGAATTTCTCAAGGGAGTGTCGCACTAATATGTTGTTGCATTGGCCAGTAAACATTTTAAATACTCGCTAAACAAATTTTAAATCGTTTTTACAATCGGGCTCTGACCCGTTTCCATTTTCTTTTCTCTCTTGTATATATATGTATATATTATAGGTGCCCAGCCACATGGGCGTCTTGCATAGGATCCTTTGGAAGGAACGCGCTGCAGCTTAGGTGGGAGTTGCAGGGCTCTTGCTTAAACGACCTCATTTCTTGATTCCACTCCTAGCATTTATTTTATCCAGTTGGGCATGTCACTACACCAAATCTGCACTATTGTCAAGGTCATTGACCCTGACAAATCCAACTTGTCAAGGTCAATGACCGTGACATTTCGAGGCGAGACAAATTTTTTTGTCACGGTCATTGACCTTGACACAAAACTCGCATTTTGTGTCATGGTCGTGTCGCGATCAATGACCGTGACACGTTTGTCACGGTTTATAACTGTGACAAAGCCGTGACCCTTTTTAAAAAAATTGTCGCGGTCACTGATCGTGACACATCCGTGACAAAAAGTTGTCACGGACGTGTCACGGTCAATGACCGTGACAATTCTGGGCAGAATTTAAAAAAAATCTGCTAGGCAGTATGGCCACTGCCACTGCCCAGCAGTATATTTGCACCTGTTATAGCAACGTTGTACCTGTTCCAAACATCATATATCCAAACAAACTAAAGATAATGCAAATATATATTCAAAATAGAAACTATTTAAGAAGAAACAACATCACCATAAATTATCTCAAATCTACAAACTATTTGCATGGAAAAGAGATTTTGTACCGCGACGCTCGGGGACACCTCCTTATCCTTCCCTTATGGTCCGAATAGCCACATAAGTATAGAGCATATGTGGCCTACCCTTAGGGCCACTCCCTGTCCCCTGAATTGAAATAAAGTAAAATTAGTATCCGTCCCTCAAATATAGATAAATATAAATCGTAATTGAAATCGAAATCGAAATTGACATATAAATATAAATACATTACCTGTAGTGTCACTCAAACAGCTAACTTGAGCTCATATGGCACCTCCTTCCAACTAATGTACCCCGGGCAATCGTGTCAAATATAATTCTCTTCATATCTAAACACTAAGAAATACCATAATCCTATGGAGTTATGCGTTGCAAATTTCTTCCAACCGTTGTGTAGCCAAAAATCAGCAGTTGAAGTTGTCAATTCCACCTTTCAATTGTCTCCCATATTTTGCTAGAAGTTCCAAGTGGTGGGGTATGGAAAGTGGAATTGACAACTTCAACTGGTGATGTTTGGCTACATAACGGTTGGGAGGAATTTGCAGAGCATCGGTCCATAGGATTATGGCATTTCTTAGTGTTCGGATAGACGAAGAGATTCAGTCTCCTCTCCACAAATAGGACACCCAAAATAACTATGTACTAATCACCTATTAAAGGTAAGAAGCGTATATTCATGGATTAGTATAAACAAAACTTAGATGTAGTTGGAATATTTATGTATTAATCTCCTCTCCACACACGCACACTACACAAGAGTGAAAATGATAAAGTGCAGATCAATTAAAAGCATTAAAAATGGATGTTTCGGTATAAATTGAAATATTTATTACAAATTGAAAAATTGTTTCAAATTCGGGTTATCATAAAAAATGGATTGATATTCGGTAGGAGTAACCAAGTCATCCACACTACTATTTAGACGCCTTGGCGCGTGTTGGACAATTGACCATGACTCGTTGTTGATATACTCCGAGTAAAACACTTGCTTAACCTTTTGAAATGCACAAACAAATGGCTCATCGCTCACGTGGTCGTTGCTCTTCAACTTGGACAAGTCAACCATGATCAAATTGGTGACAGGATCAACTTTACAAGCATTTTTATCCTCAACTCTTACCCATTCACATTAAAATACAACCTCTTTGAAGCTTATATAATCCAATTCAAATATATTTTGGATTACACCATAGTAAGTCATTTAAGCTTCAACGAGGTTTTTATCTTTTACGCTCACTCGAAAGAAAGTAAGAGCCTTGTATGAAATTCCCGAGTTCTGTACATTTGTACTTTCCTCGTACACTTTAGCGCCGGAAATGTAACCGTTCAATCGATACTTTTTGTACTCTTGTGCCACGAACAAGGGTCCAGTGGCTAGACGAGCAAGCCTTGATGTCGCATCACCCATCTTTAGGAGCTGAGAATATAGATAAATTAATTATATTAGTGGTAAAATTTGAGTGTAATGTAACGTTATATAACGACTGTTTTCATTATAATTACCTCTTGTGTCAACCATAGCCTAAATTCGCTGTCTGATTGTACCATTGTTTTCGTCTTTTATTGTTCTCATAGGCTTCATATTTACTGCATATTACAAAATTAATCATGTATAAAATAATCTAAAATAATGTTAAATATTATAATATTCGAAACTTACTTTTTCCATTCTTCGACATCTTCATGTGTGTCAAATAGATAACGAGCTACTTGTTCATGTTGCAAACTCGTTAATTTCACTCGTTTTCCCATTACATTACCACCATCATCGAGGAATTCATCAGTGTCATCAACGCTGGTCGAGTCAGGCATACATTCCCGAGTATATATTGATGACTCCATGGTGATGTATTCCTCTGCAATTGATCCTGCAATATATCGCGTATTCTTGACGTAATCTTTAAAAACTTTCATCAATCTTTCAAACGGATACATCCAACGATATCTAACTGGACCACAAAGAAGTGCCTCGTCGCATAGGTGTACCAACAAGTGAACACTTATGTCAATGAATGCTGGGGGAAAGTACTTCTCCAATACACAAATCGCTTCGTTCACAGCCAATTTTGCGGCCACTATGTGTTCTCGATTCACTACCTTCTCACACAAGAGGGAGAAGGTAATACTAATTTGGATAATATCCCTACGTAAATCCTTGTGCTTGGAGAAACAGTGCTTAAACAATAGAGTAACCAATTGCATGATCACATGTCAATCGTGGGACTTACACTTATGTAAATCATGAGTAGCATAATTCACAATCCTTCGCAAGTTGGACGAAAAAGTAGATGGGCCCTTCAAATTATATATTGTGTCTAGAAGCACCTTCCTTTCCCCACTCGTCAAAGTAAACGCACCAGGGGGAATTGTTGTCCTTCCCCTACTATCTTCTTTCAACCATAGTTGTGGCTTAAGTTTTAACGTTTTAAGGTCTTTTCGTGCTTTTTCTCCATCCTTCGAATGACTCCCCCCAAGGCAAGTACCCACAATATGTTCAACGAAGTTCTTCTATGCATGCATCACATCCAATACATGGCGCACCGGGTTTTTCTTCCAATAAGGCAAGTCAAATAAAATTGACCTCCGAGACCATGCCTCTCTTATCTCAGTTTCATTCCCAGTTGGGGTCTTCTTATTCTTGACATTCTTAAATTTGGGATTCTTACCTGGTATATTTAGGCCACATTCAGAAGATTTACTTTCAATTTCTGAACCCGAAAGTTGTCTCGAAGGTAGCCTATGTTCAGCTCCGCCCAATAAAAAATTGGAACCTTTCTCAAATCTGAAACTATGAGCTGGGGTAAAAACCTCCTCTGGCAATGGTGTACATTTTTTAAGCTATAGGATTGACGAAGAGATTCAGTATCCTCTCCACAAATAGGACACCCCAAATAACCATGTACTACACATCCGGATAATGTCCCATAAGCTGGAAAATCATGAATTGCCCACATCAACATAGCTTTCAGCGTAAACTCTTCTTTTCTAAAAGAGTCAAATGATTTCACACCCTCTTCCCACAACTCATTTAATTCTTCTACCAAAGGATCCAGGTAGATATCAATGTCATCACTTGGTGCCTTTGGCCCAGGTATCAATAAAGCCATCATCGAAAATTCAGGTCTCATACACTGTGAAGGAGGGAGGTTGAGTGGGGCTAGGATCACTGGCCATACACTCTGATTGGTGCTTAGATTTCCAAATGGATTGAAACCATCTGTTGATATAGCCAAACGAATATTGCGTTGTTCTCGAGCAAAATCGGGATACTCAAAATTCATCCTCCGCCAGGCAGTAGAATCAATAAGATGACGCATGATATTACCCCCTACTTCTGCCCTAGCATGCCAAGTCAGTGCCTCTGCAATCCATGGTACTGTGAAAAATCGCTTTAATCTAGGCCCAACGGGAAAATATTTCAATACTTTTTGAGGCACTTTTGAGCTTGTGCCTTCCTTACTAGTAGATTGGACATATCTAGGTTCATCGCATACCGGACAACGATCGAGATTTTCATACTCCTTTCGGTATAGTATGCAGTCATACACACAAGCATGGATCGATTTATACTTCATTCCCAAACCTTTCAAACTGTTCTTCATAACATGATAGCTATTTGGAAGTGTTCACCTTGGGTAATAAGCCCTTCACCAATTTCAGAATTCCCGTCACGCTATTGCCAAACAAACCGTACTGCATCTTCAAACTGTGCAAACCAACTATGGCATGTAAAGTTATTTGATCTTTCTCACAGCCAGAGTATAACGGTTGGGTCGCCTTAAATTTTAAACTTTGGTAGTCATCGTCGAGTTTTATCGTGTTATCTTCACGATCACTTGAATCTTCTACATCATCAATAACCTCATTCTCCTCAGCTTCATAAACTCCGTACGCATCATCAACTAAATCCTCTAACATATTATGATCTACGTCGTCCCCTTCTACATCTATTCTACTTGTTGAAGGTTGTTGTGAAGGTTGGTCGGGGACAAAAGGAACTTTCAATTCACCGTGAAAACTCCAAAATCGATAACTATCTTTCATACCCGATCTTAACAAATGTAGTTCAACTGTTTTCCACTCAAACACCTTACCATTCTTACACCTAGCACACGGACACAGAAACTCTTCATCATTACGACATCTCTTTGCATATTTCACAAATTCGTTAGCACCTCTGCGAAACACATCCCCCATTCTATTAGTCTCACCCATTCACTCTTTGTATTTCGGATATCCCATCACAGCTACCATAACTAAACACCTATTAAAGGTAAACAACACTTAGATTTATAGTATGTTTTATTTAATTATCCCATCATTTAATTATCCAATTAAAGGGTAAGTGGTCCTATCCCATTCAAGACTGCATTTTTCTGTAATGTACTTAACAACTCATGCAAATTGTTACGATTTGAAAAAAATTCGACAGCATATCCCTTAGTTCTCCAAGTACACGACGTAGATTGGCAGGTGTGAGTGTTATTTCAATTGGTCAATTGAAATAACAGTCACACTTGTCAATCTAGTATGTACCCAGAGAACATTAAGATACGACTGCAGAACTTCCTCCAAAAGTAACAACTTTAAGCCAATAAGAATATTATACAGAAATTATACAGTCTCAAACTGTCCAAACGGGACAATTCGAGAGATCTCATTACAGGGGTAATGACTCTCGAACGGGTCTAAGGGCTATTGAATGCGTACGCATAAGAACTAGAAGGCTAGTATCTATGCGCACTATATTTAATTTCAAGTATGTTAATACAAAAATAAATTCATGGGTTAATTCAAATACAAAAATAAATTCATGGGTTAATTCAAATACAAAAATAAATTCATGGGTTAATTCAAATACAAAAATACAAATTCATGGGTTAATTCAAATACACACACACACACACACAGATAGTAGTGATTGTCTATTTAAAATAATCTCAATGTTAATTTCATGTATTGAATTTCTACTATTGTTTTGTGCTTTTTATAAATCATATTCAATGTTAGATATGTGTTTTGTTAAGATATCTAAGTTGTTCTATAGAATTATTTTTTGTATCTTGAAGTTTAAGTTCTAAAATAATCAACCTAAAGTTGTGGTTCATAAAGTATTATCACAAATATAAACTAAGAGTGATAAAATAACTTTGAGGCATATAAATTAATTGTGACAAAGTAAGATTATGCACTAGAACCTAAAATTTAAAAAAGTGTTTTTATTTAAACCCCACTTTTCTTTCTATAACTCCTATTTTATTAAACTTTAAATATAATTAAGGGTGTATAGAAAGAAAAGTTAAATAGGAATAAAAACAACGTTTTTTAAAATATGAAGGGCTCACCAATTTGATCAAATTTTTCAACAACAAAGACTAATTGATCTTTATTATAAGACAATTACTACAAATTTATGCGCATCGCCCGAATTCAAAAAGTAATTTAATGACTAAAGTAATACTTTTTTTTAACTTTAGTTATTCACCACAAATCTTAAAAAATATTTTATTTTTCATGCTTTTAGTAACTTCGAATGCCATTTTAACCCTTATTGTAGTTTTTTAGTTTTCATGCTTTTATTTGATGGATATAAAGTCATATGATTATTTCACCATATAAAGTCAACAAAAAACGCCATATATGATTTTTTTCTCCATTAGTATAAGTATATAGCGATTATTTCACACTTAAATCACATATTAAGCCGGCCTTCATTTTTTTATGAAATTTGTAGAAAATTACTTATTTATTTTGAATGAAAATAAATTGTTATCCAATATTTTTGGATATTATTTACATTTACATTTTTGGATATTATTTTTAGAAATTTATAGAAAATTACTTATTTATTTACACTTTTGACCCCCTACCCCCACCCTGCCCCACCTCCTACCCCCACCCCCTACCCCCCCTGCCCCCCCCCCACACACGTACATATATACACACATACACACATATATATACACACAAACATATATATATAAATGGAAGAGAGAGAGAGAGAGAGAGAGAGAGCAGCGTCGAGAGAGAGAGAGAGGGAGGGAACGGCGCGGGAGGGAAAAAAAGAAGGGGTAAAGGGTTTTTGCTGCAAACATTGTCACGGTCGTGTCAAGGTCATTGACCGTGACAATTATTTAAAGAATTGTCACGGTTAATGACCGTGACAAGGTCAATGACCGTGACATAAAACGCATGTTTTTTGTCACGATCAATGACCTTGACAAGGGTGGCCGGCTGAAAGGTGACAATTTGGCCATTTTGGTGTAACGTGTGTCGCCCTTTTTCCATCATTCAGTTGTTTTATTGGATATTGTGATTCATTTATTTCCAGTATTTACACTTTGGGATTTAATACTGTCAGGATGTTTTCCTTTAAGTTTTAATGTTGGAATCAATTAGTTGAATGTTTAATTATTTGGATTATATGTTCCAGGATAGTTGTTGTGTGATTCTTTATCTATGAATTATGTAAAGTTTTAAATGTTGGTTTATAAAATAAAATTTGGAAAGTAATGTAAAAAAAAAATGGTTTTGACACTTAGCGTAATTATTTAGGGTGTTTAAATTGGAAAAGTTATTTTTACGACAGTGATGCTAAGAATGAACCAACTGTTCACCTTGATTATAATTTATTAAAGGATTGATCACCCGGTATTTAATTAGGCAGGGTGTCACAGCCAGGTTGAGTGAGGAGTTAGAGGCTCTAAAAAAAATAAAACATGCTTCTTCATCTTACTGAGCTAGAGTCAAGCCTGGAAGAGGTACTGTATGAGGTACTATAGAGGAAGTCAGCACCTAACAGGCCGTTTCTTATCAAGCTGCGTAATTAGAAGCTAGAGATCAAGCTATTGCTGACATGTCTCAGAAGCTACAAACCTCGTCTGAACAATTATCCACTCAATCTTCTCAATTACAAGCTAAGGATGGAGTGTTGAAGAAGTTGCATTCTCTGGTTGACAAATTAACCTTCCAATTCCATAAGAAACCAAGGAAAGTCTGGATGGACAGGTATAATGAAGCTCTGGGGCATCTTGATGATAAGCTTCAACAATCTAAGAATGAGAGATACAAATGGGGTTGGATTAATGTTTTGATAATGATGAAAGTGGATTAAAACAGCTCATTGTGGGATTGGTATGATCCAGGCTTGCTTGAGCTTGACAGTCCTCCTTTCAAGTTAGATGTCAAATGGATTCCCATTCATCGTATTTCTCAATTCTTGATTTCAAAGTAACTGGGAGATAACAAGCTTCATGATGAATTAGATATCACTTGACCTCCTCACCTGCTTGATCGTCCTAGTAGCAGCAATACCAAAATGCTTCAAGATTTTAACTTCATCAACTCTCCTTATACTTTCGATGATCCTCCTGCCGTAATGGACCCTGTTTCTAAAGATGAAAGAAATGTCCTGTAGAGTAAAACTTTGTACTCTATTTTGTTAACATATTTTTGTAATTGATTTGATTTAATGAGATTGAAATTCGATCAACATATCTTATATTGAATGTTAATCCTGTATTTGTCCTTAGTTCAATTGATACACTTTGATTAAGTTGAGTATCAATTACCAATGAGTGGAGATTTTAAGTAAGCATACTTAAATTAAAATCTAAATTTAGAACTAGTTACCCGTGTGTCTCCAAAGGTTTTACTAATGCACCTAAGTATTGGATTTTTGCATTAAATACTAATGGTGTAACCAGGCATCTGTGGAATATCTGCTTACGTTCCTCTTGAGTAATCTTTGCAACGTTCTTCCTGTACTTTGCCCAGTAGGATAAATATATTGTTCTATCCTTATGTTTGAGGACCAAGTTTCTTGAGGATTTATCATCTCGTTGACTTGGAGTTTTTCTATTAACGATCAAGTTTGTGGATTGTCTGAGAAACTTATTGCTTATGCCGAGTAACTTTCAGGATAATATTTGCTTCCTTATGTTTGCGGACCATGCTTCTTAAGGATTTATCATCCTGTTGACTTAGACTCCGTGTATCAATGATTAAGTTTGTGACTTCTCCGAGCAACTTATTTCTTATGTCGAGTAACTTTCAGTATAATATTTACTAAGCCGAGTAACCGAGCAACAATTTATAACCTTTTTTATCAAGCTAATGTAGTGCATAACACGAGTACTGCAAAAAAAATGAATAACAAAATGGAAGGAAACTGAAGATTTTATTAATATTGCAAGTTGAAAACTTATTACAACATCATGGATAATACTTTTGGAGATGATTTGCATGCGATGGGTTTTTGAATTCTTCACCTTCCAAGGTTTCAATTCGATAGGTTACAGGTCGGATTACTGCTGTAACACGATAGGACCCATGCCAAATGGCTTCAATCTTCTTATTTTTCTGCAGCACTTTCCTCAACACATAATCTCCTTCCTTCAAGTTGGTCGATTTCATCCTTTTATTGAAAAACGTGCTTTTTTTTTTTGCTGATAAGCCTCATTGCACAAGGCAGGATCTTCTCTTACTTCCTCCAACATGTTTAGATCCAACCTTCTCATTAAATCACTTACAGGGGAGTTAGAATTTAAAACTCTATGGGGTGGCAATCCTACCTCGACAGGAATGATGACTTATGTCCCAAATGCTAACATATATGGAGATTCTCCCGTTGCTATTCGCGGTGTTGTTTTGTATTTCCACAATAAATAGTGTAGCTCATTTATCCAATTTTCCTTAGCATCATCAAGCCTTTTCTTCAACCCATTAAGCAAGGTTTTGTTCGTACCTTCAGTTTGTCCATTACTCTGAGGATGTCTTGGAGCAGAATGTAATTTCTAAACATTGGATTAAGCACAGTAATTTACGAACTCATCATTGTCAAACTGTGTTCCATGATCGGTAATGAAAGTGTACGGCAGCCCATACCTACAAATGATGTTTTTTCATATGAATTGATAGACCTTTTCATAAGGCATATCTATCAAAGTCTCTGCCTCCACCCATTGTGTAAAATAATCTATGGCGGCCACCAAGTACTTAAATCTTCCTCAGGTGGTTGGCAACATCCCGACCAAGTGTATACCCCACATGGCAAATGGTCATGGTGAAGTGATTGGAGTAAGAGCGGCCTGTGGAGTTTTGCGAATTGTGGAAAATTACTCACATTTATCACACTTCTTGGAAAAAATTATATAATATGCACGCATTATTGGCCAGTGTTGGAAAAAAGGCCCCCAATTTGAAAATTCGTTTACTACAAACAGATAATTTCCTTTTAAAGGTGCGAAAGCGAGAAGATGGTTCAATTAAACAAATTAACAAATTTTAATTTCTTATCAAATTAAAGTTAAAACAAGCGAATTAAGATAAAACACACACACAATTTTAATTTCACTTAAACCAAATTAATTTAACCTAAGTACTAGAAATTTGCCTAAATCATATTTTCAATATTATCAAATTAGGCCAAACTAATTTTACCAAATTACATGATGACTTGAATCAAATTAGCATTTACCCAAATAATTAGTTAGCACCAAATTAAACATAAGTAGTGATTAAACCAAATTTTATCTTTTTACCTAAGCATGACTTTTAGGTGAGTATTGCAAAAGATAAAATAAAAAATGAATCACTACGTCACGATGTACGAGGAAAAACCACCAACAGGAAAAAACCTCGGACGATCCTAGCCTTAAGTCCACTACGTATGGTTTTACAATTACAAGACAAATGACTTACTTCCTCGACTCGACCCCTTTCAAACCTTGACGGGTCTTCTTATAAACATAGCCGATGATACCGAAGCTCTATCGGAATCTTGGAATCACCAATGAGACATAGGTACACCATCAACCACACATGGTGCCTTTCACCATGTGAGAATGCCGTAAAAAAATGAACTTCTTCTTCTTTGAGGGATTTAGAAGAAAACCCAAATGAACTTTTCAATAGGTAGAGTAAACCGGTGCCAAAAATCCAAGCAATGTATATATATAAAGGAACTTGGATAAACAAACTTTGGGTGTAAACAAAAGTATTTTAAGGATTTTCTTGAAAGAATTAACACTTTAGACATGAACTTTTTCTACTTTGAATTTTGTTCTCAAACTCCCTCTTGGAGGTTATAGGATATGAAAAGGTTGATTAAAAAAAGTTGGTTTCCGTACTTAATTATTCAGGTAATAAATTAGTGGGAAAAGAAGTGGGAAAAACTGCTCAAAATTGCCAAATAAACTGTTCCCGCCAAAACTTGTTCGAATGAGACTTCTAACAAATTTCAAGTGTGAACTCGTTAGAAATCTCGTTGGAAATATCGTTCGAACATCATTCTCATTCGAACGATACTTCGAATGACATTCCAATGGACAATGTGGGAACTCATTAGAAAACTCGTTCGAACGACATTCTCATTGGAACGACAAACTCGTTCGAACGACAATTTCGAACGAACTTCCAGAAAGTATAAAAAATTTGATTTTAACCCAGAAACTTTATTTTAAAGTTTTAATGGAACTTTATGAAAGTAAACAACAGTTTAAAAACAAAGTACACCAATATAAATATTGTTCCAAGCTCCTATATATATATATATATATATATATATTAAAATGCATTCATACCTTAGGAGCAATGGAACCACGTTGATGACGTAGAAACGAGGCACAATACACACGGCGTTTGATGAAGCTTTATACTTTTGGCCGCTATGTCTTCAACTAAAGTATGTCATAGGCTTGAAGGATGGTCAATAACTTTATCCTATGACTCAAATATTTTTTTCCGGAATTGAGCCAAAACTACAAAGGACTCAATTGGAAATTTGCGTCCTTACAAATCTCCCCCTTTGGCTATTCCGGGATAAAAACTAAACAAAAATCCTAAAGGGCCGTCAAGCTCCACTAGATTGACAAAAATGTTCCACCCAATATAAAAATACAATGCTTGACTCAAACAACCCAATGATCAATATCTTTGCCCGATGATGAACATTGTCATTTAGAAGAATTCCTGCACACTTAAGCAAACTATCAAACGCATAGGGAATATAAAAATATTAAATGCAATTAAATAATTACTCCTCCTAAATTAATTCGCCCCTCTATCAATTATGAACAACCTAAGAAGATAGCGACTCCCCCTAAGTTAAATCTCCCCAAACTAAGATACGATTACGATAGGATTAGATACCATTTCTCCCCCTATCATTCTCCCCCTTTTTGTTCGGAATAGACAAAGGCTAAAGAATCAAAACATAACTTATTTCCCCCAATGAAAGCATATACACCCTCTAAATTAAATAAGGGATAAATAGAATGGGATAACAAGCTAAACATGAAATTATGCATAAAGTGATGAGAACATTAAAGCATGTGGGCAACAAAATCATAATTAATCCAACAAATAATAACGGATACCAACTAAGATGCAAGAAAATGGTACCAATATGATACATAAAGTATTAAGCATGTGATATCAACAAAGAATGCAACTAGATAGATACCAATTATGAATTAAAGCTTAAATGGACTAGAAAGCAGGGAAAAGGACAAATAAAATATCATATATATACATACTCTAGATATACCAAAGATGAACACGCATATATATATAAACACACAAATGACACAAAATAAGATAAGCTTTTCACACTCGTATGGAAAAAATCTGACATGTGCAAACGGAAGTGTTGGGGTGTGAACTAGTAACGATTAAATTTAGACCCAATCACTTAAAACATGTTCATGGAGTTCTCAATTGATTGCAAACTTCATCACATTTGAATATAACCTCATGTGACAATATATATTGAACTCAATGAACAAACATAGACAATGCATACAAACTTAGCATGTTGATGATTCTACAAACCAATAGAATCATGACATTGAAAACGCAACTAGGATAACTAGACATTGTGCAAACCGTTGATATACCATCCAATCTCCCTCAATAAGCACATATATTTGAATGAATATATCAAACAAAAATTAGGCCATGGTAATTATGTTTCTTTTTAATGCCATAATTATATTTTTAGGCCTTTGGATCACGTATTTCTTTTAGGTCCAAGAAAACGGTGGCTTACTATTCGCGAATGATAATAAATCCTTTTGGAGCCCTTCCTCGTGCACATTTATATATTTTAATTTTTATTATTCACAAAACACACGTGCAACAGATTTTGACATGCACTAGTCCTCCTAGGTCACAAATATGTAGATGACAAGATTGGCAGGAGAACACCTCACAAAGCTCAAATATAACATGTGACAGTTAGATTTCAAAAGATCTCGTGCATGTGTGAATAGACGCATATAAAAATAGAATCCATTATATCAACACAAAATCCAACTACTCCATGTAAGCATGGTAAAGAACATAATAAGGATTGACAATCTAAACCAAAAGTTCTAGCCACATGGGAGCGTAAAAGATGGGATTCTAACACAAGTGTATGCCACATAAAGTGTGTCAAACTAAAATACACACAAAAAAAACTTTTTGAGTTTTTGAAAATTTTAAACCAAAAATAAAAATATATACTCAAAAGACACACAAAAATCATTTGTATTTTTCATTAAGCCTAAATTACTAAAAGATGAAACATAAATGATAAACAAAAATCTTTTTGTATTTTTCATTTAATCCAAACAAAAATGAAGGAAATATAATACAAAAGATAAACAAAAATCATTATTATAGCATGTGATTAAGCATGAGGCATAGACTAGAAAATGACTAAAACAAGCATACATTTAGCATGATAATATATCATGAAGTACAAAAGCTAAAGTATGCAAACAAAACTAACACATTCAACCTTTAGATTTTGCAAGGGAGGAATCATATGAAAGTAAATGAGAATCAAATACCCTATCTTGTAAAGCTACCAAGTCGGATCTCCTAACCCAAACTAATGATGAGTGAATATCTCGGAATGTAGGAATCTTGGCTACCTTGGTTGCCTTACGTTAGGAGTTTCTAAAAATTCTTTTAAGATCAAAATAAAATTTCTTAAGATGACCTTTTAGACCACAATGTGCACAAGTAAAAACACGTCGAAAATTGGTACCTAAGGATTGATCTCTAAAGGCCTTCCTAGGAGATTCTCCTAAAATATTGGTTTTGGCTTTATAAGTAGGTTCATTACAAGTATCGAAGCCTAAACCATAAGTGCCATTTTTTATTTGGACCGTGCCTAAGATTTTATCTAGTTTTTCGGACCTACACTCCAAATCAAATTTAACTTTTCTAGAGTCTTTTAATTTATTTTTTAATTCTAAAATATTAGACTCTAATAAAACATTTCTCTTTTCAAACTCAAGAAGATCCTTTTTCAAGGATTCCATTAAACCTTTAAGGCTATCTCTCTCGCCTTCTACATATTCAAGCTTCTCTCGATGAGTTCTCTCTCGTGTCCTAAGGTCTTCTACTAACGCACTATCACCAATGACCTTGACACGCTCTCTTAAACAGGCTTCTAACTTCAAATTAGCTCATTTTAATTTAATAGATACTTCATAAAGTTCTTAAAAAGCATTTTGAAGTTCACTCACATCAACCTCTTCTTCATTTTCGCTCTCTCTTTATTTTTCACTCTCACTACCATCAAAAGCAAAGGAATCATAAACTTTGACCATAGAAGTTTCATGTGTTTGAATATATTCATGGTAAGATTCATTATCGGTGCTCACATGACTAGTCATAAAAGCCACAAAGTTGGGCTTAGTGGGGGAATCGGGTCCCTCTTCATAATCACTATCAGTAAGAGTTGCATTAAAAAAAATTGGTTGCTTACCTTCTCTTCTTAGTTTGGTGGGACACTCTTTTGCCCTATGGCCATACACTTCACAACCAAAACACCTATTTGACTCGTCCCTATTTAAGCTGTCATTAATAGTTTTAGGGATGTTCTCGGCTTTGTCATGCGTAGATTTTTCAAATTTCTTAAAATCATTTTGAAATTTATCTTTGTTAAATTTAAGAAAATTTTGAAACTTTCTAGAAAACATAGCCATATTTTCCGAGTCACTATCACTTTCACTCTCTACTACTTATTTTTCCTCTTTTCGGGCTTTTAAAGCAACGCCCTTTTCTATTTTCTTTTCAGTTTTAGAGGGAAACATGTACAGTTCATAGGTTTATAAATCACCTATGAGCTCTTCTAATTTCGTAGAGGCAAAAGTTGGTAAAGAATTTAAAACAGTCACTTTTAGAATAAATCTATCGGGTAAGGACCTCAAAATTTTCTTTACTACTCGATTGTCGGGTATTTTCTCTCCCAAATTGAAAGATGAATTAACTATATCGAAAAGTCTAGCATAAAATTCATCAAAAGATTCTTTTTCGTTCATTTTGATGGTTTCAAATTGAGTGGTGAGGTTTTGGAGTTTCGAAGCTTTAACGACACTTGTACCTTCATGAGTGAGTTGTAAAATATCCCAAGCTTCTTTAGAGGGTTCACACATCATAATGCGACGGAATTCATTCGGTGTGACCGTGCTAAACAAGGCATTTAAACCACGAAAATTAAAATTTGAAAGTTTAAATTCATTCTCACTCCACCTATCGGCCGATTTGGGAACACGTTTATTATCTACTAAATGTGTAGGTGGGGAGCACCCGTTAACGACAGATAACCAAACTCTCTTGTCGATAGATTTTAGTGTCGATTTCATTTTCTCTTTCCAATACGCGTAGTTAGAACCATCGAAAATAGGAAATTTTGAAAACGAGAAAAATTCCATTTTTAGCAAAAATATTTAAAGGATATTAACGAAGTAATTTATCGATCTCGCTCTGATACCACTTGTTGGAACAAAAGGCCCCTAATTTGAAAATTCGTTTACTACAAACATATAATTTCCTTTTAAAGGTGCGGAAGCGAGATGATGGTTCAATTAAACAAAATAACAAATTTTAATTTCTTGTTAAATTAAAATTAAAACAAGTGAATTAAGATAAAACAAACACACAATTTTAATCTCACTTAAACCAAATTAATTTAACCCAAGTCCTAGAAATTTACCTAAATCATATTTTCAATATTATCAAATTAGGCCAAACCAATTTTACCAAATTAAATGATGACTTGAATCAAATTATCATTTACCCAAATAATTAGTTAGCACCAAATTAAACATAAGTAGTGATTAAACCAAATTTTATCTTTTTACCTAAGCATGCGTTCTAGGTGAGTATTACAAAAGATAAAATAAACAATGAATCACTACGCCGCGATGTACGAGGAAAAACCCATAATGGGAAAAAACCTCGGACGACCCTAGCCTTAAGTCCAATACGTATGGTTTTACAATTAAAAGATAGATGACTTACTTCCTCGACTCGACCCCTTTCAAGCCTTGATGCATCTTCTTGTAAACACCTCTGCCTAGGAGACAACCCCGGAGCTCCACCGAAATCTTAGAATCGCCAATGAGACATAGGTACACCGTCAACCACACATGGTGCCTTTCACCATGTGAGAATGCCACATCAAAACAAACTTCTTCTTCTTTGAGGAATTTATAAGAAAACCCAAATGAACTCTTCAATAGGTAGAGTAAACCAGTTCCAAAACTCCAAGCAATGTATATATATAAAGGAACTTGGATAAACAAACTTTGGGTGTAAAAAAAAGTGTTTTAAGGATTTTCTTGAAAGAATCAACACTTTAAACATGGACTTTTTCTACTTTGAATCTTGTTCTCAAACTTTCTCTTGGAAGTTGTAGGATATGAAAAAGCTGATTAGAAAAAGTTGGTTTCCGCACTTAATTATTCAGGTAAAAAGTTGTTGGGAAAAGAAGTGGGAAAGTGGGAAAAACTGCTCAAAACTGCCAAATAAACTATTCCCACCAAAACTTGTTCGGATGAGATTTTTGTTCGAACGAAGTATCGTTCGACCGAGCCTTCTAACGATGTTCCAGTGTGAACTCGTTAGAAATCTCATTGGAACTCTCGTTCGAACATCATTCTCATTCGAATGACACTTCGAACGACATTCCAGTGGTCAATGTGGGAACTCGTTGGAAAACTCGTTCGAACGACATTCTCGTTCAAACGACAAACTCGTTCGAACGACATTCTCGTTCGAACGACAATTTTGAACAAACTTTCAGAAAGTATAAAAAAAAATTTAGCCCAGAAACTTTATTTTAAAGTCTTGATGGAACTTTCTGAAAATAAACAACAGTTTAAAAACAAACTACACCCATATAAACATTTTACCAAGCTCCCATATATATATATATATATATATATTAAAATGCATTCATACCTTAGGAGCAATGGAACCATGTTGATGACGTAGAAACGAGGCACAATACACATGGCGTTATATGAAGCTTTATACTCTTGGTCGCTACGTCTTCAACTAAAGTATGTCATATGCTTGAAGGATGGTTAATAAATTTATCTTATGACTCAAATGTTTTTTTCCGGAATTGAGCCAAAACTACAAAGGACTCAATTGGAAATTTGTGTCCTTACAGCTAGTAATACCCTTGAGTGCTGATTATTTACAGAAGTGTTCTCCCTACTATGTGAGCTCCATATGATCCTTCATGCACCTCCTGAATTAGATCTTGGACCTCTGATGGATGCACACAACGTTGAAAATTGACTACTAGTCCTCTCTTATATAAAACACCTTTGTCTAACACATACCGAGCTTCTTTATACTTCAGCTTCTTGGCTTCCACCATATTTGTTGGTAGAGTTCCTTTTTCAATGTATGCTCTGATGGGATCTATACATGATGGACCGTATCTATGGCAATGAAATTGGTCATCAAATCTACATCTATGCCCCTATGGAACAAAATCTCAAAAGGGGTAGTTCATTGGAGTTCAATTCTAGTAGTAGAGGCTAACCGAGCTAGGGCATTAGCTCGGGAATTTTCCAACCTTGGAATTCTATTTATATAAACAGCTGCAAATTTTTCAATAACTTCCATCACTTTGTATAAATACCTAGTTGTCAATTCTCCTTTGGCTCCATATAGACCTATTATTTGGTTTATTACCAGTCGAGAGTCACTATATGCTACAACTTGATCGGCACTCAGTGAGTGGGCTAGACTTAAGCCTACAACTTTCTCGGAAATGAAAACGTAGTTCATACTCAATATCAATACCATCAGGAGTATTAAGTATTATACCTGCTCCACTACCGGTTGAACAAGATGATCCATCAACATATAAGGTCCATACGGGGGCGTTGACATCAAATGCTTGATCTATCAAACTCTTATAGTGGAAAACTTTTCTCTTTTCTTCCTTATACTTCCTGGTCATCTCCTATGTTCGGGAACAAGATTCTGGTAGGTCTGCACTCACTTCTTCTAAAGAAAGTTCTTTGGGAGATTTTTTGGTAATATTACCTTCTCCCGATTCTTGTTCTGTCTGATCATTTTGTTGCTCGGGGACCTCAGAGTAGGTGTGAACTCTGCTATGAAATCTTTTACTGTTTGGACTTTCAAATAAGACCTTATCTCATATATGAAATCATATTCTCCCAATTCCACTGCCCAACCAGTATATTAATCTACCATATTTTTTTGGTTTATGCAAAGCCTGCCTTAGAGGCATATAAGTGTAAATTATGACTGTATGAGCTTAGAAATAGGGATTCATGCGTCTAGATACTTCAATCAATGCTAATTTCTCCAAACAAGGGTATCATATTTTTGTTCCTCAAAAAGCCTTACTGGTATAATAGAAAGGTTTTTGAATTCCATTCTCTTCCCGAATCAATACTGAACTTACTGCCGATTCAGAAACAGCTAAGTACAGGTACAACTTTTCAGCTATGATTGGTCGGAATAATAATAAAGGTGAACCCAAATACTTCTTCAACTCTATATGATCTTTTTCCCAGTCTTCATTCCATTTAAATATTTTTCTGAGCACCTTGAAGAACGGCAGGCATATATCTATAGCTCGGGATACGAATTTGTTCAAGGTTTCTATTCGTCCAGTTAGACTTTTCACATCATTCTTACAAGTTAGAGATTTCATTTCAATTAGTGCCTTGATCTTGTCTGGATTAGCTTCAATTACCCTTTGATTCATAATGTACCCAAGGAACATTCCTTCTTACACTTTAAAAACACATTTAGTTAGATTCAGCTTCATTTGGTTCTCCTCAAGTTGATCAAAAGTCTGGTTGAGGTTCGCAATGTGATCAGATGCCTTTTTTCTCTTTGTAATCATATCATCTATTTATACTTCCATATTCTTGCCTATATTTTCCTTGAACACCTTATTAACCAGCCTTTAATATGTGGCACCTGCATTTTTCAAACCAAAAGGCCTAACATTATAACAGTATGTTCCTCGGGGAGTGATGAAAGAAGTGCTTTCCCTATCCTCGGGCTTCATTTTTATCTGGTTATAACCATAATAATCATTTATAAAGCTGAGAAGCTCATGCCCTGATGTAGCATCCACGAGATGATCTATTCGGGGTAAAGGAAAGTGATCCTTTGGGCATGCTTTATTTAAATCCGTGAAGTCTACAAATATTCTCCACTTGTTATTTTTCTTTTTGACCATAACTACATTAGCCAACCAATCTAGGTATTTCGCTTCATTAATAAAATATTCTTTTTGAAGCTTTTCAACCTTTTCCTGTATGTCTTGGTTCTTCTCGAGACTAAACACTCTTCGCCTCTATTTGACTGGTTTAATTTCTTTATTTACGTTGAGCTCATGACAAAGGAAATTGGTATCTATCCAAGGCATGTCTTAATAACTCCATGCAAAAGCAGGCTTTCTCTCTTTAAGGAAGCTCACTAGTTCCTGTTTAAGAACAGGATCCAATGTTTTCCCTATTTGAGTGGTGCGCTCTGGCTTATCATCATATAAAACAATTCTTTTAGTTACTTTTGCAAACTATCCCTTTACCAGCTCTATTTCCTCTATTGGATCTAAGGTTTCAACCTCAGATTCTTCATCAAGTTCAGGAGTATCCCCTTCTTAGGTAGTGGTTTTCTTCTTTATTTCTTCCAAGTCTTCTTGCACAGTAGAATAATAACAACACTCTCGAGCTACTTTGTGCTCACCTTTCACAATTCCCACACCACAATTAGTAGGGAGTTTTAGACAGTGATGAACAGTGGATGGTACTGCTTCGAACTTCTTTAGCCCTACTCTTCCCATGATTATATTATAAGTTGAATAGACATTTTTATCTATTACAAAGAAAATGATCTTCTCTATTAGGTTAGTTGGCCAAGTGCCTATCATCACCTCCATTTTAATGGTTCCAAAAGGGAAGAATTTCTCACTTGTAAAGCCTATTAGTTGTTAATGATAAGGCTCTAACTAGATAAGTTTAAAATCCAAATTGCTGAAACAAGGATAGAACATGATATCCGCCTACCTACCATTATCTACTAATAGTATATAGACAATGAATTCTTCTTTTCTGACTTTGATTACTAGTGGATCGTCATGAGGATATAGTACTCTTGAAAGGTCATTTTTAGAGAAACCAATTACGAGTTTGTCTTTGTTAACCTTCCTTGGTCGATCCTCCTCTGCAAGGTTGATCCTATGTATATACGGGCAAGCTTGTGCCTCATGGAGGTAAGATTTTTTCTATGTTGTATGATCTCCTCCTCCTGCATATCCACTTGCAATCATTTGGCAATTAAAAGAACCAAAATTGATACAGAATACCTCACGCTCTAGTTGTCGGTATTTTTTAGGGAGATCGGCATTATCATCCCGATCATCTTTATGAGTTCTTTTCTTCTTTTATCTGGGCTTGTAAGGAGATTTTGATCTATGCCGACCTCCTGCGTTGTTCTTCTGATTGACATACTGATTCATTTTTCCTCTTCGGATGAGAGTTTTAATCTCATTTTGAAGAGCTATGCAACATTCTGCCATGTGATCGTGATCCTTGTGAAATTTGCAGTACTTAGTTTTACTCTCTTGGTCGGGGAACTTCTCAACTTTTCAGGCCAGCGCACATCTTTATTATTCTTGATTTTCACCAAAACATGGTGAATTCCCATAGTTGTGAAGTGTAGTCGTTGTACTTATTGAGTCGCTCCAAAACCCCTTTCTGTCCTGATTCCTTGTGTTCTCTGGGTTCTTTATGATCTTTCTTATTATTTTTTCCATCAACTTTTTTGCCTGAGCTACACTTGGCTTCCATTATTTCCTCGACGTTCATGATCTTTGCTGCTTTAGCCATCAATTCTGCTAGCCTCTTTAAAGGATCCTTAAAAAGAGTGTAATACAATTTTTTAGGAGCAATCCACTCACGAGGGCAGTTATTGTAGTCTTCTCCTCATAATCTACTACTTCTAGCTTATCATTATTAAAATGAGTGATGTAATCTCTAGTGCTCTCTCCTGCTTTTTGTCTCACACTAAGTAAGTGTGCCACCCTTTTCACAGGATTTGCTCCAAATCAAAAGTTGTTAATGAACAGCTCGACCAATTGGTTGAAAGTAAAAATTTGCCCCCGAGGAAGATCATTGTACCAGATTTGGACAGATCCAATAATGGTTCCAGAAAATGCTCTACACCTCATTTTGTCGAGGACATCATAAATATCAGTAGTTGCCTGGTATTGTTCTATGTGGAGGACTGGATCAGTTTTTCCATCATACTTAGGCGTTACTACTGGTGCCTTGAACTTTGATGGATTAGGGATATCTATAATTTCTTGCACAAATGGAGACCCTTTTACAAAAACTGTTTGCAGTGGTTTTTTTATTTTAGCCATTTCTCCCAATCTGTCTTCCAATCTCTGTATGGAGCCTTTCCACGCATCATTGGCAACCCCAGATTTATGCATTACAACTTTATTAGTTGCAGAGCTTTCTTCTTGAAACCATTTATCAGTCTGAGTAACATTTCATCGAGCATGTTATCTAGATTGAGTCGTGCTTTCCCTTTGATCATGTGGTGGTCTAGTATTACCTGATCTTTCCCTAAGAACATTTCTTTCCCCCTGAGTCACAAACGATCAAAGGGAGATGCTCGACTTAATCTTTCTAAGGTGCTTGGTCTTTCTGGAGAATAAAACTGCGTATGGAAAGATTATAATATCCTAAGTAATGAGGTTGACCTTGGATGATAGGAGACATCTCTTGCTGATATCGAATGGCTACGCCAACCACCTCTTGGTTGGGGCGGTGGCATATTTTCTTGAGCAGATAGAGCAGTTGCTCCGGCTTGGAGGGTTTATACAAGTTGCCTGATAGTATCTTACATGGACTCTTATCTTCCTGTAAGACTGGCCAGAACCCCAGTTAAGTCATTTGCAAATGGAGGAGCTAAAGGAGCAGGCAAAATACCCCCGTTCCTGAGACTTGATTCAGGAATTTCATCCATTTAGGTGTTTGATTGAGTGAGATCGATTACAAATATAGTTCACACAGACGACGCCAATCTGTTGATGCAAAAAACTAGACGAGGCTAATTAATTGATAACACATAAATAAAAATAAGAGACATGAGATTTTTAAAGTGGTTCAGCTTAAGGAAAGAGCCTACGTCAACTGTTGTGTATTGCCTTGGGATTATTCAATTGCCTCTCTTTTTGTCTCTCCCCGTATATAGGGTTTACAATGTATTTATAGTCCTCAGGGGTGTATAAGAGACGAAATATCAAAAGATGGAATGTAGTTATATCGTAGACATTTTCATCTGTACAATCATTAATATATACAGCTGTTGGTGTTTGCCTGTCACATTGTTCGACAATCTTGGAGTTGGTCGGTATTCCTGGAGTTGGTCGGTATTCCATCCTTAATGACTAGGATTAATCTCCCATTGTATAACACGTGTCAGTTTATGAATGGTCCATGTACATGGATAATTTTCCGTATCAACAAGAAGTATTGGAGTGTACATGTCAATTGATCTACATTTTACTTTGTGAAAGAGGAAGGACATTTTTATTCAACTTTATTTGGTCAATTCGGTGAATAAGCAAAGCATATAACAATAAAAAGTTGGGAAACCATCTATGGAAACTAATTTGTGATGTCATGTATATAAATTCGTCTGTACATAACAATTGAATCATATGCATTAATGAAGTTCATAACACTTTAAATTCAATTATATTTCCTATTACGCAAAAAAACTTCAACACAATTAAAATTGTTCTATCAATACCCAACAGTCGCAGATATAGTTGGGCAAAAATTGCCATACATAAAAAACACACATAGTTATACATATACAAATAGGTATGTGTAGATAAATATTAATAGTCATTGAATTTAAGCGTCAACTTACGGTTGCTTAGTACAGGGTTAGAATCAATATATATACTGAGTTCAAATAAAATTCCATAATAATATGTACACCTGTGGAATAGTAAGAGTTTATCTCCTCAATAAGGTAATGATATTCCAATTGTGCCACTAGACCTACATGCAATGAAGAGGTAAATACATAAAATAACTTAACATATGATTTTTAGTAAATACAATAATTCAGTAATAAAATATAGATAATTAACTAATAATATTAATCATATATTAACACATTTCAATATTTTCTCTAAAATATCTTCCATTTGACAAAATAACAAACATAGTAACGTGAAAAGCATGGGTTTTTTATTGACACTTCACCAATTTGAAAATCTTTCCTATGTATATTGTTGTTGTTGATATTCATTAATTTTATGCCCAAGATATAAAAGAATGTGAGATACTTTTGGACTGTGCAAAGATCTTTAACAGAACATAATATTTTATTAGAAAAATACACTTTAACCAAAAAAAATTATTATACTGAGGAAAAAATACTCATAGATCAGGAAAAAAAAAACTTGAGGCCAATATAGAACTTAAGTGTCAAACAATTTCTTTAAGGTGGAAGTCATTCTAACGATGCTTAGAATATCACAATAGCACCCATTTTACAGAAAGCATAAAACTTATGTTTTGTTGCTATTCTTTTTTAAGCCTGTAATACCCAAATTGTATGAATAATAAAAACGCCAATATTAAATTTTAGAAAAATTATATCTAAGTTAACAAAAACAAAATTGAAGGCAATATTCGTTATAAATTTATTTATTGGTGTATCAAAAATAGAAGCTAAATGGTAAGGCCACCCTCTTGGGTTTTTGCTTGAACATATAACCTAAACACTTGAATACCTCAGATCTAACACATGGAGTAATTGGTATGTAGACCGGAGTACGTGATATGACACAACATGTCAACAACGCATACTAGCAACCATACCTCAAATAGTGGAAAAGACAACGCATCCACACAGTCTTTAACCATCTCACACACAATAAAAATATAGACACACATAATAACACGTGCACATTTGTATAAGAAATTATTATATGTTTTAAGTAGTCTCGGCACATTAATTATATAATCTAGATGAAAATATGTTTTGGTACCAACAATCATACTGAATCGCATTCAAAAAGGCTTAACTAAATCAAAATCTTCAATACTACATATATAACAAGTTAAAGGGGGTAAATATAAGAACCTATAAAAAATCTTACAATCACTTTGGATTTCTCTTATATTTCTATAGGATTGAGACGCTTCTTATTTCCCTTCCCTTTTGCATTCTTGAATCTACAAATTTAGAAGATAAGAAAGTGGACATGGTTAAGACATATAGAATATAAAGAATCCTTTCCCTAATATTTTCAATATAAAATGCACCAAAAATAAAAAAATGTTATTATTTTCTATTAGCCTAAAAAGAACATTTTATTTAAAAACCATCCCATCAAATTTAAATTACTTACTTTCTTATACATATAACATCGGAATGCATGTATGCAATTGATTAGAGGTGGTACCCATAGTGATTTTCCTTTTCACCGACCTATAATAAGAGAAACAAAGTATAAAAACCACATTTTTAAGAGGATGTATTCAATATTCAATAAGAATTCATAGTGAAAACTTCCTGAAAACATAAGTTAACTTAAACATGAACATCAGTTCTACATAAGTAAATAACTAAATTACCTGGCAAGCTCGTAATGATTAAATTTTCACAAATGATCCTATTAAATTATATTTCATAAAACATAATGTTCATAATGATTTTAACGATACGCTTGCCACATCTCTTATTTGGAGGGAGAAATCAATCATTTTCAATTACAACCCTTTCCTTTTATTTTATACTTAATACAGATGGGTGGGGACTTTAGGGACACCAATTCTACGGGTATATGTAGTTTGATTAGAAACTCTATCAATCAATTTATGTGGGGGGTTTTCTAAAAATATAGGGAATGCCACTAATTATATTGCGAAATTATGGGCGATAAGACAAGGATTAATGTTAGAAAAAATAAAAGGGCTTCCAAATATTCATATTGAAACAAACTCTATCTCTACCTTTAATGTGTGTTGCAAGTACCATATTCTAACTTAATCATCCAATAATTACTCATGGATTGCATAATTTTATCTAAGGCACTTTACTCATATATTAATAACCTTTTGATCCTGGGGGCCAACAACGTTGTGAATGTTTTGTCTGAAATTCCCTAGAATACTCCTAATATATAAAAAAAACCTCACACATCACTACCTACCATCGATTAGATCTTTTTTAATGTGATGGGTCTTGTATATACTCGGCTAGTAGCAACAAATGAATATTGTAATAAACTTGTATGTTAGTTTAATAAAGTCATTTGCTTTGGAAAAAAATGGACAAAGAATCTCTACTTTATTATAGACAAATACATACATATATATATATCCCTGTCGAATGATCTTTTTGGAGAGCATATGGCCGTTTATGTGGGGTTCACATTCCCTGCTGTGGATTTTCTGCATCATTTCTTCAATGTCAACCCATGCAATGCAGTGTAAATGGGTTCCATCGAAGTTTCTTTTAAATAATGCTTTATCATAGACAATATACTGGGCAGCCAGTCTTTTGAGAGTTGCTTGGTCTTTCCTGTCAGATCCTTAGGGATACCTACTGTGTTTGAGGAGGTGCCATTTATCATAATACCATCAATTGGCTATTTTGGGTTCTTCCTCCAAGATGAGCTCGATGTGGTAGCCGTGGGTTGGTTTGTCTTATTACTGGACAAGGAAAGGGTCATAGTTATTCCTTCGGGGATGTCAATCATGGAGGCTAAAGTGGAAAGGGCATCATCCAGATTATTTTTTACTCGGGGCAGGTAGTGGAAGGTGATTTCTTGGAATTGGGAAACCAGTTCTTCAAGGTGGGCATGGAAGGGTACGAGTTTCGCGTCCTTGAATTTCAATTTCCTGAGTACTTGTCCAATGATGAGGGCTGAATCCCCACAAACATCGAGGTATCGAATTCCTTTCTTGAATGTAACTTTGAGGACTACCGTGCACGCATCGTATTCATTCATATTGTTAGTGCGAGTCTTGGTATCAAATCCATAGGGAATGTTTGATAGATTTTAATTGATTTATTACTTCAAAAAAATAAAGTGTAAAAGATGATGATTGTGTGACAAAGGAAAAAGTGAAAAATAAAGAAGTTAACAAAAACTAATTAGAAAATTAAGGTAGTGACACAATCCCCCAACCCTAGAGTATTTATGGTATAAAACTAATGGTAAATTTAAGTGATTAATTATACTGAGAATTTAGTACTCCCAAGAAATTCGTATGTGAGGTTTAAGCCAGCACCATACTTAATCAGAGTACGAGTAAATCGGTATTGCGATAGTGACATTCGAATTGTATTCTGAAGCATTTCGGTTACCCTGAAGCAAATGAGATCCAAAGATCTACAATTTTTACGTTTCTACGCAATACGATCATAATAAACAATTAAATTTAGAGGATTAATTTTATACGCATGCCACTACCACATCAGGTTGAGTTCATGCATCCCAACCTTTAAAAACCTAGCCTAAGATGAGAAATAATAATAAAAGTGCTGGAAATAAAAGTTACCACGATTGAAGAATAAGAACATGCAAGAAGAAATCAAAGATTGAAGAAAAACCGAAAAAGTTCTTTAATTAATGGTGCAAAATATATAAATTCTTCTCCTAGATGTTCCTACTTGTTATGGAGATTTTACATCAATGAAATATACATAAAAATAGTCCTAATGACTAAATATATAGGCTAGAGGTCGTTTAGAAGAGTCCCCAAAACATAAAACTCTTTTGGCTAAAAGATAAGCACAAAATAAAATTCCCGTATCTGGAAATTTGTCACATTTAGAAAGTGTGACTAATTTTGTAACGGATCTGGAGCGTGATAAATTTTGTAACGGTTTCTGAGCGTGACTAAATATCCGGATCGGTTTATTTAATTTTCATCAACTTCGATCCGTCTTCGGTCTGGGGTTCTCTGGAACTTTGTATTTCGGATCGGTCCGATCCGGATCGGTCCGATGTTCTTTGACTTTTTCTTCTATCTTTGACTGCTCATAACTTTCACACCGGGACTCCGATTGAGTTTTTGTTTTTTCCAATGTTCTTGCAATTGAAAGATCTTCAACTTTCTAGTTGGACCCACCTCTGGACTAAGGCTGCAAAATTATGAAAATGCCCTTTAAGTCCTCGTTTCTTGGTTTTCTTTCACTGTTTTGAGTTCTCTTTGGCACTAACTTGTATGAAATACATGTACAACACATAGGAGATACCAAAATATGAAATACTTGCCAGAAAGGATTAGTAGCATAAATATGAGACAAATCCAAGCTATTTAAACCGCACAGGATAATAAAAGTACCGAAATTAAGGGGATAAATGTGAAGAATTTATGCCTAATCATGCGGGGAAATCCAATTTGATGGAAATGGGAGTGTGGGAGTCATCAGGGGAAATTAGGAGGATTCCAATGCCACATCCTTTTTTGTTGGCAGTACTGTCAATGAACATTTTCCATCGAAGATCTTCTTGGGAGGTCCAAAGGATATTCTCATATGGGAATTTGAAAATCCAAACATTGGCTTCTTCTATCGAGTAGTTAGCAAGGTAGTCAGAGATGGCTCTTTTTTTCATGGATTTCTGTGTGAGATAGGTGATATCAAACTCGGTTAGAAGAATCAGCCAACGAGCCATTCGATTGGATAGGACGGGATTATCGAGTAGGTACTTGATGGGATTTATTCGGGATACGAGTCTGATAGGGAAAACGAGCATGTAGTGACGTAACTTTTGGGTAACCCAAATAATAGTGACACATGGTTTTTCAAAAGAGGTGTAGTTAATTTCATAGCCGAATAATTTTTGACTGGCATAGTCGATGGCTTTCTCCTTACTGGTTTCTTCAAGGTATTAGGCTAGCAGAGCCCTAGCTACAATATCAATCATGGTTAGGTATAAAAGTGAGGGAAAACCAGACTGAGGTGGCATGAGCACCGAAGGTCGGGTTAGGTATTTCTTAATTCGATCGAAGTCTTATTGGAAAGTTTCATTCCAGACTTTGGTTGAAACCTTTCGGAGGAGTTTGAAGATGGGTTCACAGATGGAAGTCAATTGGCTGATGAATCGACTGATGTACTGTAATTTCCCAAGGAATCCTCACACTTCTTTCTCTGTTTGAGGGGGTGTCATCTCAAGTATGGATTTTAGCTTAGCGGGATCGACTTCTATCCCTTTATCACTAACTATAAATCCCAAGAGTTTTCCTTAAGTAGCTCCGAAGACACATTTCTTTGGGTTAAGCTGCATTTGGTACTGTCGCAGTCGTTCAAAGAATTTTCAGAGAGCAGGAACATGACCTTCTCTAGTATTGGACTTGATAATCATGTCATCTACATAGGCCTCGACTTCCTTTTGTATCAGATCATGTAGATTGGTTGTGACAAGCCTTTGACAGGCAGCCCCTTCATTTTTTAGACCAAATGGCATGACAGTGTAGGAAAAGGTTCCCCAAGGGGTGATGAATGCAATTTTCTCTTAACGATCAAGGTGTATCTTGATCTGGTTATATCCAACAAAAAGATCGACGAATGACTTGAGAGAGTGACTATTTGTATTGTCCACAATCATGTCGATGTTGGGTAGTGGGTAATCATCCTTCAGAGAGGCCTTGTTCAAGTCTTGATAGTCGACACACATGCGGACCTTTCCTTCTTGATTTTGGCATGGGTATGATATTGGCTATCCCTGTGGGATATTCGATCACATGAATGAATCCCACATTCAGTTGCTTGACTACTTCTTCTTTTACTTTGAGTGACCATTCGGTATGGAGCTTTCGCAACTTCTGTTTGACTGGTTTGTATTTCGGGAGAGTTGGAATCTCATGCTGTGCTATCTTAGGGTTAATGCTGGGCATATCATCATACGACCATGGGAAGACATACACAAATTCCTTCAGTAGCTTTTTGAGTTACTTTCCCTCGTGCTTATCAAGGGTAGTCCCTATCCTAATCTCGCCTATTTAGGTACTAGATCCAAGATTAATAACAACATTTTCATCTTCATTAACTAGAAAGAAGTTATATTGTTTGTTATTAACCTTATTTAGATCAGTTAAGAATTATTCATTTATAAAGTCATCATCATTAATAGTTTGGTTATAATTAAAATAATTAATGTAAGGCACAACAAGATACTCAAAATCTTCATTTATTTTATTGATGGGAAAAACAACATTGAGAACCTCATCATAGGAGGTCTCAATTACATAAGAGTGAGAGGAAACAACTACAGGGGAAAGGGTATAAACATCAAGGTTAGACTGAATATCATTGGGTGGCAGAGGTACAGTATGCCAGTTGAGAAAAAGGTATGTCATCATCTTTGATGAGGTAGGATGGATCAGATGATGTAGTCCCTCAGTGGATTACGCAGAAAGCCAGCCCCAGTATTTGTAAGTTCAAAGAGTCCTTGGAGTCGCAATCCTCAGAATCCCTGATATCAACTATGGTCTCCTCAGTGAGTGGTTATACATAGTGCTGGGAGATTTTGGCCCCCGAGTATCTGTCTTGAAAAAAGATCTCCATTCCTGGTTTCATCCTCTTGTCTATAGGGTCATACCAAGGTTCAAGGAAGCTGCAGAAGGGGGAACCTTCACCCTCTCTGATGAATATTCCATTTAGGGAATATCTTGAAATAATTCTTGCGCATTCTAACTTTTTCTTTAGTCGAGATTGACTAATCAATCCGAGTTCTTATTCTGATGGTTGATAGCCCAAGCCCTTCAACACAATAAGTTCAGTTATCCCTTGCTGACTTTTTCCTATCCCTAGTTTGGACATGAAGTGCATGTTCTTGAACATTTGGATTACATTAAAGTTTCTATGAGGATCATATTCTGGATAAACCTATCTTTGAAGTCTCCCCCTAATGGGAGTAGGAGTGGTTCGACTTGGAAGCCTGATAGTAGCATATCGTTCACCCCATGTTGTATCTCGCGTACCTGATTACTAGTGATTGCATTCTCGGTGTTGTCAATGTCTCCCGAGATGGTGATAACTTTTCCATTAGCCAAGAATTTACACTTCTGATGAAGGGAAGAAGGCACCCCTTTAATGTTGTGGAGCCACAGTCTTTCGAGAAGTAGATTGGAGTAGGTTGGGATGTCAATGACTTAAAATTCAATAATAGGATTTATAGGGTCAGCCCCTATTGCAAGCTTGATTCTCGATGGGTATTGTCATAGGCACATATGACAGCAGAGGTTGGAGCAAGATCACTCAATTTCTATCCCAAACAGTTTAGATTTCTTAGTGGGCACATATTCAGAGTTGATCCATTATCGACGAGAGAGAGGGGGACGTTTTTTCCATGACTTTGATAGAGATATTAAGAGCATGATTGTGGTTAGGATCAGTCTGAGGGATTTCCTCTTCAAAAAAGGAGATTATTCGAGTAGAGGTCAAGGATCTAACTAGGTTCATTGTTTCTTCTGGCGTGATTGAGGGTAGAAACGTGGGCCCTATGAGTAGCTTGATTAGGGAATTTTGGTGTAGTTGGGAAGACATAAAAAGTCCCCATAGAGTGATGTTATCTTAAGTTTTCTTTAGTTGATTAAGGACTTTACTTTCTTCAAGAGTTATTTCTGGCATAGGGAGAATCTCAACACCTTTCCCTTTATTGCTTGCTGATGGTTGTAAGTTTGAGTTCTGGTAATGTCTCCCCGACCTGGTTATGTGGTTCACCGAAGAGGGGAAAAGTAAAAACCCTATTTTTTCATCGATATCGGGTTTCTCAGCTACCTGGTTGATCTCTCCTAGAAGCTCCTCAAATGATATCACTGTGCATAAGTTGGCAATCGAACTAGTCTTTCTTAAATCTGGCTCTTCATCTGAATCCTCAAAATTATCCCCCCATCTGGTGGAAATAATATTGTCTTTCCATACAAAGTCAATACACTGTATAACTTATATGGCCTCTTCGTATAACTCTTCCTATTCGATAGGGAAATATAGGACCGAAGGGACCACGTGTCCTTATAATTTCAAAGCGTCAAGCAGGTCAAATATGCTACAAATATCACCAGTATATCGAAATAAATCTTCCATGATCTGTACCAAGTCATCTAGACTGACTTCATCGGCTGGCACTACCTAGTTGTTTGACTCACGGGCCCATTTTTGAGCTTTTAAGAATAACCCACTGAATCTTTGACAGTCGATGGTCATCTGGGAGGGCAATTTCAACCCGAACTCTAGGAGTTAGTTTAGAACTTCTGATAATTCCTTATCTGTACCTTCAGAATGGGTACGAAGAGCGATGAAGGATCTAGTGAGGAGTGATAAGGTTTGATTGGCAAGGATGGTAGGCTATAAGAGGAAATATGTACATATTGTTAGAGGTTTAAAAGAGTATATGGGTATGACTAGTGATTTACTTGGCATGATTTGGGTAGATGGTTCGAGTTCTGAGTCTTCTTCTAGGAAGATCGCATTTTCATGATTACGGAGTGGATTATGGGTAGTGTTTGGTTTAGGATTAGCTGGAGGGGCGATAATACCTGATTCAATTAGGCTTTGGATTGTGTTTCAGAGATGGAAACATTGGTTGGTGGTATAGCCAACAGTTTGGTGAAAGTCACAAAGGGAATCAGGTTTGAAGTTTTTCGAAAGTGGATTTGGTAACAGACGAGGGTCCAAGGGTTTGATCAGGTTTTGGTTCAAGAGATCCTAGTAGACTTTGGAGAGAGGAGCATGAAGCTCTATATATTCCTTCTGGATTAGGTTTGGGCCAATTTCTGGTGTCCACGAAGTGGCATGCTGAGAGATGTTGTTGATAGTAAAGACTAGGATACTATCAGGCTTTTCAAACTTTTGTAGGAGAAAACTGTCCAGAGGTTTTCTTCGGTTCAACTTCTATCTGGGAAAGACTTTCTTTGATTTCTACTGCTGCTTCTCGGAGGGCTCGGAAGTGAGGGTAGTATTATCCTCCCATTATTGCTCGAACAAGGGGTAGGAAATTATTCTTCACAATGCTAACTTGTTCTTCTTCGGAACCCCGATTGGTCATGGAAGCTACTTTTTATCTCCATTTTTATATGAAGTTGCTGACTGATTCCCCGGGGTTCTGTTTAAGTATCTCTAAGTCACGGCGAGTAACCTCTAGCTCTTTGTTGTACTTGTACTGTGACATGAACTCTCGCAAAACATCTTCCCTACTGCATATTCTTGATTCTTCAAGGGATAGGAACCAACGGAGGGCGTTAGCTTTCAAAGTCTACTGGAATATCTGATCCACAATTTCTTTAAAAGCCACTAGGAGAGTCATGGCTCGGTGATAGCTACGGAGATGAACGATTGGGAGTCCACTGCTTGCAAACTTCTCGATATTGGGCATCTTGAATTTTTCTAGTAATGTGGCTTTAGGATAGGCAGACATGTGGGTGTAGTCCATGTAGTTCCTAGAGATTCTGATTTGGTCAAATTTCTTGGTCAACATCTTTAAGTCCCCCTTGGCCTTGTTCAGTTCTTGCTCTTTCGAATCAACAGTTACAGGTAATTATGAAAAGTTGTTACTTAGGTAATTTAATACAAGATTAAACTATTGAAGTAACTCCGAACTATTTTTGAAGAAACTCTTTTCTTTAAATCAAAATAGATTAACCACAAGATGTGTTTAATAAAAATGTACGAGATTTATTCAAGATTATGTAACTAGTTTTGAAAAACAAAACTAAAACAGTTTATATCAGGACACCCACAAGAATGAGATGAGGAGATGTAGGAAGATTAAGTACACACATTTTTTAACGTGGTAAAACCTCACCCAACTGAGGAAACATACACGGTGACTTCTAAGTCACAAACCAAAAATCCACTAAAACAAAATATACAAGTTACAAGCTATTTAACACACATGCAAACAAATCAGACCTATATAAGTTTAGAAATGTACCCACTGGTTTGATTATAACTTTTCTGCAGTTCTAATGTTGATGTTGATTTCTCATCTTGCTAACTTCTCAACACTTTGTTCCAGTCTTTACGTCGACTCTTGTTGTTTCAAGATCTTATGCCGAACACTTTTGTGTTGTAGTGTGACAAGTGATTGTGATCACGATCTAACACATGCATGCACACACGCACACTTATTTTGTACAAACAGGCCTATTAAATTACAGAATAGATCTATATGGTGTGATTTTTAGTTTCTCTCTTCTTTTAGAAACAAAATACTTTCTTTGATCTTTCAAATAAACCCAGAATCCAAGGTTACCTTGCTCGAAAGAAGGTTCAAGGTCTTAATCAATTTTTGAGGGCTTTCAAAATATTTTTGAAATTGAAAACCACCGATTGTGATTCCAACTAGATCAGAAGTCTTGTTTCGTAAGAACTAGAAACATAAATTGATTTTGTTAATTCTAGAGTTGTGAAAAATATTTACGAAACAATAATCAACAAAGTGATTTCTCAATATGAGAAACTAAAATATGCAGATCTAAGTGAGATGCGACATAAAATAGCAAAATCTACAGTTTCTATACACAAGAAATAGAGATTGAACTAAAATGTCTAAGTTGGTTACAAGATCTGAAACATAGAGGATATAAACCATGAACAGGCTTTCAAACCATCCCAAAAACAACTCTCAAACACTTAGGTTTTGTTTTGGTTTAAACTGATTTTTGAAAAATCATTTTAGGGTTTGAAAACAAAATAGGGTTTGGACGATTTAGGGTTTCTTTCTCTCTCTGGTTTCTCTCTCTTTCTTTTCTCTCTCTCTCTCTCTCTCTCTCTCTCTCTCTCTCTCTCTCTTCTCTTCTCTTCTCTCTCAGTTTACGAACTGGCCAAATGAGGGTAAGCCTCCTTATATAGTAGGCTTGGAAGGATAGAGAAGGTTGATGGAAATCTAAAGGCAGAGATTTGGTCTTGTCCTTTTGACTTTGATCCAACGGTTTAACATCAGCGGTGAATTAAACAACTGCTGATTGGCCTAGAGAGTTTCATAGGTATTGGAGGAAAATGCACACAGATCATTGATAAAAGATATCCATGGGCTGATAAGGTGTACAAGTTATGAGTCTACAAACAAACACAAATCAGACCGTTGTGCAAGAGACAAGTGTAAGGCTCGGATGAACTCACACGCACGTGTTTTCAAAATAATTGCCCACGCACCCTGAAGTCTTAAGCTCATTAGGATCCTACCCAACCAAACATTTAGGCAAAATATGATTAAATCATAATTTACAAAATGACCCCATAAGTTTATAAAACCAATTTTAATTTCTTAAAAAACTTTTAACATATTATTTAAAAATTCTCAAAAATTATTAAAAACAAAGTTAAAGGGAAATTAACTCACACAAGCATTTTATGCAATATATATGATGTGTATGCAATCCTAAGGTGTGTGGGTTATTGAGAATATACCTTTAAACAACATACAGGAGAAATTAAGTAGAAGGTTCTGAGGTTCTTTGGTATCTAGGGAAGGGACTAAATTTTGTCACTATTTCCAAACTAGATGAGCACTTGTACAATGTAGACTCAAGTGAGTCAAGAGTATAAGGTGCTTCAATATCCCCCTTTGGAAATATGAGAGAAAATATCCTTTGAGTCATCTAGGACTCGTAAGGAAACAAAAGAATAAAAAAAAACTATTCCTATACAAAATTCTATCTACCCATATCCTAGAAATAGAAAATTACATAACTCAACTAATTATAGACCAATACACTAATAACACCCGTTGAAGAAAATAGTACAGATTCCTACAAATAATACTATGATCAATCTCTTTAGAAATATGTCCAAGAAAAAATATGAACTCACAAGACTCAAATTACGCCCCCATTTTGTCTCAAATGGACAAAGGAAAAAATTTAAGTCACACGAGTTTATTCAGCACAAACCATTCCTATCAATTCTCGTAAAGAATGAAATCTATTGTAATCCAAAGGTTTTGTAAACATATCTGCCAGTTTCAAATCAGTAGGAAGATAATTAATTTCTAATTCCTTAGGCTCCACTAATGCGCGTATAAAATGATATCCAATTTTTATATGTTTTGTTCGCGAGTGTTGATCTGGATTTTTAGAGATATTGATTGCGCTTTGATTATCACAATAAATATGTAATTGGTCTTCTTGAATACCATAATCATTTAGCATTTTATTAAGCCAAAGTAATTGGGCACAACAACTACCAGCAGCTATGTACTCAAATTCAGCTGTAGATAAAGAAATGCAGTTTTGTTTCTTACTACTCGATCCTACCAAATTATCACGGATATAGTAGCACGCTCTTGATGTGCTCTTACTATCATCAGTACACCCTGCCCAATCGGCATCCGTGTATCCTATTATAGTACTATGAGTATCTTTGGTGTACCAAAGTCTTAAATTTAGAGTGCCTTTTATGTATTTAATGATTCTTTTTACACAAACTAAGTGGCTCTCTTTAGGATTGTTTTGATAACGGGCACACACGCAAACTGCGTACATAATATCAGGACGCGAAGCAACAAGGTATAATAGGGTTCCTATCATACTACGATATAGATTTGGATCTATGGATTTACCAATCTCATCTTTGTAATACCCCGTATTTTTATGCAATATTAATTTGGGGATTTATTAAATTTAATGTGAGTTATTAATTTAATCACTTTATAATTATTAACGTGATGTGAGTTAGTAATTATGGGAAACTTGTTGTTGAATATTACTAATGAGTAAAGTAATATAATATTGGTTCTATTAAATGTCAAGAGTGAATAAAATGACAATTTTAAAAATTTGAGTCGGGACGCGCCCGTGTCGCGTCGGGACTAAATTTTAATGAATAAAAGTGAATAAATTATAAGTCACCCGTATGGTCATTTCGAGTGCGTCAAAGTGTCCAGAAGGGTCGATATAGTAAGAAAAGTGTACCCGGGGGTTTAGTTTGGACCTCGGGGCGTTTTTAGGCTTAATTAGTACACCGGGAGGGCATTTTGGTTATTTTTCATTTTTGAATAATTAAACCCACGAAAATTATTAAACTATATCAGCCATTTGAAAAATCCCTTTAGGGTTAGCAAACTCAAAACATTAGAAGGGCCATAGGAGAAGGAAGGAGAAAGCTTTCCAAGCAAACCAAGTCCAAAAATCCATCCGGTTGCACCGCCACCACCACCAACGCGTAGATCGCGTGACGGGGAACCCAACAACACCAAATTCATTCAAAAATTAGAGCGCTAAAAATTCCAGGCAAGTATTTATCTGGCTTATTTTCGTTAATGCATCGTTCATGTTAGTCTAGGGTGATTAGGACGAGTTTGGTAGAAGAAAATCCATGTTGGAGATAGGAAAATCGCATGTAGAATTGATTTGAATGTAAATATGGAAACCCCTTCATATGTAGAGGCATAACCACAAAATTATGATGAATTAGGAGTAGAAATTTTTGGGAAAAAAAAAGACTGATTAGAACCATGTTAAAGAAATTCTAGGGTTCTTGAGATTTTTATGAAGTTTTGGCCTATTAATCCATGGTTATTGATGAAAAATTGCATGCTTTACGTAGAAGATGAATAATATGGGTGTGTACTAATTATAGTACGAATTTTAGGGAGTTTGGGTTTGAAAAATTTGGATTTGATTGAGGTTGGATTGTGAAACCCGTAACTGCTAATCTGCAGAATTCGCATACCTGTTTGATCGATCGATCGAACCAAGAGTGTCGACCGATCGACGCATCGATCGATCGACCTCCTGCCATCGATTGATCGACCCCTTCTGGAAGACTCATATTTCCCCTTTTTAAATTAGTTGAATTCAATTTAATGAGGAATAATCCTTGGACACCCTTATTAAAATGACTTGGGAGATAATGAAGACCAGTAGGACTTATAAATAACTATGGGACCTTTAATGTAAGACGAGAGTTGTATTTTCGGGATATTTACATATAAGGGATGACGAAATTAGGTATTAAGGGGAGAGACGCGTAAGATAGTTACGTTGGAAATTAGATGAGTACCTACTGAATTCTACACTTGAGAGGATAGAGTCCATGAGTGTTACGTAATAAGATGGAATGATCCCTCAAATTAAAGTAAGAAATAAACGGTTATACGTGAGAACTAAATAATGAGAAATAAGGACAAATGTCGTAATTATGGGATTAGAGATGTACCTAATTTGATATGGTAATAGTTGTATAGTTATATGACTGTGTTTATGCCTATACTATCTATGTGTGAAAATCGTGCCCGCGCTACTTGCTATCCCTGAGGTTACCCCGCTGGGATAGTCTTATCTCGATGGGACCTTTATGGGGGATATGGAATCGTACCCTAGAAGATAGAAATCCTTGGAACAGGCTATCGAATCGATAGTTCAGACGGTCCTAAGAGACGTGGGGGCATGTGCTATCCTCTTAGAGACTTGGAATCTATTCTTCACCACAATATTGTTTGTGTATGTTTTAATACAGTTTGAGAGTGATTCCAAACTTGTATGTCCCTTAGTACGAGTGATACGGGGATTGGATAGCAGAGTATGCACGCACCATAATTTTTATGTGGGGTGCTATTAGAATATATATATTCTACGAGTATTTAATATATATATGAATTTCTGAAATTTGGAACTACAAACTGTGCTATGGTAGGTAAGAAATGAATAATGACTTCAAATTGGAAATACATATTTTCAAAAGTATAATGGAACACTGGGAAACTTTATTAATAAATAAAGTTAAAATGAGAGCTTTGTTACTGAATGAAATTTTCCTCTTAAACAAATATATTGTTCAGTTTTAAATCTCACGAGTAACCTAAGATAAGTTAAACCATTGGGAAGTTTAGTGTGATATAAGATAAGTTAAACCGTTGGGAAGATTAGTGCGATAGGTGTGCACATTAGAAGAGAGGTGAGAATTTCTCAAGAGAGTGTCACACTAATACGTTGCTGTATTGGCATGTAAACATTTTAAATACTTGCTAAACAAATTTTAAATCATTTACACTATCGGGCTCTGACCCGTTTCTATTTTCCTTTCTCACTTGTATCTATATGTATATATTACAGGTGCCCAGCCACAGGGGAGTCTTACGTAGGATCCTTTGGAAGGAACGAGCTACAGCTTAGGTGGGAGTTGCAGGCCTCTTTCTTAGACGACTTCATTTATTTGATTCCACTCCTAGCTTATTTATTCAGTTGGGCATGTGTCGCCCGTTCCCATTATCCATTTGCTTTATTGGACATTGTGATTCATTTATTTCTAGTATTGTCACTTTGGGATTTATTACTGTCTGGATGTTTTACTTTAAATTTTAAATGTTAGGACTTAGTTGTTGAATGTTAAATTTATTTGGATTATATGTTCCATGATAATTGTGGTGTGATTATTTAATATTGAATTGTTGTACATATTTAAATCTTGGTTTATAAAATAAAATTTGGAAAGTAATGTCTAAAATGGTTTTGACACTTAGCTTAATTAATTAGGGTGTTTAAATTGGAATAGTTATTTTTACGACAGTGATGCTAAGAATGAACCAACCGTTCACCTTGATTTTAATTTAATAAAGGAGTGATCGCCCGGTATTTAATTAGGCGGGGTGTCACAGGTGGTATCAGAGCATCAAGTTCTAGTGTCCTTCGGATCTGTACGGCTTATTTCGCTTTCAGCTTAACATTTTTGCTATAGAGCCCTATTTTAGGATTGTTGTATTCTTGCTTTTACGTTTACGTCTTTAGCTATTTGAGACTTGATAGTAACTGTAGACTAGTAAATTTCTTCACGTTTCAGATGCCTCCGAGACATGCACCAAAGGATAGGCGTGCCCAAGACGAGCAACCAGCAGCTCCGACACAGGGTACGATGAATGCTAATGAGGTAGCCGCTATTGTGGCTCAGGCGATGAATGCTGCGCTAGAGGTGGTACAGCAGGCTCCACCCCAGATTTAGGCAGTGGCGCCAGTACCTGCACAGCTTCCTTCTGCATGGGAGCGGGTTAGGGATGCCTTTCAGAAGCCGTATCCCCCTGAGTTCTCTGGTAGTTCAAATATCATCATCGTCAACCAATGGAAGAAAGATATCCAGCGGCATCTTCGTATGTATGAGTGCACAGATGTGCATAAACAGTTGTTGGCTTCCTTTAAGCTGGTGGGGACCTCTTTGCAGTGGTGGGAGTCCACCACCACCTTGGAGGAGAGGGATACGATCACGATTCAGTCATTCTAGGAGCGGTTTGGCCGCAAGTACTTTCCACCCGCTGTGCAGACTGAGATGAGGCAAAAAGTACTGAACTTGAAGCAGGATAATTCTACCGTTGCTGAGTATGAGGAAGAGTTCACGAGACTTCTCATCATAGTGCTAGATGAGGCACATACTAAGGGTAAGAAGATAATGCTATTTGTGGACGGGTTATCTTGGAGGATCCGTCAGCACCTTATAGGGAATCTATCTCTAAGTACTTTCACTGATGTACTCAATGCTGCTTTACTACATAGCCAGGATCACCGCTTCCATATATAGGGAAGCAAGTGAGAAGGAGAGACCGGCCAGTAGGGCAGGACCGGGGGTAGTAGTTCTAGTGGAGCAGTGACATCCCAGGGACAGATTCGTCAGCATGAGCAGAGTTCCCATCAGGGGGACCCTGTCAAGCGCTTCCGATCAGGTGATTTCAGGCAGGGATTTAGGGTTTATAGGCAGTGTCAGCAGGGCCAGCAAGGCCAACACCGACAGCAGTAGAGTCAGCAGCAGGGCCAACAGCGTTTTCACCAGGGCCAACAGGGCCAGTGGCGGGGTGGTTACGGCCAACAGGGCCGTGGTCAGCAGGGTCAGAGGGGAGGAAATTTCAAAGGTCAATGTTTTGGGTACGGTAAGCATGGCCATAGGCACCAGGATTATCCGGAGGGAGAGAGGGCCCCACAGCAGCAGGGTACCCGTAATGAGCCATAGAGGCCACTTTTTCCAGCTGCCCTCCCAGCACCAGCCCAGGTACCAGCCCTACCAGCCATTCCAGCAACTCCAGTGCAGCAGGGGTGGTTACAATATGGATGTGTCTATAACGTCCACCAGGCAGCAGCTCCACAGGCACCACCCGAGATTTAGGGTATGTTTCCTATCTATAGTACTATGGGTCGCATTTTGTTTGATATTGGGGTGAAGAACTATTTTATAGCCACTCATTTTGAGAAGGCCTTAGGGTTATTAGCAACGGTAGAGAGCACTGTGACGTGTGTAGACTCACCACTGGGGAATGGTTCGCTTATTTTCTTTATATGCCGGGGTGTGGGGGTAGAGATTGGTAGCTTGGTATTACCTGCAGACATGTTAGTCTTAGATATGCATGAGCATGACGTTATTAACGGTATGGATTGGCTCGCTTCTTATAGGGCCATGATAGATTATTTTGGTGGGAGTATTGTTTTTGCCATTCCGGGGCAAGAGATGTTTGTAGTGGAGATGCCTCGCCTAGAGGGAGGCTCGACCGCTCATTTGTATTACATAGAGGAGGATACCTCTAAGGAGGTTGTGATTGACTTAGACTCGATCCCAGTTGTTCGTGAGTATTCCGATGTGTTTCAGGAGATACCAGGCCTACCCCCAGTCGAGAGATAAACTTTATCATAGATTTATTACCGGATACTAGACCGATAGCACACGCTCCCTATCGTATGGCTCCGGTGAAGATGCGAGAGTTACGAGATCAGATAGAGAAACTGTTAGGCCAGGGCTTCATTCGCAAGAGTACCTCACCTTAGGGCGCTCCAGTCTTGTTTGTGAAAAAGAGAGATGGTTCACTGAGTCTGTGTGTGGACTACCAGGAGCTGAACAAGGTCACGATACGGAACAAGTATCCGTTGCCTCGAATCTATGATCTGTTCGACCAGCTGAGGGGAGCAACTTTCTTTTCGAAGATAGATCTGAGGTCGGGGTACCATCAGCTACGTATTAGGGAGCAGGATGTTTCAAAGACTGCCTTCTTGACGAGATATGGGTCCTATGACTTCAGGGTGATGCCATTTGGACTCACAAATGATCCAACCGTGTTCATGGACTTAATAAATCGAGTGTTCAGAGAGTTCTTGGATCAGTTTGTCATCGTCTTCATAGACGACATTTTGATATATTCACACTCCAAGGAGGAGCATGCCGAGCATTTGAGATAGGTTCTTCAAACTCTACGAGAGCATCAACTGTATGCCAAGTACGAGAAGTGCGGATTCTAGTTGCGAGAAGTACAGTTCTTGGGCCATGTTGTTTCTGAGCAGGGGATAGCAGTCGACCCGAGTAAAGTGTCAGCGGTGAGGGAGTGGGGACAGCCCACGACACCGACGGAAGTGCGTAGTTTCTTGGGGTTAGCCGGATACTACAGGGGATTCATTCGAGGATTCTCCAAAATAGCGGGTCCATTGACAAACCTGACTTGTAAAGGGGTACCATATATTTGGGATGATCCTTGTCAATTGGCTTTCGATGAGCTGAAAGACAAGCTTACTTCAGCACCAGTTCTTACTTTACCTAAGCCGGGTGTGGAGTACCTGGTTTACACCGATGCTTCTTTAAGGGAACTCTGGGGAGTACTTCAGCAGGAGGAGAAGGCTATAGCTTTTGCCTCCCGCAAGCTTGAGACGTATGAGAAGAATTACCCCACCCACGACCTGGAGTTAGTAGCGGTCATTTTTGCATTGAGGATACGGAAGCACTATTTATTGGCGGAGAAATTCTGCTTGTTCACAGACCACAAGTCACTGCAGTTTCTGTTCACTCAGCGAGAGCTGAATATGCGTTAGCACAGATGGTTAGAGTTTATGAAGGATTATTAGTTCGACATAAAATACCATCCGGGGAAGGCCAACGTAGTTGCTGATGCGTTGAGCCGTAGACCGATAGACGATGTAGCGAACGTCTGGAAATCAAAGTGGAAGGAGTTGGGTCACCAGGACGCAGTAGCCCGTTTCTTCATATCTGTTATGACAGTGACACCCGAGATTGTTACGAGGGTGATACAGGCACAGACCCTAGACCCGTTTTGCTAGGAGCAGATTGTACTACTTTTAGTTGAGGGTACTGAGTCCTATTCTGTTAGTTCTGATGGGGGTTTGAGTTTTAATGGGAGATTGGTGGTTCCAGAAGGAGCAAAATTACGTCATGAAGTGATGACCCAGTCTCACGGGTCCCGATTTGTAGTACATCCTGGAGGAGATAAAATGTACCAGGATTTGAGGCGACAATAGTGGTGGAGTGGGATGAAGAAGGACATTACTGAATTCGTGTTAAAGTGTTCTACCTGCCAGCTGGTAAAGGTGGACCATCAGACACCGTCAAGGTTGATTCAGCCATTGGAAATACCCGTGTGGAAGTGGGAGAGTATTTCCATGGACTTTATTACAGGGTTGCCTATATCACAGCGGGGTCACGACTCTATCTGGGTGATTGTAGACCGATTGACCAAGGTGGCTCATTTTCTGCCGGTGTGGGCAGACTATACCACGGGTCAGTATGCTCAGTTGTTCATTGCTGAGATTGTCAGATTACATGGGGTGCCCCTGAATATTGTGTCAGATAGAGATAAGATTTTCGTGGTACATTTTTGGGAGAGGTTTCACGAGGCTAGGGGTACTAAGTTGAGACTGAGTTCAGCTTATCACCCACAGATAGATGGACAGACAGAGCATACTAATAAGATGTTGGAGGATATGCTACGCATGTGTGTTATTGATTTTGGAGGGGGTTGGAAGCCATATATTCCACTGGTAGAGTTTGCTTATAATAACTCTTATCAGTTCACGATTGGCATGGCTCCATTCGAGGCTTTGTACGGCAGGCCTTGTCGTTCCCCAACTTGTTGGCTCGAGGTGGGGGATAACAAGTTGCTAGGACCAGAGATGATTTAGGAAACCTCCGCGAGGATTGAGATGATCAGGAGTCGCATTCGAGTAGCCCAGGACAGGCAAAAAAGCTACGTCGATGCGAAACGGTTCTTCCGGGAGTTTAATGTGGGGGACCAAGTGTTACTACGTGTATCTCCTATGAAAGGAGTGATGAGGTTCGGGAAGAAAGGGAAATTGGCCCGAGGTACGTGGGACCATTTCCCATTATCGAGAGGATTGGGCCAGTAGCATACAGATTGGGACTGCCAGAGCATTTACATCGCATTCACGATGTATTCCACATCTCGTCGTTGAGACGATATCTTCGGGATGATATGGCCCATATCCACATTGCGATAGATGAGATAGACTTACAGCCTGACAGCTCTTATGAGGAGAGACCGGTGGCTATCCTATACCATAGCGAGAGGAGATTGAGGTCGAAGGTAGTTCCACTTGTATGGGTCCAGTGGGAGCATCATAATGTGGAAGAATCCACTTGGGAGCGCGAGGCAGATATGCACGAGAGATATCCAGATTTATTCTTACCAGGTATGCCTTATTTTCGGAATTTCGGGACGAAATTCCGTTATTAGGGGGGAAGTATGTAATACCCCGTATTTTTATGCAATATTAATTTGGGGATTTATTAAATTTAATGTGAGTTATTAATTTAATATAAATCCGGAAATTAATCACTTTATAATTATTAGCGTGATGTGAGTTAGTAATTATGGGAAACTTGTTGTTGAATATTACTAATGAGTAAAGTAATATAATATTGGTTCTATTAAATGTCAAGAATGAATAAAATAATAATTTTGAAAATTTGAGTCGGGACGCGCCCGTGTCGCGTCGGGACTAAATATTGATGAATAAAAGTGAATAAATTATAAGTCACCCATATGGTCATTTCGAGTGCGTCAAAGTGTCCGTAAGGGTCGAGATAGTTAGAAAAGTGTACCCGGGGGTTTAGTTTGGACCTCGGGGCATTTTTAGGCTTAATTAGTACCCCGGGAGGGCATTTTAGTCATTTTGTATCTTTGGGTAATTAAACCCACGAAAATTATTAAACTATATCAGCGATTTGGAATATCCCTTTAGGGTTAGAAAACTCAAAACATTAGAACGGCCATAGGAGAAGGAAGGAGAAAGCTTTCCAAGCAAACTAAGTCCAAAAATCCATCTGGTTGCACCACTACCACCACCAACGAGTAGATCGCGCGATGGAGAACGCAACAACACCAAATTTGTTCACAAATTAGAATGCTGAAAATCCCAGGAAAGTATTTATCTTGCTTATTTTCATTAATGCATTGTTCATGTTAGTCTAGAGTGATTAGGACGAGTTTGGTAGAAGAAAATCCATGTTGGAGATAGGAAAATCGCATGTAGAATTGATTTGAATGTAAATCTGGAAACCCCTTCATATGTAGAGGCATAACCACGAAATTCTGATGAATTAGGATTAGAAATTTCTGGAAAAAAAAAGACTGATTAGAGCCATGTTAAAGAAATTCTAGGGTTCTTGAGATTTTTATGAAGTTTTGGCCTATTAGTCCATGGTTATTGATGAAAAATTGCATGCTTTACGTAGAAGATGAATAATATGGGTGTGTACTGATTATAGTACGAATTTTAGGGAGTTTGGGTGTGAAAAATTTGGATTTGATTGAGGTTGGATTGTGAAACCCGTAACTGCTAATCTGCAGAATTCGCATACCTCTTTGATCGATCGATCGAACCAGGAGTGTCGATCGATCGACGCATCGATCGATCGACCTCCTGCCATCGATCGATCAACCCCTTCTGGCAGACTCATATTTCCCCATTTTAAATTAGTTGAATTCAATTTAATGAGTAATAATCCTTGGACACCCTTATGAAAATGACTTGGGAGATAAAGAAGACCAGTAGGACTTACAAATAACTATGGGACATTTAATGTAAGACGAGAGTTGTATTTTCGGGATATTTACATATAAGGGATGATGAAATTATGTATTAAGGGGAGAGACGCGTAAGATAGTTACGTTGGAAATTAGATGAGTACCTACTGAATTCTACACTTGAGAGGATAGAGTCCATGAGTGTTACGTAATAAGATGGAATGATCCCGCAAATTAAAGAAAGAAATAAACGGTTATACGTGAGAACTAAATAATGAGAAATAAAGACAAATGTCGTAATTATGGGATTAGAGATGTACCTAATTTGATATGGTAATAGTAGTATAGTTATATGACTGTGTTTATGCCTATACTATCTATGTGTGAAAATCGTGCCCGCGCTACTTGCTATCCTTGAGGTTACCGTGCTGCGACAGTCTTATCTCGATGGGACCTTCATGGGGGATATTGACTCGTACCCTAGAAGATAGAAATCCTTGGTACAAGCTATGGAATCGATAGTTCAGACGGTCCTAAGAGACGTGGGGGCATGTGCTATCCTCTTAGAGACTTGGAATCTATGCTTCGCCTCAATATTGTTTGTCTATGTGTTAATACAGTTCAAGAGTGATTTCGAACTTGTATTTCCCTTAGTACGAGTGATACAGGAATTGGATATCAGAGTATGAACACACCATAATTTTTATGTGGGGTGCTGTTAGAATATATATACTATACGAGTAATTTATATATATATGAATTTCTGAAATTTGGAACTACCTATTGTGCTATGGTAGGTAAGAAATGAATAATGACTTCAAATTGAAAATACTTGTTTTCAAAAGTATAATGGAACACTGGGAAACTTTATTAATAAATAAAGTTAAAATGAGAGCTTTGTTACTGAATGAAATTTTCCTCTTAAATAATTATATTGTTCAGTTTTAAATCTCACGAGTAACCTAAGATAAGTTAAACCATTGGGAAGTTTAGTGCGATATAAGATAAGTTAAACCGTTGGGAAGATTAGTGCGATAGGTGTGCACATTAGAAGAGAGGTGAGAATTTCTCAAGAGAGTGTCGCACTAATATGTTGTTGCATTGGCCTGTAAACATTTTAAATACTTGCTAAACAAATTTTAAATCATTTACACTATCGGGCTCTGACCCGTTTCTATTTTCCTTTCTCTCTTGTATCTATATGTATATATTACAGGAGCCCAGCCACAGGGGCGTCTTACGTAGGATCCTTTGGAAGGAACGCGCTACAACTTAGGTGGGAGTTACAGGCCTCTTACTTAGACGACTTCATTTATTTGATTCCACTCTTAGCTTATTTATTCAGTTGGGCATGTGTCGCCCGTTCCCATTATCCATTTGTTTTATTGGACATTGTGATTCATTTATTTCTAGTATTGTCACTTTGGGATTTATTACTGTCTGGATGTTTTACTTTAAACTTTAAATGTTGGGACTTAGTTGTTGAATGTTAAATTTATTTGGATTATATGTTCCATGATAATTGTGGTGTGATTCTTTAATATTGAATTGTTGTACATATTTAAATCTTGGTTTATAAAATAAAATTTGGAAAGTAATGTCTAAAATGGTTTTGACACTTAGCTTAATTAATTAGGGTGTTTAAATTGGAAAAGTTATTTTTACGACAGTGATGCTAAGAATGAAACAACTGTTCACTTTGATTTTAATTTAATAAAGGAGTGATCGCCCGGTATTTAATCACTTCCTTCTCAGCGGCTTAATTCACATGTTCGGGATGAACCCTTGATCTTGTTTTGACGATGTCAACCCATCCAAGAACTGTACCGACCTCTTCCAATTTCAGGAATTGTCGATAAACACAAAATTCTTTGGTTTATTCTCCTCTTTCAACCAAACCTTACCTATGGGCGGTGCATGTAGAGACTACTCATTACGTCCCGCTAAACATCGATTCTTCCTTGAAATGTCTCACATTAAGTGACACGTAATACTCCCCTTACTTCCTTGGAGTATGCCGAAAGTTCCGACCCGTGCTCTTCTCTCCACGAAGCGCACTTATGGTTCTCTTATACTATACTAACATCATCACCCTTTATATGTGTGAATCGCTCTCACACTTGCCTACTAACAACTCCGCTCCGAGTGTTCTTCATAATCATTTAATTCTGCTCCATTCAAGGAATACTCTTCTTAAATGACTTCCCACAGTCTTCCAATTCAAATTTGGGTGTGCTATTCTAATTACACACCTATGTATAGATTATCGCCCCTCATGTGACGTTTAATCCACTATATCACTTCCACTTCGTTCTGTTAGCCCCACAAACACATTTTCCACACGTCCATTGCCACGCCCCTTCATCTTGGATGAGTTTTAACATCAATTAACTAGGATGTCTACACACCCTATAAACCGGGCATGCTAGCGTAAGCATCACATACGCTCCATACTAATAAACAAATTCTTTGTTTTCCCTGGTGCTTGCAGCATCATTACAACACTTTAATCACCCTAAAAATCAAAATTTTAAATCTTCCTTATCATCGTTCCACCCCTCAACTCGTGGGGTAACTTTCAATGCTTTCTTACCACACAACCGGCTCCAATGGATTTAAATCAAAATTCAACTTCCAACTTACATACATAATTACTTGATCCCATTTCGACCAGGGTACCGAACTCATGGAATAGTGACCAAACGTCTCCCTATTTCCAACCTTACACTGAGTTTCATGCGTGGGATGTCTCGCAAAGAGAAATCCAAACAAGGAACCCTCCCGATACACTACTGCCTAGTATTGTCGGTTATCGAGATCCGTTAGGTCCTCCGTCTATAGCATATACCCCTTTATTCCGTCCCTTGACAGAAAAGTTACAATTTCTCCCGTAATTATGCTTAACAAAGAACGTTTCACTAATTGCACTATTGTTCACTATAGGTTGGTGGTAATAGCATTCCATAAATCTTGAATACATACTATCGGAATTATCGAAATTCCTTTCCCTAATAATAGGGGTATAAACATTAACTCCCACATCTCTAAAGGATAAATATAACAATGTACTCTTCCCATCACTAAGTCCGAAGTGCTAAACATAATACTGAGTCAAATCTTTTCGCTCAACGGTAAATCCCGATACATACGGAATTATACTGACAAAGTCTATACATACTTTGGCATCGAATATCTCGATCCCACTATCTCCTCCGAAGTCTCTAGGATAGATAATACAAGTGCGAGTCCAACCTTCTCACAGGTAAAAACCTCGCCAAAACAAACATAAAACATGTTGCACTAATGCAACCACTCCGATAGTCTTGCAATAAATGCCCACTATCGTACTAACCATTTCTATAATGTTATAACAAAGATAATATCATACTCGTGTATCGCATCACTACAACGAGTAACCTCAATAAAATACGTAACACTGTTAGTATACTCATTCATCCTCCGCGGATAGCACTAAAGAAAAATCCCGCTACACTAGGGAAAAATATTCACATTTTAATAACGTTCATAATGATATGCATTAAGCTCGTCTCACATGCTAATCTAGCAAGGAACAAAATATAGTGACTTGCTCGTGTCACATAAACACGCCTCATCCTCTGAGGATAAAACTTATGCTTCTACCTTGTCAATCGTCTTGACTGCGCAAATGGTTTTCGGACGTAACACGTCTACTCAAACCAAACAAAATTACTTTAATCGTTGCCTTTTACTAGGCACCGTATTCTTGTCCTTATACTCACTTTGGAACATATTATCACAAGCGATCTCACTCCGCAAAAAATACCTCAACACATAATCCACTTACCACCTGTCCTACTAACCAGGTTAGGATTGTCCTTCTCTCGGACTTTAGTAAACTCGATTACTGTTAACCATCCCGGTTGTTCCCTTAGCTTTCTAGGCCATAAAGATCCTGTTACTATCTATAATAGTACTTACTGAATTTACCATCACTTGGTAAGAATTCCATTATTCTAATCATTTAAATGGGTCTCCTGATGTGTATCCACATCCCTTTGTGGTGCTACACTACCACCCTCGTATTCAGTCTTATTCTCGACTAACTTCTTCGATTCCTTTAAACTTCCCGCACAAGGAGCATTATCATCTTTATTGACAAAATACAACATTGTCAACCTCTGAATCAGCCTTCCATCAGAATTTCCTCCTCGAGTATTATCAATTATTATTATGAGTTAGTCTCCCACTTGGAGTCGTTTCCTCCACTCGTATCTACATCTTTCGATACAAAATTTGCTAACGATTAGGGTTCATATCCGCAATTGGACTTCCGTCATGCCATCCTGCGATGAGTTCAGAACCACGTTTGCTTCTCATCCTGAACAGTTGAGGAAAGGAACATACGGTCAACACTGTACCTAAGGTTCTCCTATAGGCATAGCATTTCACTTCTAAAATTGGTGGTTGACTCCAACCATTATAACTTCGTCCCGAAAGCCAAGAAAATTTTCTCTAAATTTTCACTTTCAGTTTGCCACACTCCATCCTATATCTAAGCCTTTGGGTACTTTACCTCCTTTGGTAAAGACACATAATTTCCGCATTTCTAGAATTTCCCACTGACAGTCTCTACACGTTTTTGTAATATGTTGGGTAAGTTTACCATCGAACCTCATTTGACTATAACAACATTTGGAATTCACTGCCGCGCCTTAGTCGCCTTCCTAGTCTTGGCTTCTCGTGCCACAATGGATGTGACCTCGACTACGGTTATCATCCTCGGATATATTTTATAATCTCAACTGAGCCCTGCTTCCTGATGTCTACCTAACAGTCCTCTTCTGACATCCGTCATCGCTCGGCACATGCACACATCCGAATGAAATTAGAATTCACTAATGCATACACATTATAGCAGGAGAACGAAATCTCGTCAAAGAAATCGACAATCCTAAACATAGGGCTCTATAAAAAACAAAGCAACGCTGAAAGCATAATAAGCCGTACAGATCCTAAGGACACTAGAACCAGATGCTCTGATACCACCTGTGACACCCCGCCTAATTAAATACCGGGCTATCACTCCTTTATTAAATTAAAATCAAGGTGAATAGTTGGTTCATTCTTAGCATCACTGACGTAAAAATACTTTTCCAATTTAAACACCCTAAATAATTAAGCTAAGTGTCAAAACCATTTAAAACCTTATTCTCATTTTATTAAATCCGGTTATAAAACTTTAAACCATTAACATCTATAGAGTCACGCAATAAGTAGAAGAATAAAATGAACATTTAAGAGTTTAACCAACAATAATAAATCCCAACATTAAAATACTAAGGAAAACATCCTGACATTTACAATCCCGAAATAAAGATACTGAAATATAAAAGAATTACAATCTCTAACAATAACAACAAAATAATGGAAAAGGGCGACACATGCCCCTGCTGGATAAAGCTGAACTAGAAATAGAGTCAACAATGAGGTCGTCTAAGCAATGACCTGCAACTCCCACAAAAGCTACAGTGCGTTCCATCCAAAGGATCCTATGCAAGACGCCCCTGTGACTGGGCACCTGTAATACATCCATATATACACAAGAGAGAAAGAGAAATAGAAACGGGTCAGAGCCCGATAGTGTGTATGATTTAAAATTCATTTAGCAAGTATTTAAATTGATTACAGGCCAATGCAACAACATATTAGTGCGTCACTCTCTTGAAAAATTCTCACCTATCTTCTAATGTGCACACCTAACGTACTAACCTTCCCAATGGTTTATCTCGTCATATATCGCACTAACCTCCCCCAATGATTTAACTTATCTTAGGTTATCCGCAAGATTTAAAAACTTAACAATACAATTATTTAAAAAGTAATCTTCAACGAGGAAACCAAAGTTCTCATTTTAACTCTATTAATCAATAAAGTTTTCCCAGTGTCATATTATACTTTCTCAAAACAAGTATTTACAATTTGAGTCATCAACCATGTCCTACTTACCATATCACAGTAGGAAGTTCCAAATTACACAACCTCATATATATATTAACTGCTCGTACAATATATATTATAGCAGCACCCCAAATAAAGCTATGGTGCGGCATACTCTACTATCCAAACCCCGTATCACTCGTATTAAGGGGAATACAAATTCGAAATCACTCTCGAATTGTATTAACACATACACAAATAATATTGAGGCGAAGCATAGATTCCAAGTCTCTAAGAGGATGGAACATACCTGCTTCTCTTAGAACCGTCTGAACTATCCATTCGATAGCCTGTACCAAGGATATCTATCTCCTAGGGTACGAATCAATATCCCCTCGAAGGCAACACAGGATAAGATCGTCCTAGCGCGGTAACCTCAGGGATAGCAAGTAGTGTGGGTATGATTTTCACACATAGATAGTATATGCATACACAATCATATAACTATACTAATATTACCATATCAATATTAGGTATATCTCAACTTCCATAGTTACGACATTTATCCTTGTTTTCACATTATTAGTATCGCGTATAAGGGTTCGTCTCTAACCTTAATTCGAAGGATTCTTCCAACTTATTACATAACTCTCATGGACTCTATCCTCCCAAGTATAAAATTCAGTAGGTATCACGTAACTCTCTTACGCATCTCTCCCTTAAATACATAAATTCATCGACCCTTAAGTAATTATGCCAAAAATACAATTCTCGTCTCATATTAAAAGTCCCAAAATTATTCATATGTCCTACTGGTCTTCCCTATATCCCAAAGAACTTTATTAAGGATGTATAAGAATTATTTCACATTAAATCGAATTTCAACTAATTAAGAAGGGAAAACATGAGTCTGCCAGGAGGGGTCGATCGATCGAACCTTCGATCGATCGAAGCTCTGGGCTCGATCGATCGATCAAATAGGTATTTCGATTTCTGCAGTTTTGCAGTTACGGGTTCTAACACCTATTGTAATACCCCGCATTTTTATCTATATTTATTTATGGGATTTATTAAATTAAATGTTAATTAATTGAGAATTAATCCGGATAAAATACTAACGAGATGTGAGTTGGTATTTGATTATAATGTGTATATATGGCAATATATGAATATTGAAAATATTGAATTTGTCGTGAGATAGAAATACGGCAATTTAGGAAATTTTGTTGGGACGCGCGTGACAGTCGCGTTGGGAAAGTAATTATGTTAATTAAAAAGTGAATTTTATTTTTATCAATCGTATGGTCATTTTGAGAGTGCCAACGTGTCCGGAAGGGTCGAGATAGTCAGAAAACACTAGCCGAAAGTTTAGTTTGGGTCCCGGGGCATTTTTAGGCCAAACCGGCAACCCGGAAGGGTATTTTGGTAATTTTAAAAATTAAGGAATTTAGACCCACGATTTTTAGTGTTAATTTATTTATTTTTGGTTAGACCATTAGGGCCATGATCAGCCAAAAACATAGAGGGAAGTTACGTGAGTTAGAGGAGAGGTTACAAAGAGTCCCCAAACCAAAACCACCACCCACCACCACCAATTTGGACGGAATTGTGACCGGAATGGAGGGAGGACCAGCCCTTAAACAACAACAACAGATCAGAACATCAAATTTATAGGCAAGTGGTTTATCTTGCAAAGATTCAAAGCATATATTTTACATGTTTCCATAGAATTGGAGATTTTTCATAAATAATGAAGATTAAATGGATTTGAATGGTTTAAATCCTAATTTGGGTAGGACTTTCATGTAGGTTTATATTTGAGATGATAACAACTACGAATTTATGATTAATGAGTAGAGAATTTCGAAATTTGAAGGAATTATGGGATGTTCTTGAAGAAATAGGAAAAATTAGGTTTTATATGATTTTTGGGTAATTTGATCCATGAAAGTGATGTTATATGTTGATTTGATGAATCTAAAACATGGGGAAAGAAGTAAACATGTTAGTAGGATGATTAGTGTATCCATTTGAGAGTTTTGGACATTAGAATGATGATTAAGAAGAGTAAAAAGATGCAAACCCGTAAGTGTTAAGGATTTCTGGGCTGATGCCTGCTTGATCGATCGATCGACTCAAGAATGTCGATCGATCGAAGGTTCGATCGATCAACCCATTTTTATCGATCGATCGACCCCTGCTGTATTTTGGAAATTGTTTCTCTTTAAGGTTTAATAATTATTCCAAAGCCGATGTTGGTTATTAGAAAGATTAATATGATAGTGTGGGACTTAATTCAAGTCAGTAGGGCCTTAGTTGTTATCGGAGAACGCTATAACTTATGGGATTGATTGATATTACGTACGAGGGTCTACCGAGTGAGGTACGGTTAGAAAACGTTCGAATTGGAACTACATTGAGAATTGAGGATGATGTAAGATAAGGGCAGTAACGGAGGGACTTTAAGTACTGAGATAACATTTGAAATTTAATAAGAAATCTAGTAACCTTTTGAGTTAGGTTTAAGTACCCAAATTGATATGACGAGAGAGTTATCAAACGGAATATATATGATATGTAATACTCGGAGTAAATTTGCCACGTACGAGATTTACTAGATGAAATGTGCGAACATCTATATTGATATATGATTACTTAGGTTGTGTGAATGACTAGTGTATGATTTTATGTGTATGACATACCTACCATACTTGCTA